>LR738714.1:543620000-543673714 GCA_902687465.1 Secale cereale
GTTTGAGAGGAGATGGTGCTGGTCAAGATGTTGATGAAGATAGCCCTCCCCAAGATGGGAGAGTTGTTGGTGATGGCGGCGGTGACGATTTCCCCCTTCCGGAGGGAAGTATCCCCGGCAGAACAGCTCTGCCGGAGCCCTAGATTGGTTTCCGCCTCGGTTCCGCCTCGAGACGGCGGCGTCTGGTCCCGGAAGCCTCCTTATGATTTTTTCCAGGTCAAAACACCTCATATAGGAGAAGATGGGCATCGGGGGCCTTCCGGCTGGCCCACGAGGCAGGGGGCGCGCCCTGGGAAGGGGGGCGCGCCCCCCACCCTCGTGGACAGCCGATGGCCCCCCTCGTGGACTTCTTTCGCCAGATATTTTTTATATTTTCTGAAACGGCGTTCTGTTGAGTTTCATGCTTTTGGAGTTGTGCAGAATAGGTTTCCAGAGTTTTCTCCTTTTCCAGCCCAGAATTCCAGCTGCCGGCATTCTCCCTCTTCATGTAAACCTTGTAAAATAAGAGAGAAATGCATAAGTATTGTTACAAAACATGTAAGAACAGCCCATAATGCAATAAATATCAACGTATAGGAATGATGCAAAATGGACGTATCAACCATTACAAAATATCATGAATAGATATGTGTGACCAAATTAATTAAATTTCATCATCACATTAAAACCAAAGTACATACATAGTTCTCCAGAGCATCTAATTAAACCATACATTGAAACTATGTTAAACATTTCAATGCAACAACAAATGCAATCATAATCGCAACCAAGGTAACAATGATCCAACAACATAATGATACCAAGCCTCGGTATGAATGGCATATTTTCTAATCTTTCTAATCTTCAAGCGCATGGCATCCATATTGATCTTGTGATCATCGACGACATCCGCAACATGCGACTCCAATATCATCTTCTCCTCCTCAATTTTTTTAATTTTTTCCTTCAAGTAATTGTTTTATTCTTCAAGTAAATTTAACCTCTTGACAATAGGGTCCACCTTGATCTTGTGATCGTCGACGACTTCCGCAACATGCAATTCCAATTCCATCTTCTCCTGCTCGATTTTTTCCAATTTTTTCTTCAAGTAAATGTTTTCCTTTTCAACTAAATTTAACCTCTCCACAAGAGGGTCAGTTGGAATTTCCGGTTCACATACCTCCTAGATAAAAACATCTATGCCGCGTTGGTCGGCATAATTGTCATAAACACTAAAAAAAATAGTTATAAATTAAAGATAATATACCACATCCGAATCATAGACAGGACGAGGGCCGACATGGGCGGCTACCAAAACTATCGCACTATATAATAACAAAAAGTATTAAAAGTAAGAAAAGTATACAAATATCTTTCTAAATCATACAAGTAAGAATTTTTATTCTTTTAGAAAGAAGATAAGAAAAAGAGGTTCACCATGGTGGTGCCGGCGACGAGATTAGCATGGGCGAATAACGGGGGCGAAGATAGGGACGGGATAGGGGAGAGGGACCGGCAAACCTAGACAAATCTTGAGGAAAATGGAGCTTGGACAAGGAGCTTCTAGAGGAGAAAGCTTAAGTAGTGTCGCTAGGGCATTTCATCGAACACTTCATGTGCATAGGAGGTGAGCTAGAGCACCACAAAGCTCTCCCCTCACCGGCCAGAAAAACAGAGTAGTGGAGTTGTGTGCTCGCGGGCGACGGGGTATATATAGGCACCTCACTGGGGCCGGTTCGTGGCTGAAATCAGGACTAAAAGCCACCCTTTGGTCCCGGTTCCAGACATAAACCGGGACCAATGGTTGTGGTCCAGGAGCAAGGCCCATTGGTTTGTGTCTGGAACCGGGACCAATGAGGACAAATGAACCGGGACCAATGCCCCACGAAGCCCGGCCGGCCCTCTGGGCTCAAGAACCGGGACCAATGCCACCATGGGTCTCGGTTTGTGACAGAACCGGGACTAATGGGCTGGGCAGACCTGGACCAAAGCCTTGTTTTCTACTAGTGGAGTAGACCCCCACCAACCCCCGATACTCTCCCCCATATTAGTGTCATTCAACCATCGTCCCAGCATTGTTTGGTATATTTCATGTGTTGAGGATAAATATGCAATGATTAACACATACTCCAGCTGGCAAAATGATCTTATATTATGGGACAAAGGGAGTAGAAGGCAAAGCGTGTTCGAAAAATGACCCTCTAATAAAGTGACTACGTGACCTGCTTATCGTTGCTATCAGGCTATGTTCAGGGTCAAAACTTCAAGTACCACTAAGTGATGGTATTAATTGTCATGGTAAAATATACCAAACAGTGCTGCTGCTCTCATATATTCTCAATCTATTGCTAGTTGCTTAGAACTAGGATGCAACCATGAATGGCAAGAAAAGTAGTTCCCCAGCACCCAAATAACAAATCACGTGCGGCTTTTCCAAGTACATCAAATACCATCTAATAATGTGCATCATAAAACAAGGTCAAAATCTCTTGAGATAACCCCTTGAATATTTAACTGGATACAGTAGATGTTACCTACCATTTTTTTACTGAACCTATGCTTATTTATAAATGTTGCATAGCTTTACAAAGTGATTTGCATACACACCATACACACTATCACGCACACTGCCAACCAAGGTTTAAAAAATACAACACTCTAGCTTGGGAAGGAAGTTGATGAGCAACACAATTGTCACTTCTCTCAACTTCGAAGCACACACATGACTCACAAATACTCTTAATCATCTTAGACGGACAAAGATGATACATGAGGTCGACATATGATGATAGTTAGTTGACAACATTGATAAACATCTGGTCTACAATAATTACTCTGTTATTATACCTTCTCTTCACTCTGACTATCCTTGGTGAAAAGATGGTGACTCCAACATTGGCTTCATCGGCTACGGTGTGATAGTCCTAGTATATCCTTACAGTCGCCGTGATAAGTCCTCCGAGTTTCATCAAATCATAAAGGAAGCAGTTTTACTGCATTTTTTGAAGGAAGATTTTAGAATTCAGAATATATCTCGTATTTTTGGTTCTTTGACCTATTTTAAGTGTTATTTTGTAGTAGTTTTCCAGATTGTTATCATGCATAAATAGGTAGTGGTTGTCGCGCCCGTGGGACTGGGGGTACCCAGGCCCGTGTGCTTGCGGCCCATCGCAAGGCGCACGGCCTGGGCATCACGTGCAGCCCATCTTCAGGCCTCGCGGATACGCCCTCAAGAGGACCCCCTCCTTGCGAGATGTGCATCATCAGGCATCGCCAGTGGCCTCGCGATGTGGCTTCTCGAGGCCGGCTCCCGAGGCCTCTCGAGGAGGCGTATGGATCAAGGAACAGGTGGAGTAGTCACGCTGGCCCGCACCTTCATGTGGGTGACGCGTGTGGCGACCAACGGAGCCAGAGGAGCGGCAGCAGGTGTGAATGAGGAGGTTTGCCTCTTTTGTGCTAAGGGAGCAAGGACAGCGCACTGGTTCCTGAGGCGATCCCCAAAGGTTACTTCTTTGGTGTAAGAAGACTAGGACGACGAGCTCGCTAGGATGAAGGTCATTACCGAGCCCACCAGCGCGTCATGGCAGAGAGCTTTGGCAGACGAAGACCCCCTTTAGTCAGGATAAGTTGTACTCTTGTCCCCCATCAAATTTGGTTGTTGTGGAAACCCTTCCCGCCATGTGTTTTTGGGGGAAGAGGAAAGGCAGGATAAGTAAAGATAGGGTGCCGCCGTAGAGAGTGGTCGACCAACCCTCCTTGTACTCACGTGTTCATCCTCCCTCGCCAGACAATCCATCGACAAAGTAGGACTAGGGTTTTACACCGCAAGGTGGCCCGAACCTGGGTAAACGGCCGTGTCTGTAGTTCATCTTCCCCTTGGCTCGAGCACACTGGAGCATCGCCGTGAGGTAGTGTGGAGCTAGTCAGGGCTAGGCGAAGTTCCTCGCGCACACCCCATTGTTCGAACCTTTCTTGGGTCCCTAGAGCCCAGGATTTGACATTTGGCATGCTAGGTAGGGGTGTGCTTGAGTTCTTCCGCTTGGCTCCAGTTTTGCTCCGCCATCTCCATGGCCAACACTCGCCGTGCTTGTGCTGAGCGCAGGGAAGCTCATCTCGCCCAGACAGAGCTCGCGGGTCATGGTGACCACTGTCACTCGGTATCGTCCACGGCCAACACTGATACCGACCCCTCTTCTCATGAGGACGATGATTCCTCCCTACACCCCTCCGTGCAACCTGATGTCTGCACCGCCACACCTTTGCTCACCCCAGCCACGGCTTTGTCCTCCCACGACTGTCACGGGCCGGCGAACACACATGCTGTGCTGCTCATGGCGCGCGAGCTGTTGTGCTACCACCCGGCTAATGAAGGCTACGAGGCCTGGCTTGGCCACATCACCGAGGTCGTCAACGCCGGGGCGAGGCCTCGGCGCCCTCTCACTCGCTTTGTCCTCCACCGTCTCGTACTAGCGACGTCACACACGGTGCGCCTCTGCCTCCTCGCTTGCGCAGTGAAGACGCCGGGATCCGCCGTGACATGCGACCGTGTGACCCGCTGCATGCGCCATTGCTAGCCCGGGATGAGGCAAGCTACCAGATTGTGCACCGACCACTGCTTGATCCGGTGCGCCCCTCGAGAAGCAGCGCTAGCTCCTGGACCGGGTCACCCAAGAGGTCGCGGCGGCAGGGAGCCAAGACCGCGTCGCTTATGTGCGAGTTGAGCCCACGAGCATTGCCGGCTAACGGACCTTTACTTGCAAGCTACGTCGGGTGGTCTGGCCAATCAAGTTCAAGCCGGAGCCAGCCCCGCGCTACGACGGCATCCCTGACCCCACAGAGTTCCTTTAGCTCTACGCACCGAGCATCGAGGCGAGAATAATGTCATGGCGAATTGGTTTCCCATGACACTCAAAGATGGTGCACACTCCTGGCTCATGAACCTGCCCGAGAACTCAATCTCCTCGTGGGATGAGCTCCGCGAGCAGTTCATCGCCAACTTCCAGGGCACTCGCGACCGCACCTCATCATCAATGACCTGCGGCATGTGAAGCTGCGCCCCGGCGAGACCCTCGACGAGTACATTCAGCGCTTCACCCAAGTGTGCCACAAGATCCTGAGGGCCTCGAATGAAGCCATCATCTCTGCATTCACCAACGGCTTCACGGATGTCAGGATGTGCGAAAAGATCACCATCAACGATGATCTGAGAACGGCCCTGGAGCTATTCAACCTGGCCAATAAGTGTGCCAGGGCGGAGGAGGTCTGCCTCTTTATCCACAACGACCCCTGTGCTGAGACCGATAACAAGAAATCCAAGGCCAAGGAAGTGAAGTGCAAGGGCCCTGCCATGCTAGCGGTTGAGCTTGAGCAGAAGCACGGCCACGACCGTGACTAGCCTGTCAAGGATGGCCATCTGTTTTGCGTCTACCACAACATGCACATTCATAATATCGACGACTTCCATGAGCTCAAGGCACTCTACGACGAGCGCTTGGGCCGTCGCCCCGACCGCAACGACCGTAGCTTCGTCCATGGAGGAGGCTGTGGTGGCGGCCGCTGGGACAACTGCAGTGGCAACCCCCGCCAGGGCTGGCGCGATCAACCTTGCGAGGGTGGCTGGCACACCCAGCCTCGCGACGATGCCTGGCATGATCAACCTCGTGAGGCACGCCCCCAGGACATGGAAACTCTTCCACCACTGCCGCCGCCGCCCAGGAGAAACGACAACAACCAACATGATGATGGGGCCGGGGCTATCATGAACCTCACGACGTAGCCTGCATCCTTGGCGGGGCTCAGGCTCCCGCGTCCAACCGCCTCTTCAAGAGTTCTCCCGCGAGGTGAATGCTACCCTCCCGAGGCTTGAGGCCGTGCGGGCCCTCAAGTGGTCGTAGTATGCCATCACCTTCGACTCCAAGGATCACCTCAGGTGCTCGGCCGCCGCTGGCGCGTTCCCCATGTTGTTTACCCCCACTATCAACAACGTTCCTGTCACCAAGACCCTCATCGACTGAGGCGCCAGCCTCAACATCCTCTCCATCGAGACCTTGGAGACACTCCAGGTGCCCTATGAACAACTGATACTGACCAAGCCCTTCGTCGGGGTGATAGATGGGTCCACCGTCCCTCTGGGGCAGGTGTGCACTACAAAAATATACACTTCCGTGATGATACGTGATTGTCACAGCAGGTCACGTTTTTTGTCATGCATGTACATCCATGACAATTTTATGACAGAATCAAGATAGTCATACCTGTGCTGTCGTAGAAGTGTTCCACGACATTACCAAAATTATCATAACAGAAGTGTCCACTTCCATGACGATAAATCGCGCGTCATAGAAATGCTTTCGTCAATGGTGATCGACACGTGGCATCCACCGTAACGGAACGCCGTTAAGCTATCGGGTCCGATTTTGGATCCGATAACCCGTTAACGGCCCCGACCAATGGGGATTTTCCACGTGTAAAATCATCATTGGCTGGAGGAAACACGTGTCGGCTCACCGTTGGGATAGATGTCATCCACTCATTGGACCCAAAGTGCCTATGATATGTCAACACGTGGCACGGCCCAACAGAGGCCCATTCCTGTGAAAAGGCCGGCTCGTTTGACTTGGTCAAAAGGTGGCGGACCGGCCCACGGAAGGCCTGTTAACGGCCTGTTCGCATATAGCCCATTTACAACCCGCTAACCCAGGGCCTGTTACGACCTATCCGAATTAGGCCCAGTAGCGTCATCTGGGCCATCCAATATGATTCTAGCCCATTTTAAGTTCCAGCCCATGTATGGCCCATGACGTCTTTCGGCCCATATGAGGCCCTTTGTAACTCTTGGCCCATTAACGACCCGTGGTGAAACTAGCCCGTAATGAATAGTGTATCACTTTATACCCATTAACGGCCCATTAACCCATTGGGCCATTTGCAGCCCATGTTATCTTTCAGCCTTCTCAGGGCCCATTTATTCTTGGCCCATTAACGGCCCGTGGTGAAACTGGCCCGTAATGAACAGTGTATCACTTTATACCCATTAACGGCCCATTAATCCATTGTGCCGTCTGCAGCCCATGTTATCTTTAGGCCTTCTTAGGGCCCATTTATTCTTGGGCTCATTTCCAGCATTCGGTTACTTATGGCACGTTACTGCCATTTTCTGCTTGTGGGCCAAATTCAGCCCGTGGTTACAGTCGGCCCATTTGTGGCCCATTATTACGTTGGGCCATTTTCATAGCGTCATCAAATACATCCTATTAACGACGGCCCGTTATGGTCGGCCCATGAACGAACGACTCCAACTCTAGCCCGTTTACGGCCATAATGCGGTCTGTTTTTGGCCCATGTTTGGCCAATCGATCATATGATCCATCTAAGGCCCATTGATGATACGACCCATAGAAGGCCCATTGTTTCTACGGCCCGTAGAAGGACCATTGTTTCTACGGCCCGTAGAAGGCCCATTGTTTCTACGGACCGTAGAAGGCCCATTGTTTCTACGGACTGTAGAAGGCCCATTGTTTCTACGACCCGTAGGAAGCCCAGTGTCACTACAGTAAATATGTAGCCCATGGCCTGTTAAAGGCGGGAAACTACTATAGGTTTAGACCTGCTAGTGGCCCAAGATGATTATAGGCCCACGTTTTGGCCCATATGAGTAACGGGCCGGCCTAAAGACAGACAACACTGAGATCCACTGAACCTTCTGGCCTAAATTACACCATACCGACCAAAGAATAAACCTAGAATATACAACAAAGAAATTACGTCATATTACATCCACTTGGAATCAAAGTTCGCTACCGGTGATAATAAAACGCAACATGACCGCGGATTACATACACTGGGCCACCAGTGCATATAAACACGCCGACAAAAGAATATACAAAACTGAGAGCACTTCAGAAGGCACTAGACCTAGCAAGATCGGGCCCCACAAGCAGCCGAACAAGCTAATGAGACCTCAGTTGTGTCAACGATAGATGCTTCATCCCTAGCTATATGGCACCATAGTGCGCAAGGCAGTCCCCTGACATATTCATTACATCTTTGACTTCAAGTCAGAGCTGAGCTGAAGCAAGCCTTTCCGCTTTAAGTTGAGACTGAAGAAGTAGAACTGATTGAGGCAGCGACTGCACATAGGTTGTCTCACAAATGCTGGTGAGTAGCTTCAACTCATTGTCTTCATCAAGACAGGACCTTGGGGTCATCTCGCTGTCCTCAAGATGGTTTGGCTCACTATCTTTCCGGAAGTTTTGCCTGGCATAAGAGATACGACTCTGAAAGAGAAACAAGGAGACACGTAACATGTTTCACAATTATATAAGCAAATAAATGGACCTGTTCTGCATAAGGAACATGTTTTTACAACTACAATTTAAAACTGGTAGTTGTTGCAAATATCCAATCAGATGTAAACAACAGTGGAGGAAATGATGCCTATCCAAATCTATACTAGAACAAAGTTTGAAGGCTTGAGAAGGATGAACTTACATTACCTGTTAACACGGGCTGGACAAAGCCCTTCTCCATGTTGATGGAAAGATAATTCAAAAAATTTCCCAAAGAAAATTCTTTATAAGCGTTGCCATTATTCTACATTTTTGCAAAGAGTAAATATAGATCAAATAATATTTGAAGAAATAGAGGATAATGAAGCTCAGGTGCAGACTAATGATACATAATCAAATAGCAATGAACTAAGTACATCCTTGCAAGGCAAAAGGTACTGACAAGAGGAATGCAGACATCAACGTGTGCGGTGGCATTGGCTTTATTCAACATTTTGGTAAGAGTAACTGTCGATATGATAATTTGGAGAAAGTGGAGGGCAGGGCAGATAAGATGCAGAGTAATGCTAGACAATCAACTATCTCGCGATGCATGTACAGTAATACCACCACCGTCCATTATTAGTTGTCGCTCAAATGGATGTATCTAGCACTATTAAGTTCTAAATACATCCAATTGATCAACAATTAATTCGATACAGAGGGAGTACATGACAACATGTACTTACATGAGCAATCCAAGACTTCATAACCATTGTGTTAGTTCTGCATTTATCTAAGAGTAAATATAGATCTTATAATTTCAAGCAAAGGGAGGATAAAGAAGCGAACATTTACAGTGATGCTACATAATCAAACAGCAATGAGTGTAAGTATGCTGACAAAGGGCAAGAGGTACTCACAAGAGCAATGCAGAGCCCAGTATTGTCTTGAGATCCTATGATCCATTGAGCAAGGAGATTCATCTGAAATTAGTTTTCATACAAGAGAGAAGGTAAGGCACATGTAGAAATTTAGGAGTTCAAAATTTGAATTGATATCATAGACAGTACCTGATGCTGGGCTGTCAGTAGTTCTAATAGGGGTTTGGCCACTAGAGTAGGGGTAAAATCTGTTACAGTTGGGCCTGTGTTTTCTGTGGCTGTTGATCTATCTGATTTAATAGGTATCACTACCTTTTCCAAATACCTAGTTTGTACTCCTTGAGGATCTGCAATCACCCTCTTTCATTTGGACATCTATTACGAAAGAACAACATTTGACTGAAAAAACAAAGTATGACGACACCTAGAATAGGTACAGAAAATGGATAGGTATGGCATATACTCATATATGATGCTTAAACTAAGAAGATGGTGTAACAAAGTAGAAGTAATGCAAGAGGTCAGATGCAAAATATGTGTGACCAATACAACCTTGCCAACCTTGATGAGTGAATAAGATGGGCCATCCTCCACCATGCCAAGTTTGTTAGCCAGTGGATTGTTCCGCAATATTCCTTTCATGCGCCCATTCTCATATTCATTTTGATAATGTTCAATACTTGACATGCATGAAAACAAAGAACAAGTGAGATTATCTTTGTAATGCAGAAGTGATTCTAATCCAATACTTCCTCCCTGTAAACCCCTTTGTGCTATCTCTGCAATTCTTCTAAGAGGTGCCATGCATGCTGTAATTTGGTATGTGCATTAATATAATGTGGCCTACTACTCAAAATATGAGAGCTCCAGAAGTGATGATACTTCGCAGATGATAGCTTCAACATATAGTAAAGAAGAACAAGTCGACCTGACTTGACATATTTAAAATATACTAAGGGAGAATAACTCGACCTGACCAGTCGACCGCAAGAGAAGAGGATCATCTTAAAGAAGAGCAGAAGTGCAAGCAGATTGAAGATATTACAAGTCTTTCTATACAATGTCGGTTGGCCACCCATGATGAACCAGAGCGCATAGAGAAATACTATTCCTTCCGGTCTCTCCATATGTGGCTCACATGCATTTCAAAACTAAAGTAGGAACATTTAGCTGACCAATCAAACATCTCCCAGTTTTACTAATATCAGCATAATATCAGATTTGAATTTGTACAACTAAGCTTGTTTAGCTCGATGGGTGGAGCAGTGCTATTACGACACGAAGCACGTAGGCTGATCGTGGTCATCATAAAATGGGGAAACCATAAGCATGATGAGTATAGTGTTGACCGTGGCAGTGGGATGGCAGATCTGAAGCTGCAAACCGCGCAAAGGGTAGTTAGCAACCGATATTTGCTTTGAAATAACAACTAAGATTTGGTATGGACAAGAAAGTACAATCAACAAGTGACAAAGAAATGCAATTCTGCTATCTCTCTATATGTCGCGACATGCATTTGGAAACTCAAGTGGGACCTTTAGCTAACCAATTAAATGTGTCTGTTTACTAATATCAGTATCATATCACATTCTTATTTGAACAACTAAGCTTTGGAATTTTGAGTGTTGTGTTGTTTAGCTTGAAGGGTGGAGTAATGCTAGTATGACAGAAAGCACCTACGCAGATCATAGTAGAGTAGATAAAAGGGGAAAACCCTAAGCATCAAGAGTAAAATTAAGAAAGTGGAACTAGCTGGACCAGTGGGTGGCACACATGCTTTTTGAAACGAATATAGGAACATTAGGTGACCAATTAAACGTTCTCTGTTTTAGTAATATGAGCATCATATCAGATTCGTATTTCAACACGTAAGCTTTTGAATTATGAGTGGCATGTTGTTTCGCTTGATGGGTTGAGGTCTTGAGGAGCAGTGTTAGCACGACACGAAGCAGTGAAGCACCTACGATGATGGTAGTGAATATAAAGGGGGGGGGACCATAAGCTTTACGAGTATAGTGACCGTGACATGGCGGATCTGAAGGTGCAAACCGGACAAAGCTAATTCACAACCAATGTTTGCATTCAACTAGTCACTACGATTTGGTACGGACAAGAAAAGTACAGTAAATAATTTAAGATCTATTTTCTGGGTGAGATCAATAACTTAAGCACATATGGAAGAGTACCACCTCTCTTGCAACACCGTGTAGGCCCCTGCTGATATGTTGAGGGTGCTGCAGGTGCGATGGCTGTCGGTGGTGGGGAAGAAGACTTTAAATGGTAGACGACCGGGTTGGGGGATAAATCCTATTGCCGTGGATGAGGCGGTTGTAGGAGCGGCAACGACAAAGTGGATGACGGCGCTTTCACGCCCAAGATGTGATTCTATCTCGATCACTAGATAAAACTTGTGATTGAGGCACAACAACATTTCAGGCGCTTAGCAAGATGGATATCATTACATCGTACCATGACATACATACAAGACATACAATTCACATGAATACAACATCATCAATACAAGACATCCGACTACGGATGCAAACATGAAAAGCACAAAGACATCCATCCTGCTATCCCAGGCTGTCGACCAGGAACCTAACCCAGGACTGACGAAGCAGAAGAAGAAAGTACTCCAACACAAGTACATCGCTCTCACGTCAAGTCATCGGAAACCTACACCTGCAACAGTTGTTGTAGTATCTGTGAGCCACGAGGAATCAACAATCCCATAACCATGGGTATCAAGACTAGCAAAGCTTAATGGGTATGGAGAGGTTATGTGGTGAGGTTGCAGCAACGGCTAAGCATATGTATGGTGGCTAACTTACGAGTACAAGAATAAGATGAGCATCTACGCAAACGTTCGCAAACTAGTAATGATTGCTAAAGATCCTGAACTACCTACGAGTCAAACATAAACCCCCCGTGTTCTCTTGTCAAAGTGAAAAGAGACGACCACGGTTACTCATGCGATTGTGTATTTTATTTCGAATCCTCTGTCAAGTTTTCTACAACTGGACATTAACAAATTACAATCTGCCACATAACCGTGGGCACAGCTTTTGAAAGATCATTAACCCTGCAGGGGTGTTCCAACTTAGCCCATCACAAGCTCTCACGATCAGCAGAGGTAAAAATAATAACACCCCTTATCTTAGGGACAATACGATCAGACTCAGAATCCCGATGCACAAGACATTTCGACAATGGTAAATAAAGTCCAGCAAGACCTCCCGGCGTGCCGACACCCTGATAGTAGCTACGTGTATCTCGTCTTAGGCCACGTCCGGATGAGCAGTATGTACGGCAACCGAAGACCCCAGAAAACTGGGTGACACCGCAAGTGGCTCTAGTTTGGGACCAACACCATTAGCACTGGCCCCCCTGTTATGTGGAGTTAAGAACCCGATGACATGACCCCCTATGCAGTTAATTAATTAAGTTTTTATAATGTTGCAAATTAAAACCAATGTTGGGCCTTGCTGGAGGAGTTTTATTCAAAGACGAACTGTCAAGAGGTCCCCATATACCCAACCGCGTTAGGAACACAAACTCAAGGAACATAACACCGGTTTATCGGTTCTTAGGCGGCATGAGTGGAACAAAACACCGAGCAAAAGGCCAAGCCTTCCACCCATTTCCAAGTATATAGGTGTGTTAATATATTTAAGAGATATTGTGATATCCAACAACCAAGATCCGATATGGAGCAATCTTCATCTGCACCTGCAACTAACAACGCTATAAGAGGGGCTAAGCAAGCGGGCAACATAGCCAAACAATGGTTTGCTGGGATGGTGCCAAAGGTTAGAGGTTTCATGGGAACAAGGAGAGAGGCTGACAATAGAAGTTGGGTAGCGCGACATATAGTGATAGCATCGAGACATCTAGCATAGCAATGAGAGTAATGAGATCCAAGGTGATGGCCATCTTGCCTGAGATCCCGCTAGGAAGAAGAACGAATCCATGAAGAAGAAGAAGCCCGAAGACGAACCGAAGGTAGAAGAACGAATCCTCACGATCGCAACGAAACAAGCACTAACGAGAAGAAGCAAGCAACACGGTAAACACACAACACAAGAACATGACATAATGCGCAACCAAGTATGATGCAAGACAAGTCTATATGATGCAAAACATGGCAAGGGATGAAGCACACAACAACATCACAACAAGGCAAGTTTAAATGAGGCCGGAAACAATATATGACAATTTCGGTAAGTCCTCATATGCAAATTTCGAAATTGGTCCAGATCTGAACAAACCTTAAGTTAAAGTTCTTAAAAAGCTAGTTAACATGCACCATGATGATCTACTCGAAATTCTAGTCAAGTTAGATATAAAGTTTATTTAATTCGGAGCTACGGCCTAAAAGATATGAGCAAAACAAGTCAAGCATGACATTGATGTAAAACGCATCCAAACATCAAGCAAACACACTCCAAACAGGTATTCAACATGTTATTATGCATCTACATGCAAAACACACAAGTTTCATATATGACACGCTCAAAACGGAGCAACTTCATCACATACACATGAAACAAGATATAACAACAATCAGTCCAAAACAGCAAGTAGTCATATAGTTGACATCAAAACAACATGATACAAGAACATTTCATGGCATCAAAGGGCATGGCAAGCATGTACATGTCAAGCACTACAAGCATGATCACTGAGCTACTACCAAGCACCACTAGAACATGCTCAAAACATCATGGCAAGATTGCAAAAGATAACAGATTCACAGACTTAGTGAAATAAACTAAGCATGGCAGCAAAAACAACAAGTAGGCATGTTTGCAAGCTTGTGCAACTCATCTCAAAGCATAACATGGCATGTGAATATAACCAACATCAAGAAGACATGTTTATGAAGCTATCCATGGCAAGAACATTGTCATAGGATGTATAGATCACTAGCTATTCACATGGCAAAACTTAACTTACTGTTAACGGACTGACAGAAACATTTTATAGCAACTTGAGAGCATGAAAACAACAAGCTACAGCGGGGCATACTTGCAAACAAGGGCATGTATTGATAGAACATAACATGGACATCAAGACATGATCATTGGATATCCCCAAACAAGCATGGATTTGAGTGTGGCATCAACCAAACATGGCATCAGGATATAACAGTTTTAGACTTAGCAGTTTTCAACAAGTGTAAGAAAATAGCCAACAGTGAGTAGGTCACTTTGCAAGCTTGTTGCAATCACCACAAGGCATATCATGAAAAGTGGATTGCACCACAGCAAAGATGACATGATTGTGCTTCTAAAACATATTGACAAGTAGCTCAAACAAAAATCACACATAAAGATATGAAAAGGACAAATCAGCATCTTATAACAAGTTTCATCACTTAACAACCATATGCACTCTTGCAACAGAGATAAACATGCCAATATGGCACCTAACATGAATGCTACAGCAACCATCATGTAGAGCTCTTCACAATGAACATTTTCACATATCATACACTTCATTTGGACCAACATGCACAAAGATGTGATCTCTCAAACATTCTAACATATTGTTGACATAAAACAAGGACTTGGAACTAACATCACATAGCAGTTTTGCAACGAAGATTAAGACATCAAGATGAACAGTAACATGCATGTAATGCAACTAACATGTAGAGCACTTCGAGGCGAACATTTTGACATATCATATGTTTAATTTGGACACACAAGCACATAGTTATCATCACTCAAAGTATGCAACATATTAAGGTTTAACAGGGACTTAGTCATTTTTCCAAACCCAAAAAAAAAACAGAGCGGGTAAGATTTAACTATAAGGTGCCCTGGCGGAGAATAGCCACCAGAGGAGGAGGCTGGGCTGGCTCACCTTGTGGGCCTCGGCCCAGCTAGAGAGGGGGTCGGCTAGGAAACTTGCGGGCTAGGCCCACGAGACCGCGTAGTGGGAGGAGGCCCAGGCGGCGGCTCGACCTCGATCACTCTCCTCCTGATCCGATCGGGATCGGCCGGCGGAGGCGGATGCAGTGGGGCGCCGACAGCGCAACTGCGGCGATGGCCGGAGGGGCTAGGAGGAGGCCGGTGCAGCGGGAAGGGGCGGATCCGGGAGGTGGCTCGCCGGATCCGGGTAGAGGAGGAGCCGGCGACGAGGTGCAGCAGGCAGAGACGCGAGCTCGGCGGGCGCGGGACGATGGCCGACGGCGGTTGGTGACAGGAGACGGGGTTCGTGGCTCTGCGGCGGCGGGGCGGAGGTGCCCGCCGACGGGTGGAGCTAGCCCGAGCGATGGGGACGGAGGGGCCAAGGTCGCCGAAGGGTGCGGTGGCGGTGCACGGTGATGGCAGCGGAGAAGACGAGCGGGGCGCAGGTGGAGGACGAGCAGGGGCGCGGCGGACGGCTCGGGCCCGGTTCGGCCCGGCGTGGGTCCATGGTGGGCTTCGACGGGCTGGCGCGGTGGCAGGGGCGAAGTGGCGTTCGTAAGTTGGCTAGAACGACCAGATGTGCCGGCGTTGGCCATTAGGGAAGCGCCAAGTGGCGGAGGTGGAGTGGGGTGGCGCGGAAAATGGCCGTGGTGGCACGGATTTCGAGGGAAGCTGATGGCTGGAGGTTAGGGGAGAGCTAGAAGGGGCTAGGGATCCCAAATTGGCAAGGGGAGGAGTTTAAATAGGGTAAGGGCTTGGGTTTGGGTTTTTTTTGCTCCGATTCGGACCCTCGGATCGTGATCTGACGGTGCGGAGCGGAGGGGAAGTTTAGGTGGATTGCAGGTGAGGTTAGTGGGCTGTGTAGGAGGACTTAGACCGAGAAGAGAAAGATGAAGTGTGTCCCGACAACAGTTTCCGGATACCGAAAACGTCCGACGTTTGTCCGGCTATATTGCCGCTATAGGTTTAACGGTTGGGCTACCAAACGAGCTCCGAATGCGATGAAATTTGGCAGATGGTCTGTCTACACTATAATAAGACCGCACACCAACTCTCATCCCATTCCGAGAACATTTCCTGGCCACTTATAAAATAAATATTCAGAGGTGGCGCGAGCGCGTGTGAGTGTGTCTGGGCTCAGAACGGACAACGGAAAGGACGGGCAGACTCGGACGGATGCAAGTTTTGAAAACATGATGATGCAATGCACATGATGACAAGGCAAAGTGCAACATGCAAGCAGATGACATGGCAATGACAACGAATAACTGGCTGACACCTGGCGCATCGGTCTGGAGGTGTTACAATACTCCCCTACTAACAAGAGATCTCATCCCGAGATCTTAGGAACGAGATGGAAGGGGAAAAAGGAAGAATAAGGTGAATACAAAGAATGTTGAGAGGTTGAGCCACTCAAAAGGGAGAATACAACAGAGATGAATGAGATTGAGAAGCTTTGGTAATTGAGGAAACATGGCACACGAGGATAACCAAGAGCTTAAGTGCCAAATGAAACTACTCCGGTTAACAGAAATAGAAAATAAATTCGAACGAATGAATTTAGGCATCACTCCGGCTGAAAATGGAAGGAATAGAACATAATCTCGAGAGGATGGAATAATACTTGACAATATGAACAAAACGATGCCTCCGGAAGAATTGAAATAATGGAATTAAAAGAACGGAGAAGAAGATGACAACTTTGAGCACAAGTGACATGAACGAGAATTTATAAGAGAAATACTTGAACGGACTTGTTGAGATGATCAACAACAAAAGGATAAGCTTGTTGTGGGCTTATTAAAACATCTCAAGACTTGAGGTGAATTATGCCGCAACCAAAAGATTGAATAGCTGAGAAGAATGAACAAATGCAAAACTCCACTTCAAAAGAATATAGAGAATTATTTGCACTTCAAGACGCAAGAAGAAGAATACTTGAGCTGCTCCACAAGAATTAGATGAATGTTTGAAGAATGAATTAAATCCTGAAGAAGCACCATGAAGAACTCTGGTAACAAGAGGATGACGATATAGGATTGAATGATGAAAAGAATAAGTTTAAAGCCTTGCGATGATTTAGACGGGGTTCCGACGAGAAGGCTGAGAAACTATGAACTTCGGAAAGAAAAGAACAAAACACTTGGGAATAGAATTTATTCATCAAGAACAAATTCCGAAGGAAGGGATTAATCAACTTGACGAGAATTAATAAGAATTATGGTATGCTCATCCTCCACCAGTTAAATTGATGAAGCAATGGATTCGCATACTACTTATTCGCGTTGGAAATGATTAAAGATAGGTATAGCACGAACTTGAGAAAGTCTTTATGAACCACCAGTAGGATTGGAAAGAACAAATGAATTGATGTGATAACAAAGGAAAAAAAATTCTTGAACAAACCATCATAAGAATTGAAATTGAGTGAAGAAAAAGGAACAAACCACCAGGACGAATTAAAATCGAGTGTTGAAAGATAACAAGCCATTGATAAGAATTAAAATCGAGTGAATACAAGAGAATGAATCACCGGGAAGAATAAGCACTTGCGGAATTTAGATACAAGAGAACGAAGAGATCGCGAACTGATTAAAGAATACTAGAACGAAGCACCGGACGAATGTGAGACGAACGAAGAGGCATCAATGAAGATTATTTGTAGGACGAAGTTGATAACTGAGAACGAAGAAATCTTCTGAATGATGGCCATCGGAGGATCACAATGGAAAATAATTCATGAAATACTTCAGATGTGAGTCGAAAGAATTTGTCGTGATCCGAACAATTTGAGGGGATAGAATTATGCTTGAACGACGGATCTTCGAGAGACGGACAAGATTTGGAGGAAAACTCTATCCCCATGTATCCCCATGTATGTATGTAATGGTACGATGTAATGATATCCATCTTGCTAAGTGCCTGATATGCGGTTGTACCTCAATCACAGGCGCCGATGAAGCGAGACGAAGCGATGAAAGGATCCTGGTCCGACGCCATGGATGAGAGACGCCCATCTCTTGCAGTGGACAACGAGGTAGGGGTAGCGGCTCCGGCAAGGTGGAGGACGGGGTGGCGGACGGAGGAGGCTGGTCGCAATGGGGAGGTTGTCGTGGCGCCGACGGTGTATGAAGGGGGAAATGGAGGGGAGGGGGGATCTCAAACTTTGGGACACGCTTGTCTGAAATGTGGCAAAGTTACAAACTTATCCCCCGTTTAAAATTTCGGACATCACATGGGTGGGGGATAGACGGTAATCTCGCATCTCCCAAATATTTGCCGGTAACAATTTCGGGTGAGGAGAGGGTGTTTTGCCGCCCATGGTTGGCGCCCACGATGTATGAACGGGGCTGACAGGTAGGGTGGTTGTGTCACATCCGAGGGAAGTTACACATCTGCCCCTATTTAAAATATTAGCCTACATCGATTTCGGATGAGGAGAGTTTGTTTTGCCGCCCACCGTGGATGAATGGGGAAATGGAGGGAGAGACACATGTCTTTCGGACAAGCTTGAATCAAATGTGTTTTGCCGCCCACGTTTGGCGCCCACCGTGTCTGAATGGGCTCAGAGGCCGTCGTGTCACGTCTGATTGAAGTTACTAGTCTACCCCTATCGACAGTAGTGTAAATCTGATGGATAAGGATGTCAAGTGTCAGGGGTAGACAGTAATTTCTATCTCGCAAACACTTGCTTCGGGCAGCCAGACTTAGCATTCACGTTTGCCCTGGGCCCTGGCAACTAAATCCAAATGCAATTTTTATTCGATTACGAATATCCATAGATAATTCTACGTTTTGTTATTTATTTCTTCAAAACCACAACAAAGATTTATTCCACATTTATATATGATTACGATTTAGAAATGCCGTGATCTCCGAATTCTGTAGGTTGGATACACTTTGAGTCAAACTATTATTTCATCCAATACAATATGCTCACACGAAAACCAGTTCACCTTATGTCAATCATACAAGTACTGATGATTACCTCGGCTAAAAAATTCGGATCATTACAACACATGGACAACATAGGGGTCTTACAACATAATCCATTCAGAGACATGACACAACATGCAAGTACAATAATCGAATGACAATTTCAACTGCTATCTAAAGAAGATCCGGGATTACCCTGGGCTTCAGATAGCAGAAGCAGCAGGACCTCCTCCGTCTTCGAATGCATCATTCTTACTTCCTCCAATTCTTGGGTTGCTCGCATAATGCGTGCAGCTAATTGCATAATTTCCAGCTTCAAGATCGAGATTACCTCATTCATGGCAGCTACACCATCTCTTTCTGCCTCTAGTAGAGCCTCAAGAACTATAATATCTATGCTCAGACTGCTCTCCGGCGGTGTTGCCTCAGAACTGCTACCATCTGGTAACATGGATGGCGCACTGCTTCCACTAATAGTTTCTGGGGTTGTACATTGTGTCCTAGTGTGAACGGCATCCTGAAAGGTTTCCGCTGGACATAAGTAAGAGATAGTAATCGCATGATCCAGGCCGTAGGCTTACATGGTAAACAACATACGAATTATTGCCGAGCATGGCAAGCTATATTTAAATGATTCGAAGCAGCATCAGCCGAAAAGAAATTAAAATGGTAAGATGAAACTAGGGATGTAAGTGGCAAATAAACGACATCCGCCAGTCCCATCTAGTTAGTTTTTGCTAGCTCCCTGAATCGTTTTCCTCAAAAAACAAAAAACTCTTTTGAACTATCATACCACTAGTGGACTTTAATCAGGATTAAACGGGACCCAATTGACATCCCTAGTTGAAAGGGAGTGTACCACCGTTATATTTAAGTTGCCAAGGCATCTAAGCAGTTGAAATAATCTGAGAAAGCACTTAACAGTGTGTCCTCATATAAACTACGAAGATAGTCTTGTGATGAAGTTCAGGGGTAGAGTTAAGGACCCAAATGAACTAGGCGTGCATTTCTTTATGATAGTACAACAGGCACTGCTGACATATTGGCCAACTCAGGTATAGCGTAACAAGTAACAAACAAGCATTCGAATCAAGCAATACAGCAAAGCAGACAAATGAACTATTTGTTATTCTGTAGGATTACAGGTTGAGGGCACAAGCCAAGAAAGCAGCCCACACGCATTACATTTCACATGTACTAAAACACACTGGCTTACCATATGTTGCTGTGAAGCCTCGCTATTGTTGCAATGTTCTTTGAAGATATCATCAGCATCACGTGGTTGCAAATCTACTTGTTGTAGTTTATTCGGCACCCTCTATTTAGGTAAAATTAATTTTAATCGCATGCACTGGTTTGAATTGATCATCAATGGTTCATCTAAACTAATGAAAGAAGGGTGTGTGCATACACGACAATATATCTGCTTCCCTCTATTTTTATGCCTGTTTGAGGTGCTAGTCCCAAAAGAACAAATATTTTGCTTGATGGGGTTGGCAGCTCCATAATTAATAGAAGCATCAAATTAGTCATGCAACTTGGGAAGATCAAGAACACACAAAAAAGTAATGAACAAAGGCTCGTAGCAGTGATGTAATAGCTAGCATAAGAAAATGTAGGGTAAAACGAACAAAAACCAGCGGAACCACATGCTAGTTTGCTGATGTGTAATTAAGCATAGAGAACATGAAGCAGTCTCATGGAACCAACAGGTGGCATCACAACAACACCATTATCATAAATATAGCATGCAAGAAGTAAAATAGTAGGCAGTGATATCTAGGAAGTACAGTAATACTTAGGACAAAACTAAAGCATATTAACTATATGTGCACTGGTATGTAATTTAACACATGTAACATGTTCACTGCCAGAAGTATGGCCCTATAGGTGCAAGCAGAATTATGCGTCTCATGAAAAACTGAATGTTGCCCTGAAGAAATTCAAAGGTGCGGTGCTTATGCTAAGAAAGTGAACGTAGGCGCCGTCCGTTTGATAATAGTACCTGATTCTCGGCGGCGTATGGGTATCGTTGGCATACTTGATAGCTAAGGATTATCGATGGTGCTCATGTTGCGGTTGAGTTTGGGCCAGTTGTTGCCGTCGCTGAAGCGGCTCCGGTGCTACGGTTGTGGCGCCTGTGGACATACAAGAAAGCTCATCTGTGGTAAGTGAACAGTTGCACGATAAAGAGAAAAACCGATGGAGTACAGATCGAAATAACCTGATGAGGCTACCGCGTCGGTAAAGCAAGGCCGGTGGAGTTGAATATGGCGTCCGTGGAGCGGGTCCGGTGCAGTGGACGAAGGTTTTGCCGGGTGCGTTTGATACGTCTCCAACGTATCTACTTTTCCAAACACTTTTGCCCTTATTTTGGACTCTAACTTGCATGATTTGAATGGAACTAACCCGGACTGACGCTGTTTTCAGCAGAGTTGCCATGGTGTTGTTTTTGTGCAAAAATAAAAAGTTCTCGGAATGACCTAAAAATCCACGGAGAATTATTTTGGAAAATATAAAAATACCTGCAAGAAGATCCAGACTAGGGGCCCCACACCCTATCCACGAGGGTGGGGGGCGCCACCCCTAGGGCGCGCCCCCTGCCTCGTGGGCCCCCTGGTGCTCAACCGACGTATCCTCAGATCCTATATATTCACTTTCGGGGGGAAAAAATCAAAGAGAAAGAATTATCGCATTTTACGATACAGAGCCGCCGCCAAGCCCTAATCTCTCTCGGGTGGGCTGATTTGGACTCTGTTCGGGGCTCCGGAGAGTGGAGATCGTCGCCATCGTCATCATCAACCTTCCTCCATCACCAATTCCATGATGCTCACCGCCGTGCGTGAGTAGTTCCATCGTAGGCTTGCTGGACGGTGATGGGTTGGATGGGATCTATCATGTAATCGAGTTAGTTTTGTTAGGGTTTGATCCCTAGTATCCACTATGTTCTTAGATTGATGTTGCTATAACTTTGCTATGCTTAATGCTTGTCACTAGGGCCCGAGTGACATGATTTCAGATATGAACCTATTATGTTTTCATGAATATATGTGTGTTCTTGATCCTATCTTGCAAGTCTATAGTCACCTACTATGTGTTATGATCCAGCAACCCTGAAGTGACAATAATCGGGACCACTCCCGGTGATGACCGTAGTTTCAGGAGTTCATCTATTCACTATGTGTTAATGCATTGGTTCGGTACTCTATTAAAAGGAGGCCTTAATATCCCTTAGTTTCCAATAGGACCCCGCTGCCACGGGAGGGTAGCACAAAATATGTCATGCAAGTTCTTTTCCATAAGCACGTATGACTATATTCGGAATACACGCCTACATTGGATTGATGAACTGGAGCTAGTTCCGTGTCACCCTAGGTTATAACTTCTACATGATGAATTGCATCCGACATAATTTCCCATCACCGATCCAATGCCTACGAGCTTTTCACATATTGCTTGTTGCTTATTTAATTTTCCATTGCTACTATTACAAAAGCTACAAAAACACTATCGTTACTTTTATTGCTACTACCGCTACTATCATATTACTTTGCTACTAAACTACCTTGCTGCAGATACTAAGTTTCCAGGTGTGGTTGAATTGACAACTCAGCTGCTAATACTTAAGAGTATTCTTTGGCTCCCCTTGTGTCAAATCAATAAATTTGGGTTGAATACTTTACCCTCGAAAACTGTTGCGATCCCCTACACTTGTGGGTTATCAAGACTATTTTCTGGCACCATTGAGTGGGAGCATAGCTCTATTCTTTAAGTCACTTGGGATTTATATCTGTTGATCACTATGAAGAACTTGAAGGACTCAAAAACCAAGATCTTACCCTCAACTACGAGGGGAGGTAAGGAACTGCCATCTAGCTCTGCACTTGATTCACCATCTGTTATGGGTAAATTTGCAACACCTACTCATGCTATTGAATCTGATATGTCGTATGTTCTTCATGATGCCACTTCTGCTATGTATGATGAAACTACTTCTATGCCTGATAACACTATGACACTAGGTGAATTTCTAGATGAACAAATTGCTAAGGTTAGGGAGAATGAAAATATTGAAACTGATAATATTTATGAAAGTGATGATGAAGCTTTTCCCAATAGATATGAATTGCTTGTTGTTCCTGAGGGTTATGTTATGGATGAAGAAACTACTAGAGACTTTGTTGCTTGCAACGATAGATATGATCTTAAGAAATTATTAGTTAAGATGAAATAAAAGTCTTTGAATGCTAGAATGAGACATGACCCTGCTTTTGCTAGTTCACCTATCTGTGTTACTGATAAGGATTATGAATTTTCTGTTGATCCTGAGTTAATTACTTTGGTTGAATATGATCCTTTCTATGGCTATGAGTCTGAAACTGTTGTGACACATCTTACTAAGTTGAATGATATAGCGACCCTTTTTACCAACGATGAAAAGATTCGTTATTATTATATCCTTAAGTTATTTCCGTTCTCGTTAAAGGGTGATGCTAAGACATGGTTTAATTCTCTTGATCCTGGTTGTGTGCGTAGTCCCCAGGATATGATGTATTACTTCTCCGCTAAATATTTTCCCGCTCATAAAAAACAAGCTGCCTTACGGGAAATATATAACTTTGTGCAAATTGAAGAAGAGAGTCTCCCACAAGCTTGGGGGAGGCTTCTCCAATTACTTAATGCTTTGCGTGATCATCCTCTTGAGAGGAACGATATACTTGATGTCTTTTATAATGAACTAACCGATGCTTCTAGAGACTACCTGGATAGTTGTGCTGGGTGTGTTTTCAGTGAAAGAACAGTTGATCAAGCTGAATTACTATTGAATAATATGCTGGCCAATGAAAATAATTGGACACTTCCTGAACCAGCCCCTAAGCCAACTCCAAAGAAAAGAGGTGTTCTATGTCTCAGTCCTGAAGATATGCAAGAGGCAAAGAAATCTATGAAACAGAAAGGTATTAGAGCTGAAGATGTTAAGAATTTATCACCTATTGAAGAAATACATGGTCTTGATAACCCGACACAGGTAGTAAAGGTAAATTTTCTTTATAGATTTGATGAACATGATATTTCTCGTTATAAGTCTGCTAGCCAATGCTTAGATGAGTTTGACAATTTTATTGTGAAACAAGAAAACTTCAATTAATGCTTATGTTGGTAGACAATTGCAACACAACGCTTATATGGTTGAACGCTTGAGTGAATATCTGTCTAGAGTTAAAGGTGAACTGAAACTTATTAGTATACATGCTTCTATGGTTACTGATACGTCTCCAACATATCTATAATTTTTGATTGTTCCATGCTATTATTTATGCAGTCTTGGATGTTTAATGGGCTTTGTCATACACTTTTATATCATTTTTGGGACTAACCTACTAACCCAAAGGCCCAGTCCAGATTGTTGTTTTTTGCCTATTTCAGGGTTTTGCAGAAACGAAATATCTAACGGAGTCCAAACGGAATGAAACCTTTGTGATAGATATTTTTGGAGAAAATCACGCACGGGAGACTTGAGAACCACGTAAGGGGAGCCACGAGGTGCCCACGAGGGTGGGGGGCGCGCCCCCCTTCCTAGGGCGCGCCCCCTGCCTCATGGGCCCCTCGAGCGTCCCCCGGTGTCCTCCTTCCTCCTATATAAGTCTACGTACCCCGAAACCATCAGCAACAGAGAGAAAACCCTAATTCCATCGATGTAACCTTCTGTGCCTGTGAGATCCCATCTTGGGGCCTGTTCCGGTGCTCCACCGGAGGGTGATCCATCACGGAGTTCTTCATCATCATCATCATCGCCCTCACCATGAGTTGTGAGTTGTTTACCACAGACCTTCGGGTCCATAGCTAGTATCTAGATGGCTTCTTCTCTCTCTCTCTCTGGATCTCAATACAAAGTTCTCCTTGGTCTTCGAGGAGATCTAGTCGATGTAATCTCTTTTTGCGGTGTGTTTGTCGAGATCCGATGAATTGTGGGTTTATGATCAAGATTATTTACAAGAAATATTTGGTTCTTTTCTGAACTCTTTATGTGTGCTCATAATATCCTTGCAAGTCTCTTCGAATTATTGGTTTGGTTTGGCCTACTAGATCTATAGTTCTTGCAATGGGAGAAGTTCTTGGCTTTGGGTTCAATCTTGCGGTGTCCTTTCCCAGTGATAGTAGGGGCAGCAAGGCATGTATTGTATTGTTGCCATCGAGGATAAAAAGATGGGGTTTATATCATATTGCTTGAGTTTATCCCTCTACATCATGTCATCTTGCTTAGGGCGTTACTCTGTTCTTATGAACTCAGTACACTAGATGCATGCTGGATAGCGGTCGATATGTGGAGTAATAGTAGTAGATGCAGAATCGTTCGGTCTACTCGCTCGGACGTGATGCCTATATACAATGATCATGCCTAGATAGGCTCATAATTATTCGCTTTTCTATCAATTGCTCGACAGTAATTTGTTTACCCGCCGTAGAATATCGCTATCATGAGAGAAGCCACTAGAGAAAACTATGGCCCCCGGGTCTATTCTCAACATATCAATTTACAACTACTTTACTTTTTACGCTTTTACTTTATGTTCTTATAAAGAAAAATACCAAAAATATAAACTATCATCCCTATCAGATCTCACTTTCGTAAGTGACCGTAAAGGGATTGACAACCCCTTATCGCGTTGGCTGCGAAGTTCTTATTTTTTTTGTGCAGGTGAGAGGGACTCGCGCGTGGTCTCCTACTGGATTGATACTTTGGTTCTAAAAAACTTAGGGAAATACTTACGCTACTGTGCTGCATCTCCCTTTCCTCTTCGAGGGAATACAACGCAAGCTCGAGAAGTAGCAAGAAGAATTTCTGGCGCCGTTGCCAGGGAGGCTTACACAAAAGTCATATACCAAGTACCTATCACAAACCCTTATCCTTCGCATTACATTTTTTGCCTCTCATTTTCCTCTCCCCCACTTCACCCTTGCCATTTTATTTGCCCTTCTTTTGCCGTGTGTTTATCATTCGCTTGCTTCTTGTTTGCTTGTGTGTGTTGGATTGCTTGCTTGTCACTATGGCTCAGAACAATACCAAATTGTGTGACTTCTCCAATACCAACAATAATGATTTTATTAGCACCCCAATTGTTCCTATTACCGATGCTGAATCTTGTGAGATCAATGCTGCTTTGTTGAATCCTGTCATGAAAGATCAATCTCCGGCCTTCCTGGTGAAGATTCCGCTACCCATCTGAACAACTTTGTTGATTTGTGTGATATGCAAAAGAAAAGGGATACGGATAACGATATTGTTAAGTTGAAGTTATTTCCGTTTTCACTTAGAGATCGTGCTAAAACTTGGTTTTCATCTTTGCCTAGAAATAGTATTGATTCGTGGAATAAGTGCAAAGATGCTTTTATCTCTAAGTTTTTCCCTCCTGCTAATATCATCTCTCTTAGGAACGATATTATGAATTTTAAGCAACTAGATCATGAGCATGTTGCACAAGCTTGGGAGAGAATGAAATTAATGATACGTAATTTCCCTACACATGGTTTGAATCTATGGATGATTATTCAGAACTTTTATGCTCGCTTGAATTTTGCTTCTAGAAATCTTTTAGATTCGGCCGCAAGAGGCACTTTCATGGAACACTTTCCTAGAAAGAAAATAAAATTACCATATGAATCTATTATGAGAGCCACTTATGGGTTGCCTTCCGAAGATGGCAATACCTAGATCTATCTTGTATCGTGCCTAGCTAGGGGCGTAAAACGATAGCGCTTGTTGGGAGGAAACCCAATTTTTTTTTTTTTTTGCTGCTGTTAGGGAATAAATATTGCATCTAGCTTCTGTTTAGATCTAGTTTCATGTTTTGTTCAGTGTTTGTGCCAAGTAGAACCTTTGGGAAGACTTGTGTGAAGTTTATGTGATCTTGCTGTGAAAAACAGAATCGTTAGCGCTCACGAGAATGATCATCAGATTTTACTGGAGCGTGCTAGTTAGTTGATTCTTTTTGCAGATGATTAATAGACAAATTTCTCACGTTTACCAATTTATTTTGATTTTTTTGGAGTTACAGAAGTATGCGAAGCATGCAGATTACTACCGACTGTTCTGTTTTTGACATATTCTATTTTTCGTGTGTTGTTTACTTATTTCAATGCATCTATGAGTAGTATTGGCAAGTATGAACCATAGAGAAATTGGAATACAGTAGGTTTAACACCAATATAAACAAAGAATGAATTCATTGCAGTACCTTTGAGTAGTGGTTTGTTTTCTTATACTAACGGAGCTCACGAGAATTTTTGTCTAAGTTTTGTGTTGTGAAGTTTTCAAGTTTTGAGTATTGCTTTGATGGACTATGGAACAAAGAGTAGCAAGGGCCTAAGCTTGGGGATGCCCATGGCACCCCAAGTAAAATTCAAGGACAATCAAAAGGCTAAGCTTGGGGATGCCCTGGGAAGGCATCCCCTCTTTCGTCTTCATCCATCGGTAACTATACTTGGAGCTATATTTTTATTCACCACATGATATGTGTTTTGCTTGGAGCGTCTTGTATAGTTTGAGTCTTTGCTTGATTGTTTGCCACAATCATCCTTGCTGCACACACCTATTTGAGAGAGTTAAATATGGCCTAGGAATTGTTAGAACACTCTATGTGCTTCACTTATATCTTTTCAGTTGAATAGTTTTTGCTCTAGTGCTTCACTTATATCTTTTAGAGCACGGTGGTGGTAATATTTTGTAGAAATTGTTGAACTCTCATGCTTCACTTATATCTATTTGAGAGACTATTAGAACATCATGGTAATGTGTTTAGGCTAAAAAACTAGTCTTCACATGATAGACATCCAATATCAATGTAGTAAAACACTTTCACACCAAGTGCATTGAATATGATGAGATGTTGGATGCTTGGTAATTGTTTTGAGATATGAGGATAGTGATATTAGAGTCATGCTAGTGGAGTTATTATGAAATTTATAAATACTTGTGTTAAGGTTAGTGATTCCCGTATCATGCACGTATGGTGAACCGCTATGTGACGAAGTTAGAGCATGAGGTATTTGTAAAGTGCCAACCTTTGTGTGGAGGTCGGGGGCGCGCGATGGTTAACTCATACCAACCTCCCCCCTAGGAGCATGCGTTGATTTCTTTGTTTTGATGAATCGTAGATTTTTGCAGTAAGTATATGAGTTCTTATGACTAATGTTGAGTTCATGGATTATACGCACTCTCACCCTTCCACCATTGCTAGCCTCTCTTGTACCGCGCAACTTTCGCCGGTACCATACACCTACTATATATCCTTCCTCAAAACAGCCACCATACCTACCTATCATGGCATTTCCATAGCCATTCCGAGATATATTGCCATGCAACTTTCCACCGTTCCGTTCATATGACACGCATCATATTGTCATATTGCCATGCATGATCATGTAGTTGACATCGTACTTGTGGCAAAGCCACCATGCATAATTTTTCATACATGTCACTCTTGATTCATTGCACATCTGGGTACACCGCCGGGGGCATTCATGTAGAGTCATACTTTGTTGTAGTATCGAGTTGTAATATCGAGTTGTAAATCAATAAAAGTGTGATGATCATCATTATTAGAGCATTGTCCCATGTGAGGAAAGGCCAACAAAAAAAGAGATGGCCCAAAAAAAATATATAGAGAGGGGCTAATAAAAGAAAGGAGAAGCCCCTCCAAAAAAATGAGAGAAAAGAGAGAAGGGACAATTGCTACTATCTTTTTCCACACTTGTACTTCAAAGTAGCACCATGTTCTTCATGATAGAGAGTCTCATGGTTAGTCACTTTTTATACTAGTGGGAATTTTTGTTACAGAACTTGGCTTGTATATTCCAACGATGGGCTTCCTCAAATGCCCTAGGTCTTCGTGAGCAAGCAAGTTGGATGCACACCCACTAGTTGCTTTTGTTGAGCTTTCATACATATTTAGCTCTAGTGCATCCGTTGCATGGCAATCCCTACTCACTCACATTGATATCTATTGATGGGTATCTCCATAGCCCGTTGGTACACCTAGTTGATGTGAGACTAGCTCCCTCCTTTTGTCTTCTCCACAACCATCTCTATTCCACCCATAGTGCTATGTCCATGGCTCACGCTCATGTATTGCGTGAAAGTTGAAAGGTTTGAAAAAATAGAGTATGAAAATAAGTGCTTGGCTGAAATCGGGGTTGTGCATGATATGAATATTTTGTGTGATGAAGAGGGAGGATAGCCAGAGTATATGATTTTGTAGGGATAACTTTCTTTAGCCATAGTATTTTGAGAAGACATGATTGCTTTGTTAGTATGCTTGAAGTATTATTATTTCTTATGTCAATATATATGTTTATCTTGAATCTGTCAGATATGAACATTCATGCCACAATTAAGAGATTTACATTGAGAAACTATGTTAGTTAGCATTCCACATCAAAAATTCTTTCTTTATCATTTACCTACTCGAGGACGAGCAGGAATTAACCTTGGGGATGCTTGATATGTCTCCAACGTATCTATAATTGTTGATTGTTCCATGCTATTATTTATGAAGTCTTGGATGTTTAATGGGCTTTGTCATACACTTTTATATCATTTTTGGGACTAACCTACTAACCCGAAGGCCCGGTCCAGATTGCTGTTTTTTTGCCTGTTTCAGGGTTTTACAGAAAATGAATATCAAACGGAGTCCAAATGGAATGAAACCTTCGCGAGAGATATTTTTGAAGAAAATCATGCACGGGAGACTTGAGGACCACGTCAGGGGAGCCACGAGGTGCCCATGAGGGTGGGGGGCGCGCCCCCTTCCCAGGGCGCCCCCTGCCTCGTGGGCCCCTCGAGCTTCCCTCGGTGTCCTCCTTCCTCCTATATAAGTCTACGTACCCCGAAACCATCAGCAACAGAGAGAAAACCCTAATTCCAACGCCGTAACCTTCTGTTCCCGTGAGATCCCATCTTGGGGCCTGTTCCGGAGCTCAACTGGAGGGGGATCCATCACGGAGTTCTTCTTCTTCATCATCATCACCCTCACCATGAGTTGTGAGTAGTTTACCACAGACCTTTCGGTCCATAGCTAGTATCTAGATGGCTTCTTCTCTCTCTCTGGATCTCAATACAAAGTTTTCCTCGGTCTTCGAGGAGATCTATTCGATGTAATCTATTTTTTCGGTGTGTTTGTCGAGATCCGATGAATTGTGGGTTTATGATCAAGATTATTTATGAGAAATATTTGGTTCTTTTCTGAACTATTTATGTGTGCTCATAATATCCTTGCAAGTCTCTTCGAATTATTGGTTTGGTTTGGCCTACTAGATCTATAGTTCTTGCAATGGGAGAAGTGCTTGGATTTGGGTTCAATCTTGCGGTGTCCTTTCCCAGTGACAGTAGGGCAGCAAGGCACATATTGTATTATTGCCATCGAGGATAAAAATATGGGGTTTATATCATATTGCTTGAGTTTATCCCTCTACACCATGTCATCTTACTAATGCTCGTAGTAGTACCTGGGTATTTGATACCGGTTTGGTTGCTAATATTTGTAACTCGAGACAGGGACTATGGATTAAACGAAGATTGGCTAAGGACGAGGTGACGATGCGCGTGGGAAATGGTTCCAAAGTCGATGTGATCGCCGTCGGCACGCTACCTCTACATCTACCTTCGGGATTAGTTTTAGACCTAAATAATTGTTATTTGGTGCCAGCGTTGAGCATGAACATTATATCTGGATCTTGTTTGTTGCGAGACGGTTATTCATTCAAATCAGAGAATAATGGTTGTTCTATTTTTATGAATAATATCTTTTATGGTCATGCACCCTTGAAGAGTGGTCTATTCTTCTTGGATCTCGATTGTGGTGATACACATATTCATAATATTGAAACCAAAAGATGCAAGGTTAATAATGATAGTGCAACTTATTGGTGGCACTGCCGTTTAGGTCATATTGGTGTAAACCGCATGAAGAAACTCCATAGTGATGGACTTTTGGAATCACTTGATTATGAATCACTTGGTGCTTGCGAACCATGCCTCATGGGCAAGATGACTAAAACTCCGTTCTCCGGAACTATGGAGCGAGCAACAGATTTGTTGGAAATCATACATACTGATGTATTGGGCCAATGAGTGTTGAAGCTCGCGGCGGGTATCGTTATTTTCTCACCTTCACTGATGATTTGAGCAAATATGGGTATATCTACTTAATGAAGCACAAGTCTGAAACATTTGAAAAGTTCAAAGAATTTCAGAGTGAAGTAGAGAATCATCGTAACAAGAAAATAAAGTTTCTACGATCTGATCATGGAGGAGAATATTTGAGTTACGAGTTTGGTCTTCATTTGAAACAATGTGGACTAGTTTCACAACTCACGCCACCCGGAACACCACAGCGTAATGGTGTGTCCGAACGTCGTATCCGTACTTTATTGGATATGGTGCGATCTATGATGTATCTTACCGATTTACCACTATCGTTTTGGGGTTATGCTTTAGAGACAGCTGCATTCACGTTAAATAGGGCACCATCTAAATCCGTTGATACGACACCTTATGAACTATGGTTTGGCAAGAAACCAAAGTTGTCGTTTCTTAAAGTTTGGGGCTGCGATGCTTATGTGGAAAAGCTTCAACCTGATATGCTCGAACCCAAGTCGGCGAAATGTGTCTTCATAGGATACCCAAAAGAGACTGTTGGGTACACCTTCTATCACAGATCCGAAGGCAAGATATTCGTTGCTAAGAGTGGATCCTTTCTAGAGAAGGAGTTTCTCTCGAAAGAAGTGAGTGGGAGGAAAGTAGAACTTGACGAGTTAATTGTACCTTCTCCCGAATTGGAAAGTAGTACATCACAGAAAATTGTTCCAGTGATTCCTACACCAATCAGTGAGGAAGTTAATGATGATGATCATGAAACTTCGGATCAAGTTTCTGCTGAACGTCGTAGATCAACCAGAGTACGTTCCGCACCAGAGTGGTACGGCAACCCAGTTCTGGAAGTCATGTTACTAGACCATGATGAACCTACGAACTATGAGGAAGCGATGATGAGCCCAGATTCCGCAAAATGGCTTGAGGCCATGAAATCTGAGATGGGATCCATGTATGAGAACAAAGTGTGGACTTTGGTTGACTTGACCGATGATCGGCAGGCCATCGAAAATAAATGGATCTTCAAGAGGAAGACCGACGCAGACGGTAATGTTACTATTTACAAACCTCGACTTGTTGCGAATGGGTTTCGACAAGTTCAAGGAGTTGACTATGATGAGACTTTCTCACCTGTAGCGATGCTTAAGTCTGTCCGAATCATGTTAGCAATTGCCGCATTTTATGATTATGAAATATGGCAAATGGATGTCAAAACTGCATTCCTGATTGGATATCTCAAAGAAGAGTTGTATATGATGCAACCAGAAGGTTTTGTCGATCCAAAAGGTGCTAACAAAGTATGCAAGCTCTAGCGATCCATCTATGGACTGGTGCAAGCATCTCGGAGTTGGAATATACGCTTTGATGAGGTGATCAAAGCATATGGTTTTATACAGACTTTTGGAGAAGCCTGTATTTACAAGAAAGTGAGTGGGAGCTCTGTAGCATTTCTAATATTATATGTGGATGACATATTATTAATTGGAAATGATATAGAATTTCTGGATAGCATAAAAGGATACTTGAATAAGAGTTTTTCAATGAAAGACCTCGGTGAAGCTGCTTATATATTAGGCATCAAGATCTATAGAGATAGATCAAGACGCTTAATTGGACTTTCACAAAGCACATACCTTGATAAGATTTTGAAGAAGTTCAAAATGGATCAGTCAAAGAAAGGGTCCTTGCCTGTATTACAAGGTATGAAGTTGAGTAAGACTCAATGCCCGACCACTGCAGAAGATAGAGAGAAAATGAAAGTCATTCCCTATGCCTCAGCCATAGGATCTATCATGTATGCAATGCTGTGTACCAGACCTGATGTGTGCCTTGCTATAAGTCTAGCAGGAAGGTACCAAAGTAATCCAGGAGTGGATCACTGGACAGCGGTCAAGAACATCCTGATGTACCTGAAAAGGACAAAGGATATGTTTCTCATATATGGAGGTGACAAAGAACTCGTCGTAAACGGTTACGTCGATTCTAGCTTTGACACTAATCCGGATGACTCTAAGTCACAAACCGGATATGTATTTTTATTGAACGGTGGAGCTATCAGTTGGTGTAGTTCCAAGCAGAGTGTCGTGGCGGGATCTACGTGTGAAGGGAAATACATAGCTGCTTCAGAAGCAGCAAATGAAGGAGTCTGGATGAAGGAGTTCATATCCGATCTAGGTGTAATACCTAGTGCATCGGGTCCAATGAAAATCTTTTGTGACGACACTGGAGCAATAGCCTTGGCGAAGGAATCCAGGATTCACAAGAGAACAAAGCACATCAAAAGACGCTTCAATTCCATCCGCGATCTAGTCAAGGAGGGAGACATAGAGATTTGCAAAATACATACGGATCTGAATGTTGCAGACCCGTTGACTAAGCCTCTTCCACGGGCAAAACATGATCAGCACCAGGACTCCATGGGTGTGAGGATCATCACTTTGTAATCTAGATTATTGACTCTAGTTCAAGTGGGAGACTGTAGGAAATATGCCCTAGAGGCAATAATAAAGATGTTATTTTGTATTTCCTTATATCATGATAAATGTCTTTTATTCATGCTAGAATTGTATTAACCGGAAACTTGATACATGCACTACAGGAAACTGCTAGTTTGCCGTCTGTGTGGGTCTTTGCCGTCAGCTTTTCGTCGGGGTAGACGGCAAAGCTAGGTTTGCCGTCAACTGCAGACGGCAAAGTCAGCCTGACGACAAATCTCTGCTTTGCCGTCTGGGGTGTAGGTTGTTGACGGCAAATCTAGCAAACGGATGACGGCAAAGAAATACAGACGGCAAACCTGCTCTTCGCCGTCTGTTGTTTAGTTGGTTGATGGCAAAGCATGGACACGTGTCCAGTCTGACGGTGGGTAACGGCGCCGTAATTTTGCCGTCTATTTTTGCTACCTACTGATGGCAAAGTAGTTACTTCGCCGTCTGTTTTGTGAACAGCTGACGGCAAACGTATAGAAAAAAATTCACACCGGGCCTTTCTTTGCCGTCTCGTTTTGGACCCACTTGACAGCAAATGAACGAAAAAAACCCACGCGCATACGCCCGGGCCCCGACCACACTTATCCATCGCCCCCGACCGCACGTTCGTTATCCTCCACTCCACACCGCGCCGCCACCGCCCGTCTCCGCCTCCACAGCGCCGCCGCCGCCCGTCTCCGCCTCCACCGCGTAGCCGCCGCCCGTCTCCGCCTCCACCGCGCCGCCGCCGCCCATCTCCGCCTCCACAGCGCCGCCGCCGCCCGTCTCCGCCACCACCGCGCCGCCGTTGGGGCCCTTATCCACTGCGCGCCCCACCCCTCCTCCTACAATGGTGCGACCGCCACCGGGCCGTCCTCCCCTGCCCTAGCGCCACGGCTGCCGTTGGCAGCACCGCCGCCGGTTCCCGCCTACGCATCCGCTGCCGCTGGTCGCCACCGAAGCCGGGCACCACCTCCCCCTCTGCCCTCAGCCACCTCTGCCCCACCCCACGGTGAGCACCACTCCTCATCTCTGTTCCTACGCATCCGCCGCCGCTGGTCGCCACAGAAATCTTATCATCGCTTCTTTCATATTAAAGTGCTAATCAGATCTGAGGCCATGCAATTGACAGAGTTTCTTGTAGCCAGCTTCTCGGTTTAAGCTCATAGCATATATATTGAACTTGCACGGTTATCTTCTCTTGCAGGACATTAATGTTTGCTATTGCTCGTACTTAACATTTACAAGTTGTTCTCTTATCAGGATGTTAGAATCTCGAAGTTTAAGCTATGTTGATGGTCCTGTCCAGATTCCTCCAAACAATTCTTTTCTTCTTGAACATGTCAAAAGGATCCAAATATGCGACACTGGTATGATGTTTCACTTAGGCTGGAAAGTGTGCTTTCTTGATCTTAGTTATCTATGTACCTCTTCCTGAATGTCCGCTTTTCATGTAGATGAGTTGATTGAGAACAACAAAATCCTGTTGTTTTGGCAAGTCAAACCTGTCGTTCATGTATTCCAGGTATGCATCTAAATGTTTTCTGCCTAAATCACTTCAATCTTTCTGCCTAAATCTCTTCTAGTTCCTTTTAAAATACAGATGGTCTTTGGGTATGTTTGCATGCTATATCCGGCTATCTTTCTTCTTTGATCAGTGTTGGAATTGTTTCATCTTCACATCATAAGATATCTTTGTAATGTTGCTGAGGTACTGGTGTTTTGTTGTTTCCACTTAAAATTTCACATTTGTTTTCTCTTGAAACAACCGGAGTGATTTTAATTAGACTACCGACCTCTTTCCAAGAGATAGATTGCTTCATGTCATGTTCTAGTGAACATTTGGTTCAAATTTATCATACACCTAAATGAAGATGGTCCAGGTGAAGAACCAAGTGAAGACATCACACTCTCTAGCTTCAATGAGTGGGCTCTACCTGCCAAATAATTTGATGGATTATGGGAAAGGTTTGGTTTGATCTCATTATCCTTTGCCAGTACAATTTCTGTGTTTTTTTATTCTGTTGGTGATGTCGTATGTGCTTGCAGCTTACTATATGAAGTGGGTCTCAAGCAGAGGTTGCTGAGATATGTTGCTAGTGCTTTGCTATTTACTGAAAGAGGTGTAGACCCGTGCCTTGTTTCATGGAACAGGTTAGCATCTTTCACATTGTTAAGCACCTGGAGGCTTCACGTGTCATCAGAAGTAGCATATTTTGGTTTTACTTTCCACAATAAAGTTGGTCATTACTGTCATGGAACCTTAAAGTACCTTTTTGTGTAGTTGGGTTTGCAGTTAGCTTCTGAAACCTTTCAACGACGTTCATGAGTATTTCCTGAAATTGTATCTGGACAGTAGACCATTGTCTCCTTCCTCTTCTTCAGTTCTTCCTTGAGTCTATTGATGGATATTGTTTGTTGAGATAGTTAATCAAGGTGAATGTGCAAAATACTGCAAAAAAGAATTACAGCTTAATTGTCAAAAGCCCAAGCTTCGTGAAACTGAACTACTTAACTTTAAATACCCATGCAAATGTGCACTTTCAATTATATAAATTATTCTCTTGGAATATATGATTTATTTTGTTTTGTATTGTTTATGTACTTTTTTACATACAATTGCAGGATTGTACTTTTGCATGGTCCACCTGGCACAGGAAAGACTTCATTGTGTAAAGCACTAGCTCAGAAGCTTTCTATTCGCTTCAATTCAAGGTTCTTGCTTAATGATATTCATGACTAATGTTTTAACAAATAATGTGTTGTTAATTACTGTCTCTTTTTCACCAGGTATTCTATGTGGCAACTAATTGAAGTCAATGCCCATTCATTGTTCAGCAAGTGGTTTTCTGAAAGTGGGAAACTGGTATGCCTTTTTGTGCTCATGTCAATAATATTATCATGTATACGTTCATGCTGAAATCACATTGGAGCTAGATGTTCATTTCCATCTTACAATGTTCATACTATAATTTGTCCTTTTTAGGTAGCCAAACTTTTCCAGAAGATTCAAGAGATGTTGGAGGAAGAAAGTGATGGGCCTCTAACCCCTCGTTGGTTACCCCAAGTGGAAGGTGTGAGATGCAGTGTTGTGGAAGTTTTTCCCTTAGCAAAGATGCCAAGGATCGAATCCCCAGAGACTCCTAGGTTCAACAAGTAGGTGTCAACTGCTAACGGCGCCAGATATTAGCAATCAATGTGGACCTGCACACAGATACAAATAACTTTGCTCCCAACGAGTACAGAGAGGTTGTCAATCCCTCCGGCCTTGTAGTTCACAAAGGATTAAACGCAAATGATAGTAGTGATAGATAATGTTTGCAATAGTAAGTAAAAGCGAAAAGTAAATAGCGGATGTGATCAATGATGGTAATATGGACCGGAGTCTCATGATGTTCACTAGTGATGTCTCTCTCCCAAAAGACGATAAAACAACTATGTGAGGTAAACGAATTACAGCTGGGCAATTGACAGGACCACGAACACAAACCAATGCTGACTACATTGCAAGAAAGGTTGAGGTTCAAAGCATGGGCGGTACGCCAAAGTAAGTAGACCGAAATCCATCAATATCTACTACTAATCATCCACCTTGAGATATCTATCCAGAACATCTCGCTGGTATTAAGTTGCGAGCCCCACCCATAGTGTAAACTCAAAGCAACAGACAACTGCATTAAAAGAACTTTGCATAAAGTAAACAATCCTTGCACCCGCGGGCACAAGCACCGTTGTTTTCCCCCTTGTGGCAACATCACATCCCCTAGACTCATGTTTCTGTCACTCAAGCTAGTCATCGAGGGGCATGAACCCACAATCAAGCATAACGTTCCCTCTTGGAGTCACTACCTACTATTTGGCCAAAGTAATAAATAACAACGGAGAACATGCAAGAATTACTTACGAACATAAATATAAAAGAGGTAGATCAAATATATTACTCAATCACAATCTGAACATAATCTCATAATCCATCGAATCCCAGCAAACTCATCATAGCAACAGCATAAGGATTACATATGTGCATCAATCATGTAGGGCAGCTCACGAGGACTAATTAGTGAAGCACAAGAACGGGAGGAGAACATCACATAGCTACTGGTCATGGACTCATGGTCCAAGGGAGAGTAATCACAACTCATCCGGGAGGCGTCCATGGTGGTGGAGAGGCTCCCGATGATGATCCTCCCCTCCGGCAGGGTGCCGGGAAGAGTTCTCCTGGTGCTCCCGATCTTGGAAGCGGCGGCGGCGGCGGAACAGAGATGAGATCGCGAAAAAGAGTTCCCGTCCCGAGGGTTTCGAAGGACGCTCTAAATATATGCCAAAGGGGGGCACCAGACGGGGCTCGGGGGGCCCAGGCACCCCCCCGGCGCGGCCCAGGGGGGGGGGCGCCAGGGCGCCTGGGGCCCTGGTGGCCCCCCCGGCTGTACTTCGGGTGCAAGGTAGGTTCTGGAACGCTGATTTTTTATATAATTTTTCTGGATTTTTCCTGACAGTTCTCGTAATGTGAAAACCTGAAATACAAAAACAACCGAAAACAGAAACTGGCACTGGGGTGCACTGGATTAGTAGGTTAGTCCAAATATGATCAAAAGTGTATGGAAGTGTATAAATATAATAGCAATATCACCCAAAAGTGGCATGGAGCAAGCAGAAATTATAGATACGTTTTGGACGTATCAACATCCCCAAGCTTAATTCCTGCTCGTCCTCGAGTAGGTAAATGATAACAAGAATAATTTATGTGGTGACATGCTATTAACCATATAGGACTTTTTATAGTCATATGACAAAAGCTTGCTGAGACAATGATTCTATAGTAATTAAGTTGCCTCATGAGAAAATCACAAAGGACTGAAAGTTTTACAATATGAAACTGAAACATCAAAAAGATTTGCAATGAACATGATGTGCAAATATGATAAAGTGATATCTAGCTTGCCCCCTTTAGTGAAGCAAAACATAAATGCAGGGGCACCTTCAAGGTTTAAGTGATGACTAGATACAATGATATCAAAATAAACGATATCACAATCATGCAAAAGACAATGCTTACTTTGGAACAATGCACATTACACTTAGAATGACAATCATGCTCTCAGTAGTTGGTGCTTGAAGAAAGAGGGTGGAGACTCAAAAAGTAAAAGAATGGTTATGTGCTAGAGCTTTTTATTTTGAAAACATAGAAGCAATTTTGTCAACGGTAGTAGTAGTTCATATGTGTTATGCATAAGACATCCTATAAGTTGCAAGCCTCATGCATCGAATACCAATAGTGCTCGCACCTTGTCCTAATTAGCTCGGATTTCCATGCGTTATCATTGCATTACATATGTTTCAACCAAGTGTCACAAAGGGGTACCTCTATGCCACCTGTACAAAGGTCCAAGGAGATAAATCGCATTTGATTTCTCGTTTTTGATAGATCTCAACTTGAGGACATCCATACCGGGACAACATAGAAAATAGATGATGGACTCCTCTTTAATGCTTAAGCATATTCTCATAAGAGATTGAGGATTAATGTCCAAGCTAAAACTTCCACCATGATACATGGCTTTGGTTGGCGGCCCAATGTTCTTCTCTAACAATATGCATACTCATTCAACCCATGGAAAATCACCCTTACTTCAGACAAGACGAACATGCATAGGAACTCACATGATATTCAACAAAAGTGTGACAGTTGATGGCGTCCCCAGAAACATGGTTACCGCTTAGCAAGCAACTTATAAGAAATAAGATACATAGGCAACATATTCCTTACCACAATAGTTTTTAAGCTACTTTCCCATGAGCTATGTATTGCAAAGTTAGTCTGCTTAGTACAAGTGGAGGTTAGCAAAAGACTGGGAGCGACCAACTAAGAGAGCAATGACGGTAATAATCATGCAGAGCGACAAAGCAACATTGAATCAGGCATGGTAGTTATATCGCTACTCAGAAATAAAAGATCATCAAGGCTTGACAGACTTTCTTTACAGTCTTAAATATGCGTGAGCATACGCCAAGTCAATCAAAGTAAATTCTTGAAGGAAGATATTACTAAACCATACCACATCATAGGCAAACAAATCAAGTTGGTACTCCAATAACACATTGGGAATCCCCCAGCTATTTGAGACTAACCATAAGAAAACCTGAACTACTAGGCGCCATTATGCACGTAGCATCTTTATCATAGACATATTAACCAATGCAATGGAAGCAAACTCTCTTAATAAGATAAGCATGATAATTAAAGAGAGTTCAAGCAACCAACTAAACAAAAGCTCTTTGAAAAGATAAGCATGAATACTAAGAGCTGAACATGATAGTAGTTATTAAAAGACAAAGAACACACACAGGAAAGATAGACATGAAAATTCTATGTTATGTTCTAGGTAGAAGTGGAGCGTGTTTCTCTCCCACATAAAGAATGCTGAGTTCCGACTCGTTATGAAAAACTAAAAAGGAAACTAAAAGCAAGACGCTCCAAGCATAGCACTTAACACATGAAGTGATAAAAATATAGCGGAACAAAAGACGAACTGATAATGTTGATGGAGAAGGGGATGGACGGGGGCATCCCCAAGCTTAGACGCTTGAGTCTCCTTGAATATTTCTTGGGGGTGCACGGGGGCATCCCCAAGCTTGAGCGCTTGACACTCCTGAATCTTTTTATCATCTTCCCTCGCACACTTGAAAACTCCCTTCATACATAACTCATCATAATCTGATTAGCGAGGTTAGTACCCTTAATAAAATAATTGTTCCTTGCTGGAAATAAAGATATTCTTGAAGGTCTACTGTTTCTCAAGATTGCCAAAAGGTATTTGCAAAGAAAAAGCAAGCTCTTGGTTTGCAAAATGAAGGAAAGGCAAAACAGGACAGAATCTGTGAAAAACAGAACAGCAGGCAGTAAATGATTTGTTTGGGGTACTTCTGCGACTCAAATAAAAAAACTCAGAACAGACGCACGAAAGACAATTATATAGAGAACGCTTTCGAAAAAATTCAGACCAAAAAGATGATCTGGTGATTTTATACGAATTTTTCTATCCAAGGACAGAATCTGTTTCCTGGACAGCACCTCACAACTTTTGAACTTTCTAGCAATCAGAGGCTATACTTGGCACAAATATGAAAAGCAAAGATATAATGATGATGCTACTGTTGTAAACAACATCAAGACACAACAAAAGCAAAATATAAAAATTTATTCATGTGGGCTGCCTCCCAAAAGCGCTTTCTTTTATGCCTTTAAGCTAGGCATAATGCATATAGATCAAGTTGTATCAATTGAACCATCATCAAGATCATCAAAAAGCTCTTCAATAATACAACTAGTCTTAAGAGGACTCTCAAATAAAGGCCTCATAGAGATACTCCTAGGTAGAAGACCAAAAGGATAAAAGTCAAGGGAAGATTCATTTATAAATTTATCAAAGACAGGTGTTTCTTCCAAGGTCTTTACAGTTTCAACCCCTTTGGCAATAGATGGATTACTTTTAGAACGGGGAGCCTTTGGAACGTGAACAAACTTAGGCTCCCTCTTTTCCGGAGTTTCTAACTTTTTGGTTTTGATCGAGGAGAAGGTAGTTCCTAGGGTATCAAATATTTCCTCAATCTTGTCTATCCTAGAAGAGTCCAAGTCATGGAATTTGACGGTCTCCAAAATTTTAAATTTTTTATGCATGGAGCTATCAAGTCTATTCAAATTCCCTTGGATCTTATGATCCAACTCATTTATCTTATTAATGCTTGGCATCTCTAGCTCTATCTTTTCAAGTTTTTTCATAATGTGAGCTAGGGTGATGTCCTCTCGAATGCTAACAACAGGGAGATTCCCAACAAGATTTTCAATAATACTAAGGGACTCCCAAACTGGGGCCTCTAGGAAATTCCCATTGATAGCAGTATCTAGAATAAACCTATTCCAAGAAGTAATTCCAACATAAAAATTTCTAAGCAAGATAGTAGTAGGTTGCTTCTTGGTGGATCTTTTTTGTGAATCATTAATTCTATACCAAGCATCTTTCAAACTTTCCCCACTTCTTTGTTTAAAGGTGAGAACTTCTGCCTCGTCAAAGACAAAAGGACCCGACATAATGACAACTAAAGAACGAGATAACTATTTTTGTTATTTTCGATAAAAGGTACTAAAGCACAAACTGAAAGGTAAACAAACAAGACTAAAAAGCAAAGGTAAAAGATAGCGTGCAACTCCCCTATCCTGAAGAGTGGAGTCCCCGGCAACGGGGCCAGAAAAACTCCTTGATGGGCCTCTAACCCCTCGTTGGTTACCGCAAGTGGAAGGTGTGAGATGCAGTGTTGTGGAAGTTTTTCCCTTAGCAAAGATGCCAAGGATCGAATCCCCAGAGACTCCTAGGTTCAACAAGTAGGTGTCAACTGCTAACGGCGCCAGATATTAGCAATCAACGTGGACCTGCACACAGATACAAATAACTTTGCTCCCAATGAGTACAGAGAGGTTGTCAATCCCTCTGGCCTTGTAGTTCACAAAGGATTAAACGCAAATGATAGTAGTGATAGATAATGTTTGCAATAGTAAGTAAAAGCGAAAAGTAAATAGCGGATGTGATCAATGATGGTAATATGGACCGGAGTATCATGATGTTCACTAGTGATGTCTCTCTCCCAAAAGACGATAAAACATCTATGTGAGGTAAACGAATTACAGCTGGGCAATTGACAGGACCACGAACGCAAACCAATGCTGACTACATTGCAAGAAAGGTTGAGGTTCAAAGCATGGGCGGTACGCCAAAGTAAGTAGACCGAAATCCATCAATATCTACTACTAATCATCCACCTTGAGATATCTATCCAGAACATCTCGCTGGTATTAAGTTGCGAGCCCCACCCATGGTGTAAACTCAAAGCAACAGACAACTGCATTAAAAGAACTTTGCGTAACAATCCTTGCACCCGCGGGCACAAGCACCGTTGTTTTCCCCCTTGTGGCAACATCACATCCCCTAGACTCATGTTTCTGTCACTCAAGCTAGTCATCGAGGGGCATGAACCCACAATCAAGCATAACGTTCCCTCTTGGAGTCACTACCTACTACTTGGCCAAAGCAATAAATAACAACGGAGAACATGCAAGAATTACTTACGCACATAAATATAAAAGAGGTAGATCAAATATATTACTCAATCACAATCTGAACATAATCTCATAATCCATCGGATCCCAGCAAACTCATCATAGCAACAGCATAAGGATTACATATGTGCCTCGATCATGTAGGGCAGCTCACGAGGACTAATTAGTGAAGCACAAGAACGGGAGGAGAACATCACATAGCTACTGGTGATGGACTCATGGTCCAAGGGAGACTATTCACAACTCATCCGGGAGGCGTCCATGGTGGTGGAGAGGCTCCCGATGATGATCCTCCCCTCCGGCAGGGTGCCGGGAAGAGTTCTCCTGGTGCTCCCGATCTTGGAAGTGGCGGCGGCGGCGGAACAGAGATGAGATCGCGAAAAAGAGTTCCCGTCCCGAGGGTTTCGAAGGACGCTCTAAATATATGTCAAAGGGGGGCACCAGACGGGGCTCGGGGGGCCCAGGCGCCCCCCAGCGCGGCCCAGGGGGGGCGCCGCCAGGGTGCCTGGGGCCCTGGTGCCCCCCCCGGCTGTACTTCGGGCGCAAGGTAGGTTCTGGAACGCTGATTTTTTATATAATTTTTCTGGATTTTTCCTGACAGTTCTCGTAATGTGAAAACCTGAAATACAAAAACAGCCGAAAACAGAAACTGGCACTAGGGTGCACTGGATTAGTAGGTTAGTCCAAATATGATCAAAAGTGTATGGAAGTGTATAAATATCATAGCAATAATACCCAAAAGTGGCATGGAGCAAGCAGAAATTATAGATACGTTTTGGACGTATCAGAAAGCAACCTGGTATTTGTATTGATCGGTATGTTCATGACAGGACTGGTGAAATGACAAGATGTTCAATCGTATGATCTGACTAGCTCAATCCATGCCTTGTTCATCTTATCTATGCGTTGTTAAATGGACTTCTCATTCCATTGCGTTTTTTACTTTCAGAAATGCCTCAATACTAATGAATAATGAACCCCATTGAGCGACATGACATATGGGTTGATAAGTAAGATAGCAAATGATTTTGTCCTTTGTGTGAATAGAGAGAACATATAACATAAAATGTTTTTGAAACCGAAACCAACCCAATTTAATTCCCCAGGCATTATCTCCTAGTTGCAGACTAGCGAAATGCATTGTGGCACTCCTATAGAACTTTAACTGAACTTCGGCATTTTTGATAATTTTGATTTGCAGCATGCTGTATTTGAACCGTTGATGTTACATATGCTGTATTTTTGATAAAGTTTTCATCAGTTTTCCTTCGCCATATACCTTTTATCAGGTAATGTTTACAGTCTTCTTTCACTCTAATGTTCAGGTGGTAAATGCCTTGCTAACACAAATGGACAAACTGAAAGCTTGGCCAAATGTTATCATTTTGACGACATCAAATATCACCACAGCTATCAGTATTGATTTTCCGCCTTTTGAGTTTTTCCCTTTTATGACCTGAATGGCCCAACGTGCCATTCTGTGTGCATAGTTGCCACATTTTTTGCATGATTATGTGCGCGTTTGGAACAACGGTGCTGTATATGATCAACATCTGGACAAATTTGGACATTTAGTATGTGTTTTAGTTGGTCAAGTGAATCACCGCAGTGAGGGGAAGATCAATTGCATAATAAGCATGTTTATGTTTGTGGAGTTGTCTATGTTTATAACATCACTTTTCCTACTTTTCTGAAGTAACTAATGCTACATTATTGATACATTTAAGTTTAGATAATCTTGTTGCCATCGATAATGAGATATCAACTGTGCTCAGTACTGATGTCTCTTGGGATAATAAAATTGCGTAATTGCGGACATTCATTCTATTTTCGATGGATGTTAAGGAGAACAACCTGTAGCTTTCTTAAACATCGTGTAGATATGTATTGACTCCTAAAATCAATAAATTCTAACTCGTATGTGGTTTGCAGATATTGCATTTGTTGACAGGGCAGACATCAAAGCTTATGTCGGACCCCCTACTCTTCAAGCACGCTATGAGATTTTGACATCATGCATAGATGAACTCTTTCGAGTAGGAATTCTTTCATATCCTCGGGTATTTGTTCCTTTTTGCCAACTTGATTGCTGTAATACCACCGCTATATCACTGCGAAGGTTGCTCGGAACTGCTTTGCACATGGAGCACTTTTTCTGAGCAAACCTGTATTTGGGACCTCAAAGGATTTATTTGTTTGTACTACTGTATAGAATTTCCAGCTTTCGTGCAATCTTTAAAGCATTATTCCTCTGCAAATGTAGGGTGGTGATTTGCCTTGCTTTCTGAGCTATTCAACCCTGAAAGAGAAGTTACACTGTCCTGAGGCTGTAGAACCCCATACACTTCATCTCTCCAAATTACTGCATGAAGGTGCAGAACTGTGCGACGTAAGTGATGAAGCTCACAGTTGCCTTACTTTTTCATTACTGTAGATTAAGCGATCTGCTGTAACCAACACCAACAGGCTGCTAATGGTGGTCATCTTTTTCCCCATTCTCCCACAGGGATTGAGCGGAAGATCATTGAGAAAACTTCCTTTCCTGGCACACGCTTCCGTTCCCAACCCTTTGTGTTGTGACGCTGTTTCTTTCATGCACACGCTGATACAGACCGCGCGGAGAGAGCTCTTGTAATCACGCGGATGATTCCTTGTGGATTGGCTGGAGGAGCAAGTGGCTAACAGTTCGATACAAGTACCATGTCGCCGATACGATGCATAGTTTGAGCTAATTCGAAGTCTGGTGTTGTGAGATACCCGTACTTAATCTTCACTCAGACATAATTTGCAGGCTTATTGTGCCCAGAATGGTATGCCTGCTATGCAGATGCCTCATCAATCAGGCTATGGATCTAATACTGATGGATCTTCACAAGCACGAGGCCCAAGCGGCAACAACCTTGGTGGTTCTCCGAATGTTTGAGACCGAGTATGGTTAGTGCCTGCATATCTCATTTACATAGGTCTTAAATTTGTCAACGTAGAGAGAAGTAGCTATATGGATTCTTGAAGATCAAACTTATAAGTAGAGACCATTTGAAACATTTCAAACTATGATACATTTGAACAATTTCAACCATGATCTTAATTAACTATATGCATTCTTGAAGCTATTTATTTTCATGATTTAGAGACCACTTGAAGATATTCATGATTTAGAGACAAGTAGATACTTATTTTCATGATTTGGAGACCATTTGAAGATATTCATGATTTAGAGACAGTAGATACTTATTTTCATGATTTAGAGACCATTTGAAGATCACCATGTTTTAGAAACTTGTAAGTAGAGACCGTTTGAACCATTTAAAGATCAGACTTATAAGTAGAGACAAGTATAGACCATTTGAAACCATGAGCCATTTATTCTCATGATTTAGAGACCACTTGAAGCTATTTATTTTCATGATTTAGAGAGCACTCGAAGATATTCATGATTTAGAGTGTTGAATTGAACCAATCTTATAAGCAGACACAAGTAGCTACTTGTTTTCATGATTTAGAGACCATTCTCGAAGATCTTCATGATCTAGTGTTAAATTAACATGTTCAAAATTGCATAAGTGTTCAAGAAACTCCATATGTAGTAGAAGCTATTTATTTTGAAAACTCAATATGGAATATGGATCACTATTTATTTTGTTGCGTTGAAGTACTTTCTTTTGTCTATTTGGCATATTGATGATTTCAAACACGTTTTGTTCTTGGGCCAAAATGTGACAGACGCCATTCAATCTTGTAGGTTGCCACCTGGATGCTTTCGGAATACGACATGGACATGAAGGCATTTATTGTAGTGCCAAATATTAAGTAGTGATGCCATCTTTGTTCATTGTGTATTATATGTATGGGACTATATGGTGTGGAACTATATGCTATGCTATGCTGTATGCTACGGAACTTTGTTGTGGAATTACATGTATGGAGCTTTGTTGTGGGATTATATGAATGGAACTATGATGTGATGTACTGTATGCTATGGAACTTTCATTTTGTATTATATTTGCTATATGGAACTGCTGTCCTGTACTTTATGCTATGAAACTTTGTTCATTGTATATTATATTTGCCATGGAACTATGATGTCCTGTTAAGGTTCTGTGCTGTCCTATTATGTATTAAACTGTTGAATTTCTGATTTTCCAAAAAAACAAAAACGACGCATCCTTTGCCGTCAGGAGGCAGCCAACAAAGGATCATTGCCGTCTAGGGACAGACGGCAAACCTGGCACATGCTGCTATTTGGCATGGCATTTTGCCGTCTGGCCAACAGGTAGGCTGCCGGCAAAGAGGTGGCGCTTTGCCGTCTGGACCGAGTACGACTAGACGGCAAAGATGTGAGAGTTTGCCGTCTGGCTTTATGATACGTCCAAAACGTATCTATAATTTTTGCTTGCTCCATGCCACTTTTGGGTGATATTGCTATGATATTCATACACTTCCATACAGTATTGATCATATTTGGACTAACTTACTAATCCAGTGCACCCCAGTGCCAGTTTCTATTTTCGGCTGTTTTTGTATTTCAGGTTTTCATGTTTCGAGAACTGCCCAGAAAAATCCAGAAAAATTATATAAAAAATCAGCGATCCGGAAACAACACTGCCTCCGAAGGGCAGCCTGGGGGGGGGGCACAGGGGCTCCAGGCGCCCTGTGGGCGCGCCCCCCTAGGCCACGCCGGGGGGGCGCCTGGGCCCCCCGAGGCTCCCCCGGTGCTCTACTTTGGCATATATTTAAAGGGTCCTCCATAACCCTCAGAACAGGAACCCTTTTCGCCATCCCATCTCTGTTCCACCGCCGCCGCCGCTTCCAAGATCGGGGGCACCAGGAGAACTCTTCCCGGCACCCTGCCGGAGGGGAGGATCACCACCGGGAGCTTGTCCACCACCATGGACGCCTCCCGGATGACTCGTGAGTAGTCTCCCTTGGACCATGAGTCCATGACCAGTAGCTATGTGATGTTCTCCTCCCGTTCTTGTGCTTCACTAATTAGTCCTCGTGAGCTGCTCTACATGATCGAGGCACCTATGTAATCCTTATGCTGTTGCTATGTTGAGTTTGCTGGGATCCGATGGATTATGAGATTATGTTCAGATTGATCTTGAATAATATATTTGATTCACCTCTTTTATATTTTAGTTCATAAGTAATTCTTGCATGTTCTCCGTTGTTATTTATTGCTTTGGCCGAGTAGTAGGCAGTGACTCCAAGAGGGAACGTTATGCTCGATTGTGGGTTCATGCCCCTCGATGACTAGCTTGAGTGACAGAAACATGAGCCTAGGGGATGTGCTGTTGCCACAAGGGGGAAAACAACGGTGCTTGTGCCCGCGGGTGCAAGGATTGTTTACTTTACACAAAGTTCTTTTAATGCAGTTGTCTGTTGCATTGAGTTTACACTATGGGTGGGACTCGCAACTTAATACCAGCGAGATGTTCTGGATAGATATCTCAAGGTGGATGATTAGTAGTAGATATTGATGGATTTCGGTCTACTTACTTTGGCGTACCGCCCATGCTTTGAACCTCAACCTTTCTTGCAATGTAGTCAGCATTGGTTTGCGTTCGTGGTCCTATCAATTGCCCAGCTGTAATTTGTTTACCTCACATAGTTGTTTTATCGTCTTTTGGGAGAGAGACATCACTAGTGAACATCATGAGACTCCGGTCCATATTACCATCATTGACCACATCCACTATTTACTTTTCACTATTTTACTTACTATTGCAAAACACTATCTATCACTACTATCATATTGCTTTTAACCCTTTGTGAACTACAAGGCCGGAGAGATTGACAACCTCTCTGTACTTGTTGGGAGCAAAGTTATTTGTATATGTGTGCAGGTCCACGTTGATTGCTAATTGCGCCGTTAGCAGTTGACACCTACTTGTTGAACCTAGGAGTCTCTGGGGATTCGATCCTTGGCATCTTTGCTAGGGGAAAACACTTCTACTTACTGCATCTTACACCTTCCACTTGGGGTAACCAACGAGGGGTTCGAGGCCCATCAAGGAGTATTTTCTGGCGCCGTTGCCGGGGACTCCACTCTTCAGGATAGGGGAGTTGCATGCTATCTTTTACCTTTGCTTTTTAGTCTTGTTAGTTTAGTTTTCATTTTTTGCTTTAATTCCTTGTATCAAAAATCACAAAAAATAGTTATCTTGCTTGCTTGCTACTATGGGTTCCACCGAGAACACCAAGTTGTGTGACTTCACTAGTCACAACAACGATGACTTTATCAGCACACCTATCACTACACCTGCCACTTCAGCACCTTCATATGAAATTAAACCTGCTTTACTGAACTTAGTCATGAAAGAACAATTCTCCGGTGCTGGAGATGATGCTGCTTTACACTTGAACAACTTTGTAGAACTTTGTGATATGCAAAAGTACCAAGAAATAGATGGTGATATTGTTAAGCTTAAGCTTTTTACTTTCTCCTTGAGAGGAGGAGCTAAAATTTGGTTTCAGTCTTTGCCTAGAAATAGCATAGATTCATGGGACAAGTGCAAAGATGCTTTTATTGGAAAATACTATCCACCTGCTAAAATTATCCAACTTAGAAGTAACATCATGAATTTTAAACAATTGGATAATGAACACGTTGCCCAAGCTTGGGAACATATGAAGTCCCTTATCAAGAACTGCCCTACTCACAGTTTGACTACTTGGATTGTAATCCAAACTTTTTATGCAGGCTTGAACTTTACCTCGCGGAACTTGTTAGACTCGGCCGCGGGAGGAACTTTTATGTCAACTACACTTGGTGCTGCCACAAAGCTTCTCGATGAGATGATGACCAACTATTCCCAATGGCACACCAAACGCGCTCCAACAGGTAGGAAGGTAAACTCTGTCGAGGAGATTTCCTCCCTTAATGAAAAAGTTGACTTGATCATGTCTCTACTTTCGAAGAAATCTACTATTGATCCTCGTGATGTTCCTTTAAATTCTTTGATTGCTCAAGAACAAGTAGATGTGAACTTTATCTCTAGAAACAATTTTAACAACAATGCTTATAGGAGTAACTTTGGTAACAATTCTAGACCGTTCCCCTCTAACTCTTATGGGAACAACAATGCTTATCCTAGTACCAAGAACTCCAATACTGAACTAGAGACCATTCTTAGAGATTTCATCACTACCCAAAAAGCCTTTAATAAGAATGTAGAAGAGAAACTACATAAACTAGATGATCTTTCTTTTAAGGTAGACCACTTAGCCAATGAGGTAAAATTGCTAAAAATTGAAACTTCTCCTCTTAAGGAGAGGGAAGTCATCCCTATTAATGCTACTCAAGTGCAAATTAATGAAAATATTAGGATGATGGCTAAGCTAAAAGAAAGATGGGCTAGATAAAGGGAGGAAGAAGAAAGAATTAAGAGCCTTCCTACCCACCACAATGTTGCTACTATCCAAGTTGTTGAGGATGTTCACACTCTTAGCACCCAATGTACTCCTGGTCCCAATGGACCTATTAATGGTGATGCTATAGAAACTACCAACCAAGTGAACCTTAAGGACACCACTACCACTTTACTTGATGCTCGTGACCTTGATTTTGATAATTGCACTCTTACAGAAGTTATTGATTTCCTTCACAAGATGTCTAGAGATCCCCGCACTAGCACGCTTAACCTTGCCTTCACAGAGCATATCACTAATGCTCTCATCAAAGCTAGGGAGGAGAAACTTAGAGTAGAAGCCTCCATACCTAGAAAGCTAGAAGATGGTTGGGATCCTATGATAAAAATTTATTTGAATGACTTCTCTTGTTATGCATTATGTGATGTTGGTGCTAGTACCTCTGTTATGCCCAAAAGGATATATGATATGCTTAAATTGAAACCTTATGATTCTTGTTCTTTTGGTGTTCGTCTCGTTGATTCTTCCATAAAGAAACCTTTGGGGAGGATCGATGATGTTCTTATTGTTGTCAATGATAATTACGTGCCCGTTGATTTCACTATTATGGATATTGAATGTGATCCTTCATGTCCAATTATTTTGGGACGTCCCTTTTTGCGCACCGTTGGTGCTGTCATTGACATGAAAGAGGGTAATATAAAATTTCAGTTTCCTCTCAAGAAAGGGATGGAACACTTCCCTCGTAAGAAGGTCAAGTTACATTTTGAGTCCGTTGTACGGGCTAGTTATTATTTTACTCTTGATAAAACTTGATCTATGCATTATGCCTAGCTTAAAGGCATAAAATAAAGCGCTTTTGGGAGGCAGCCCACATGAATAAATTTTTTGCTTTTGTTGTGTCTTGATGTTGTTTACTGCTGTAGCATCATCATTGTATCTTTGCTTTTCATATTTGTGCCAAGTATAGCCTCCGATTGCTAGAAAGTTCAAAAGTTGTGAGGTGCTGTCCAGGAAACAGATTCTGTCCTTGGATAGACAAATTCGTTAAAAATCACCAGATCATCTTTTTGGTCTGAATTTTTTCGACAGCGTTCTCTATATAATTGTCTTTCGTGCGTCAGTTCTGAGTTTTTTGATTTGAGTTCCAGAAGTATCCCGAACAGGTCAATTACTGCCTGCTGTTCTGTTTTTCACAGATTTTGTCCTGTTTTGCCTTACCTTCACTTTGCAAATTAAGAACTTGCTTTTTCTTTGCAAAAACCTTTTGGCAATCTTGAGAAACAGTAGAACTTCAATAATATCCTTATTTCCAGCAAGGTATAATTATTTTATTAAGGGTACTAACCTCGCTAATCAGATTATGATGAGTTATGTATGAAGGGAGTTTTCAAGTGTGCGAGGGAAGATGATAAAAAGATTCAGGAGTGTCAAGCGCTCAAGCTTGAGGATGCCCCCGTGCACCCCCAAGAAATATTCAAGGAGACTCAAGCGTCTAAGCTTGGGGATGCCCCCGTGCATCCCCTTCTCCATCAACATTATCAGTTCGTCTTTCGTTTCGCTATATTTTTATCACTTCATATATTATGTGCTATGCTTGGAGCGTCTTGCTTTTAGTTTTCTTTTTAGTTTTTCATAACGAGTCGGAACCCAGCATTCCTTTATGTGGGAGAGAAACACGCTCCACTTCTACCTAGAACATTACATAGAATTTTGGTGTCTATCTATGCTGTGTGTGTTCTTTGTCTTTTAATAGCTACTATCGTGCTCTGCTCTTAGTATTCATGCTTATCTTTTCAAGAGCTTTTATTTAGTTGGTTGCTTGAACTCTCTTTAATTACCATGCTCACCTTATTAAGAGAGTTTGCTTCCGTTGCATGGGTTAATGTGTCTACGATAAAGATGCTACTTTCATGATGGTGCTTAGTAGTTTAGGTTTTCTTTTGGTTAATCTCAAATAGCTGGGGGGTTCCCAATGTGTTATTGGAATACCAACTTGGTTTGTTTGCCTATGATATGGTATGGTTTAGTAATATCTTCCTTCGAGAATTTATTTTGATTGACTTGGCGTATGCTCACGCATATTCAAGACTGTAAAGAAAGTCTGTCAAGCCTTGATGATCTTTTATTTCTGAGTAGCGATATAACTACCATGCCTGATTCAACATTGCTTTGTCGCTCTGCATGATTATGACCGTCATTGCTCTCTTAGTTGGTCGCTCCCAGTCTTTTGCTAACCTCCACCTGCACTAAGCAAACTAACCATGCAATACATAGCTCATGGGAAAGTAGCCTAAAAACTATTGTGGTAAAGAATATGTTGCTTATGTATCTTATTTCTTATAAGTTGGTTGCTGAGCGGTAACCATGTTTCTGGGGACGCCATCAACTGTCACACTTTTGTTGAATATCATGTGAGTTGCTATGCATGTTTGTCTTGTCTGAAGTAAGGGTGATTCACCGTGGGTTGAATAACTATGCATATTGTTAGAGAAGAACATTGGGCCGCCAACCAAAGCCATGCATCATGGTGGAAGTTTTAGCTTGGACCTTAATCCTCAATCTCTTATGAGAATATGCTTATGCATTAAAGAGGAGTCCATCATCTATTTTCTATGTTATCCCGGTATGGATGTCCTCAAGTTGAGATCTATCAAAAACGAGAAATCAAATGCGATTTATCTCCTTGGACCTTTGTACAGGTGGCATAGAGGTACCCCTTTGTGACACTTGGTTAAAACATATGCAATGCAATGATAACCCATGGGGATCCGAGCTAATTAGGACAAGGAGCGAGCACTATTAGTATTCGATGCATGAGGCTTGCAACTTATAGGATGTTTTATGCATGACACATATGAAGTACTACTACCGTTGACACAATTGCTTCCATGTTTTCAAAATAAAAAGCTCTAGAACTTAACCTTTCTTTTACTTTTATGTTAAAGCACCAACTACTGAGAGCATGATTGTCATTCTGAGTGTAATGTGCATTGTCCCAAAGTAGCATTGTCTTTTGCATGATTGTGATATCGTTTATTCTGAAATGATTGTATCTAGTCATCACTTAAACCTTGAAGGTGAACCTGCATTTATGTTTTGCATCACTAAAGGGGGCAAGCTAGATATCACTTTATCATATTTGCACATCATGTTCATTGCAAATCTTTTTGATGTTTCAATTTCATGTTGTAAAACTTTCAGTCATTTGTGATTTTCTCTTGAGACAACTTAATTACTATAGAATCATTGTCTCAGTAAGCTTTTGTCATATGACTATGAGAAAGTCCTATATGGTTAATAGCATGTCACCACAGAAATTATTCTTGTTATCATTTACCTACTCGAGGACGAGCAGGAATTAAGCTTGGGGATGTTGATACGTCCAAAACGTATCTATAATTTCTGCTTGCTCCATGCCACTTTTGGGTGATATTGCTATGACATTCATACACTTCCATACACTTTTGATCATATTTGGACTAACTTACTAATCCAGTGCACCCCAGTGCCAGTTTCTGTTTTTGGCTGTTTTTGTATTTCAGGTTTTCACGTTTTGAGAACTACCCAGAAAAATCCAGAAAAATTATATAAAAAATCAGTGATCTGGAAACAACACTGCCTCCGAAGGGCA
>LR738714.1:543683900-543710119 GCA_902687465.1 Secale cereale
CGGGGGAATGGTGGGCCCGGGTGGGCCATAGGGGAGAGAGAGGGCAGCAGCCAGGAGGTGGCGCGCCCCCTCCCTAGGAGTCGTTCGAATAGGACTAGGGGAGGGGGGCACGGCCCCTCTTTCCCTCTCCCTCTCTTTCCTTCCCCCCTTTTTCCTTCTTTGGTAGGTTCCTACTAGGAATAGGATTGCAATCCTATTCCTAGTAGGATTGCAGCCCTAGCCGCACCATAGGAGGGCCGGCCGGCCTCCCCCCTTGCTCCTTTATATACGGGGGAAGGGGGCACCCAAAGACACACAAGTTGAATTGTTCTAGCCGTGTGCGGTGCCCCCCTCCACAAAAACACACCTCGGTCATACCGTCGCAGTGCTTAGGCGAAGCCCTGTGCCGGTAGATACATCATATCCGTCACCACGCCGTCGTGCTGACAAAACTCTCCCATGAAGCTCAACTGGACCAAGAGCTCGTGGGACGTCATCAAGCTGAACGTGTGCTGAACGCGGAGGTGCCGTACGTTCGGTACTTGATCGGTTGGATCGCGAAGAAGTTCGACTACATCAACCGCGTCACTTGACGCTTCCGCTTCCGGTCTACGAGGGTACGTAGACACACTCTTCCCTCTCGTTGCTATGCATCTGGTAGATAGATCTTGCGTGATCATAGGAAAAATTTAAAATACTACGTTCCCCAACAGTGGCATCATGAGCCAGGTCTATGCGTAGATGATATGCACGAGTAGAACACAATGAGTTGTGGGCGATACTAGTCATACTGCTTATCAGCATGTCATACTTTGCTTCGGCGATATTGTGAGATGAAGCGGCCCGGACCGACATTACGCGTACGCTTACGCGAGACTGGTTTCACCGTTATGAGCACTCGTTGCTTAAAGGTGACTGGCGGGTGTCTGTCTCTCTCACTTTAGCTGAATCAAGTGTGGCTACGCCCGTTCCTTGTGAAGATTAAAACAACACATACTTGACGAAACATCGTTGTGGTTTTGTATGCGTAGGTAAGAACGGTTCTTGCTTAAGCCCGTAGCAACCACGTAAAACTTGCAACAACAAAGTAGAGGACGTCTAACTTGTTTTTGCAGGGCATGTTGTGATGTGATATGGTCAAGACATGATGAGTTATACGGTTTTGTATGAGATGATCATGTTTTGTAATGTTATCGGCAACTGGCAGGAGCCATATGGTTGTCGCTTTATTGTATGAAATGCAATCGCCATGTAATTGCTTTACTTTATCACTAAGCGGTAGCGATAGTCGTAGAAGCAATAGTTGGCGAAACGATACTACGATGGAGATCAAGGTGTCGCGCAGGTGACGAAGGTGATCATGACGTTGCTTTGGAGATGGAGATCAAAAGCACAAGATGATGATGGCCATATCATGTCACATATTTTGATTGCATATGATGTTTATCTTATTATGCTTCTTATTTTGCTTAGAACGACAGTAGCATTATAAGATGATCCCTTACTAAATTTCAAGGTATAAGTGTTCTCCCTGAGTATGCACCGTTGCAAAAGTTCGTCGTGCCGAGACACCACGTGATGATCGGGTGTGATAAGCTCTACGTTCAAATACAATGGGTGTAAGCCAGTTTTGCACACGCAGAATACTCGAGTTAAACTTGATGAGCCTAGCATATGCAGATATGGCCTCGGAACACTGGAGACCGAAAGGTCGAGCTGGATCATATAGTAGATATGATCAACATAAGATGTTCACCATTGAAACTACTCCATCTCACGTGATGATCGGACATGGTTTAGTTGATTTGGATCACGTGATCATTTAGATGACCGGAGGGATGTCTATCTAAGTGGGAGTTCTTTAATTAATTTGATTAAATTGAACGTTAATTTATCATGAACTTAGTCCTGATAGTTTTTGCATATCTATGTTGTTGTAGATCAATGGCCCGTGCTACCGTTCCTTTGAATTTTAATGCATTCCTAGAAAAAGCTAAGTTGAAAGATGATGGTAGCAATTACACGGACTGGGTCCGTAACTTGAGGATTATCCTCATTGTTGCACAGAAGAAATATGTCCTTGAAGCACCGCTAGGTGACAAGCCCCCTCCCGCTAATGTAGACGCTTTGAACGTCTGGCAGTCGCGGTCTGATGACTACACGATAGTTCAGTGTGCCATGCTTTACGGCTTAGAACCGGGACTTCAACGACGTTTTGAACGTCATGGACCATATGAGATGTTCCAGGAGTTGAAGTTAATATTTCAAGCAAATGCCCGAATTGAGAAATATGAGATTTCCAATAAGTTCTACAGCTGCAAGATGGAGGAGAATAGTTCTATCAGTGAACACTTGCTCAGAATGTCTGGGTACTACAATCATATGACTCAACTTGGTTGCAAAGTTGATGAAGATAGTGTTATTGATAGAGTTCTTCAATCACTGCCACCAAGCTATAAAGGCTTCGTGATGAACTATAATATGCAAGGGATGCAAAAGACAATTCCCGAGCTCTTCGCTATGCTCAAGGCTGCGGAGGTAGAAATCAAAAAGGAGCATCAAGTGTTGATGGTTAACAAGACCACTAGTTTCAAGAAAAAGGGCAAAGGAAAGAAGGGGAACTTCAAGAAGAATAGCAAGACTGTTGCTACTCCGACGAAGAAACCCAAGTCTGGAGCCAAGCCTGAAACTGAGTGCTTCTACTGCAAGGGGACTGGACACTGGAAGCGGAACTGCCCCAAGTATTTGGCGGGTAAGAAGGATGGCAAGGTGAATAAAGGTATATGTGATATACATGTTATTGATATGTACCTTACTAATGCTCGTAGTAGTACCTGGGTATTTGATACCGGTTCGGTTGCTAATATTTGTAACTCGAAACAGGGACTATGGATTAAACAAAGATTGGCTAAGGACGAGGTGACGATGCGCGTGGGAAATGGTTCCAAAGTCGATGTGATCGCCATCGGCACGCTACCTCTACATCTACCTTCGGGATTAGTTTTAGACCTAAATAATTGTTATTTGGTGCCAGCGTTGAGCATGAACATTATATCTGGATCTTGTTTGTTGCGAGACGGATATTCATTCAAATCAGAGAATAATGGTTGTTATATTTTTATGAATAATATCTTTTATGGTCATGCACCCTTGAAGAGTGGTCTATTCTTATTGGATCTCGATTGTGGTGAATCACATATTCATAATATTGAAACCAAAAGATGCAAGGTTAATAATGATAGTGCAACTTATTTGTGGCACTGCCGTTTAGGTCATATTGGTGTAAAGCGCATGAAGAAACTCCATAGTGATGGACTTTTTGAATCACTTGATTATGAATCACTTGGTGCTTGCGAACCATGCCTCGTGGGCAAGATGACTAAAACTCCGTTCTCCGGAAATATGGAGCGAGCAACATATATGTTGGAAATCATACATACTGATGTATGTGGGCCAATGAGTGTTGAAGCTCGCGGCGGGTATCGTTATTTTCTCACCTTCACAGATGATTTGAGCAGATATGGGTATATCTACTTAATGAAGCACAAGTCTGAAACATTTGAAAAGTTCAAAGAATTTCAGAGTGAAGTAGAGAATCATCGTAACAAGAAAATAAAGTTTCTACGATCTGATCGTGGAGGAGAATATTTGAGTTACGAGTTTGGTCTTCATTTGAAACAATGTGGAATAGTTTCACAACTCACGCCACCCGGAACACCACAGCGTAATGGTGTGTCCGAACGTCGTAACCGTACTTTATTGGATATGGTGCGATCTATGATGTCTCTTACAGATTTACCACTATCATTTTGGGGTTATGCTTTAGAGACAGCTGCATTCACGTTAAATAGGGCACCATCTAAATCCGTTGATACGACACCTTATGAACTATGGTTTGGCAAGAAACCAAAGTTGTCGTTTCTTAAAGTTTGGGGCTGCGATGCTTATGTGAAAAAGCTTCAACCTGATAAGCTCGAACCCAAGTCGGAGAAATGTGTCTTCATAGGATACCCAAAAGAGACTGTTGGGTACACCTTCTATCACAGATCCGAAGGCAAGATATTCGTTGCTAAGAATGGATCCTTTCTAGAGAAGGAGTTTCTCTCGAAAGAAGTGAGTGGGAGGAAAGTAGAACTTGATGAGGTAATTGTACCTTCTCCCGAATTGGAAAGTAGTACATCACAGAAAATTGTTCCAGTGATTCCTACACCAATCAGTGAGGAAGTTAATGATGATGATCATGAAACTTTGGATCAAGTTTCTGTTGAACGTCTTAGATCAACCAGAGTACGTTCCGCACCAGAGTGGTACGGCAACCCAGTTCTGGAAGTCATGTTACTAGACCATGATGAGCCTACGAACTATGAGAAAGCGATGATGAGCCCAGATTCCGCAAAATGGCTTGAGGCCATGAAATATGAGATGGGATCCATGTATGAGAACAAAGTGTGGACTTTGGTTGACTTGCCCGATGATCGGCAGGCCATAGAAAATAAATGGATCTTCAAGAGGAAGACCAACACAGACGGTAATGTTACTGTTTACAAAGCTCGACTTGTTGCGAAAGGGTTTCGACAAGTTCAAGGAGTTGACTACGATGAGACTTTCTCACCTGTAGCGATGCTTAAGTCTGTCCGAATCATGTTAGCAATTGCCGCATTTTATGATTATGAAATCTGGCAAATGGATGTCAAAACTGCATTCCTGAATGGATATCTTAAAGAAGAGTTGTATATGATGCAACCAGAAGGTTTTGTCGATCCAAAAGGTGCTAACAAAGTATGCAAGCTCCAGCGATCCATCTATGGACTGGTGCAAGCATCTCGGAGTTGGAATATACGCTTTGATGAGGTGATCAAAGCATATGGTTTTATACAGACTTTTGGAGAAGCCTGTATTTACAAGAAAGTGAGTGGGAGCTCTGTAGCATTTCTAATATTATATGTGGATGACATATTATTAATTGGAGATGATATAGAATTTCTGGATAGCATAAAAGGATACTTGAATAAGAGTTTTTCAATGAAAGACCTCGGTGAAGCTGCTTATATATTAGGCATCAAGATCTATAGAGATAGATCAAGACGCTTAATTGGACTTTCACAAAGCACATACCTTGATAAGATTTTGAAGAAGTTCAAAATGGATCAGTCAAAGAAAGGGCCCTTGCCTGTATTACAAGGTATGAAGTTGAGTAAGACTCAATGCCCGACCACTGCAGAAGATAGAGAGAAAATGAAAGTCATTCCCTATGCCTCAACCGTAGGATCTATCATGTATGCAATGTTGTGTACCAGACCTGATGTGTGCCTTGATATAAGTCTAGCAGGAAGGTACCAAAGTAATCCAGGAGTGGATCACTGGACAGCGGTCAAGAACATCCTGAAGTACCTGAAAAGGACAAAGGATATGTTTCTCATATATGGAGGTGACAAAGAACTCATCGTAAACGGTTACGTAGATTCTAGCTTTGACACTGATCCGGATGACTCTAAGTCATAAACCGGATATGTATTTTTATTGAACGGTGGAGCTGTCAGTTGGTGCAGTTCCAAGCAGAGCGTCGTGGCGGGATCTACGTGTGAAGCGGAATACATAGCTGCTTCGGAAGCAGCAAATGAAGGAGTCTGGATGAAGGAGTTTATATCCGATCTAGGTGTAATACCTAGTGCATCGGGTCCAATGAAAATCTTTTGTGACGACACTGGAGCAATAGCCTTGGCGAAGTAATCCAGGTTTCACAAGAGAACATAGCACATCAAAAGACGCTTCAATTCCATCCGCGATCTAGTCAAGGAGGGAGACATAGAGATTTGGAAAATACATACGGATCTGAATGTTGCAGACCCGTTGACTAAGCCTCTTCCACGGGCAAAACATGATCAGCACCAGGACTCCATGGGTGTGAGGATCATCACTTTGTAATCTAGATTATTGACTCTAGTTCAAGTGGGAGACTGAAGGAAATATGCCCTAGAGGCAATAATAAAGATGTTATTTTGTATTTCCTTATATCATGATAAATGTCTTTTATTCATGCTAGAATTGTATTAACCGGAAACTTGATACATGTGTGAATACATAGACAAAATAGTATGTCCCTAGTATGCCTCTACTAGACTAGCTCATTGATCAAATATGGCTATGTTTCCTAGCCATAGACATGAGTTGTCATTTGATCAACGTGATCACATCATTAGGAGATTGATGTGATGGACTAGACCCATCCGTTAGCATAACACTATGATCGTTTAGTTTTACTGCTATTGCTTTCTCCATGACTTATACATGTTCCTATGACTATGAGATTATGCAACTCCCGAATACCGTAGGAACACCTTGTGTGCTATCAAACGTCACAACGTAACTGGGTGATCATAAAGATGCTCTACAGGCGTCTCCGAAAGTATTCGTGGTGTTGGCATAGATCAAGACTAGGATTTGTCACTCCGAGTGTCGGAGAGGTATCTCTGGGCCCTCTCGGTAATGCACATCATAATAAGCCTTGCAAGCAAATGACTAATGAGTTAGTCACAAGATGATGTATTACGGAACGAGTAAAGAGACTTGCCGGTAACGAGATTGAACTAGGTATAGAGATACCGACGATCGAATCTCGGGCAAGTAACGTACCGATGACAAACCCCTAAGTCACATTGAGCTCATTATAATGATGTCTTACCGAGTGGGCCCAGAGATACCTCTCTGTCATACGGAGTGACAAATCCCAGTCTCGGTTCATGCCAACCCAACATATGCTTTCGGAGGTACCCGTAGTATACCTTTATAGCCACCCGGTTACATTGTGACGTTTGGCACACCCAAAGTATTCCTACGGTATCTGGGAGTTGCACAACCTCATGGTCTAAGGAAAAGATACTTGACATTGGAAAAGCTTTAGCATTACGAACTACACGATCTTGTGCTAGGCTTAGGATTGGGTCTTGTCCATCACATCATTCTCCTAATGATGTGATCCCGTTATCAATGACATCCAATGTCCATGGTCAGGAAACCGTAACCATCTGTTGATCAACGAGCTAGTAACTAGAGGCTTACTAGGGACACGTTGTGGTCTATGTATTCGCACATGTATCTCTGTTTCCGGATAATACAATTCAAGCATGAATAACAAACAATTAACATGAACAAGGAAATATAATAATAACCATTTTATTATTGCCTCGAGGGCATATTTCCAACAATCTCCCACTTGCACTAGAGTCAATAATCTAGTTACATTGTGATGAATCGAACACCCATAGAGTTCTGGTGTTGATCATGTTTTGCTCGTGGAAGAGGTTTAGTTAACGGATCTGTGACATTCAGATCCGTATGCACTTTACAAATATCTATGTCTCCATCTTGAATATAATTCCGGATGGAGTTGAAACGGCGCTTGATGTGCTTGGTCTTCTTGTGAAACCTGGGCTCCTTGGCAATGGCAATAGCTCCAGTGTTGTCACAGAAGAGAGTCATTAGGCCCGACGCGGTTGGAATAACTCCTAGGTCGGTGATGAACTCCTTCATCCAGACTCCTTCATGCGCTGCTTTAGAAGCAGCTATGTACTCCGCTTCACATGTAGATGCCGCCACGACGCTTTGTTTGCAACTGCACCAGCTGACTGCCCCACCATTCAAAATATACACGTGTCCGGTTTGTGACTTGGAGTCATCCAGATCTGTGTCGAAGCTAGCATCGACATAACCCTTTACGACGAGCTCTTCGTCACCTCCATAAACGAGAGACATATCCTTAGTCCTTTTCAGGTACTTCAGGATGTTTTTGACCGCTGTCAAATGTTCCATACCAGGATCACTTTGATACCTCCCCACCAAACTTATCGCAAGGTTCACATCAGGTCTGGTACACAGCATGGCATACATAATAGAACCTATGGCCGAGGCATAGGGGATGACACTCATCTTTTCTCTATCTTCTGCCGAGGTCGGACATTAAGCTGTGCTCAATCTCATACGTTGCAATACTGGCAAGAACCCTTTCTTTGACTGATCCATATTGAACTTCTTCAATATCTTATCAAGGTATGTGCTTTGTGAAAGACCAATGAGGCGTCTCGATCTATCTCTATAGATCTTGATGCCTGATATGTAAGTAGCTTCTCCAAGGTCCTTCATTGAAAAACTCTTATTCAAGTAGGCCTTTATGCTTTCCAAGAATTCTACATCATTTCTCATCAGCAATATATCATCCACATATAATATGAGAAATGCTACAGAGCTCCCACTCACTTTCTTGTAAATACAGGCTTCTCCCCAAGTCTGTATAAACCCAAACGCTTTGATCACCTCGTCAAAGCGAATATTCCAACTCCGAGATGCTTGCACACCTTGTTAGCATTCTCATGATCGATAAAACCTTCCGGCTGCATCATATACAGTTCTTCCTTGAGGAAGCCATTAAGGAATGCCGTTTTGACGTCCATTTGCCATATCTCATAATCATAGAATGCGGCAATTGCTAACATGATTCGGACAGACTTCAGCATCGCTACATGAGAGAAAGTCTCATCGTTGTCAATTCGTTGAACTTGTCGATAACCATTAGCGACAAGTCGAGCCTTATAGATGGTCACATTACCATCTGCGTCAGTCTTCTTCTTAAAGATCCATTTATTTTCTATGGCGTGCCGATCATCGGGCAAGTCCACCAAAGTCCATACTTTGTTTTCATACATGGATCCTATCTCGGATTTCATGGCTTCAAGCCATTTGTTAGAATCCGGACCCGCCATCGCTTCTTCATAGTTCAAAGGTTCACGTTGTCTAACAACATGATGTCCAGGACACGGTTGCCGTACCACTCTGGCGCGGAACGTGTCCTTGTGGACCTACGAAGTTCAGTGGCAACTTGATCTGAAGCTTCATGATCATTATTATTAACTTCCTCCCTAGTTGGTGCAGGCACCACAGGAACATCTTCCTGCGCTGCGCTACTTTCCGGTTCGGAAGGGGTGACAATCACCTCATCAAGTTCCACTTTCCTCCCACTTACTTCTTTCGAGAGAAACTCTTTCTCCAGAAAGGATCCATTCTTGGAAACGAAGACCTTGCCTTCGGATCTGAGGTAGAAGGTGTACCCAATAATTTCCTTAGGGTATCCTATGAAGACGCATTTTTCCGATTTGGGTTCGAGCTTTTCAGGTTGAAGTTTCTTGACATAAGCATCGCATCCCCAAACTTTTAGAAATGACAACTTAGGTTTCTTGCCAAACCAAAGTTAATACGGTGTCGTCTCAACGGACTTAGACAGTGCCCTATTTAAAGTGAATGCGGCAGTCTCTAAAGCATAACCCCAAAAAGATAGTGGTAAGTCGGTGAGAGACATCATAGATCGCACCATGTCCAACAGAGTACGATTACGACGTTCGGACACACCATTACGCTGAGGTGTTCCAGGCGGCGTCAATTGTGAAACTATTCCACAGTTTCTTAGGTGCGTGCCAAATTCGTGACTTAAATATTCTCCTCCACGATCCGATCGTAAGAACTTTATTTTTTTGTCACATTGATTCTCAATCTCATTCTGAAATTCCTCGAACTTTTCAAAGGTCTCAGACTTGTGTTTCATCAAGTAGACATACGCATATCTACTTAAGTCATCTATGAGGGTGAGAACATAATGATAGCCACCGCGAGCTTCAACACTCATTGGACCGCACACATCGGTATGTATGATTTGCAACAAGTTGGTCGCTTGCTCCATTGTTCCGGAGAATGGAGTCTTGGTCATCTTGCCCAAGAGGTATGGTTCGCACGTGTCAAATGATTCATAATCAAGAGACTCCAAAAGTCCATCGGCATGGAGATTATTCATACGTTTGACACCAATATGACCAAGATGGCAGTGCCACAAGTATGTGGGATTATTATTATCAACCTTATATCTTTTGGCATTCACACTATGAGTATGTGTAACATCACGTTCGAGATTCATTAAGAATAAACCATTGACCAATGGGGCATGACCATAAAACATCTCTCTCATATAAATAGAACAACCATTATTCTCGGATTTAAATGAGTAGCCATCTCGCATTAAAAGAGATCCAGATACAATGTTCATGCTCAAAGCTGGTACTAAATAGCAATTATTGAGGTTTAAAACTAATCCCGAAGGTAGATGCAGAGGTAGCGTGCCGACGGCGATCACGTCGACCTTGGAACCATTCCCGACACGCATCGTCACCTCGTCCCTCGCCAGTCTCCGCTTATTCCGCAGCGCCTGCTTTGAGTTACAAATGTGAGCAACTGCACTGGTATCAAATACCAGGAGCTACTACGAGCGCTGGTAAGGTACACATCAATAACATGTATATCACATATACCTTTGACGTTGCCGCCCTTCTTATCTGCTAAGTATTTGGGGCAGTTCCGCTTCCAGTGACCAGTTCCCTTGCAATAAAAGCACTCAGTCTCAGGCTTGGGTCCATTCTTTGGCTTCTTCCCGACAACTGGCTTATCGGACGCGGCAACTCCTTTGCCGTCCTTCTTGAAGTTCTTCTTACCCTTGCCTTTCTTGAACTTAGTGGTTTTATTCACCATCAACACTAGATGTTCTTTCTTGATCTCCACCTCCGCTGATTTCAGCATTGAATACACCTCGGGAATGGACTTCTCCATCCCTTGCATATTGAAGTTCATCATGAAGCTCTTGTAGCTAGGTGGGGGCGACTGAAGGATTCTGTCAACGACTGCTTCATCTGGGAGATTAATTCCCAACTGAGACAAGCGATTGTGCAACCCAGACAATTTGAGTATGTGCTCGCTAACAGAACTATTCTCCTCCATCTTACAACTGTAGAATGCGTGAGAGACGTCATATCTCTTGACTCGGGCATGAGCTTGGAAAGCCATTTTCAGCTCTTGGAACATCTCATATGCTCCGTGGTGCTCAAAACGATTTTGGAGCCCTGATTCTAAGCTGTAAAGCATGCCGCACTGAACCAGGGAGTAATCATCACAACGCGACTGCCAAGCGTTGATAACGTCTTGGTTCGCTGGGGTGGGAGCGTCACCTAGCGGTGCTTCAAGGACATATGTTTTCTTGGCAGCTATGAGGATGATCCTCAAGTTATGGACCCAATCCGTATAGTTGCTACCATCATCTTTCAGCTTGGTTTTCTCTAGGAACGCGTTGAAGTTGAGGGTAACATGAGCATGGGCCATTGGATCTACAAGACACATTGTAAAGAATTTAGACTATGTTCATGACAATTAAGTTCATCTAAACAATTTAATGAACTCCCACTCAGATAGACATCTCTCTAGTTATCTAAGTGATACATGATCCGAATCGACTATGCCATGTCCAATCATCACGTGAGACAGACTAGTCATCAACGGTGAACATCTTTATGTTGATCACATCTTCTATACGACTCATGTTCGACCTTTCGGTCTTCCGTGTTTCAAGGCCATGTCTGTACATGCTAGGCTCGTCAAGTGAATCCTAAGTGTATTGCGTGTGTAAATCTGGCTTACACCCGTTTATGCGAACGTTAGAGCCTATCACACCCGATCATCACGTGGTGCTTCGGAACAACGAACCTTAGCAACGGTGCACAGTTAGGGGAAACACAATTCTTGAAATTTTAGTGAGAGATCATCTTATTTACTACCGTCGTTCTAAGCAAATAAGATGTAAAAACATGATAAACATCACATGCAATCAAATAGTGACATGATATGGCCAATATCATTTTGCTCCTTTTGATCTCCATCTTCGGGGCTCCATGATCATCATCGTCACCGGCATGACACCATGATCTCCATCATCATGATCTCCATCATCGTGTCTTCATGAAGTTGTCTCGCCAAACATTACTTCTACTACTATGGCTAACGATTAGCGATAAAGTAAAGTAATTACATGACGTTTTTCATTGACAGACATGTCATATAATAAAATAAGACAACTCCTATGGCTCATGCCGGTTGTCATACTCATCGACATGCAAGTCGTGATTCCTATTACAAGAACATGATCAATCTCATACATCACATATATCATTCATCACATCCTTTTGGCCATATCACATCACACAGCACATGCTGCAAGAACAAGTTAGACGTCCTCTAATTGTTGTTGCAAGTTTTTACGTGGCTGCTATAGGTTTCTAGCAAGAACGTTTCTTACATATGCCAAAACCACAATGTGATATGCCAATTTATATTTACCCTTCATAAGGACCCTTTTCATCGAATCCGATCCGACTAAAGTGGGAGAGACAGACACCCCCTAGCCACCTTATGCAACTAGTGCATGTCAGTCAGTGGAACCTTTCTCACGTAAGTGTACGTGTAAGGTCGGTACGGGCCGCTTCATCCCACGATGCCGCCGAATCAAGATAAGACTAGTAGCGACAAGAGAATTGAACAAATCTACGCCCACAACTACTTTGTGTTCTACTCGTGCAAGATACTACGCATAGACCTAGCTCATGATGCCACTGTCGGGGAACGTAGCAGAAATAAAAAAATTTCTACGCATCACCAAGATCAATCTATGGAGTCATCTAGCAACGAGGGAGAGGGGAGTGCATCCACATACCCTTGTAGATCGCGCGCGGAAGCGTTCAAGAGAGCGGGGATGATGGAGTCGTACTCGTCGTGATCCAAATCACCGATGATCCTAGCGCCGAACGGACGGCACCTCCGCGTTCAACACACGTACGGAGCAGCAGCATCTCCTCCTTCTTGATACATCAAGGGGGGAGGAGAGGTTGATGGAGATCCAGCAACACGACGGCGTGGTAGTGTGCTAGGTGGCTTCTCACCCCTCGTTGGTTACCCCAAGTGGAAGGTTTGAGATGCAGTGTAGCAGAAGTTTTCCCTTGGTAATACCAAGGATTGATTTCCCAGAGACTCCCAGTTTCAACAAGAAGGTGTCAACTGCTAACGGCGCCGGATATTAGCAATCAACGTGGACCTGCACACAGATACAAATAACTTTGCTCCCAACGAGTACATAGAGGTTGTCAATCCCTCCGGCCTTGTAGTTTACAAAGGATCAAACGCAAGTGATAATAGTGATAGGTATAATTGCAATAGTAAGTAAATAGCAGAAAAGTAAATAGCGGATGTGATCAATGATGGTAATATGGACCAGAGTCTCATGATGTTCACTAGTGACGTCTCTCTCCCAAAAGACGATAAAACAGCTATGTGAGGTAAACGAATTACAGCTGGGCAATTGACAGGACCATGTGCGCAAACCAATGCTGACTACATTGCAAGAAAGGTTGAGGTTCAAATCATGGGCGGTACGCCAAAGTAAGTAGACCGAAATCCATCAATATCTACTACTAATCATCCACCTTGAGATATCTATCCAGAACATCTCGCTGGTATTAAGTTGCGAGTCCCACCCATAGTGTAAACTCAATGCAACAGACAACTGCATTAAAAGAACTTTGCGTAAAGTAAACAATCCTTGCACCCGCGGGCACAAGCACCGTTGTTTTCCCCCTTGTGGCAACAACACATCCCCTAGACTCATGTTTCTGTCACTCAAGCTAGTCATCGACGGGCATGAACCCACAATCAAGCATAACGTTCCCTCTTGGAGTCACTACCTACTACTTGGCCAAAGCAATAAATAACAACGGAGAACATGCAAGAATTACTTACGAACATAAACATAAAAGAGGTAGATCAAATATATTACTCAAACACAATCTGAACATAATCTCATAATCCATCGGATCCCAGCAAACTCATCATAGCAACAGCATAAGGATTACATATGTGCCTCGATCATGTAGGGCAGCTCACGAGGACTAATTAGTGAAGCACAAGAACGGGAGGAGAACATCACATAGCTACTGGTCATGGACTCATGGTCCAAGGGAGACTACTCACAACTCATCCGGGAGGCGTCCATGGTGGTGGAGAAGCTCCCGGTGGTGATCCTCCCCTCCGGCAGGGTGCCGGGAAGAGTTCTCCTGGTGCTCCCGATCTTGGAAGCGGCGGCGGCGGCGGAACAGATATGGGATCGCGAAAAGAGTTCCTGTTTCGAGGGTTTCGGGAGACGCTTTAAATATATGCCAAAGGGGGCATCGGAGGAGCCTCGGGGGGCCCAGGCGCCCCGCCGGCGCGGCCCAGGGAGGGGGGCGCCGCCAGGGCGCCTGGAGCCCTGGTGCCCCCCCTGGCTGTCCTTCGGGCGCACGGTAGGTTCTGGAACGCTGATTTTTTATATAAATTTTCTGGATTTTTCCTGGCAGTTCTCGTAATGTGAAAACCTGAAATACAAAAACAGCCGAAAACAGAAACTGGCACTGGGGTGCACTGAGTTAATAGGTTAGTCCAAATATGATCAAAAGTGTATGGAAGTGTATAAATATCATAGCAATATCACCCAAAAGAGGCATGGAGCAAGCAGAAATTATAGATATGTTTTGGCCGTATCAACATCCCCAAGCTTAATTCCTGCTCGTCCTCGAGTAGGTAAATGATAACAAGAATAATTTCTGTGGTGACATGCTATTAACCATATAGGACTTTTTCATAGTCATATGACAAAAGCTTACTGAGGCAATGAATCTATAGTAATTAAGTTGCCTCATGAGAAAATCACAAGGAACTGAAAGTTTTACAATATGATACTGAAACATGAAAAAGATTTGCAATGAATATGATGTGCAAATATGATAAAGTGATATCTAGCTTGCCCCCTTTAGTGAAGCAAAACATAAATGCAGGGGCACCTTCAAGGTTTAAGTGATGACTAGACACAATGATTTCAAAATAAACGATATCACAATCATGCAAAAGACAATGCTACTTTGGGACAATGCACATTACACTCAGAATGACAATCATGCTCTCAGTAGTTGGTGCTTTTAAAAGAAGGTGGAGACTCAACATAAAAGTAAAAGAATGGCCCTTCGCAGAGGGAAGCAGGGATTACTCATGTGCTAGAGCTTTTTATTTTGAAAACATAGAAAAAAATTTGTCAACGGTAGTAGTACTTCATATGTGCTATGCATAAGACATCATATAAGTTGCAAGCCTCATGCATCGAATACCAATAGTGCTCGCACCTTGTCCTAATTAGCTCGGATTTCCATGGATTGTCATTGCATTACATATGTTTCAACCAAGTGTCACAAAGGGGTACCTCTATGTCACCTGTACAAAGGTCCAAGGAGATAGATCGCATTTGATTTCTCGTTTTTGATAGATCTCAACTTGAGGACATCCATACCGGGACAACATAGAAAATAGATAATGGACCCCTCTTAAATGCTTAAGCATATTCTCATAAGAGATTGAGGATTAATGTCCAAGCTAAAACTTCCACCATGATACATGGCTTTGGTTGGCGGCCCAATGTTCTTTTCTAACAATATGCATACTCAAACCATTCAACTCATGGCAAATCACCCTTACTTTAGACAAGACGAGCATGCATAGCAACTCACATGATATTCAACAAAAGTGTAACAGTTGATGGCGTCCCTAGAAACATGGTTACCGCTCAGCAAGCAACTTATAAGAAAATAAGATACATAAGCAACATATTCTTTACCACAATAGTTTTTAAGCTACTTTCCCATGAGCTATATATTGCAACTGAAGGTTTTAAAGGTAGCACATGTAAATTTACTTGGAGTGGCGGTGAAATACCACATATAGGTAGGTATGGTGGACTCATATGGCATAACTGGTTTAAAAGGATGTGGATGCACAAGCAGTCAGTCCGCTTAGTACAGGTGGAGGTTAGCAAAAGACTGGGAGCGACCAACTAAGAGAGCAATGACGGTCATAATCATGCAGAGCGACAAAGCAACATTGAATCAGGCATGGTAGTTATATCGCTACTCAAAAACAAAAGATCATCAAGGCTTGACAGACTTTCTTTACAGTCTTAAATATGCGTGAGCATACGCCAAGTCAATTAAAATAAATTCTTGAGGGAAGATATTACTAAACCATACCACATCATTGGCAAACAAATCATGTTGGTACTCCAATAACACATTGGGAACCCTCCAGCTATTTGAGACTAACCATAAGAAAACCTGAACTACTAAGCGCCATTATGCACGTAGCATCTTTATCATAGACATATTAACCAATGCAACGGAAGCAAACTCTCTTAATAAGATAAGCATTATAATTAAAGAGAGTTCAAGCAACCAACTAAACACAAGCTCTTTAAAAAGATAAGCATGAATACTAAGAGCAGAGCATGATAGTAGCTATTAAAAGACGAAGAACACACACAGCAAAGATAGACATGAAAATTATATGTTATGTTCTAGGTAGAAGTGGAGTGTGTTTCTCTCCCACATAAATAAAGCCGAGTTCCGACTCGTTATGAAAAACTAAAGAAAACTAAAAGCAAGACGCTCCAAGCATAGCACATAACACATGAAGTGATTACAATATAGTGGAACGAAAGACGAACTGATAATGTTGATGGAGAAGGGGATGCGCGGGGGCATCCCCAAGCTTAGACGCTTGAGTCTCCTTGAATATTTCTTGGGGGGTGCATGGGGGCATCACCAAGCTTGAGAGCTTGACACTCCTGAATCTCTTTTATCATCTTCCCTCGCACACTTGAAAACTCCCTTCATACATAACTCATCATAATCGGATTAGCGAGGTTAGTACCCATAATAAAATAATTATACCTTGCTGGAAATAAAGATATTCTTGAAGGTCTACTGTTTCTCAAGATTGCCAAAAGGTTTTTGCAAAGAAAAAGCAAGCTCTTGGTTTGCAAAATGAAGGAAAAGCAAAACAGGACAGAATATGTGAAAAATAGAACAGCAGGTAGTAATTGATTTGTTCGGGGCACTTCTGCAACTCAAATCAAAAAACTCAGAACAGACGCACGAAAGACAATTGTATAGAGAACGCTGTCGAAAAAATTCAGACCAAAAAGTTTATATGGTGATTTTATACGGAATTTTCTATCCAAGGACAGAATCTGTTTCCTGGACAGCACCTCGCAACTTTTGAACTTTCTAGCAATCAGAGGCTATACTTGGGTCAAATATGAAAAGCTAAGATACAATGATGATGCTACAGTAGTAAACAATATCAAGACACAACAAAAGCAAAATAAATTTATTCATTGGGCTGCCTCCCAAAAGCGCTTTCTTTTATGCCTTTAAGCTAGGCATAATGCATATAGATCAAGTTTTATCAAGAGTAAAAGAATAGCTAGCCCGTACAACGGACTCAAAAGGTAACTTGATCTTCTTTCGAGGGAAGTGTTCCATCCCTTTCTTGAGAGGAAACTGAAATTTTATATTACCCTCTTTCATGTCAATGATAGCACCAACGGTGCGTAAAAAGGGACGTCCCAAAATAATTGGACAAGAAGGATCACATTCAATATCCATAATAGTAAAATCAACAGGAACATAATTATCATTGACAACGATAAGAACATCGTCGATCCTCCCCAAAGGTTTCTTTATGGAAAAATCAACGAGATGAACACCAAAAGAACAAGAATCAAAAGGTTTCAATTTAAGCATATCATATAGTCTTTTGGGCATAATGGAAGTACTAGCTACAATATCACATAAAGCATAGCATGGGAAGTTGTTTATCTTAATTTTAATCATAGGATCCCAACCATCTTCTAGCTTTCTAGGTATGGAGGCTTCTACTCTAAGTTTCTCCTGCCTAGCTTTGATGAGAGCATTAGTGACATGCTCTGTGAAGGCAAGATTAAGCGTGCTAGTGTGGGGATCTTTGGCCATTCCTTGCAGAAAGGTGACAACTTCTGAAATACTACAATTATCAAAATCAATTTTATCATTATTGGGCAGAATTGTAGTGTCATCCTCTTTGTTTGAATCGCTCTCTATTATAAGAGTTTGAACGTCTTCCCAAGTTTGGGGAAGCTTAGGAGCAATTTTAAACTGAGGCTCATACTCTTTTCTAGGAAGACCATGCCATGGGCATAACCCTCCGTCAAGACTAACATAATCACAAGGTTTATTACTTTTGTAGATCCCGACAGTGGTGATTGGTGTAATGGAAGAAGGGGTGTACTCCTCCCATCTAGTGTTTTTGGTGGAACCCGTAGTAGCAAGCAAGCAAGATAACTATTTTTGTGATTTTCGATAAAAGATACTAAAGCAAAACTGAAAGGTAAACTAACAAGACTAAAAACAAAGGTAAAAGATAGCGTGCAACTCCCCTATCCTGAAGAGTGGAGTCCCCGGCAACGGCGCCAGAAATTGCTTTGCTAGGTGGCTTCTCACCCCTCGTTGGTTACCCCAAGTGGAAGGTTTGAGATGCAGTGTAGCAGAAGTTTTCCCTTGGTAATACCAAGGATCGATTTCCCAGAGACTCCGAGTTTCAACAAGAAGGTGTCAACTGCTAACGGCGCCGGATATTAGCAATCAACGTGGACCTGCACACAGATACAAATAACTTTTCTCCCAACGAGTACGGAGAGGTTGTCAATCCCTCCGGCCTTGTAGTTTACAAAGGATCAAACACAAGTGATAATAGTGATAGGTATAATTGCAATAGTAAGTAAATAGCGGAAAAGTAAATAGCGGATGTGATCAATGATGGTAATATGGACCAGAGTCTCATGATGTTCACTAGTGACGTCTCTCTCCCAAAAGACGATAAAACAGCTATGTGAGGTAAACAAATTACAGCTGGGCAATTGACAGGACCATGTGCGCAAACCAATGCTGACTACATTGCAAGAAAGGTTGAGGTTCAAAGCATGGGCGGTACGCCAAAGTAAGTAGACCGAAATCCATCAATATCTACTACTAATCATCCACCTTGAGATATCTATCCAGAACATCTCGCTGGTATTAAGTTGCGAGTCCCACCCATAGTGTAAACTCAATGCAATAGACAACTTCATTAAAAGAACTTTGCGTAAAGTAAACAATCCTTGCACCCGCGGGCACAAGCACCGTTGTTTTCCCCCTTGTGGAAATAGCACATCCCCTAGACTCATGTTTCTGTCACTCAAGCTAGTCATCGAGGGGCATGAACCCACAATCAAGCATAACGTTCCCTCTTGGAGTCACTACCTACTACTTGGCCAAAGCAATAAATAACAACGGAGAACATGCAAGAATTACTTACGAACATAAACATAAAATTGGTAGATCAAATATATTACTCAAACACAATCTGAACATAATCTCATAATCCATCGGATCCCAGCAAACTCATCATAGCAACAGCATAAGGATTACATATGTGCCTCGATCATGTAGGGCAGCTCACGAGGACTAATTAGTGAAGCACAAGAACGGGAGGAGAACATCACATAGCTACTGGTCATGGACTCATGGTCCAAGGGAGACTACTCACAACTCATCCGGGAGGCGTCCATGGTGGTGGAGAAGCTCCCGGTGGTGATCCTCCCCTCCGGCAGGGTGCCGGGAAGAGTTCTCCTGGTGCTCCCGATCTTGGAAGCGGCGTCGGCAGCGGAACAGAGATGGGATCGTGAAAAGAGTTCTTGTTTCGAGGGTTTCGGGAGACGCTTTAAATATATGCCAAAGGGGGGCATCGGAGGAGCCTCGGGGGGCCCAGGCGCCCCCCGGCGCGGCCCAGGGGGGGGGGGGCGCCGCCAGGGCGCCTGGAGCCCTGGTGCCCCCCCCGGCTGTCCTTCGGGCGCACGGTAGGTTCTGGAACGCTGATTTTTTATATAATTTTTCTGGATTTTTCCTGGCAGTTCTCGTAATGTGAAAACCTGAAATACAAAAACAGCCGAAAACAGAAACTGGCACTGGGGTGCACTGAGTTAATAGGTTAGTCCAAATATGATCAAAAGTGTATGGAAGTGTATAAATATCATAGCAATATCGCCCAAAAGAGGCATGGAGTAAGCAGAAATTATAGATACGTTTTGGACGTATCATGGTGGAAGTAGCGGGATTCCGGTAGGGCTTCGCCAAGCGCTGCAGGAGGAGGGAGAAGTGTCTCCGGAGGGAGAGGGAGACGCCAGGGCATAGGGTGTGGCTGCCTTCCCTCCCCCCACTATATATAGGGCCCCTAGGGGTGGCGCCGGCCCTAGGAGATCCCATCTCCAAGGGGGGCGGCGGCCAGGGGGAAACTTGCCCCCCAAGCCAGGTGGAGGCGCCCCCACCCCTAGGGTTTCCAACCCTAGGCGCAGGGGGAGGCCCAAGGGGGGGCGCACCAGCCCACCAGGGGCTGGTTCCCCTCCCACTTCATCCCATGGGGTCCTCCGGGATAGGTGGCACCACCCGATGGACCCCCGGGACCCTTCCGGTGGTCCCGGTACAATACCGGTGAACTCGAAACTTTCCCGGTGGCCGAAACCTGACTTCCTATATATAAATCTTTACCTCCGGACCATTCCAGAACTCCTCGTGACGTCCGGGATCTCATCCGGGACTCCAAACAACTTTCAGGTTACCGCATACTTATATCTCTACAACCCTAGCGTCACCGAACCTTAAGTGTGTAGACCCTACGGGTTCGGGAGACACGTAGACATGACCGAGACGACTCTCCGGTCAATAACCAACAGTGGGATCTGGATACCCATGTTGGCTCCCACAAGCTCCATGATGATCTCATCGGATGAACCACGATGTCAAGGATTCAATCAATCCCATGTATGATCCCCTATGTCTATCGGTATAGTACTTGCCCGAGATTCGATCGTCGGTATACCGATACCTTGTTCAATCTCGTCATGGCAAGTCTCTTTACTCGTTCCGTAACACATCTTCCCATGACCAACCCCTAAGTCACATTGAGCTCATTATGATGGTTTCTTACCGAGTGGGCCCAGAGATACCTCTCCGTCATATGGAGTGACAAATCCCAGTCTCGGTTCATGCCAACCCAACAGATGCTTTCGGAGGTACCCGTAGTATACCTTTATAGCCACCCGGTTACATTGTGATGTTTGGCACACCCAAAGTATTCCTACGGTATCCGGGAGTTGCACAACCTCATGGTCTAAGGAAAAGATACTTGACATTGGAAAAGCTTTAGCATTACGAACTACACGATCTTGTGCTAGGCTTAGGATTGGGTCTTGTCCATCACATCATTCTCCTAATGATGTGATCCCGTTATCAATGACATCCAATGTCCATGGTCAGGAAACCGTAACCATCTGTTGATAAACGAGCTAGTAACTAGAGGCTTACTAGGGACACATTGTGGTCTATGTATTCACACATGTATCACTGTTTCCGGATAGTACAATTCAAGCCTGAATAACAGACAATTATCATGAACAAGGAAATATAATAATAACGATTTTATTATTGCCTCTAGGGCATATTTCCAACAATTGTTCCTTGGTATGTGACTCCTCCATTGGTCCAATTAGTTTTTGTTCTAGTGCTTTATTAATTACAAATTTTTGCTACTGTGGTGACCTTGTTCTTGAGCTTTCATGTAAAATTTTGTTGGTCCCAAGTAGTTCCAATGCATGATATAGTCTCTAGGAACTAGTAGGAGTTGTTGCTATCAATCTTATTGAGTTTGGTTAAATTTTATTCTGAGTTGCTAAAATTTTAAAAATTTTCAGAAAAATGCATAGGAAAAACTTCCAAGGTGGTTCTTCAAGGAAGCAATAACTAAGGCTCGCATTTCGTGAGCCGGACGATGAACTACCGAGGGATGCTGACGTGCAGCCTTGTGATTGGCCGTCAGATGATTTTATGGACCAGGTTGGCATCAAGGATGAATTTTATGCATATGTGCGCAACACTGACCTCGAGGGCTTCATACAAGATAAGTGCCCTCAATACCGTGGCTTAACTGATACCTTTGTGAGAAGGTTTAAATTTTCATGTTCACGTAATTCTCACACTGTCCTGTTTGACCTTTATGATAAATCTTACACCATGGACTTAGAGGATTTTAGTGATGCTTGTAAGCTCTCACAGTGGGGCAGTATGGGTGATCCTCGCAAATATGAATATATAGATTTCCTTGCTAGTATCACAATGGGGGAATCTAGAGAGATCACACAAGCTACCATAAGGAGCATCCATTTTCCTGCTATTCATTACTTTGCTCTCTTTATTGGTAGATGCATAAATGGTAAAGATGAGGCTTGTCACATGTGTGACCCAGATCTTAGTGTTCTCAAGAGTGCTGAACTAGGTGATAGACAATATAACTTGGGAGCCATTGTTGCACGTAAGCTACACCATAATGGTTTGCATGGAGATTTATTTGGTGGGATCTATGCCACTCGCATAGCTCGCCGTCTTGGTGTGCGTGTGCACGAGAATGATGAACCTTTACCTCCTGCTCATTTAGATTGCCAGGCGTCATGCCATCCCTATTATTCTTCCTACCCCTACTTTGTTTGACTTTTAGGCAAAAGGGAGATACACTATAACCATGGAGGAGGCAAATTGCGTATCATAATATGACGGAAGCAGCCCGCCTTCGAGCTGCAGCTCAGCATGCAGTAGCTGCTGCATCCCAGTACAACCCCAATTACGACTTTGGATATCCGTCAGGCCAATACTGGCCATATACCAACTTAGGCCAAAAGCCTAAGCTTGGGGGAGTACGTGTTTCTCACCGACTTTACATTCATGTTCACACTTATTCTAGTTTTCGGTGCTCACACTCTTTCATTGTACCATCCATGCTTAGTTTCAATTCTTTTTCTTAGTGTTTTTCTCGTGTGCTAGAAAAAAAACCTTAAGAAAAACAAAAAATATTAGTTGTAGCCTCTAGCTAGTTTACTTTCCCCGCTTGTAGTAGCAATTAAAAGAAAACCCAAAAAGATTTCTCGTTCTTCTTTTGCTTGCTGGGAGCTTTCCCGTGTAGATAGTTTATTTTCTTTTCTTTGGGGGTCAAGAGTAGCACACCATGATTAAAATGCTTAGTGGCTCTCATAAGCTTTATTGTTTATTTAACCTTGAGCCATATTATCTTGTCTTCTCTCTTGTTTTAAATGCTCGCAGATTCCAGCTTAGTCCAATGCACGTGCACTATTATTATTATCCACACCATTCGGTCGTGCGAGTGAAAGGCAATAAGGATGATATATGATGAACTAATTGAGATGAGAAAAGCTGGTATGAACTCAACCTCTCTTGTTTTTGTAAATATGATAGTTCATCGTTCCTGATTCAGCTTGTTATGAATGAAACATGCTTGCAATGACAACTAGAGATCATAACTGCTTATGCCATGCTTAATTAGCTCAGAGTTTATAATGGTCTATCTTGCGTGCGAACATGATATTAAAATGGTTGTGATGTGGTGTGATGGGTTGGTATCCTCCTTTGAACGATTCAAGTGGTCTGACTTGGCACATTTTCACGCATGTAGTTGAAACAAATCAACATAGCCTCCACGATATTTATATTGATGGTGATTTATATCCTACTCATGCTTGCATTTACTGTGGATTAATTTTAATGCATGTTCATGACCGTTGTTGCTCTCTAGCCGGTCGCTTCCCAGTCTCTTTCTAGCCTTCACCTGTACTAAGCGGGAATACTGCTTGTGTATCCACTTCCATAAACCCCAAAGTTATTCCACATGAGTCCACCATACCTTCCTATATGCGGTATTTACCTGCCGTTCCAAGTAAATTTGTATGTGCCAAACTCTAAACCTTCAAATGAAATTTTGTTTTGTATGCTCGAACAGCTCATGTATCAACTAGGGCTACTATACCTTCCATGCTAGGTGGGTTATTCTCATGATGAGTGGACTCCGCTCATCATTCATGAGAAAATGTCTGGTAACCGGGATGCCCAGTCCCATGCTCAAAATAACAATAATTAAACAAAATCCCCTAGGGATGTTGCTGGTTTGGACGGTACCCATTGTTTCGGGCTAGCCATGAGTGTGCTTGTTGGTGGTTGGGGGAGTATAAACTTTACCATTCTGTTTGGGAACCGTCTATAATGTGCGTAGCATGGGAGATATCGAGATTCTTGGTTGTTATGTTGACAATGAAAGTATACCACTCAAAATGTTATTCATCTCTATTTAAAATTCGAGCTCTGGCACCTCTACAAATCCCTGCTCCCCTTTGCGAAGTTCCTATCTATTTACTTTTATGTAGAGTCATCATCCTCTTATAAAAGAGCACCAGTAGGAGAGCACCTCTGTCACTTGCATATATTACCATTAATTTGCATTGAGTATGATCATGACTGGATCTCTTTTACAATGAATTACAATGTCTAATCAGTCCTTGATCCTTAAAGGTGCTCTGCATTTATGTTTTGCGGTCTCAGAAAGGGCTAGCGAGATACCATCTTGTTATATCATATCATGATTGTTTTGAGAAAGTGTTGTCATCCGAGGTTTATTATTATTGCTCGCTAGTTGATTATGGCATTGATATGAGTAGACTTCAGACCTGAAAGTTATTGTGAATGTGATTAGTTCATGATTATTGCTGAAAACCTGAATGTTGGCTTTCATATTTACAACAACAAGAGCAAACAGAGTTTGTCAAAGTTTTTCTTTACCACTTTCAGTTTATCAACTGAATTGCTTCATGACAAGCAAAGGTTTAAGCTTGGGAGAGTTGATACGTCTCCAACGTATCTACTTTTCCAAATACTTTTGCCCTTGTTTTGGACTCTAACTTGCATGATTTGAATGGAACTAACCCGGACTGACGTTGTTTTTAGCAGAGTTGCCATGGTGTTGTTTTTGTGTAGAAATAAAAAGTTCTCGGAATGACCTGAAAATCGACGGAGATTTATTTTGGAAAATATAAAAAATACATGCAAGAAGATCCAGACGAGGGGGCCCACACCCTATCCATGATGGTGGGGAGCGCGCCCTAGGGGGCGCGCCCCCGTGCCACGTAGGCCCCCTGGTGCTCCACCGACGTATCCCCAGATCCTATATATTCACTTTCGGGGAGAAAAAAATCAGAGAGAAAGAATTATCGCGTTGTACGATACGGAGCCGCCACCAAGCCCTAATCTCTCCTGGGAGGGCTGATCTGGAGTCCATTCGGGGCTCCGGAGAATGCAGATTGTCGCCATCGTCATCATCAACCTTCCTCCATCACCAATTCCATGATGCTCACCGCCGCGCGTGAGTAATTCCATCGTAGGCTTGCTGGACGGTGATGGGTTGGATGGGATCTATCATGTAATCGAGTTAGTTTTGTTAGGGTTTGATCCCTAGTATCCACTATGTTCTGAGATTGATGTTGCTATGACTTTGCTATGCTTAATGCTTGTCACTAGGGCCCGAGTGACATGATTTCAGATCTGAACCTATTATGTTTTCATGAATATATGTGTGTTCTTGATCCTGTCTTGCAAGTCTATAGTCACCTACTATGTGTTATGATCCGGCAACCCCGAAGTGACAATAATCGGGACCACTCCCGGTGATGACCGTAGTTTGAGGATTTCATGTATTCACTATGTGTTAATGCTTTGGTCCGATACTCTATTAAAAGGAGGCCTTAATATCCCTTAGTTTCCAATAGGACCCCGCTGCCACGGGAGGGTAGGACGAAAGATGTCATGCAAGTTCTTTTCCATAAGCACGTATGACTATATTCGTAATACATGCCTACATTACATTGAGGAACTGGAGCTAGTTCTGTGTCACCCTAGGTTATAACTTCTACATGATGAATTGCATCCGACATAATTTCTAATCACCGATCCAATGCCTACGAGCTTTCCACATATTGCTTGTTGCTTATTTAGTTTTCCATTGCTACTATTACAAAAGCTACAAAAACACTATCGTTACTTTTATTGCTGCTACCGCTACTATCATATTACTTTGCTACTAAACTACATTGCTGCAGATACTAAGTTTCCAGGTGTGGTTGAATTGACAACTCAGCTGCTAATACTTAAGAGTATTCTTTGGATCCCCTTGTGTCGAATCAATAAATTTGGGTTGAATACTTTACCCTCGAAAACTGTTGCGATCCCCTACACTTGTGGGTTATCAGCGTTGTACAATGCTTTCGGTGAGGTGGATCTGTTGCGGCGGACGAGGGATTGTATGAAGGGCCAGCGAAGGGACGGAAGAGGGAGTCATTGAAGGGCCTACACTGTGGTGGACGAGGGTGCCGGTTAAGCAGATCTGGTGCGGTGGACCATGATGGCTGTCAAGGATATCTGGAGCGGTGTACAAGCCAGTCGCTAAAGCGGCTACCGTGAAGTGGTGAGTCGGCAGTTGGGGGTTCCAAGGTGCGGAAGGTAGATCCGTCGGGGTGTGAGGTCCACCGCTGTGGCGGAGGACTAGATTCGGCGTCTTGCCGTGGT
>LR738714.1:543711274-543799855 GCA_902687465.1 Secale cereale
CTCTCTCTCTCTCTCTCTCTCTCACCCCTCTCCCACACACAATCGATGTCTCTTCCAAATAGTCTGCTCCCCACGCCCGCACCCATGCTATCCCGCTACTACACATGTCACACCATTCCCCCTTCCCTTATACTAGGTTTACATCATTAGTGGTCTCTCTACTCCACATACACACACTCCCTCTCACACACAAACGCGCGCACAAACACACACAGACACACACAAACACCCATTAATCTGGATCCTCATCTCTCCCCATGTCCTCATGTGTATCTCGCACACTCACTCTCTAATTATGTATATGTGTCTCCACGTTACACAACACAAAGCCCCATGTACATGTCTCTCTCTATCCTCCACACACATAGACACAAAGAATCTGTTATCATTGCCTCAGTCTCTAGACATATCATACACGCACACACACTCTCTCTCTCTCTCTCTCTCTCTCTCTCTCTCTCTCTCTCGCAAACACGCTCAACAAGGATTTCCCCGTGAATAACTTACTGTCTATTCATCAACAGTCGTGACAGTACGGCTAACACGAGACGTGAAAAAGAATAAATCTACACATGCTTAGACCACCTAGTATGACTACTAGGACTAGAGCAAGCCAAAAAGTGCTCCGCCGTCACCCTCTCCTTATCTGCGACGGGAAAACCTTTGTTTTACACAGTCGAGAAGTCATTGTGCTAAGGCCTCACATGCTGAGGCGTTGAATAGAATGTAGATGCTAGTTTACGGAAACAAGTATCGATAATACAATTCTATCTCCTTACTTATATTTCTTCTCTTATAAAAAACCGAGTTTGTGATGATGGTACGCGTGCCATCTTGCAATATAGACCGTCCGATCTATATTTGACTGATTGAAATTAAACTAAAAGATACCCGCACCCCTCTCCACATTTGCAGACAAGGCCTTCCCTCGTTCATCCTTATCTCCAACAACCTCATTGTTGATCAATTAAGAACGGAAGCCTCTGGAATAAACTGGCCTGGTGGCCGCTGCCGGCGTCGTCAATCCCCATGCCTCTGCTCAATCCGACCACCAATCACCACCACGCCCCACTCCTCTTCACCTTATCTCCTATTTCTCGAGATATCATTAGTTTTTACACATGGGATTACTCACGCATGGGTCAATCACAACGAGTGTTTTTATATAAAAAAATGCATCTTGATGTTCCGTGCAATGCACAGATCTTGCTAGTACTCCTACAGAAGACTAAGTTGGTGATGATGGTGTGTCTGCCATCCGTCGTTTGTGACCATTAGATCTACATCTAACGACTGTGAGGTAAGTTGTTGCCTTTTCTCACAAACATCTCACTTGTCTACCAATTTGCAGAAAAACCCATAATTAGTATCTTAAAATCAACCACATCCCTCCCTGACCTCACCAATACAGCCCAAGGAATATATTCTAATTGAAACATAATATATCTCTAGTGATATATGTATATCAAAATTAGAGTGTTTTGTATCAAGTTTGTGAATAAGTATTATTCTAATTATGATTCGTTGCAACGCACATGAACATTGCTATTATTTCCACCATGCAATTTTTTCCCTAGTATTCCATAGTTTCAAGTTTTCCATCAAGATATTAGTCACTCATGGTCGATATTTACTTTCAATCATGTACACATATGCACTATGTAACTAGCCTTGCTTATTGGGTTCCAAACCTTAACTTTCACTCCTACTTACAATATGTAGAGTATTTAACAAAAAACTACCACTTTCAACCAGCCCTAGGAAGAATCTATTATACAAAAACTAGCAAAAACAAACCCAAAATTTCTTAATCCACGCCAAAAACTACTACCTACCGATTAGGTTAGTTTAAACCCATTTATGACAGGGTTGGCCCACATGTCCGTGCTGACATGGCAGCTTAAACCAACACATTTTGTTTGACCGTTGACATGAGGGACCCACATCTGACCTTATATCCTGTTATTCCCCCTCAAATCATTATTTTTCCTGAACATTACTTCAAACAGTACTGACGCGTGTTCGTCGGTGGCACCGGTGATGACCGAGTTGGCCGCCGCACCGCCGGACGGGCCGGACGCCGTGCTGGCCTCCGCACGGGTTGGCAGGCTGGCCCGAGCGTGACTCACGAGCGAGCAAGCCGCCGCACTGGCCTTCGCTCGAGCGAGATGGCTGGCCTTAGCGCGACGCGTGCGAGCAAGCAGCCGCGCCGCCGTGCCAATCTAGCTAGCAAACCTTGCAGACATGCAGCTGGACTAAGCTATCTTGGCTAGCTAGCGTCCGCGAGCACCGGACGGAGCTGGCATCCGGGCTGCCACAAGGTGGGCTCCGCACCGCCGGCGGTTTTGACCTCGCCTTCTGCTGGCGATGGTAGCTACGTCCCATGGCCGAGGATGACTAGGTGGACGGGCCGGAGGTAGGAGGTCACTCGGGGATTTTTGTGCAGACTGACATGTAGGTCCCACAAGTCATAACACTCGGTCGAATAGAAGGTGTTGACTTATTGGGCGACGTGGGCCCTGTTTGGATACTCTACGTCAGAGGTTAGATTCTAACCCCGAACTAACTCTAACAAAAGTGGTGTTTGGATGGCAGGGTTAGATTGACAACAAATGTATCCAAACAGGGCCATGGGTTGAAATGTGCCTATAGCGACACTTTGTAGAGTAGTAGTTTCTTGGTAGGGCTGGTTGGTAAGAGCATGTACAATGGTTGATAAGGTAGTCTTATCTTAAGTCTGCCACGTATGCGAGTGGTAGTAGTTTCTTGGCATTATTAGTGGTTTCTTGCATTATTAGGGGTTTCTTGTAAGGAACAATGTACTACTAGTGACAAAAGGAGATTCTAGGTTGCGTTGTACTCCAACGAGTACTACTAATGGCCGCGGGAGTGTATACCTCGTTTTGTGGGTTTGATCCCGGCCGAACGCGTGGTGGCCTTTTTTTAAATAGTAACTTCGCTACGAGCCAATATTTTACACGGGTAGTTTGAGTTTTGAAGTCAAACGGACGTGCGACACCACAATCTAGGTGCACTGGATAGCCTAGCCACGTGAACGGGTTTTCCTTCCCAGCATCTCATGGCTCGCGTGCTTGCCCTAGCCACACCTCGCTTGCAGCTTCCTCATCAGCTAGTAGCATATTTAAACTAGCGCTTCCCAATTAAGCCCGAGGAGCCGGAAAATCCTGGTGGGGCATTGGGAACTATGCAATATGGCTCTGTACGTAAAGTGCTCTACTACTACTGTGTAGCTTCTGGCGTTGCACGCATGGACTTCACTCCATTATCAGCTCTACTATAAAATAAATTCCTCTTGACGTGTTTTTTTGAAACGGAGGCAAAAGTTTTGCTTCATCTCATTCATAAAGAAGGAACTACTAACAAAGTTCGACGAGATCCATTACACCTCCACAAATGGAAGTGAAAATCCTAGTCTCGCTGTATCAAATAACTCAAATGTTCTACCCCCCAGTAACCATCGCTGACAAACAGGCTGCTAGTGTGTGCGTGAGAGGAGCGGCTGAGTAGGCAACCTACGTGAGAGGAGCGGCTGAATAGAGCACCGAGAGTACCCACTAGGCCACTACACATGTGTACTTTCCCTGCATTGATAGTACAACGATGGTTCTAGAGAACAATAGTACCCTCCACTTCCAACTGTAGCTCCTTGGCCCTGAGATTCAAGAGTTCAAAACTGGTGGTACCCTCGCACTACTAGTTGAGAAAGTAGTACTAGTACTAGTATAGTACGAGTACGTACTCCTGCGTCACATAAGGTAAGACATTTTTGGACACTAGTTGGCGTGTACAAAAAATAGCAAAAACATACCCAAAATTTCTTAATACACGCCAAAAACTACTAGCTAATGCCAAAAATTTCTTACTAGTGCTATTATTTACAGTATAATGCAATCCCATAACATCCCATAATGCTAGTACTAGTAGTAAATAATAGCCTCACCCCTTCGCTACAGTTGGAAGGAACGATCTACCGTTGGAAGGGACGAGGCCCTGCGGTTACTACGCTCTTATCTCCTCCTTGCCAGTTCCCCTCCCTCCGAAGAGAAGGCAGTTCGTCACTGCTCCCATGGATTCGCCAGGCGGTTCTCCTCCTCGTCGAGGCTGGGAGACCTTGGACGACGATCCTCTAGGAGAAATCGCACGTCGCTCCGACGTCCTCACCGTCGTAAGACTCGGTGCTTCCTGCACAAACTTTTTCAAGACGGTGCTTAAAATGGCTTGGGAAAAGGCCATTCTTGTTGGTCTTCCATGCGTCCTCGAGGAGAAGGTTCTTCTATGGAACAATCCTTCGAACAGTCCACCGCTCCCTGGCGATGGTTGCACGTTGACTCTGCTAGAGTTGCCGACGTTGAGAGGTAGTCGGATTTTGTCCGATGAGCAGGTCAGTAATGGAGTTTGATCATGTAGTACTTAGTCATTCCATTTCCATCCCGTAATTTCTCTACTGCCCACCGTCTTATATATAGGTCTGGGTCGGTGCCAACGAAGATTGGCTTGCATACCTTCGGCCGGATACCACCATCATTTTGCACAACATTCACTGCAGTGTGACCGTTCGGTAGAACCCTTCTCCACCATTGGGATCGGCCTTCCGGACTGGCTGGGCTTGAATACGTATGATGATGCCTACATGAGATTGAAGAAGATAGCAATTGCGAACCCGCCGACAAAGCGACGTGGCTACGATGATTACTATCTCATCGCGATGTTCGACATAAGGATGTCCATCAATGCAAGAGGCACTAATGGCAGAGGCTGGCGCATGTTGGCGGCGGCAGATTTGTACCCCTACACGTTCGAAGCCGCCGTGCGCCATCTAGGCCACATCTTGGTGGTGACAAGCCAGGGGACTTGTTTCATCTGGTTGCCATCCTACATTACGGGAGATTTCAAACGGAATGCACAAACCATCATTTGCATCCCTAATGGTACTCCATTATTTTGCAGGGACTAGTCATCCCGCAATCAAAATAAGATCGCCCATCTTGGATGTGCATTTGCATCCGCGATTCGGTCTAACCTGGAACCTTGTAGCTAATTATGGCATATTGGGATCAACTATCTTAGCAGTCGTTACCCATGATACCACTGATGTGCAACATGGTCACACAATCTACCACGATCGGACCGTCACCATCTACCCAGGTGTTACATTTTTTAACCCTCTCGCCTTCTCTTTCATTGTTTTACTAGTACTCTACTTACGTACTAGAAGGAGTACTTTTTACCTTGGAGGACGCATATAGCTAGCTAGGCCCTTGAAGACTTGAACCCACTAGCTGCCACCATTTTTGTTTTCCATGTCTTACTATCTCATCCATGTAGCCAAGAGTGGCTATATATAATAAGCCAGTTATTTTACCTCCTCTATACCGGAGAAGTACTATTTGCTGCACAGTATTATTGACCGCCATATTTGAGCACAACATTATTATGCATGGACCTTGACTATGTACGTCACCATGTGTCCAGATCTGAGATGTCGCGTGTACCAGATGAATGGCGCTGAGTTCGACCCCCGTGATGCTATGTGGGTGCCGAGGAACACTCCTGGAGAGTACTCGCTTTTCATTGGGGATAACTACCCCATTGTGAAGTGGATGCCACCTTCTGTGCACGACACGGAAAGCCTTCCGTTCATGAAGCATGGTTGTGTCTTTAGTGCGCACCGCCGGATGAACGACATGCTGGGACACACTATCCCTGATTTATGCCGCTTCAGCTTGGACGAGTCTCCATCGTGTGGAACCGGATGAGAAAGCTGCCATAATGATTCCCGTTGCCCACCGCTATGGATCGTGCCATCCATGAAGAACACCTAGGACTGGAACCTTGAGGAGGACATGTAGCCCATCTATAACGTGTAAGTGGAGCACGGTAAATTGTGAACGGTAGCGCTGTGAATATATGTAGACTAGTCATGCACGAATTTATCACATGAATTGGAGATGAACTTGTGTGTCATACTGGCATTTGTCCTTTAGAATTTATTACTAGTAAATATGTTATGTGTACGTGCAACTTGTGTGGTTGTTGCACGGGCTCCAACACGCTCTTTGAGAAAAAAACGTGGCACAACTTTGGATATACGGGACGTGGCGGCATCATACAGTAGCATCATTCGCTATAGTTGTAGTACGCTCCTACTAGGACGACAACTCCTATAAAACCTTGCGCTTGGCTCTTTGCCTCTTCGGGAGGTTCAACAGTTCGTACTCGTGTGAACCTTGCACTTGGCTCTTCGCCTCTTCGGAAGGTCCAACAATGATGATACTACAGTACACATTATGCTTCTGGCAATTTGACACCGATTGAACTATTGCACGTCCACCGCGAGGGCGAGGGCGAGGGAGAGGGAGAGGGAGAGGGTGCTATAGTCAAAATCCTCTCCTCGTTCTGAGAACCACCACGCGCGTGGGCGAGGGAGAGGCGTAGTAAGCAAGCTTCTCCTCGTTCGGCGAGTTGACGGGACACATCAAAGCAGTACTAGTACTAGTCCATACTTCGTCCTTTCCGGTTAATATGGCTTAATTTGAAACGAGAAAAATACACTGGCGGTCAACGTATGTAACAATACGCACTTTACGGTCACTATATATAGTTTTGCGGTGATTATACGATCACTAGCTCATCGTAGAGCACCATATTGCACCCAACTGACCGGCCACATAGGCGACGTGGTACTTTGTTGACTGGTTAAATTGTCACCTGGTTTCTGGGTCCCACCTGTCAGCTGACAGAGCAAAGAAATCAGCTAAAAACAAAGACTGTAGTACATCTACACTTCCAATGCATTTAGCCTTTAATCTAAATCGATATTGATTGACTAATGCACCAACTTGTGCTCTAGGTATAGGCTACATGTCTATCCTTAATTACAGCATGCAACGACCTTCATTTAATCTTCTTCTCTCAATAGTCACATGCACACATAAGTCTGCTACTTTTGTGCGTTAATTATGCCCTGGTCAATGTGTGAATATCTAAGGCTGCCGGTAATGGGAGTATCATAGGTAGTATCATGCATGCCAACTAAGCAATTTTGGTGAGGTGGCATAAAATTAAATGAAGAAAGAGAGGCTTGAGTATCATATCATGATACCGTATCATATTAAATAATGTGCTACTTTGTGTCATGCATGCCAATAAATGTACTACTCTATGATACCAACATATGATACTATGCAATGCATTACGGATGTAGTATCATACACTAGTATCATAGCATGATACTAGAATATGATACGCCCCATTACAACCAGCCTAAATGTACAGTCTTTCACAGACGTAGGGAGTAGGTTGAGCACTTGAGCGTGAGTGTCTGTATTGCGTCGTGTGCTGTGTGCCGCATGGGTGCGTGAGTGTTGCGTGCGTCCATGTGTACATGTGAGTGTTGCATGTTGCATGCATGCATGCATGGGGCTTACTCCCTCCCATTGACATGTTCATATTTCAAGCTTCCTTTGTTCCCTCCATATGGTGATACTCCCTCTGTTCCCAAATATGGAGTAAAATCCTCCCTCTGTTCCCAAATATGGAGTAAAATCCTCCCCCTGTTCCCAAATACGGAGTATTTGTCTTTCTAGAGATTACATCAAGTGAATACGTACAAAGCAAAATGAGTGAAGTGAGTGTAGAGGCATAGGGATAATGTAGAAAGGAAGTCTTTGCGATCCATTATTCTCCATCTCGGTCAGAGACAACTATTCAACTAGTCTTCGCAGTGAAGTGACAGTACACGCTGCAGCAGATGGGACACTTAATTAATAAACTGAACCAGCGTGTTGGTGTTACTAAATCAGCCTTACTCAATACTTCCATCATGTTTGCCAGTAGAGCACGCTTCTGTCCTCCATTAACTGACATATGGCCCCTCTTGTGGTAGACACATATGTCATCGATGTAACTATTTACACTCCGAAGGACGGTATATCCTGGTAGTAGTAGTAGAATTGAGATTTAATGCACTTTCTTCCCCATCTTCCACTCTTCTTCCTCCTCTCTTCTTCTTCCTCCTCTCTTCCCCATCGTCGGCCGCACACCATTTCCCCCTGCTCTCTGCTCGCCCACCCGTGCTATCTTCCTTGGTAGCTCGCGCGTACCATATCCCGCCACTCACTGCTCGGCCACACGAGGAGAAGCTTGTTCATTCGCCCACCCAAATCCACTTCCCCGCTGGCTCGCAGGCACCAAAAACCCCAATGGCAGAACCGACTGACATGCAGATCCGCGATTGGAATTCCCTCCCCGACGTTCTCTTGGAGCAGATATGTAATTGTATGGAGCTACTCAACACTGTCCGTCTGGCCGTATGCTCGGTGTCTTTGTACCGTCTACTCGTCTGCAACCGACCGGCTCTTTTCAAGACACCCTGCTTGCTGATGCTCGATCCTCGCAGGTGGCCCAGACACCGACTTAGCGATCCTACGGAGGATGCCGTGGTGCCCCTCGGCATGCTACCACTACCTGTCCACATGTCCTTCATGCGCGGCCACTACTGGGCGGGCATGAAGGCCAACTGGATCGTCCTCATCCACCAATCCGGTAGTCTGTGGTGTCTCGTGGATATCTACACCCAGCGAGAGATCACCCTTCCATCTTTGGATACCACCGCTACACTCCTGCCTACTACGCACGAGACGTGTCGAGCTTTTGGCTCGACCTCTGTTTGCTAAAGGTTGTACTCTGCGAAGTGCCCACACGATCATAATACTACATGGATTACAAGCTCATTGCCATGTTCAACATGGGATTAGTCTATATGGAATCCGGTCGCCATACATGGTTATGGCTCATCGTCGATCCTCTTTACCTAACACTTCTGTGTGATGCTATAGTGCATGATGGCATCGTCTATGCGGTCGACGCACATATTGGCTGCCTATACTGGTGGAATCTATCGTTGTGCAATTGTTCTATCTCATCTCATCTTTACCTTAAGAATACGACTGCATGTTCATTGTTACAAATTTAGAATATATAGTATGTCTATAACCACATCATTGCTATATCTTCCTCTCATTTCCTAGATTTTTATGACCACACATGTTATTGTTAGAGTTGATATGAGAACAATTGGTATCTAAGGATTGTTAGAATAGATATTATGAGTATAACCTCATGATTGCTATATGTTACTGTCATTTCCAGGATTTTTATAACAACACATGTTATTGCTTAGAGTTGATATGATAACTGTAGTAAGTGCTATGGTAGAATATGAGTAGGCCCTGTCATATTTGTTTTCCTCTCATTGTTACATGATGTTTGACCCATGATATATTGCTAGAATATGAAAGCCATTGGCTTATTTTTTTAAACTTGGGGTATGATTATGACCACGGCATTGCAATTATCTGTCTATGGTATGTGTCACTGTTATAATAATTTTAATTCCACACATACTCTGAATATGATTGTTTATTTTTGTCCTTTTAGTCTCCAATTTGAATTGTTGCAGCAGATGCAAATGCGTTGGCCTTCATGATTCCAGGACCTGGAATCATACCAGCCGATGGGTGGTGGTTTATCGCTCGTTCAGCTGATGGTGGTCATTTGATGCTCATTTGCACGTACCAAATTGAGCAAACCATTTCATCAAACTGCATGTAGTACAATGCCTAGGGCGTTCATGACATTGATGGCTATGGCTGCTTCGTGTTTGAGAAAGAGCCCAGCTCCGTTGGGCCAGGCGTATTCAACTGCAGGCGGGTTTACAACCTCGGCAACCACTCCATGTTCCTCGGGCTCAATTATCGGATCATCCAACCAATCATCAATCATATCACCGGCGATGATTACCGTGCTATGCAACTTCTATTCGCCAGGGGGGGACTATGTTTACACATCATACCATGGGTTTCATGAATCACCATATCCAGAGATTCGTCGACACAGCTTGTTGCCAGATAATCTTCAGTGTGTGAAAGGCATCAAGCTTCCATGCGATGGATGGCTTTTGCAAACCCGACATGCGGCGATGTGGTTCATGCCAACAACAAATATGCACAATTTGATCTGTACTGATATGTAGACCGAGCCATGTATTATGCTGCTGTAGCACGACCCTCTTTTGTTGGATATTATGTACTGTTGTAAGTTTGAAGCACTCCTCTGGTTTGAAGGATAGATACCTTTCTGGGACCAAGTGCATCCTAACTCACTCGCGCAGGATGTACTGATAATGATGATGGAGAAACTTCCAGGTAAGACACCTATCGGCCGTCTACTTGCACAAACATATTCCTTTGCTTATAGCTCTGTTTTTCTTTTTAGACGCAGACCTGGTGAAGCAATTACAATTGACAGTTAATAAAAAGTGAAACAAGTGACTGCAACATGCCAAAGATGTTATGAAAATGCCAGCTACATACACTAAAACCTGTATTTGACAATACTGCAGGTATCACACTGAGTGGCCTAAGCAAGCATTTCTTCCAGCACAATCTCAGGGCGTTCAAAAGGGGCACGTGGACGCGTCGCAAGATACAGTCGGAGTGCGGCATGCACCCGATGTGGCACAACAGCAATACCTTGCCGATGATGGTCAACGGCCGGCAGACGGGCAGCAAAAAGGTTCTGGTGCTGCACACCAACAAGAACTTCGATCAGCAGAGGACCAACTGGGTGATGCACCAGTACCACTTCGGGGACCTGGAGCAAGAGAAGGAGTGGGAGCTAGTCCTCTGCAAGATTTTCTACCAGACGAACACTAGGGCCAGGAGTAAAAAGATTATAAATTAGTTTGGTATTGGTACTTGTACTACCTTGTCGTTCGCAAGTTGGTATTGTTGTTAATGATCTTTTGGTATGAACTTGGCATTTGCTTCCAAACATCATGCCGAGGGTCGACGTGGATATAAAGCTGAATCATTTGTTTCGAAATGAATTTTCAGGCACCTGATTTTTATTTGATGGGTAGCATAAGCACCTGCCGTTCGAATTCCCAGTTCTCTAAATCTTTTGAAACAAGTGCATGCTCTTATTATCACGATGAAAAAACAATATCCATGTTGCATCCTAGTTATCAGTCTGTACTTGTAGAATTCTCTCGTTTTTTGAGCACTTATATTATTTTTTCAGGTCGAGCAAGTTTCAACTGGGTTGTAGACTACCAAGGCTTGGTTTTGTTTTTAACAGGCCCAACCCATGACGACAACGGGGCACAAAGATCCAGCAGGTATCTACTGGCCTCTGGCCCTCCAGCGTTAGTTATATTTTTTCTTACAACATCCGCATGCATTTTTTTACTGAATCAAACACACAGCCCAGTTCTATTTTCCTCTTGAAACACATGTCCTACATCCGTTTTCTAATCTCTACCTATAGTTTTACTAGTTCATATACACGTACCATTATATTGAAAATACACAAAATTCATTTTTCATATTTACATCCTTATTTTTGTTGTGGTTTTCCCTCCCAGTGCTGATTTTTTACCACTGATTTTCCCTTAAACCAACCCAATTGTCCCACATCTTATTTGCTTATAAAAACAAAATGATTTTTTGGCAAATCAATAAGTTCATAAAAAATGTTTATCATTTCGGGATTACAAAAGTTCAGACTCCACCGAAATATGCAAAATAAGGTTGAACTTTTTGACCGTGGTCCTGGGCACAAAATGGGCTGTAATAAATTACTGAAGAATTAGAAAATGGGACGCAAATTATTAAAAAATAGCAAATGGGATCTATGTTGTCTGCCACAGATTTGGAGGATGACTTGTGGGCCTACTAAGTTCATGCATACACAAGGTTTATCAAAAAATAAACTTAGTCAACAATCGACTCTACTAGCGTCAGACCGTTAGATGTCTATCTAACGATAATCGTGCTTCTTCAGTCTTTGATCTTCCTGCCCCAGCCGCCCAAACCAGCACCATCAGAACCGCGTGCTCCCGCCTCCCGTGGCCGGCTGTGCTGCCGGGCAGGCCTCACGTCCCCATCATATACCCGCATCCCTGGCCTGTCTATCCCTCTACTCACCCACACCTCCTGTTATTTTCCGACGACAACAGCCGATCCAATCAACCCTTTTACTCTCCACCGCGTGGGAAGCCACTGTCGTGTCTTCCCCGGCTCCATGTCGTTCCCTTCGTAGGCCTCGCCGTCGTCCACCGCCCTGGTGCTCTCGGCGCGGCGTGGTCAACGTGGTCGACGAACGACATCCATCGGAAGCGGACTGTACGTGGAGAGGCTCACAGTTGGGTCCATGTCCGCACACAAGGAAATGCCTCCTTGTTACGCGCAAAATAATGATTCCTCCACCTGACATCTGGGACCCGCCGGAAGGGCCTCTGTATTTCGTGAAAAAATGTTCCCTCCGCTGACAGGTCGGACCCACCAACTATATCTTTGCACGCAAGGAAGTGCCTCCTTATTGCGCACAAAAAATGAATACCCCCTGCCAGCTGGGACCCACCACAGTGGGAGGCTGACTTGTGGGCCTACTAAGTTGACGGGGACGGAGGGCTTTGTCAACTTAGTCAATATGAACGATTCTAGCCCAGTGACCGTACGATGTCCATCCAACGACCTTAGTGCTTCTTCAACCTCTGGTCTTCTTGCTCCAACCGCCCAAAGCAGCACCGGTCGTGCCACCTGCTCCTGCCTCCCGTGGCCGGCTGTGCTGCCGCAGAGGCCTCACCGCGCCCATACTACTCCTGCCGCTAGCCAGGCCATCCCTCCACTCACCCACACCCCCCCGTTATTCTGCGGCGACGGAAGCCTCAGACCGCAGCCGAACCAGTGAACCCTCGTACTCCTCTCCGCGTGGGCATCCACTGCCGCATCTTCCCCGGCTCCGCGTCTTCCCCTTCCTAGGCCTCACCGTCGTCCACCACCTTGGTGCTCTCGACGCGGCGTGGTCAATGTGGTCAACGACCGATTTCCATCGGAAGAGTACAGTACGTGGAGAGGCTGACATCTGGGTCCACGGCCAAAACCCAGTTTTTTTGTGATTTTCTAAGTAAGTCGCTTTGTCAGGCCTGTTGGGCTGCAAATCATTCAAGACGAGGAGAGCTTCATTCGGCTGGCCGAGAAAATGGCCTATTAGTAATGAGAAATGGGCTCTACATTTTTGAAACACATCAAACTGGCAATTAGATTCAATTTTTTTTCTATATTTTAAATTGCATTGATTTTTATGCATGGACAAATTGTTGGGTTTTATATTGATATATATTTATTTTTAAAATCAGTTTGATTGTGACTCGAAATTTCAAGATTAAAAACAGTTTGGACCGCATCGAAATATACAAAATTTCGTATAATTTTTTAACCGTGGCCACAATATGGGCTGTAATGCTAACACAAAGAATATGGGCTCCAAAAAAAAACCTTAAGAATTAGCAAATGGGCTGTAAATTATTAGAAATAATGGAAGATGGGCTGTATGATGTTTTCCACAGATTTGAGGCTTTCCTAAAAAAAGGTTGACGCACAAGCATTGACTGTTGGATGTCCATCCAACGACCGTCATGCTTCCTCAATCTCTGGTCTTCCTGCTCCACCCGCTCAAACAAGCGCCGGCGGGACTGCCTGCTCCCTCCACCCCGCGGCCAGCTGTGCTACCGCGCAGGCCTCACCGCCCCACCGTACTCCCATCGCTGGCCTAGCCATCCCTCTACTTACCCACACATGCTGTTATTCTCTGGCGACGGCAAACGAACCAGTAAACCCTCGTACAGTCGTACTCCCCTTCGCGTGGGAAACAACTTCCGAGTCTTCCCTGCCTTTGTGTCGTTCCCTTCCTAAGCCTCGCCGTCGTCCACCGCCCTGGCGCTCTCGGCGCGGCCTGGTCAATGTGGTCAACGATCGACATGCATCTGAAGTGGACTGTATGTGGAGAGGCTGACAGCTGGGTCCACGGCCGCATGAAAGGAAATGCCTCCTTATTACGCGCAAAATAATGATTCCTCCACCTGAGATCTGGGACAAACAGAAAGGGCCTCTGTATTTCGTGAAAAAATGTTACCGCCGCTGATAGCTTGGACCCACCAGCTATATCTTCGCACGCAAGGAAGTGCCTCCTTATTACGCACACAAAAATGAATACTCCCCCTGCTAGCTGGGACCCAGTATAGTGGCAGGCTGACTTGTGGGCCTACTATGTTGACGGGGACGGAGGGCTTTGTCAAGTTAGTCAATATGCATGATTCTAGCTCCAGTGACTGTACGATGTCCATCCAACGGCCGTAGTGCTTCTTCAACCTTTGGTCTTCTTGCTCCAGCCGCCCAAACCAGCGCCGGTCGTGCCTCGTGCTCCTGCCTCCCGTGGCCGGCTGCGATGCGGCGGAGGCCTCACTGCCCCCTACTACTCCCACCGCTGGCCATGCCATCCTTCTACTCACCCACACCCCTGTTATTCTGCGGCGACGACAGCCTCACACCGCATCGAACCAGTGAACCCTCATACTCCTCTATGCGCGGGCATCCACTGCTGCGCCTTACCCGGCTCCGCGTCGTCCCCTTCGTAGGCCTCACAGTCGTCCACCGCCCTAGTGCTCTCAGCGCGGCGTGGTCAACGTGGTCAAGGAACGACTTCCATCGGAAGAGTACTGTATGTCGAGAGGCTGACAGTTGGGTCCATGGCAGCGACAAGGAAGTGCCTCCTTATTACGCGGAAAATAATTATTCCTCCACCTGACAGCAGAGACCCACTGGACGGGCCACCATATTTGGTGAAAAAATAGTTCCCCCCTGACTGCTGGGACCCACTGGACGGGCCACCGGATTTCGCGAAAAAACGTTCCCCCCGCTGTCAGCTCGGACCCACCGGAAGTGCCGCCTTATTATGCATAAAAAAAATGAATACCCCCTGCTAGTTGGGACCCATCTTGGTGGGTGGCTGACTTGTGGGCCTACTAAGTTGACAGGGACGGAGTGCTTTGTCAGATTAGTCAATATGAACGATTCTAGCTCCAATGACCGTACGATGTCCATCCAACGGCCGTAGTGCTTCTTCAACCTCTGGTCTTCTTGCTCCAGCTGCCCAAAGCAGCGCCGGTCGTGCCGCATGCTCCTGCCTCCCGTGGCCGGCTGTGCTGCCGCGGATGCCTCTCCGCCCCTACTATTCCCACCGCTGGCCAGGCCCTGCGGCGACGGCAGCCTCACACCGCAGCCAAACCAGTGAACCCTCGTACTCCTCTCCGCACGGGCTTCCACTGCCGCGTCTTCCCCGGCTCCGCGTCGTCCCCTTCCTAGGCCATGTTATCGTCCACCGCCCTGGTGCTCCCGGCGTAGCATGGTCAACGTGGTCAAGGAACGACTTCCATCAAAAGAGTACTGTATGTGGAGAGTCTGATAGCTGGGTCCACGGCCGCAGCAAGAAACTGCCTCCTTATTACGCGTAAAATAATTATTCCTCCACCTGACAGCGGGGACCACCAGACGGGCCACCGTATTTCGTGAAAAAAAGTTTCCCCATAACTTCTGGGACCCACCAGCTACATCTTCGCATGCAAGGAAGTGCGTCCGGGCAAAAAAATGATTCGCCCCCTGACTACTGGGACCCACCAGCTACATCGTTGCACGCAAGGAAGTGCCTGACAGTCGGGACCCACCTAGTCGGAGCGTACATAGCATTGTCATTCTGGTCGCGAACATGTATGTACATACTGGTCGATGTAGAGGCGCGCATGTGTCGTAGCAAAGGCACGCACGTAGCATGTACACGTACGTACAACGGCCAGGGTGCAAGAAAGTAAATACATCGACGTACGTACATATGGGCGCGGTCTCGAACGCCTACTCATGTGTACGTACGACCAGGGCTCGTGTACATGGCTGGGTCAGAATGGAGAAACAGCGTCGTCGTCGTGTTCATGGCGAGCCAACCGGCTGGGTCGGAGCGGAATACGTTATCGTGTTCATCGGGAGGGCTTGGACGGAATAGCCGATGTAAACGAGGCCTGGCGTACCGCAGAACGGAGGAAACGGCCTTGTGTTCGACCGCCCACGTTCGAAACGGGATCCAGTTCATCGGGAGGGGTCAGGTGATACGTCTCCAACGTATCTATAATTTTTGATTGTTCCATGCTATTATATTATCCTTCTAGGATGTTTAATGGGCTTTTATATACACTTTTATATGATTTTTGGGACTAATCTATTAATCCAGAGCCCAGTGCCAGCATCTATTTTTCTCCTGTTTTTGGGTATCGCAGAAAAGGAATAACAAACGGAGCCCAATTGACGTGAAACTCAAAGGAGGTTATTTTTGGACCAGTAGAAACCCAGGAAGTGCCGGAGGGGGACGAGAAGACCCACGGGCTATCCACGAGGGTAGGGGCGTGCCCCCCCTCCCTGGGCGCGCCCCCCTACCTCGTGGGCAGCCCGGAGACGCCCTTTACTTGGCCCCGACTCCAACACCTCCTATATATATACTGAAACCTCCGGAAAGTAACCTAGATCGGGAGTTTCGCTACCGAAAGCCTCTGTTGCCACAAAAAACCAATCTAGACCCGGTTCTGGCACCCTGCCAGAGGGGGGATCCCTCTCCGGTGGCTATCTTCATCATCCCGACGCTCTCCATGACGAGGAGGGAGTAGTCCACCCTCGGGGCTGAGGGTATGTATCAGTAGCTATGTGTTTGATCTCTTTCTCTCTCTCTCATGTTCTTGAGATGGCACGATCTTGATGTATCGCAAGCTTTGCTACTATAGTTGGATCTTATGATGTTTCTTCCCCTCTACTTTCTTGTAATGGATTGAGTTTTCCCTTGGAAGTTATCTTATCGGACTGAGTCTTTAAGGATTTGAGAACACTTGATGTATGTCTTGCGTGGGATACCTGTGGTGACAATGGGGTATTCTATTGATTCACTTGATGTATGTTTTGATGATCAACTTGTGGGTTCCGTGAACTTGGGAGTCTATGCATAGGGGTTGGCACAAGTTTTCGTCCTGACACTCCGGTAGAAACTTCGGGGCACTCTTTGAAGTTCTATGTGTTTGTTGAATAGATGTTTCTGAGAATGTGTGATGCATATCGTATAATAATACCCATGGATACTTGAGGTGACATTGGAGTATCTAGGTGACATTAGGGTTTTGGTTGATTTGTATCTTAAGGTGTTATTCTAGTACGAACTCTATGATAGATCGAACGGAAAGAATAGCATCGTGTTATTTTACTACGGACTCCTGAATAGATCGATCAGAAAAGATAACTTTGAGGTGGTTTCGTACCCTACCATAATCTCTTCGTTTGTTCTCCGCTATTAGTGAATTTGGAGTGACTCTTTGTTGCATGTTGAGGGCTAGTAATATGATCCAATTATGTTATCCTGGTAGAGAGAACTTGCACTAGTGAAAGTATGAACCCTAGGCCTTGTTTCCTATCATTGCAACACCAGTTTTATCTTTGGTTACCTTGCTGTTTTTATATTTTAAAATTACAAAAACCTATATCTATGTCACATCCCTAGCTTCTGGTAATGCACTAGGCTAGCCTCATGTGTGCATCATGTTTAATCTTGAAAGAAACTTGAGATGGGGATTGCCTAAACCCCTAGCATCAAAGGAATTCACTAGGTTCAACTAAAATATTTTCAGTAAATCCAAATGGCTTTCAAAAATGTTTATCATTTATGGAAAATGTTGTAAACAGTAACCAGTCGTGATGCACATTTTTCCATGACATATTTGGGCTCTGAATTAAATCATACTCTATTTGAATTTGGGCATTTAAATACTATAAAATATTAAAATGTCCAAATAATCCTAAACTGAAATGTTCCATGTTGGATATATTCCAAAAAGTGGCCATGCGAAGTTTGGTGATTTTTGAGTGTGCCTAAGTATTTTTAATAAAGCCCAAAAGTCTACAGAATAATAAAAAACAAGAATTAAAAAGAGAGAGAGAGCACTTACCTGGCGCTCACCTAGCAGCCCGCCTGGCCCAGTTCCTGTGTGGCCCAGCTGCAGGCCCGGCCCACCAGGGGCAACACTGTCTTCCTCCTCCTGCCAGGAGGAGAAGCAGCTGCGTGCCCGGTGCACAGCCGAGCCGCGGCCACCTCCTGCTTCGTGGTGGCAAGGCCTCGGCCCTTCTCACCTCACCAGCGCGACGCCCTGGGCGTCCCAATTCTCTCCTCCCTCCCTCTGGTTGCTCCCCCCTTCCCTTCGTCTCCCCGCAGCCACCGAGAGCTATCCATCACCGCCGCCCTGAACCACCACGGCCACCAGCCACAACACGCCTCGCCGAAGCGTCAGGAAGCTCCGCCACCATCTCCTACATCTCCCCGCTGGCCCACGTGCCGCTGGACGCCCCGAGCGCTCTCCTCGTCGTCTTCTTCAACCACGGCCGACCGGCGACCACACGTCCTCACCAGCCCCTCCCCGAGCTCTCCGAGGCCACCGCTGCACCAGACGTGAGCTCCTCTTCTCTTCCCCTCACTCCTTGCCCTCGATTTCTCCCCCTAGCTAGCTGCCCGTCGGACCCGAGAGCTCATCGTCGCCGGACATGTCGCCGCCGTAGCTATAGCCATTGGAGCTTCCACCTGAGTGCACCACCGTGCTCCTAATGGCCTCACGAACACGTAGCGCACCTCACCTCGCCTTCCCGTGCCCCCTAGTGGTCGCGCGTGTCACCACCGTACTCCGGCTGCCGCTGCTGCAGTCGTTGCCGTCGACTCCGGCCATCCCCGGCGATTCTGGCTGCACCCCTAGATGCGCGAGAGTTCCAGGAGCACGTAGATGCTCTCCGCCGCTATTATGGTCGCCGGAGGGCATTTCCCGAGCCATCCGCCGCGTCTGTCGCCGCCGGCGCTTTTGACTTGTTTGACCGGTGGGTTGACCACCCCGAGTCACTGACATATGGGCCCCACACCCTTAGTCAACCACTGACTCGCTGACAAGTGGGGCCCGCCCTGTTAATTAACCTAGGTTAGTACTAATTAAGTGCTTAGTTAGTTAGTCACTCACATGTGGGCCATGCCCTGTCTAATTATAGTTTAGGATTAACTAGTGCTAATTAACCCTGTTAATTAGCAGAGCCACTAACGTGTGGACCCCACACGTCAGGTTTGACCTGGACTGACCCTCTGACCTGCTGACATCACAGTGACGTCATGCTGACGCAATATCTGTTTTCTGGGATTTTAAATAAATCAGAAATGATTTATTTATTTCAGAAAATAGCTAAACCTTCTAAAAATCACATAAAATAATCTATAACTCCAATGGAAATAATTTATATATGAAAAATGATCAGAAAAATTCAAGGAATCTGTTTATGGCATTTTCATGCATGTTTGAACAAGTTAAACCTGTTGATCAGGCCAAATCAATTAAATGACATTTAAATAACCACATGTGGAGTTTGAATTTGAACCTTTGGTTCAAACCAACTTCATTTAATATGGTTGCTAGTTGCATTAGCTCAATCAACATCATATTGCCATGTCATGATCATGCATCATATTACCACATTGCATTGATTGTGTTCTCTCTTGTTTGTCGGTATTTGTCTCCTCTCAGTAGACGCTGTTTCGACGATGTGATTGATGACACTAATGAAGACACAATACCATCTTCAGAAGTGCCAAGCAAGCAAAACCCCTTTGAGCATCCCGATACAATCCCACTCTCTCGCTCTTGCTCTCTTTTACTGCATTAGGACAACAACGCTTCAACTGTTACCTGCTGCGGTAGTTGAACCCCTTTCCTCTGCATGACCTATCATTGCCACAGTAAATAGTTGAAACCCACTAGCATGAGTAGGAGTTGTTTGATCCATGTTGTGCCTACTCATTCATGCTTTCTGGTTATGCCAGCTACTGCTTAGAGTTGAGTCAGGTCTGATTCATCGGCGATGAATTGGAATGTGGTGAACATGTTCTACTGTTGAGAGCTAAGTGTGTGAACATGATTTCGTAAAGGTAGCGATGAGAGGCCATGTAGGAGTACATGGTGGGTTGTCTCATTGCAGCCGTCCTCAGGAACTGAGTTCTGTGTTGGTTGATCCATGAACAGCTACTACCACACGTTGGGCCCTGAAATATGACCCCGCTTGACTTATTGACTGCCCTTGTCCTCTGTCTAGGAGTTGCAACTAGTTTCTGGTGTTTGTAGTTTACTGGAGGTCGTGCGCAGCGGTGACCCTCGGGGTGGGTTGTGACGCGGCAGGTACGTGGAATGGTGTATCGGTCGCCCGTTTGGTGACTCGGGAACCGTGTACACATCGTTTGGGGCCGTGAGCGACAACCCGGCCGGATCTCCCCATGGATGGAACCCATATAGGTGACAAACCTGGACTAGAGACTTGAGTGGTTGGTTAGGTCGTGGTCTACACCCACGTCGGCTTTCGCTTAAAGTCTGCCGAGCACATGTCGTGTGCAGACGCTAAGTGGTGGAAACACGAGTGAAGAAGTACACCCCTCCAGGGTTATATATGATCTATTCGAATAGCCGTGTCCGCGGTAATGGACTTCTGGGTTACTTGTACAATTCATAGACAAGTGGAAGTGGATACTCTAAATCACGCAAGATAAGCGTGAGTGCTATGGATGGCCTTCTCATAGGGAGACGGGAGCGGATCCATAGTGGTGTATTGATTGGTGAATATGTGGACTCATGTGCGCCTCCTCAAAAGAGTTACTTGCAGTCGTAGATCAGGATAGCCACCGAGTCAAAGCTGGCTTGCTGCAGTCAAACTCCACCACCCCTTTGTTGATACTGATGTATATGTAGCTAGTTCTGATGTAAGTCTTGCTGAGTACCTTTGTACTCATGTTTGCTTAATTTATGTTTTTGCAGAGATACTTCAGTCTCACTAGTGGTTCCGCGTGGACTTCGATGTTTAGCTTGTTACCTTAGCTACGATCTTGTACCTTGGGAGGGTCTTGTAGATAGTCAGGCTTCTCAGCCTTTTTCATTTGTAGTTGTCTGTACTCAGACATGTTATGCTTCCATTGCCTGTATGCTCTGTATGATGGGTCATATGACCTCTGTTATTAATAAATGCTATGATGGCTCTTCTGGGCCTTTATCTATATGAGTTGTTGAGTTATGTTGTGATGCCATGTTGTACAGCACATACTTGCATGTTATGCGTACGTGTAATGTGTATTGCTATGTGTGGGATCCGACACCTAGTTGTTTACCCTTGGTAGCCTATCTTACGGGGAAATGTCTCCTAGTGCTTCCACTGAGCCTTGGTAGCTTGCGACTGCTCCGGAACACTTAGGCTGGCCGGCATGTGTCCTTCTTCATTCTTGTGTCTGTCCCTTAGGGGAAATGTCACGCGTTGTTCCTTGAAGTCCTTGTAGCTTGCTACGACTTGGGTTCATACGTTGATGACCGACATGTTCGTTGTTGGGTCATGTATGCCTATCTCTGTAATTTAGCGCCACTTTTGGTTTATAACTAGTCATGTCGGCCCGGGTTCTCTGTCATATGGATGCTAGCGACATTATCATATACGTGTGCCAAAATGCGCAAACGGTCCCGGGCCAGGTAAGGTGGCACCCGTGGGGATACCGTGCGTGAGGCCGCAAAGTGACATGTGATGTCTACACACGCTTATACTCTTGTAGACTATGTTGGTCCTCCAAGCGCAGAGGTTTGTAGGACAGCAGCAATTTCCCTCAAGTGGATGACCTAAGGTTTATCGAACTCAGGGAAGTAGAGGTTGAAGATGGTCTCTCTCAAGCAACCCTGCAACTAAGATACAAGAAGTCTCTTGTGTCCCCAACACACCTAATACACTTGTCAGATGTATAGGTGCACTAGTTCGGCGAAGAGAGGTTAAATGGCAAGTGATATGGATGGCAAAACAAGGTAATATAAATATGTAATAAAAAGTGCAGCAAGCAAACAAGTAGTAAACGTGAGCACAAACGGTATTGCAATGGTGGAAACGAGGCCTAGGGTTCATACTTTCACTAGTGGCAACTCCCAACAACATTAACATAATCGAATCCCATGATATTTCCCATAAAACATGCAAAGGGGACACACTCGGAGATCATTCCTTCGTGGTCAAGAGAGGACGAGAATTATGTAGGGCTACAAAAGCACACCTCAAAGTTCGTAGTTTTCGATCTAAGGATTTCCCAATGTCACTGCGGCCATCCAAAGAGAGTCCCACAATCACCATAACATATCTAAAGGATAGTCAAAGACAAGCACCAAGAGACTCTCAATCTTCAATCAACACACAAGAAAGGAAATCACTGATGAAAATATTGTTCTAATCCATGTCCAATAGACCGCTGTCACCTTGGTCTCGGGGATTATACTAGATAAAGTCAAGTGAGTACATCAATCCAATACATAGAGGAAGGGGAAACACCCTAGATTAACATAGCCTATGATCACAACGAAGATCACATAATGGGAGAGAGAGTTGGCCACATAGCTACTGGTAAGAACCTCAGCCCCGAGGAGGAACTACTCCCGCATCATGGAGGGAGGAAGCAACGTCGATGGAGATGAATCCGGGGCACTTCCCCGTCCCGGCAGGGTGCCGGCGCAGGAATTCTGGTCCCCCGAAGCTTGATGGAGATGGCGGCGGAGATCGGAATCGCGTCTGGAGAAAAGGGTTCCGGAATCAGGGTTTCCTCGACACGCTTTAAATATATGCCAAAGGGGGCCACCAGAGGGGGTCAGGGGTGCCCAGGCGCCCCCCCCGGCGCGGCCCAGGGGGGCGCCCACAGGCCGCCTGGAGCCCTTGTGGGTCCCCCCCGGCTGTACTTTGGCTGCACGGTAGCTCCTGGAACGCTGATTTTTTATATATTTTTTCTGGATTTTTCCTGGCAGTTCTCGTAATGTGAAAACCTGGAATACAAAAACAGTCGAAAACAGAAACTGGCACCGGGGTGCACTGGATTAGTAGGTTAGTCCAAATATGATCAAAAGTGTATGGAAGTGTATGAATATCATAGCAATATCACCCAAAAGTGGCATGGAGCAAGCAGAAATTATAGATACGTTTTGGACGTATCAACATCCCCAAGCTTAATTCCTGCTCGTCCTCGAGTAGGTAAATGATAACAAGAATAATTTCTGTGGTGACATGCTATTAACCATATAGGACTTTCTCATAGTCATATGACAAAAGCTTACTGAGACAATGATTCTAAAGTAATTAAGTTGCCTCAAGAGAAAATCACAAATGACTGAAAGTTTTACAACATGAAACTGAAACATCAAAAAGATTTGCAATGAAAATGATGTGCAAATATGATAAAGTGATATCTAGCTTGCCCCCTTTAGTGATGCAAAACATAAATGCAGGGGCACCTTCAAGGTTTAAGTGATGACTAGATACAATCATTTCAGAATAAACGATATCACAATCATGCAAAAGACAATGCTACTTTGGGACAATGCACATTACACTCAGAATGACAATCATGCTCTCAGTAGTTGGTGCTTCAACATAAAGGTAAAAGAAAGGTTAAGTGCTAAAGCTTTTTATTTTGAAAACATGGAAGCAATTGTGTCAACGGTAGTAGTACTTCATATGTGTCATGCATAGAACATCCTATAAGTTGCAAGCCTCATGCATCGAATACCAATAGTGCTCGCTCCTTGTCCTAATTAGCTTGGATTCCCATGGGTTATCATTGCATTGCATATGTTTTAACCAAGTGTCACAAAGGGGTACCTCTATGCCACCTGTACAAAGGTCCAAGGAGATAGATCGCATTTGATTTCTCGTTTTTGATAGATCTCAACTTGAGGACATACATACCGGGACAACATAGAAAATAGATGATGGACTCCTCTTTAATGCATAATCATATTCTCATAAGAGATTGAGGATTAAGGTCCAAGCTAAAACTTCCACCATGATGCATGGCTTTGGTTGGCGGCCCAATGTTCTTCTCTAACAATATGCATAGTTATTCAACCCAAGGTAAATCACCCTTACTTCAGATAAGATGAACATGCATAGCAACTCACATGATATTCAACAAAAGTGTGACAGTTGATGGCGTCCCCAGAAACATGGTTACCGCTCAGCAAGCAACTTATAAGAGATAAGATACATAAGCAACATATTCTTTACCACAATAGTTTTTAGGCTACTTTCCCATGAGCTATGTATTGCATGGTTAGTTTGCTTAGTGCAGGTGGAGGTTAGCAAAAGACTGGGAGCGACCAACTAAGAGAGCAATGACGGTCATAATCATGCAGAGCGGCAAAGCAATATTGAATCAGGCATGGTAGTTATATCGCTACTCAGAAACAAAAGATCATCAAGGCTTGACAGACTTTCTTTACAGTCTTAAATATGCGTGAGCATACGCCAAGTCAATCAAAATAAATTCTCGAAGGAAGATATTACTAAACCATACCACATCATAGGCAAACAAACCAAGGCCCAGTTCTTTTCGCACAGGATTCTGCAGAATCAAGATTTTGGAAAATTCTCCCACAATCTGCTTCTCCCAGAATCTGTTGCCGAGTTCTTTTCTGGGATTGTAGGTTGAGATTCTAGAAAGAGTTGTGTGTTGAAATGTCTGTAGTACCCTTAGATAGAAATTGTTTGATGAAGTTATTTACACCTTGTTGTTTCTAACAGTATCTAGTCGAATATGAATACGAAAGTGATTTACGAATGTCATAAGAAGTGCTAAATATTACATTTCGAATGCATTTAAAGATTTGTTCATTACAAAAGTGGATGAACTAATAAAAATGGATAATCTCAAGGTACGAGACTAGCAGCAATGGCCTCGCGTATTGCGTTCATGGTACCATCATCTTCTGGTGGTAGAGCATTGGCACCTGTAAATGGCAATGGAGGTTGCACATATGCATCATTGTCAAACTTGTCAAAATGCTCATCACGTAACTTGCTATCACGAATCCAGTTGTGAAGACACATGCATGCAGTGATAATCATCTTTTGGGTCTCTGGTTTGTACCGAGGTATGCCTCCACCTCCAAGAATTCGCCATTTCATCTTGAGAACACCAAATGTTCTTTCGATGACATTTCGCAAAGAAGAATGTCGATGGTTGAATGTCTCATATCTCCCAACGGGTGGGTGTTGTTGAAAATCTGGTACATGGTATCGTTGCCCTTTGTATGGAGATAGATATCCAACCCTGTTTGGATATCCGGAGTCGACAAGATAATATTTATCTACAATATAACATCAACAAAAGAAATTAGAAATTTCCAACATACCATCCTGTATATAACAATATGGATACATGTGAGATGTTACCTGTGGGGGGTTGTGGAAAGTGATCATAACGAACTATGGCATCGCTCCATACACGTGTGTCATGAACAGATCCGGGCCATCCGGGAACAACAAACGTGAACCTCATATCAAAATCACACACTGCCATAACATTTTCACTTGTGTAACCTTTCCTATTCCTGTGTTGGGGCTCCAACTCCTTAGGCACAATCACCTTAATGTGTGTTCCATCAATGGCTCCAATAGCATGTTGAAAATGAGGCCAAAACTTTGTTTTTCTAAGTATTGGGTGTGGTTCAGAGAAAGTTGGATCAATTGGTCTTATGTAATCACCGGCCATGCGGTCGACACACTCCAAAACCTCGTGGAATTTTTTATTAATGACAGAACGACTATGTGCAAACCGATCTGCGACATTATCAGTTGTTTGACATGTACCCACAGTCCATAAAAATTGTGCCAATGCTTCTTTGGATGAAATGTTGGAAGTTGACTCAAGCCCATACTTCTGAACTAACAGATCATGCAATGTGCGAAACACTGACCTCCTCATTCTGAACATAGCATAGAAAGATTTTGCATCTTTCTCCTTCTCTTCTACCCATTGGAGGCCTGTAACAAGATGTAACTTTCTTGGTGCGTACGGCTGTGTCACACTTGACGACGCCACATCCATAGCAAATGCAACCATGGCTGCCTCAAATTCCTTATCTTCTTGTTTCTTTCTGGATTTATCCATCTGCCACAACAACATGCACATAGTGTAATATTAGATACAAGACAATTCAGATAACAGTACATCTCCAAAGAAAATACCTTAGTTCACAAAAGTACACCTCCAAAGCAAGTAGCTTAGCTAAGAACATTACAAGTAAATAGTCTGGTAGAAAGCAACTAAAACATATATGTACTACTTATTATTGAGCTCCCACATCCTCTTTATCCATCCAAGCCTTGCAAGAGAATCATGAGCCGTGAAAGTGGAGAAAACATCACGATATTTCTTTTCCATGAAAAGAAATGTAGCGTAGAAATGCTCATCACTTCCTGGTTTTGCACCATCCGCTTGCACCATGGCCATCATTTGTTTAATCTCTTGTCTTGTTGGATCCACACTCTCCTCTACATCCCTCTTCTCTGCGTCCCTCCTCTCCCTTTCCCTTTCCTCTTCATCCCTCTTCTCCTTTGCTCTCTCCTCTGCATCCCTCTTCTCCCTTGCAATCTCCTCTGCATCCCTTTTGTCTCTTGCACCAAAGATGTCCACCATGCGTACAAAAGCCTCATTTTTTGCATTCTCACTGGCCCACTTGTCATTCATCTTTGGACTTGGCGAATAAGGACACGCCCTCTTCTTCCCACCCTTGGCTCGATTTTGAACAGGGGTAACTTGGCCTTCATGACTATCACACCCCGAGTCATCCTCCAAAATGATTCGAGAGGGATCACCTTGATACAACGGAGTTGGCACCCTCGCATGCTCATTTGTGACACAAGTAGTATCGAAAACCTCTGACATTTTTTCCTCCTCCGCTAGAGGAGCATAGCGAAACTTGGCAGCTTCTGGATGTGCCTGTAATCATATAGCATCATAGGTTAATATCAAAACTGAAGCAACATGACTGGGTATTTAAGAAGTTACATGACAACAACAATACCTTTATCTCCAATGCCCACCACTCATTTGTAGCTGCAATAGTGTGTGTATGCTCATCTCTTCCTAAGCCAGATGCTTGCTGGATCAATGTCTTCCATGTGTTGTACTCGCTTCTACATACACCCCACCTATTTTTGATTTGCCGGGTTGAATAGTTTCTTCCAGAGCGTTCGTTGAACTTTTTATGCAAATTAGCTTGTCCTATGTCCGATAAATAACCACCGTTGCGGTTATTTGCTCGAACCTCCTCTACGCACGCATTCATAAAAATTGTATGAGCAGCACTGTCCCAATTTGCTTTGGGTTCTTTGACTTTCTCCATCTACCATTACCATTCACCATTAACACATTAGCATTATACCACAAATATCAATGTAACAACATCTCCAGTAGCAATAGCACCAATACAACCATCCATCCATACAGTACCAAGTAGCTAATACCATCAATCCATCCATCTATCTAACAAATCACAGCACCAATCCATCTAACTATGCAACATAAATCAGTCTAGCTATCATAAGAAAAAATCACAGCACCAATCCATCCATCTAACCATCAATCCATCCATCTATCTAACAAATCACAGCACCAATCCATCCATCTATCTAACAAATCACAGCACCAATCCATCTAACTATCCATTCATATCATAAGAAAAAAGAAGAACAGAGATAGGGAAAGAGGATGCCTCACCGTGGGTGTCTGCTCCTCGCGTGGGCTGCTCGTGGCCGTCGAGGTGCAGCTCCGGCGTCCGTCCGTGGCCGTCGAGGTGCAGCGCCGGTGGCCGTCGGTGTTGGCGGAGACACGGCGAAGGGAGGACGAGCATCGAAGGAGGGAGGGGCGGCGGAGGCGGGAACCTGGCCGGCGGCGGCAAGGGCCAGGCGGGCGGCGCCGGCAAGGGCCTGGCCGGCGAGGTGGCTCCGGCGGCGGCGCAGCAAACCCTAGCCCCGCGCTGTGGCTCGCTCCCCCGATGCGAACAGATGCGAACAGGGCGGCCGAGCGAAGCGCTCGATGGGCTTTCTGTCCAGCGCGTGGATGGGCCAGTGGCATTCTGGGCGTAATTTCTCCATGGGATAGGGGTAGGCTTATATTCCGAAACGTTTTTACTAGTGGGACTTGCCAAAATCTCAGGATTCTGGGAAAATCAAGCTTTTTGGGTGCTTTTGGATTGCACTAGGATTCTAGAGAATCCTCTCCAGATTTTGGAAGTCAAAACGAGTTCTTTTGGCTCCAGATTTTCCAGATCAAAATTCTCCACAATCTGCTCAAAAGAACTGGGCCCAAGTTGGTACTCCAATAACACATTGGGAACCCCCCCAGCTATTTGAGATTAACCAAAAGAAAACCTGAACTACTAAGCACCATCATGCAAGTAGCATCTTTATCATAGACACATTAACCAATGCAACGGAAAAAAACTCTCTTAATAAGGTGAGCATGGTAGTTAAAGAGAGTTCAAGCAACCAACTAAATAAAAGCTCTTGAAAAGATAAGCATGAATACTAAGAGCAGAGCACGATAGTAGCTATTAAAAGACAAAGAACACACACAACATAGATAGACATGAAAATTCTATGTAATGTTCTAGGTAGAGGTGGAGCATGTTTCTCTCCCACATAAAGGAATGCTGGTTTCCGACTCGTTATGAAAAACTAAAAAGAAAACTAAAAGCAAGACGCTCCAAGCATAGCACATAACACATGAAGTGATAAAAATATAGCGAAACGAAAGACGAACTGATAATGTTGATGGAGAAGGGGATGCACGGGGGCATCCCCAAGCTTAGACGCTTGAGTCTCCTTGAATATTTCTTGGGGGTGCACGGGGGCATCCCCAAGCTTGAGCGCTTGACACTCCTGAATCTTTTTATCATCTTCCCTCGCACACTTGAAAACTCCTTCATACATAACTCATCATAATCTGATTAGCGAGGTTAGTACCCTTAATAAAATAATTATACCTTGCTGGAAATAAGGATATTCTTGAAGTTCTACTGTTTCTCAAGATTGCCAAAAGGTTTTTGCAAAGAAAAAGCAAGCTCTTGATTTGCAAAATGAAGGAAAGGCAAAACAGGACAGAATCTGTGAAAAACAGAACAACAGGTAGTAATTGATCTGTTCGGGATACTTCTGCAACTCAAATCAAAAAACTCAGAACAGACGCACGGAAGACAATTATATATATAATTCTGTCGAAACAATTCAGACCAAAAAGATGATTTGGTGATTTTATACGAATTTTTCTATCCAAGGACAGAATCTGTTTCCTGGACAGCACCTCACAACTTTTGAACTTTCTTGCAATCAGAGGCTACACTTGGCACAAATATGAAAAGAAAAGATACAATGATGATGCTACAGTAGTAAACAACATCAAGACACAACAAAAGAAAAATATAAAAATTTATTCATGTGGGCTGCCTCCCAAAAGCGCTTTCTTTTATGCCTTTAAGCTAGGCATAAGACTTTAATTATGCTCTCGTACGAATAAGAGCTAAAGAACAAAAGAGGGCATCAAGAAGCAAATGCCAAATACATTTAAGCCTAACATGCTTCCTATGCATAGGAATATTGCAATAGAATAATTCATTGAAGCACGAAGCAACTAGCATAGGAAGGCAAAACAAGCATAACTTCAAAATATTCACCATAAAGAGAGGAAGCTTCTTATTATTAAGATATTTAGAACCAAGCCTCCCTCTCTCATTATAAATTTCAGTGGCATCATGGATGAACTCAACAATATAAGCATTACATAAAGCATTGTTACCATGATCCACATGCAAAAAGGTACTCTCACTCCCCACATAAGCATAATTTTTCTCATTGGTAATAGTGGGAGTAGGACTATCATAAACAACTTGAACACCATAGATTGGAGTTATAACATCATCATGGTAGAGAAGAGCATTATCATTGCTAGCAACTATATTTGTAAACATGTTGTCTTTATTCTTACTAGCAAGAGAATTATCAATTATCACATCACTAGTGGGTAAAGGATTTGCAATCCTATCATCCCCAAGCTTAGAGCTTCCCATATCATCACTTTCAGAGTTGGTAACAAAAAGATTTTCAAGATCATAAGTAGCATTATCATCATTTTCCCAATCACAATAAGTAACATGCATATCATAATCAAAATCATCTTCAATAGTACCTACGGACATATCATCAAGATGATAATTAAGGCAATAAACTTCACCTTCTTCTTTAAACTTACAACCGTTAGGATAAAAGTTGATGGGATGAATATGCTCAGGCCAGGTTGATACCCATTCTTCTTCCTTCTTGCTCCTCTTCCTCCTCCTCTTCTTTTTCTTCTTCTTCACCTTAGGAGGGAGTGGTTGGAGACGAAGCTTCTCCACATATCCTGGTTTATCATTAGAAACAATAGGGGAAACTTGGGAGAAACTCTCCTTTTTATTAGCAGAAATATAAGAGACATTTTTATACTTTGGTAAAGTTCCCTCCTTTCTAATCTTACTTATGTAATCATTTTCATGGCAATTAACAACACAATAGAGATGGCAATTTTGAATAGTGTTTTTATTCCTATGGCATTATCATCCAGCCAAGAAGTCTTTTCTGATAACTCTTCACACATCAAAAATAACATAAGCTCATCATAAAGATCAGAGGTGATCATCTCATCACACAACCGGTTAACAGTTATGTTTTGAAAGTTCATGCATTGAAAATTAAAGTGACCCTCTGTACGGCAAAGTTCACAAGTAAAAGGATAAAGGTCACACAATTCTCTAGCAATTTCATTTAAATCTCTGACCCAAGTGATTGTTCTTTCATGCTTATGTTGCTTACAATACTTCTCTTCTTCAATCATAGGCCTTTCACAAGGTCTCTCCACTCCACAAAAATTAACATGCTTATATAAAACTTCATTTTCTTTGCAAGTCTCTTTAAAAGGTTTATGATACTTGATCCAATCTTCCTTAGGCATGTTAAGATGTGAAGCAAAAGATTTGAGGAAATCAACAAGGAGTTGAGAATCAAGCCCAAACTTAGCACTAAACTTATTAAAACTTATAGTTTCAACAAAGGACTTAATGCAATCATACTCATAAATTATACGTGACTCTTTACCTTTGTCGATCTCCCAATCTTCAGTGTTGCGTTGAATTCTTTCAAGGAGTTCCCATTTAGCATCAATCTTTTTGTTTGTGAAAGAACCCATAGAGGAAGCATCGAGCAAATCTTTATCCCGTCGAGAGAGCCTCGCATAGAAGTTAGTAATAATAATATCTTTGGGGAGCCCGTGGTTAGGACATTTTAGCATTAACGTTTTCAGTCTCCCCCAAGCTTGAGCTATGCTCTCTCCGTCATGAGGATAAAAATTATAAACATAATTCCTATTCTTATGGACTTCATGAAGAGGATAAAACTTGGAGTAAAAGAGAGACTGGATCTCTTCCCACTCCAGCAGGTGAGAGTCATTTAGTAGCCTATACCATTCCAATGCTTTTCCTTTCAGTGACAAGGCAAATAATTTCCTCATGAAAAACTCCCTCGATACACCTGCAAGCTTAAATAATGAACATAGTTGTGACAGATATAGCAAGTGTTCATCGGGATGTCTGTCTCCTGCATAAGGATTAGCCAAAACATAATCGATAATACCAGCTGGTATTTCATAGGGCACAATTTCAGTAGGGGGAGGAGCAACCACCACCGGTGTGGGGCGTCTTCCCGCAAGCAACGATCCAATAACATGGTTGTCCATAAGCATAACTAGTGAAATAAAAACAAGAAACAAAAAGATTTAATTGCAAGATCTAAAGATATACCTTCAAGCGCTCACCTCCCCGGCAACGGCGCCAGAAAATAGCTTGATGTCCACACACGCTTCTACTCTTGTAGACTATGTTGGGCCTCCAAGCGCAGAGGTTTGTAGGACAGCAGCAATTTCCCTCAAGTGGATGACCTAAGGTTTATCGAACTCAGGGAAGTAGAGGTTGAAGATGGTCTCTCTCAAGCAACCCTGCAACTAAGATACAAGAAGTCTCTTGTGTCCCCAACACACCTAATACACTTGTCAGATGTATAGGTGCACTAGTTCGGCGAAGAGAGGTTAAATGGCAAGTGATATGGATGGCAAAACAAGGTATATAAATATGTAATAAAAAGTGCAGCAAGCAAACAAGTAGTAAACGTGAGCACAAATGGTATTGCAATGGTGGAAACGAGGCCTAGGGTTCATACTTTCACTAGTGGCAACTCCCAACAACATTAACATAATCGAATCACATGATATTTCCCATAAAACATGCAAAGGGGACACACTCGGAGATCATTCCTTCGTGGTCAAGAGAGGACGAGAATTATGTAGGGCTACAAAAGCACACCTCAAAGTTCGTAGTTCTCGATCTAAGGATTTCCCAATGTCACCGCGGCCATCCAAAGAGAGTCCCACAATCACCATAACATATCTAAAGGATAGTCAAAGACAAGCACCAAGAGACTCTCAATCTTCAATCAACACACAAGAAAGGAAATCACTGATGAAAATATTGTTCTAATCCATGTCCAATAGACTGCTGTCACCTTGGTCTCGGGGGTTATACTAGATAAAGACAAGTGAGTACATCAATCCAATACATAGAGGAAGGGGAAACACCCTAGATTAACATAGCCTATGATCACAACGAAGATCACATCATGGGAGAGAGAGTTGACCACATAGCTACTGGTAAGAACCTCAGCCCCGAGGAGGAACTACTCCCGCATCATGGAGGGAGGAAGCAACGTCGATGGAGATGAATCCGGGGGCACTTCCCCGTCCCGGCAGGGTGCCGGCGCAGGAATTCTGGTCCCCCGAAGCTTGATTGAGATGGCGGCGGAGATCGGAATCGCGTCTGGAGAAAAGGGTTCCGGAATCAGGGTTTCCTCGACCCGCTTTAAATATATGCCAAAGGGGGCCACCAGAGGGGGTCAGGGGTGCCCAGGAGCCCCCCCGGCGCGGCACAGGGGGGGCCGCGCCCACAGGCCGCCTGGAGCCCCTGTGGGTCCCCCTCGGCTGTACTTTGGCCGCACGGTAGCTCCTGGAACGCTGATTTTTTATATATTTTTTCTGGATTTTTCCTGGCAGTTCTCGTAATGTGAAAACCTGGAATACAAAAACAGCCGAAAACAGAAACTGGCACCGGGGTGCACTGGATTAGTAGGTTAGTCCAAATATGATCAAAAGTGTATGGAAGTGTTTGAATATCATAGCAATATCACCCAAAAGTGGCATGGAGCAAGCATAAATTATAGATACGTTTTGGACGTATCAACATGTTGTGTCTTACAGGCTAGACCTGTGTGACTTAGGATCGGGGTCCTAATAGCTTTGGTATCAGAGCTTGACTGCCTGTAGGATCAGTAAGCCAAACTGGTCGAAGTCGTGTCTAGAAACTCTTTAGTTATAATAAGGGAATTGATTGTCGAAGGGAACGTAAGGATCTTTTACTCCTTTACCTTATGACCTTCTGATCGGAGTCACCTTCTTCTTTCTACGGGGATTAAGAACTAGGATTATCATTCTATATATCAGGAGTACGTTAATGGTGGATTCAACCCTCAATTTAGATTCAAGTACTTCCGTGTCTTCAACTGTTGGTCTTAGAACCTTCGCATTATGATGTTAAGTGATTATGCTACCCTTTTGCTTGGATCTCAAAATCTTTTGGGCATTTACTGCCGTTATGTTGTCCGAGTCTTCCCAGGTTTCTAAACTATCTGATGCGATTGCAAATCCCTTCCTCCTATTCCCGATGCTCCTTTAGGCCAGATTAACCACACTAGTCGTTGTGTTGAGGTACTCCATTGCCTCGACATACATGTTGGAGTTATTATTATGACCCTAGGTGTCTTAGAGAATCACCCAGTAATCTAGCAATACTCTGTATTCCAGTGTGATGATTCTGGCCATTATTCTCGAAAGCATCCCGTGATGCCATTTATTTAGCAGGCATTCTACTCCTGGGTTCTTAAACCCGAGATTCACCCTACTTACTTCCTGTTGATAGTGTTTGCTCGTTCCTTTAGGATATTAGTAACCTTGTGATTGTCCTCGAGGTCCATGGTTATCATTCTTCCAATACCATGAACCATCATGGCAGAAGTTCTTATGAACCAAAAGATCACAACCAGAGTGCTCTTGAGTAGTACTCCATTCATATTGTGACTCTGCCAGTCCTACCTTCCTGCATGGGTTATCCGGAAGAAATATGTTGAACTAGTTCGACATATTAATCTATGCATCCACAACACAGAAAGTTATATGTTCCTTTGAGTTGTCCCCTTTTAGTTGTATTATGACCCCTGTCTATCAGTTGATAGTCAGGAGTCGTTGTGCATTCATGCTCATCGATGCCTTTTACTCCTGCGGTCCGTCAATCCATTCTATTTTAGAATGACTAGGAGAAACAAACTCCAGTACCTCATCCATATCCAGGATTGGGTCAAAGAAGTTGTACTTCGCAGGTGAAGAATGCTAATCCAGCTTCTAATCTGTTCTATCCTGGAGTATTACCATCCTAATGTCAAGAATGTCATGGGAATTGCACCACCTCCTATGAACTCTTGATACAGTGATACTTCTCACCATCATCGTTCATTCCTCGGTCTCCGTGTTGTTGTAACCGGAACACTGACAAGTGAATCGTGATGTGTGTAATCAATACTCCTAGCAACTTTGTTGCTGGGTAGTTAATGGATGATAATCTCATTCTTGGTATGTTGGATACGGAATCATCATCCTAAGAATGATCGTGCTACCTAGTCCTTATTTCTGGTGCACTCTCCGATCAATGAGCTAGGATTGTGTCAATCTCTCGCTCTTTTGATCATATCGTCTTGCCCTAAAAAGCAAGATTTTTCTCGGGCTTAGCAACATATCGGTGGTTCATGATTTTCCGAATATCTCCTCGGAAGTATTACCAGGTTGTCCCCTGACTGTTATGTTGAGCTCGTGATCAAGTTGGGTTACTTATGAACCACTTCGTCTCCAAGAATCTGTGTTGGATATCCCGAGCTAGTTGGTTAAGCTAAAAAACAACTTGGAGAGTTGGAAGATAAAGCTTGCCTGACTTAGTTCATTTCAAGGGATATCTTGTGTGTATGTGTTGTAGAAAGATAATTTCCTCATCAATTACTCCTCGTAATCAAATTGTTGGAGCTATTGTCCTATCCAGTCTTGATTTGAGAACGGGTTATCGTCAAATCAAATCAGAACCAATGATGTTCGTAATGTTGTCTTACTCGTGGTTGTTTCCTCGAGCATACACCATTACATCTTTGGGTCTGACCAATACTATCACATTGTTCACATAATGGTGGAATTCCAGTGATATGGAAATTTTGATGAGTTGCCATTGAGCCCATCAGCATGATCTTGTCTCCTCCATGATTCATGTTGAACATTGAGCTAGTGTTGGAAACTTTGTAAGCATTGCCTTCGTGTTCCGCTCATGAGGTATATGTTTTGGTGAAAGAAGTGACTTTCTCCAAGTTCACGTGCATTGGGTGTAAGTTGCCGCCATGAATTTGAGAAAGGTTTGTTTTGTTTCCCTTGGAATCGTCCCAAATCAGTCATGCATACGTGCGAAGTATTCTATGGTTTGGTAGATTAATTACCTCCACTCTAGATGTATTCCTAGCACACCAAGCCACTGATAGACTTGTTCAAGGATAAGAAGTTCAAATGCTATTCCCGAAGGGCCCAGACGGACATGCACAAGGCTTCGTTATTTCAATGATGATTCCCAATCTGAACTCGGTAGTATTTTATCATAAGACTACTATGTGGTCATGATTGTCTGGGACAACATGTTCATAGGTACGTAGCAGAACTAGCTCATGTTTTGGAGCTTGCTATCGTAGTTCACTCCCCGAGAATCTCGCAACGCCATCTCGTTGAATTGTGTTGCAAACTTTCATTTTTCTTTATAGACTCGATGAGTCTGGAATATCCTGACACCAACCAGAACTGAATCTCAGGCAGATATGATGGTTGGAGCATTTTCCAAGAACTATAATATTGGTCTCTCGGTAACCGGTAAAGTGGATGTTGTGGCCAACGCACCCAGCCGGAAGACCTATTGTTGTAGTATCTTGATTGAAGAAGTTGGCCACCTCCCCATAAGGATTTCATAGGATTTACTCCCTAGTTGTTCCTTATGGATTTTTGTGCTCCTGAATTCGGACTTTTTACTTGACGTTCTAGGTACCAAACCATTTTAATAAATGGGTTGCGCTAGCACATCAAGGAGAACATTAGAAGCGGAGTGCTAAATGTCTCTCGGTCGATCATCCAGATTTTGCCCCTTAACTCCACTAAGGTGAAATCTGAGAAAGTGTTATCTTCCTTTGCATCTGCATCGTCCATCGCTATTCAATCTGGTCGTATGTTGTTTTGTCAGCACCATTGGCACGGATAATGGTAAAACCTTGATGATTATGGAAACGCTCAAGTTCTTGAGAGCACGCACAAGCACTCGGTGTTATCACTGGCACTAACCGGGATTCTTAGTTATGCTATAACCTCTCAAACGGTAGATTCACTCTCTACTGTTGAGTTTCTTCCCAGTTACCATAATCATTCCCAGCATTTGCATTTTGTTCACAGCTTGCACCACCATCGTGCCAACTTTCCATTGGTTGCCCTTCTCAGCAACTGTTGTTCAGGATTATCTTCAGAAGTGGTCCTACCATGGGTCCCCTCCATTTCCGATGATAAGCAAAATCATCCCTTGTGTTGTCTTCAACAAGGTAGTCCACCTCATCCATTCTGGCCCGAGAATGTCATTCTTTCAAACTCCTTCAAATGATCGATTGAGATTTGCCTTAGGCTGGTTGCCACTTAAGGGATAATTCTACGGGTCACCTTCTCTAAGGTGCCCCGTCGAGTGACATCGATCACCATCTTCTTTAAGTGTGGATCTATTGCCTACCAAGTGAACCTTCATCGTTTATTTCACCCCATCCCTCTGGATGTGTGTTCCGTGTCTCAGCTCAAGAGATGTTTCAACATGTCACTCCATGAGTTGATCTGGAGTTGCTTGATCTTCCAGAAGATCAAGTTTGTAGAGTTTCTTTCGCCGTCACTCTGTTGGACAAAGATCTCAAAAGCAAGGATGTCAGGATCAACATGAGGCAAGCAATCAACATGCATATGAAGGACAGTTGGATCATGAAGATTGTGATAGCTTGTGTCCCTCTGTCTTCTTACCTCACGACTTAAATCTCGGGACGAGATTATTGTTTAGTAGGGGTGAGTTGTCACATACCTAGCTTCTGGTAATGCACTAGGCTAGCCTCATGTGTGCATCATGTTTAATCTTGAAAGAAACTTTAGATGGGGATTGCCTAAACACCTAGCATCAAAGGAATTCACTAGGTTCAAATAAAATATTTTTCAGTAAATGCAAATGGCTTTCAAAAATGTTCATCATTTATGGAAAATGCTGGAAACAGTAACCAGTGGTGATGCACATTTTTCCATGACATATTTGGGCTCTGAATTAAATCATACTCTATTTGAATTTGGGCATTTAAATACTATAAAATATTAAAATGTCCAAATAATCCTAAACTGAAATGTTCATGTTGGATATATTCCAAACAGTGGCCATGAGAAGTTTGGTGATTTTTGAGTGTGCCTAAGTATTTTTAATAAAGCCCTAAAGTCTATAGAATAATAGAAAACAAGAATTACAAAGAGAGAGAGAGCACTTACCTGGCGCTCGCCTAGCAGCCCGCCTGGCCCAGCTCCTGTGTGGCCCAGCTGCAGGCCCGTCCCACCAGGGGCAGCACTATCTTCCTCCTCTTGCCAGGAGGAGAAGCAGCTGCGTGCCCGACGCACAGCCGAGCCGCGACCACCTCCTTCTTCGCGGTGGCAAGGCCTCGGCCCTTCTCACCTCGCCAGCGCGATGCCCTGGGCGTCCCAATCCTCTCCTCTCTCCCTCTGGTCGCTCTCCCCCCTTCCCTTGGTCTTCCCGCAGCCACTGCGAGCTAGCCGCCGCCGCCCTGAACCACCACGGCCACCGGCCACCACATGCCTCGCCGAAGCGTCAGGAAGCTCCGCCACCGTCTCCTACATCTCCCCGCTGACCCACGTGCCGCTGGACGCCCTGAGCGCTCTCCTCGCCGTCTTCTTCAACCATGGCTGACCAAGATCGCCGGCGACTGCACGTCCTCACCAGCCCCTCCCCGGGCTCTCCGAGGCCACCACAACACCAGACGTGAGCTCCTCTTCTCTTCCCCTCACTCCTTGCCCTCGATTTCTCCCCCTAGCTAGCTGCCCGCCGAACCCGAGAGCTCATCGCCGCCAGCCATGTCGCCGTCGTAGCTATAGCCACTGGAGCTTCCACCTGAGTGCACCACCGTGCTCCTAATGGCCTCACGAACACGTATCGCACCTCACCTAGCCTTCCCGTGCCCCCTAGTGGTCGGGCGTGTCACTGATGGGCCTCGAACCCCTCGTTGGTTACCCCAAGTGGAAGGTGTAAGATGCAGTAAGTAGAAGTGTTTTCCCCTAGCAAAGATGCCAAGGATCGATTCCTCAGAGACTCCTAGGTTCAACAAGTAGGTGTCAATTGCTACGGCGCCAGATTAGTAGCAACCAACGTGGACCTGCACACAGATACAAATAACTTTGCTCCCAACGAGTACAGAGAGGTTGTCAATCTCTCCAGCCTTGTAGTTCACAAAGGATTAAAAGCAATGATAGTAGTGATAGATAGTTTTTGCAATAGTAGGTAAATAACGAAAAGTAAATAGTGGATGTGATCAATGATGGTAATATGGACCGGAGTCTCATGATGTTCACTAGTGATGTCTCTCTCCCAAAAGACGATAAAACAGCTATGTGAGGTAAACAAATAACAGCTGGGCAATTGACAGGACCACGAACGCAAACCAATGCTGACTACATTGCAAGAAAGGTTGAGGTTCAAAGCATGGGCGGTACGCCAACGTAAGTAGACCGAAATCCATCAATATCTACTACTAATCATCCACCTTGAGATATCTATCCAGAACATCTCGCTGGTATTAAGTTGCGAGTCCCACCCATAGTGTAAACTCAATGCAACAGAAAACTACATTAAAAGAACTTTGCGTAAAGTAAACAATCCTTGCACCCACGGGCACAAGCACCGTTGTTTTCCCCTTGTGGCAACAGCACACCCCCTAGACTCATGTTTCTGTCACTCAAGCTAGTCATCGAGGGGCATGAACCCACAATCGAGCATAACGTTCCCTCTTGGAGTCACTACCTACTACTCGGCCAAAGCAATAAGTAACAACGGAGAACATGCAAGAATTACTTATGAACTAAAATATAAAAGAGGTGAATCAAATATATTACTCAAGATCAATCTGAACATAATCTCATAATCCATCGGATCCCAGCAAATTCAACATAGCAACAACATAAGGATTACATAGGTGCCTCGATCATGTAGGGTAGCTCATGAGGACTAATTAGTGAAGCACAAGAACGGGAGGAGAACATCACATAGCTACTGGTCATGGACTCATGGTCCAAGGGAGACTACTCACGAGTCATCCGGGAGGCGTCCATGGTGGTGGAGAAGCTCCCGGTGGTGATCCTCCCCTCCGGCAGGGTGCCGGGAAGAGTTCTCCTGGTGCTCCCGATCTTGGAAGCGGCGGCGGCGGCGGAACAGAGATGGGATCGCGAAAAGAGTTCCTGTTCTGAGGGTTACGGAGGGTCCTTTAAATATATGCCAAAGTAGGGCATCGGGGGAGCCTCGGGGGTCCAGGCGCCCCCCAGGCGCGGCCCAGGGTGGGGGGGCGCGCCCACAGTGCGCCTGGAGCCCCTGTGGCCCCCCAGGCTGCCCTTCGGACACAGTGTTGTTTCCGGACCGCTGATTTTTTATATAATTTTTCTGGATTTTTCTGGGCAGTTCTCGAAACGTGAAAATCTGAAATACAAAAATAGCCGAAAACAGAAACTGGCACTAGGGTGCACTGGATTAGTAAGTTAGTCCAAATATGATCAAAAGTGTATGGAAGTGTATGAATATCATAGCAATATCACCCAAAAGTGGCATGGAGCAAGCAGAAATTATAGATACGTTTTGGACGTATCAACATCCCCAAGCTTAATTCCTGCTCGTCCTCGAGTAGGTAAATGATAACAAGAATAATTTCTGTGGTGACATGCTATTAACCATATAGGACTTTCTCATAGTCATATGACAAAAGCTTACTCAGACAATGATTCTAAAGTAATTAAGTTGCCTCAAGAGAAAATCACAAATGACTGAAAGTTTTACAATATGAAACTAAAACATCGAATAGATTTGCAATGAACAAGATGTGCAAATATGATAAAGTGATATCTAGCTTGCCCCCTTTAGTGATGCAAAACATAAATGCAAGGGCATCTTCAAGGTTTAAGTGATGACTAGATACAATCATTTCAGAATAAACGATATCACAATCATGCAAAAGACAATGCTACTTTGGGACAATGCACATTACACTCAGAATGACAATCATGCTCTCAGTAGTTGGTGCTTCGACATAAAGGTAAAAGAAAGGTTAAGTGCTAAAGCTTTTTATTTTGAAAACATGGAAGTAATTGTGTCAACGGTAGTAGTACTTCATATGTGTCATGTATAAAACATCCTATAAGTTGCAAGCCTCATGCATCGAATACTAATAGTGCTCGCTCCTTGTCCTAATTAGCTCGGATCCCCATGGGTTATCATTGCATTACATATGTTTCAACCAAGTGTCACAAAGGGGTACCTCTATGCCACCTGTACAAAGGTCCAAGGAGATAGATCACATTTGATTTCTCGTTTTTGATAGATCTCAACTTGAGGACATCCATACCGGGACAACATAGAAAATAGATGATGGACTCCTCTTTAATGCATAAGCATATTCTCATGAGAGATTGAGGATTAAGGTCCAAGCTAAAACTTCCACGATGATGCATGGCTTTGGTTGGCGGCCCAATGTTCTTCTCTAACAATATGCATAGTTATTCAACCCACGGTAAATCACCCTTACTTCAGATAGGACGAACATGCATAGCAACTCACATGATATTCAACAAAAGTGTGACAGTTGATGGCGTCCCCAGAAACATGGTTACCACTCAGCAAGCAACTTATAAGAAATAAGATACATAAGCAACATATTCTTCACCACAATAGTTTTTAGGCTACTTTCCCATGAGCTATGTATTGCATGGTTAGTTTGCTTAGTACAGGTGGAGGTTAGCAAAAGACTGGGAGCGACCAACTAAGAGAGCAATGACGGTCATAATCATGCAGAGCGACAAAGCAATATTGAATCAGGCATGGTAGTTATATCGCTACTTAGAAACAAAAGATCATCAAGGCTTGCAGACTTTCTTTACAGTCTTAAATATGCGTGAGCATACGCCAAGTCAATCAAAATAAATTCTCGAAGGAAGACATTACTAAACCATACCACATCATAGGCAAACAAACCAAGTTGGTACTCCAATAACACATTGGGAACCCCCTAGCTATTTGAGATTAACCAAAAGAAAACCTGAACTACTAAGCACCATCGTGAAAGTAGCATCTTTATCATAGACACATTAACCAATGCAATGGAAGCAAACTCTCTTAATAAGGTGAGCATGGTAATTAAAGAGAGTTCAAGCAACCAACTAAACAAAAGCTCTCGAAAAGATAAGCATGAATACTAAGAGCAGAGCACGATAGTAGCTATTAAAAGACAAAGAACACACACAGCATAGATAGACATGAAAATTCTATGTTTTGTTCTAGATAGAGGTGGAGCGTGTTTCTCTCCCACATAAAGGAATGCTGGGTTCCGACTCGTTATGAAAAACTAAAAAGAAAACTAAAAGCAAGACGCTCCAAGCATAGCACATAACACATGAAGTGATAAAAATATAGCGAAACGAAAGACGAACTGATAGTGTTGATGGAGAAGGGGATGCACGGGGGCATCCCCAAGCTTAGACGCTTGAGTCTCCTTGAATATTTCTTGGGGGTGCACGGGGGCATCCCCAAGCTTGAGCGCTTGACACTCCTGAATCTTTTTATCATCTTCCCTCGCACACTTGAAAACTCCCTTCATACATAACTCATCATAATCTGATTAGCGAGGTTAGTACCCTTAATAAAATAATTATACCTTGCTGGAAATAAGGATATTCTTGAAGTTCTACTGTTTCTCAAGATTTCCAAAAGGTTTTTGCAAAGAAAAAGCAAGTTCTTAATTTGCAAAGTGAAGGTAAGGCAAAACAGGACATAATCTATGAAAAACAGAACAGCAGGCAGTAATTGATCTGTTCGGGATACTTCTGCAACTCAAATCAAAAAACTCAGAACTGACGCACGAAATAAAATTATATAGAGAACGCTGTCGAAGGAATTCAGACCAAAAAGATGATCAGGTGATTTTATACGAATTTTTCTATCCAAGGACAAAATCTGTTTCCTGGACAGCACCTCACAACTTTTGAACTTTCTAGCAATCAGAGGCTATACTTGGCACAAATATGAAAAGCAAAGATACAATGATGATGCTACAGTAGTAAACAACATCAAGACACAACAAAAGAAAAAAATTTATTCATGTGGGCTGCCTCCCAAAAGCGCTTTCTTTTATGCCTTTAAGCTAGGCATAATGCAAAAATGATGCTCTCGTAGGAATAAGAGTTGAAGAACAAAAGAGAGCATTAAGAAGCACATATAAATCATATTTAAGTCTACCCCTCTTCCTATGCATTGGAATCTTGTAAAGAAATAAATTATTGAAGCATAAAGCAATAAGCATAGGAAGACAAAACAAGTGCAGCTTCAAAACCTTTAACATAAAGAGAGGGAACTTGATATTATTAAAATATTTAGAACCACGTCTCCCTCTCTCATTATAAATTTCAGTGGCATCATGGATGAACTCAACAATATAAGCATCACATAAAGCATTGTTACCATGATCCACACGCAAAAAGATACTCTTACTCTCCACATAAGCATCATGAAGAGGATAAAACTTATTATAAAAGAGAGACATAAGCTCTTGCCAATCAAGCAAGTGTGAGTTATCGAGAAGCTTATACCAATCTGAAGCTTTATCTATAAGTGATACGGCGAACAATTTCCTCATGACAAACTCCCTTGATACACCTGCAAGCTTAAATAATGAACATAGTTGTGACAGATATAGCAAGTGTTCACCGGGATGTCTGTCTCCTGCATAACGATTAGCCAAGATATAATTGATAATACCAGCTGGTATTTTATAGGGCACAATTTCAGTAGGGGGAGGAGCAACCACCACAGGTGCGGGGCGTCTTCCCGCAAGCAACGATCCAATAGCAAGGTTGTCCATAAGCATAACTAGTGAAATACATGAAGAAAACTGAAAGGTAAACTAACAAGACTAAAAGCAAAGGTAAAAGATAGCATGCAACTCCCCTATCCTGAAGAGTGGAGTCCCCGGCAATGGCACCATAAAATACTCCTTGATGGGCCTCGAACCCCTCATTGGTTACCCCAAGTGGAAGGTGTAAGATGCAGTAAGTAGAAGTGTTTTCCCCTAGCAAAGATGCCAAGGATCGATTCCCTAGAGACTCCTAGGTTCAACAAGTAGGTGTCAATTGCTACGGCGCCAGATTAGTAGCAACCAACGTGGACCTGCACACAGATACAAATAACTTTTCTCCCAACGAGTACAGAGAGGTTGTCAATCTCTCCGGCCTTGTAGTTCACAAAGGATTAAAAGCAATGATAGTAGTGATAGATAGTTTTTGCAATAGTAGGTAAATAACGAAAAGTAAATAGTGGATGTGATCAATGATGGTAATATGGACCGGAGTCTCATGATGTTCACTAGTGATGTCTCTCTCCCAAAAGACGATAAAATAGCTATGTGAGGTAAACAAATTACAGCTGGGCAATTGACAGGACCACGAACGCAAACCAATGCTGACTACATTGCAAGAAAGGTTGAGGTTCAAAGCATGGGCGGTACGCCAACGTCAGTAGACCGAAATCAATCAATATCTACTACTAATCATCCACCTTGAGATATCTATCCAGAACATCTCGCTGGTATTAAGTTGCGAGTCCCACCCATAGTGTAAACTCAATGCAACAGACAACTGCATTAAAAGACCTTTGCGTAAAGTAAACAATCCTTACACCCGCGGGCACAAGCACCGTTGTTTTCCCCCTTGTGGCAACATCACATCCCCTAGACTCATGTTTCTGTCACTCAAGCTAGTCATCGAGGGGCATGAACCCATAATCGAGCATAACGTTCCCTCTTGGAGTCACTACCTACTACTCGGCCAAAGCAATAAGTAACAACGGAGAACATGCAAGAATTACTTATGAACTAAAATATAAAAGAGGTGAATCAAATATATTACTGACGATCCTCAACCGTAAGGGATCTGTTGAAGCGTTTTCGATAAGTAAGAGTGTCGAACCCAACGAGGAGCAGAAGGTATTGATAAGCGATTCTGAGCAAGAAATTACTGCAAGCACTAAAAGATACCTTTTAGGGGTTTTCTCGGTATAAGCAACAGGAATATAAAGGCAAGTAATGTAAAAGGTACTGAGAGTAACAAGTGGCCCAATCCTTTCTTAGCAAAGGAGAGGCCTAGCAACTGAACTTATAAAGACTAAAGCGTTCTTGAGGACACACGTGAGAGGTAGTCATGTGCTTTCGCCATACTCCGTATCGATACTATGATATGTGTTGATAAGTGTTGAGTCGGTGGATCTATGCTAGTGCACTCTCTAGACTAAGATGAATGCACTCTTATGATTAAACACCTTGCAAGCATCCGCAAATACAAGATAGAATTTAAGGCAAAAGCCTAACCATAGTAATACGATCGAGGATCCATTATTCCCTTATGCAAAAGCGTGCGAACTGGGGTTCAGGTTTCTGTCACTCCGGCAACCCACCATAAGCATTCTTTATACACAATGTATTGTCCTAGGTCCTTAATAAGGCGAAGTGTTGGGTGTTCGACTCACGCAACACCACTAGTAGAATGACAACGCAACTTAAGTATCAAACAACACATATTACTTCAACATCATATGACTACTAACAACAAGACTTTCCCCATGTCCTCAAGAACTAAGGTAACTACTCACAAGACATAAAAGAAATCATGATCAGTGGGGATAAATATGTGATAAACAATCTGGACATAATAATATTTCTCCAACAAAACTCAATAGCATTCACCACAAAGTAGTAATCAACACCAATGGAGTAGAGAGGATAGGTAGTACGAGTTACAACACGAGTTACGATGGTAAGATGAGATTTGGATGAAGATGGAGATGGTGCTGGTGTTGGGGATGATGTTGATGATGATCTCGATGATGCCTGTGACGATGGTGATGACGATGGCGACGATCTCCCCTTCCGGGAGGTGATCTCCCCGGCGAAATCTGCCCACCGGAGATGCCCTTTTCTTCTCCGTAGGCTTCTGCCTCGAAGCGGCGGCGGAACTCCGTAAAAAGTCCCGTGTCTAGGGTTTTCGGGGGACGGAGAACATATATGCCAAAGGGGTCGACCAGAGGTGGGCCAGGGGCTCCAGGCGCCCCCCCGGCGCGGCCAGGGGGGCGCCCCCAGGCCGCCTGGGCACCCTGTGGCCCCCCTCTGACTCCCCTTTTGCGTGTCTTCGTTATTCGTCTGAAAAATACCTCCCGTCAATTTTCAGGTAATTTGGAGGTGTTCTTCTTCAGCAACTCAGCATCCACTTTTTCCTGCTGAATCCTGCGTCTGCTGTTTCGGTATTGGAAAGTTGCAAACTGTGTAAAATAGACCAAAAAAACATAAGAACATCACCATAACGTGAAATATATCAATGAATAAGGATAAATTATAATACAAAATAGTGATGCATTTTGGACGTATCAACACCCCCAAGCTTAGACCTTGCTTGTCCCCAAGCGAATATGAACTCGGTAAACCTGTCCACAAGTTTAGAGAGTGAAGTGTCGATAAATAGAATACGGACAAGAAGCATCATAGTCTATTCACCAACTCAAATATCCTCAGCAGCAATCTTCAACTCATAAGGCTCTTATGAAAGAGTGTCAACACTTATATTCGAAAGTAGGACCAATGGAAACTCATTATATCATGGCAAACATGTCCTTTGGTCAAAGAACAACAAATAATTTTAACTTTTGCTCTTATATTTTGATGGGATTAATTGAAGCTTTTTGAAATAACAAGTTAATAAGCAAGAAGTGAAAGTGTTAACACGAAGGAAGATATTTGCCTTAGCTGGGCATGACAAACAACTTACTTATCAAACGATAATGTCAACAAGGATATGATATGACAAATCTTAATGCAGCTTTATATAAATGAATCCTTATCAACATCAAACGTCTGCTCTCTTTGAGAAATAGAGGGAAGTAGAAATAACTGACTCAACTTAAAATTAAAAGATAGGCTGTCGGGGGAAAGTGTCCTCCCACGAGCACCTATGGGATCGGAGCCCCTTCTACGTTGCGGTAAGGGAGCGGAGGGAGCACGGAGAGCAGATCGAGGAGCACACGCGGGCAGTTTACCCAGGTTCGGGCCGCGAGGACGCGTAAAACCCTACTCCTGCCTTAGGTTGTATTGAGTTCTTGAGTTCGGGAGCTTGAAGAGCTACAGTACTAGCTACACCGAACGAGAGAGTTGTCTAGGTTTCGAACCCTTTCTACGTTGTGCGTGGGCCTCCTTTTATAGCTCAAGGGGTCACCGACATGTGTCAACGTAGAGGAGGGTAAAAATGTAATTTTGGTGGTAGTTGTAACAGTGCGGGAATAGTACGTGAACAGTGGATGAACAGTGGTCTTCACCTAACCTTGACAGTGGGGGACAAGGGCATTAAATGCTCGTCACCGTCGTCCCCAAAAGTGTCCGTCCATGCTCCTCCGTTCGCCACGACGGTAGCCTCGTCACCGTGGCTCGCCACCGTGTACCCCAGGCTGCACAGCCATCCGCCACGTGCCCCTGGAAGGGCCCCAGGGCGACGCGTGGGCCGATGAGCTGGAGCGCGGGCACACAACATAGGTTTCCCCGGCAAGCACCTTGCCGGGGTCTTGATCTTGCCGGGCCCGGAAGCTTGTCGCTCTTCGGGCCCTGCCGGGGCGCATGATGCACCGAGGCATCTCTTGGGATATGTGTTCTTTGGTCCTCCTGGCAAGCTCCTCTTGCCAGGGTCTTGTACTAAAGTGATAACCTTGAGCCTGGTATGGCCTTCCCGGAAAGCTCCACTTGCCGGGGTCTTGATCTTCTGACTTGTATACTTTGTTCTTGAATGGCTTCATAAGGACCGAAAAGGTACTCGGCGAGCACGTGGTAAACCTTGCCGCGGGAAGCTGCTACTGCCCGTGCACAAGTTGGGGTACTAAGGTACCCCTATCTTAGTACACCGACATAGGCCCTGCTCTAGGGTAGTAGGGAAAACTCATGTGCTATCCTCAAATCAAACAGAATGAAAACAAGTTTTTGAGAGGTGCATGATTCGTCAACGAATGCTAATAGATAACTCAATTACTTCTTGAACTGGACAAGTTTCGAGGAACGGCTCCCGTATGAGGACGATAACATCCTCTTATTCTCCTTTGTTTATCACTGCCAAAGTTTTCTGATTTCTCATGAACAAAGCGTGAAGGAGGGTTTGTTTGTTATATTATTTTTAAGCCGGGCGCACTCAATGCCAGTTCCTTTTCGTATTATGGGTTTGCACATTATACATGCAATCCCGGGGTGAAGCTTGTGCAACTCAAAAAGGTCATGAATTAGCTACTACTTCCTCATGAGCTAAAGCAGAGGCACAAAATAAAATATTTTGAACATTTAAGGATAACACATAAATTATATACTTTAGGAGGTGGTAGTGGAGTACCACGAGTAGGTAGGTATGGTGGACTCATATGGAAGGTATTGGCTTAAGGGTATGGACGCACAAGCAGAATTCCGCTTAGTACAGAGTTAGGCTAGCAAAGGTTTTGAAAGAGCGGACAACTGATGATGACTAAGCTGCAAAGCAATATAAAGCATGAACATTGAAATAAGCATAACACATCAAGTTGTCTTCCTTGTCAACATAACACTTCAAGCATAATAACATAAAGGTTTTGGCTATGTTGATATTTTAAGAACATCATGCTTGTTGTTATGACCACAGCTATGTTTGCCAAGGTTAAATAAAGTTTCATAGCCATACCTGACATAAGGTAAATACTCCCCATAAGAATCATCATATAAGGTCGATTGCGTGACGAGAATACCGAGTGCAGCAAAAAGGAACCGATAAACTTCTCATTAATATTCCATCATAAACGACTCCACACACACGGATACAATTCTTCACCAAAGGGGTGATAGACCTCAATGCACACACCTATCTCATATAATAACCTCCCTACACATGATACGACTCTACTTGACTTCTGAAAGACAAAAGGTAAAAGATAAAGATACCGGGCACTCCCCCAAGCTTGGAACAAGCCAAGGGAATGCCATTACCCACGGAGATTTCACTCATCATCCTTGTTGGCGTTGATCAAGTAGTTCTTGGCGAAGCTCTTCCATGGAAGGGGTTCTCCAGTCTCATATGAGAAGCTCGTCTCCTGGATCCTGCATTCAGCACCCAAACCCATGTGTAGAAACCTTAGTTCATACTCACAGTTCTGGTTATGTAGATCATTAATTTTCCCTTGGAGTTCTATAATTCTGTCTTCAGACGCGGCGATTCTTTCCCAAATCTCCTTCATCTCCTTCAGAAAGTAGTTCTTCAGCTCGTTGGTGATGTCAAAGTTAGCTTCGACACCACGCTCGGTCATCTTCTTGTACTTGAAGACTTCTTGCTCCACTTCTTCTAGCCTGGCCTGGACGCTCCCCTCCTTGATAGGTCCCTTCAGATCTTCTTGATGAAGGACGCCTTCCTTCATCTGAACAACCTGAGGGTGCTTCTTCACCTCAGCGAGGTAAGGGTTGATGACGTTGACGACGAACGTGTCCTTGGGGGAACTTGGAGAAGCCATGGCACCTAAATTTAGCTCAAAGATTTCCTGGCAGAAACAGATCGAAGAGAAAACACGCGAAATCGCAAGATACGTTGCCGGAACACCCCGGGCAAATATATAGGAAAATTTTATGCACAGAAAGGAAGGTAACGGACCAAAGCGGGGTCGGAGACGGGCTCCAGGGTGTCCAGGCGGCCTGCCGGCGCGGCCCAGGGGGGGGGGGGGGCGCCAGGGGGGCGCCTGGACTCCCTGGTGGTCGTCTCCGGCTCCACTTCGACTCGGAATTTTACTAATTTTACAAAAACTCGTAATACTGAACTTTTATGATGGTTTGCGGTGTTTTCTTACCGTACTACATACCTTTTCTTTATTCTGCTTCTGCTGGCGTCTCAAACAGGGCTGCAACATGTTCTTCGTGGGTTGTTGTGTATATTATATTCACATCAACATCGACAGGGTCTCCTGCTATGTAATGTTTAAGTCTTTGCCCATTCACAACTTGGGGTTTGGTGCCTTCAAAATTATTAATCTTAATTGCACCAGACCGATAAACTTCTTTAATATGAAATGGTCCTTCCCACCTGGAAAGTAGTTTACCTGGAGAAAACCTGAAACGGGATCTAAACAACAAAACTTTATCACCAACATTAAATTCACGTTTCAGAATCTTCCTATCATGCCACCTTTTTACCTTTTCCTTGAACATTTTAGCGCTCTCGTAAGCTTCACTTCTCCATTCATCTAGAGAAGTCAAGTTCATGAGACGCTTCTCACCAGCTAGTTTTGGGTCAGCGTTAAGCTCTCTAACAGCCTAGAAAGCTTTGTGCTCTAGCTCTAATGGAAAATGGCAAGCCTTGCCATATACCATCTTATAGGGGGACATGCCCATGGGGTTTTTGTAAGCAGTTCTATATGCCCACAAAGCATCTCCTAATTTATTTGACCAATCCTTCCTATTTATGTTTACTATTTTCTGCAAGATCAACTTAATCTCTCTATTGGTAAGCTCAACTTGCCCACTAGTTTGAGGATGATACGGTGAAGCAATTCTATGATTAACATCGTATTTAGCCAGAGCTTTTCTAAAAGCTCCGTGCGTGAAGTGTGATCCTCCATCGGTCATGAGATACCTTGGTACACCAAACCTAGGAAAAATTACATCTTTAAGCATTTTCAAAGATGTTTTGTGATCAGCACTTTCAGTGGGGATTGCTTCAACCCACTTGGTCACATAATCAACAGCTACTAAAATGTGAGTGTACTTATGCGAAGGAGGAAAAGGACACATAAAATCAAAACCCCAACAATCGAAAGGTTCAATCACTAGTGAGTAATTCATAGGCATCTCATTCCTTCTACTAATGTTACCAACTCTCTGACATTTATCACAAGCTAAAACATAATTGCTAGCATCTTTAAAGAGAGTAGGCCAATAAAAACCTAATTGAAGAACCTTATGTGCAGTCCTCTCACCGGCATGATGTCCTCCATAGGGACTATCATGACACCGTCGGAGAAAATCCTTCTGCTCATGTTCCGGAATGCATCTTCTCACGATCCCGTCGGGACCTTCTTTGAAAAGATGTGGGTCATCCCAAAAGTAGTGCCTCAAATCATGAAAGAACTTCTTCCTTTGCTGAAATGTTAGACCTGGAGGCAAATACTTCGCAACAATAAAATTAGCATAATCTGCATACCAAGGGTCGGAAAGAGGTTGTATTTTTACAACGGCAAGTTGCTCGTCTGGAAAACTATCATTAACTGGGATGGGGTCATGCGGTATATCTTCCATTCTCGAAAGATTGTCCGCTACCGGATTGTCTTCCCCTTTCCTATCAATAATCTGCAAATCAAATTCTTGGAGAAGGAGTACCCATCTGATAAGCCTTGGCTTGGCATCCTTCTTTGTCATAAGATATTTAATGGCAGCATGATCAGTATGAATAATAACTTTGGAATCAACAATATACTGCCTAAACTTATCACAAGCAAAAACTACAGCTAAGAATTCCTTCTCAGTAGTAGCATAATTTCTTTGAGCACTATCAAGGGTTTTGCTAGCATAATGTATAACATTCAATTTCTTATCAACTCTTTGTCCTAAAACAGCTCCAACAGCAAAATCACTTGCATCACACATAATCTCAAAAGGTAAATTCCAGTCAGGTGGTTGTACTATAGGAGCAGTTATTAAAGCTTTCTTAAGGACTTCAAAAGCTTCCTTAAAATTTTCATCAAACGCAAAAGGAACATCCTTCTGGAGAAGATTAGTGAGGGGTCTCGAGGTTTTAGAAAAGTCTTTAATAAATCTTCTATAAAAACCTGCATGACCGAGAAAACTGCGAATACCTTTGATGTCCCTTGGATAGGGCATCCTCTCAATAACTTCGATCTTGGCTTTGTCCACTTCAATTCCCCTTTCGGAAATCTTGTGACCAAGAACAATTCCTTCATTAACCATAAAGTGGCACTTCTCCCAGTTGAGTACCAAATTTATCTCCTCGCATCTCTGCAAAACTTTATTAAGGTTGTGAAGACAATGGTCAAATGAAGTTCCATAGACGGAGAAATCGTCCATGAAGACTTCCATAATATCCCCGCAGAAACCATGAAAGATAGCAGACATACACCTTTGAAAAGTAGCAGGGGCATTACATAAACCAAAAGGCATACGTCTGTAAGCATAAGTACCAAAAGGACAAGTAAAAGTGGTCTTCTCTTGATCGGCAGTGTTAACATGAATTTGAGAGAAGCCAGAATAACCATCGAGATAACAAAAGTGGGTATTTTTGGATAACCTTTCAAGCATTTGGTCGATGAACGGCAACGGGTAGTGATCCTTCCTGGTTGCCTTGTTCAACTTCCTGTAATCAATACACATTCTATATCCAATAATAATTCTCTGAGGTATTAGTTCATTTTTATCATTAGGAACCACAGTTGTACCTCCTTTCTTAGGAACACAATGTACCGGACTTACCCACTTACTGTTAGCTATAGGGTAGATAATACCTGCGGCTAGAAGCTTGAGGATCTCTGTTCTCACGACATCCATCATCTTCGGGTTCAACCGTCATTGATGATCAACAACTGGTTTAGCATCAGGCTCAAGGTTGATAGTATGTTGACAGATAGATGGACTAATCCCCTTAAGGTCATCAAGGGTATAGCCAATTGCGCCTCGGTGTTTACGAAGTACTTACAATAATCGCTCTTCTTCATATCCTGAAAGGTTAGAATTGGTAATAACAGGATATACTTTCTTTTCATCTAAATAAGCATACTTGAGCGTATCGGGAAGAGGTTTAAGATCGCACACCGGGTCTTCTTTTGGTTTTGATAAAATTCCCAAAGGTTCAACCGGAAGGTTGTGCTTCAGGATAGCAGGCTGCCTCAAGAATATTTCATCTAGTTCATTTCTTTCCTGCATATGCCAATCATTCTCGTGGTCCTCCATGTATTGCTGCAAAGGATCATCAGGGGGAATAGCAATAGAGGCAATACTTTCAATAATTTTATCATCACTAGGTGAATCAGTACCACGAGGCTGCTTAGAGAACTTAGAAAAATTAAATTCATATGGCTCACCATCGAATTCAACAGAAACTTTACCTTTCTTGCAATCTATTATAGCTCCACAAGTTCTAAGAAAAGGTCTACCAAAAATGATGGGACAAAAATTGTCCCTGGCTGAACCAAGTACCATAAAGTCGGTAGGGTATTTTACCTTTCCACATAGGACTTCAACGTCCCTCACAATTCCGATAGGAGAGATAGTTGATCTATTTGCAAGATGAATAGTAACATCAACTTCTTCAAGTTCACAAGGGGAAATCTCACCGATGATTTCTTCATAGAGTGAATAAGGAATAGCACTTGCACTCGATCCCAAATCGCATAGCCCATAATAATTGTGATCTCCTATTTTAACAGATACCACCGGAGTACCTGAAATTGGGCCTTTGTTATTGGCTGTGACAAGGTTAGTGGAAACAGCACAAAAAGTTATATTGGAATCCAAAACATCATCAGTAGCAAGGTCTTTAATCAATGCAACTTGAGGATCGACCCTGATCTAGTCCTCAGGTTCATCAATTCTTCTCTCACTTTTATTTATTATGCCTGTCACAAGAGAGTGTTCCTTTATCCTCGTGGGAAAAGGAGGCTTTTCATATATGACTGCAGGCAAAATAGGCTCAGCAACATAAATATCAATAGGTGGTTCTTTAAAAGGTGCATGGTGCTGGTCTCTACTCTTTTTAAAAGAATCAACGTGAGAGGCAAAATTCTTACATAAATCAATCACTAGATGGGAATCAAGACCAATCTTAGAGCAAAAAGTATTGAAGTAATCAGTTTCCACATAGCTCTCAATATAGTCATGTTCATAATTTATAGCGGGTTCAATACCTTTATCAATTTCCCAATCTTCGGTATTCCTCTGGATTCTTTCAAGGAGATCCCACCTTTCTTCAACACTCTTCTTCTGAAATACCCCACTAGAGGAGGCATCCAGCATCTCCTTATCCCGACGAGAAAGCCTGGCATAAAAATTTGTAAGTATAATTTCCTTGGGAAGCTTATGAATTGGGCATTTGAGCATTAGAGACTCCAGTCTCCCCCAAGCTTGAGCAATGCTTTCTCCGTCACGAGACCTAAAGTTATATATATAATTCTTGTCTCGATGAATTTCATGAAGAGGATAAAACTTAGTATAAAAGAGAGACATAAGCTCCTGCCAGTCCAGCAAGTGTGAGTTATCGAGAAGCCCATACCAATCTGAAGCTTTATCTATAAGTGATACATCAAATAATTTCCTCATGACAAACTCCCTCGTTACACCTGCAAGCTTAAATAATGAACATAGTCGTGACAAATATAACAAGTGCTCACCGGGATGTCTGTCTCCTGCATAACGATTAGCCAAAACATAATTGATAATGCCAGCTGGTATTTTATAAGGCACAATTTCAGTAGGGGGAGGATCAACCACCACAGGTGTGGGGCGTCTTCCCGCAAGCAACGCTCCAATAATAGGGTTATCCATAAGGACAAAGAGCAGCAATAGCAAAAATAAAAACAAAATTATAAAAAGACTTTCTTACCAGTTTCACTTTACCAATAGTGCTACGCTCCCCGGCAACGGCGCCAGAAAACGTTACTTGATGACCCTCAACCGTAAGGGATCTGTTGCAGCGTTTTCGATAAGTAAGAGTGTCGAACCCAACGAGGAGCAGAAGGTATTGATAAGCGATTCCGAGCAAGAAATTACTGCAAGCACTGAAAGATAACTTTTAGGGGTTTTCTCGGTATAAGCAACAGGAATATAAAGGCAAGTAATGTAAAAGGTACTGAGAGTAACAAGTGTCCCAATCCTTTCTTAGCAAAGGAGAGGCCTAGCACCTGAACTTATAAAGACTAAAGCGTTCTTGAGGACACACGGGAGAGGTAGTCATGTGCTTTCGCCATACTCCGTATCGATACTATGATATGTGTTGATAAGTGTTGAGTGGGTGGATCTATGCTAGTGCACTCTCTAGACTAAGATGAATGCACTCTTATGATTAAACACCTTGCAAGCATCCACAAATACAAGATAGAATTTAAGGCAAAAGCCTAACCATAGCAATACGATCGAGGATCCATTATTCCCTTATGCAAAAGCGTGCGAACTGGGGTTCAGGTTTCTGTCACTCCGGCAACCCACCATAAACATTCTTTATACACAATGTATTCTCCTAGGTCTTTAATAAGGCGAAGTGTTGGGTGTTCGACTCACGCAACACCACTAGTAGAATGACAACGCAACTTAAGTATCAAACAACACATATTACTTCAACAGCATATGACTACTAACAACAAGACTTTCCCCATGTCCTCAAGAACTAATGTAACTACTCACAAGACATAAAAGAAATCATGATCAGTGGGGATAAATATGTGATAAACAATCTGGACATAATAATATTTCTCCAACAAAACTCAATAGCATTCACCACAAAGTAGTAATCAACACCAATGGAGTAGAGAGGATAGGTAGTACGAGTTAAAACACGAGTTACGATGGTAAGATGAGATTTGGATGAAGATGGAGATGGTGCTGGTGTTGGGGATGATGTTGATGATGATCTCGATGATGCCCGTGACGATGGTGATGACGATGGCGACGATCTCCCCTTCCGGGAGGTGATCTCCCCGGCGGAATCTGCCCACCGGAGATGCCCTTTTCTTCTCCGTAGGTTTCCGCCTCGAAGCGGCGGCGGAACTCCGTAAAAAGTCCCGTGTCTAGGCTTTTCGGGGGACGGAGAACATATATGCAAAAGGGGGCGACCAGAGGTGGGCCAGGGGCTCCAGGCGCCCCCCGGCGCGGCCAGGGGGGCGCCCCCAGGCCGCCTGGGCACCCTGTGGCCCCCCTCTGACCCCCCTTTTGCGTGTCTTCGTTATTCGTCTGAAAAATACCTCCCGTCACTTTTCAGGTAATTTGGAGGTGTTCTTCTTCAGCAACTCAGCATCCACTTTTTCCTGCTGAATCCTGCGTCTGCTGTTTCGGTATCGGAAAGTTGCAAACTGTGTAAAATAGACCAAAACAACATAAGAACATCATCATAACGTGAAATATATCAATGAATAAGGATAAATTATAATACAAAATAGTGATGCATTTTGGACGTATCAATTACTCAAGATCAATCTGAACATAATCTCATAATCCATCGGATCCCAGCAAACTCAACATAGCAACAACATAAGGATTACATAGGTGCCTCGATCATGTAGGGCAGCTCACGAGGACTAATTAGTGAAGCACAAGAACGGGAGGAGAACATCACATAGCTACTGGTCATGGACTCATGGTCCAAGGGAGACTACTCACGAGTCATCCGGGAGGCGTCCATGGTGGTGGAGAAGCTCCCGGTGGTGATCCTCCCCTCCGGCTGGGTGCCCGGAAGAGTTCTCCTGGTGCTCCCGATCTTGGAAGCGGCGGCGGCGGCAGAACAGAGATGGGATCGCGAAAAGAGTTCCTGTTCTGAGGGTTACGGAGGGTCCTTTAAATATATGCCAAAGTAGGGCATCGGGGGAGCCTCGGGGGGCCCAGGCGCCCCCCCCGGCGCGGCCCAAGGGGGCGCCCACAGGGCGCCTGGAGCCCCTGTGCCCCCCCCCCCAGACTGCCCTTCGAACGAAGTGTTGTTTCCGGAACGCTGATTTTTTATATAATTTTTCTAGATTTTTCTGGTTAGTTCTCGAAACGTGAAAACCTGAAATACAAAAACAGCCGAAAACAGAAACTGGCACTGGGGTGCACTGGATTAGTAAGTTAGGCCAAATATGATCAAAAGTGTATGGAAGTGTATGAATATCATAGCAATATCACCCAAAAGTGGCATGGAGCAAGCAGAAATTATAGATACGTTTTGGACGTATCAGTCACCACCGTACTCCGGCCGCCGCTGCTGCAGTCGTTGCCGTCGACTCCGGCCATCCCCAGCGATTCTGGCTTCACCCCTAGGTGCGCGAGAGTCCCAGGAGCAAGTAGATGCTCTCCGCCGAGGTTTTTGTCGCCGGAGGGCATTTTCCGAGCCCTCCGCCGCGTCTGTCGCCGCCGGCGACGAGCCGCCGGCGCTTTTGACTTGTTTGACCGGTGGGTTGACCACCCCGAGTCACTGACATTTGGGCCCCACACCGTTAGTCAACCACTGACTTACTGACAAGTGGGGCCCGCCCTGTTAATTAACCTAGGTTAGTACTAATTAAGTGGTTAGTTAGGTAGTCACTGATATGTGGGCCATGCCCTGTCTAATTATAGTTTAGGATTAACTAGTGCTAATTAACCCTGTTAATTAGCAGAGCCACTGACGTGTGGACCCCACATGTCAGGTTTGACCTGGACTGGCCCTTTGACCTCCTGACATCACAATGACGTCATGCTGACACAATATCTGTTTTCTGGGATTTTAAATAAATAAAAAATGATTTATTTATTTCAGAAAAAAGCTAAAACTTCTAAAAATCACAGAAAATAATCTATAACTCCAATGAAAATAATTTATATATGAAAAATGATCAGAAAAATTCAAGGAATCTGTTTATGGCATTTTAATGCATCTTTGAACAAGTTAAACCTGCTGATCAGGCCAAACCAATTAAATGACATTTAAATAACCACATGTGGAGTTTGAATTTGAACCTTTGGTTCAAACCAACTTCATTTAATATGGTTGCTAGTTGCATTAGCTCAATCAACAACATATTGCCATGTCATGATCATGCATCATATTGCCGCATTGCATTGATTGTGTTCTCTCTTGTTTGCCGGTATTTGTCCCCTCTCGGTAGACGTTGTTCCGACGATGTGATCGATGACACTGATGAAGACACAATACCATCTTCAGAAGTAACAGGCAAGCAAAACCCCTTTGAGCATCCCGATAAAATCCCACTCTCTCGCTCTTGCTCTCTTTTACTGCATTAGGACAACAACGCTTCAACTGTTACCTGCTGCGGTAGTTGAACCCCTTTCCTCTGCATGACCTGTCATTGCCACAGTAAATAGTTGAAACCCACTAGCATGAGTAGGAGTTGTTTGAGCCATGTTGTGCCTACTCATTCATGCTTTCTGGTTATGCCTGCTACTGCTTAGAGTTGAGTCAGGTCTGATTCATCGGTGATGAACTGGAATTTGGTGAACATGTTCTACTATTGAGAGCTAAGTGTGTGAACACGATTTGGTAAAGGTAGCGATGAGAGGCCATGTAGGAGTACATGGTGGGTTCTCTCATTGCAGCCGTCCTCAGGAACTGTGTAATGCCCCGGATGTAATACTTTCCCTTTTGGGCAATATATTTATCCTTGGCTCCATCTATTCCATTCCGGGTTCTTCGACTTTTCGGGTTTTCGTCTTTTTGTCGTGTGCGTGTGTGCATTCATTCATATCATGTTGTCATGTGCATTGCATTGCATTTGTGTTGTCGTTGCATCCGGTCCCACTCGTTCCTTTCCGTTGTCCGTTTCGAGTTCCGGAGCTCTCTCACGTGTCCGTGGCATCCCCGAGGCCTACTTTGGTGTTTGGACATGTAATGTTTCCGTTTTGGTTTGAGACTTGTCGTGCGATGTTGTTTTGGTGTGTGTAACCCGCCTGTCAAATCTCGTCGCGTTTGGAGTTCGTTTGGTGCTCCAACAGTTATTCTCGTGGGCTGAAAGTACCCCCTCTTTGAGGCCCAAGACACCCCTCCAACAGCCCACCAAACCAACCCAAACCCCTCCCTTCATCTAGGCCATCCAATTTTGATCGCGTGGCCAAAAACCTCACCTCATTTGGACAACCCTAGCTCCTTGTGCCTATATAAACGTCCATCTCCCCCAATTTTCGCGTCTGAAACCCTAATGCTTCACAGTTCACCGCCGGTGCTTCCATCGTTGATCCGCAGTGCTTCCACCGTTGAGCCACCGTCATTCCGACGTCCCAGAAAAACCGTGCTTCTGACGTCCCAGAAAAACCGTGCTTCCGAAGTCCGTCCGTGCTTCCGTAGTGCCGTCGCCGTGCTTCCGTCCGACGCGCGGGCCCTGCGCGTCATCTTCTTCCTCCAGCCGCTACCGCCGGAATCCTCGCCGGAGGAGCTCGCTGCGCCGCCGCCCTCACTCCTCCGCCACCGTGGGCCTCGTCGGCGCCGCCACTCACCGCCGCCTCGCGCCTCCAGGCCGCCGGGTCACCTCCCGTCGCCGCCCCTCTGGCCGGCCGCCGCGGGACTCCCTCGCCGCCCCGGCCTCACCTTCCCTCGGCCCCGCCGGCCCCTGCCCGTCGCTCGGGAGGTCGCCGCCGCACCTGCGCTCGAAGGGATCGGGAGCAGCGCCCAGATCCGATCGGCTCTGCCTCCCGCGAGCCGAACCCTAGCGGGGAGGTGGGCCGCACCCGAAGCCCGTTAGCGCCCGGAGCCCCGAGGCCCGATCCGCGAGTCCTTCGGCCCGATCCGCCTCCGTCAGCCCGGTCCGCGCCGCCCATTGATCCCGTTGACCCGAGGTGTTTTTTTTCACTAAGTCCCTGTTATTTTTTATGTCTGATGATGTTTTGTTTGTGGATAACTTTTTATGTGTTGGTCCGATTTGAGCAAATGATATGTCAAAATGATCGTGGAGACAAGTACTACGTTTTGTTCCTTTGTGCCATGCATGTTTGAGGTCATCTAGATGTCTTAATCTTCATAAGAAGAGTGCTACTTGTTATAAACTGCTGCTAGTAGTTGTTTTCATGCCATCTTTGCAATGTGATAACTTGGTGCATGTTTATCCAAATGAAGCAAATGATATGTCCACGTGTTCATCATGATATGCTCTACATGTTGGTTGCTTTAGCTTGCATGATAGATTTCACCTTGCCATGTTTATCTCCTTTGCGAAGTGCTATGTGGCTGTTATGTCGTTAAACTTGTTACGAGATTCCTAGTTGAAGAGCTCGTTGCTATTGATGTGTTTGTCCCCTTGATGCGTGCTTAGATGTTTTGGATTCACCATCATGTGTACTTTGCTATGGTGCAAACCACTTGTCTTGATATGCTTTGAGGTGACTTAAACTTGCTCTCAAAGATGCCATGATGAAACTGCTGTTTAACACTTAGTGAAATTTCACCAAGTCTGGAATCTGTTATTTTCAGATGCCATGTTTGCTTGTTGTTCTAGGCAAATCCATGATAGTTTTGGGGTGACTCTTGATGATTCCTTGTAGTATAAGTTGTTGGCTATCCATTCATGTTCTCACATTCTTATTTGGGTGGCTGTAGCATATTTAACTTTTGCTCCCAAGTTGCAAGAAATTACTGCTGTCAGGATTTTGTTGTCAAGTTCAATATGTCATAGCTTGTTGCTATTGATCCATGGCTCCTTTGGGCATGCTCCAATGGATTTGTTTGCTGTAGAGTATGTCTAGTTTATGTCCATGCTCATTGCCATGATGTTTGAGTGATGTAGACTATTTATCTCTTGCTCCGAAGTTGCTATGTGGCTGTTAATTTCAGCTTGTGCATGTTTATTGTTTCGGGTGTAACTTTTAGCCCGTTGCTCCGTTTTGAGCAAGTCCTATATGTAACTTGTGTGTTTTTGCATGTAGATTCATAATATCCTCATGTTATCATGTTTTGAAGTATTTTGCTTGATGCATATTGTTGTGCTGTAACACTGTGCTTCCTATGTAGACTTTCTGTGCTTCCATAGTGCATCTGTTTTGCTTCCATAGTGCATCAGTCATGCATCCAGTAATTTTGCGCATTGCATCTTGTTGATTTCGTGCCTTATGTGTTTTGCTTGAGTAGAGCCGAAAGCTGAGACCGAGTACGAGTACGAGCACGAGGTTACTATCGAGGTTCAGAACGAGGAGCTCTCTTACGATCCCATCGACAACTCTTCAGGCAAGATGACCGAACCCCGATAACATTACTATCTTTGCCTATTGCTAGAAGTCTCGATCTATAGTTTTGCCTCAATGCCCATGTTTTCCTGTCAGCCTCCTATTGCAACCATGAACCTGTTTAACCACCCTACCTATGCAAACCATTGATTGGCTATACGTAGGCTTCGCTCAGCCCCTCTTATAGCATTGTTAGTTGCAGGTGAAGATTGAAGATTCTTGCTTCTTGTTGAAGCTTGTTGGGATATCACACTATATTAATTATTAAATGAAATCATCTATATATTGGTAATGGGTGGAAGGCTAAGCCTTTTTGCTTGGTGTTTTGTTCCACTCATGCCGCTAGGAACCGTATAAACCGATGTTTTGTTCCTTGATTATGCGTTCCTCACACGGTTGGGGTTATGGGACCCCCTCGATAAACCGCTAAGTGCTAAGTCTTTTCCAGCAAGTCCCAACATTAGTACTATTCGCCTAATAACTAAAAGTTGCATAGGGTCTTGCAAACCCGAGTTCTTAATCAACAACCCGGGCCAGTGCTCCTCATGAGTGTTGGTCCAAACTAGGGGTTATGCGGGGCCACCACGGGGAAACTCGAGGATTGGTTTTACCTGTAGGATCACCCATCCGGTCGTGGCCTGAGACTAGATACGCGCGGCTACTGTCAGGGTGTCGGCACGCCGGAAGGATTTGCTGGATTAGCCTTACCTTAGTCGGAGTATCTTGAGCACGGGATTCCGAGGATACTCGGGCCTTCCCACTTTGGAGTTGCGACTCCGCGGATCGTGGGCTTGTCATGGGCCAAGTTGGAACACCCCTGCAGGGTTATGAACTTTCGAAAGCCGTGCCCGCGGTTATGTGGCAGATGGGAATTTGTTAATATCCGGTTGTAGAAAACTTGACACCATGTTCCAATACACTACCAGCGTGAGTACCGTGACGGTCATTTTCCGAAAGGGATTCGGGAAGTGAACACGGTGGGGTTATGTTTGACTTGCTAGTAAGGATCACTTAGTGATCATCTCTCGACCGAGGCACCTTCTCTTCTCGCTCTCTTTTACGTAAGTTAGTGCTAGTGCTGCTGCAGACTCTTGTTCTTTCTTCAGCCTTGTTCCACACCCAAGGCTTGAATAGTCGTGTTACCCGGGAACGGGATTGCTGAGTCCTCTGTGGCTCACAGTTACTTCAACACACCAGATGCAGGTACGATGGTGAGCTACACAGGCGATGGCACCGAGCTAGACTGGGAGTACGACGAGGAGTGTAGCCGTTACTATGTGAACTATCCGGTTGATCAGTAGAGCTTCTACTAGGATTCGATCTAGACCTGTGGTTTAATGTTATGTTTGGTATCTTGTCATTTGGATCTTACCCTTAGATGGGCTGTGATGTTTATGGAATGATGTTTGGACATGTAATGAATTTGTGTGACGTGGCGAGTGTAAGCCAACTATCTTTTCAGCTTTCATCCCTATTTTTACATGAGATGTTCAAAGGTACCAAACTTGCGATCATTCTATAATGGGCTTATATCTTTAAGTCGTGCCTCGATACGTAGGAGATATAGTCCCATCCTGGGCATTACAAGTTGGTATCAGAGCCTTCTCCGACCTAGAAGCCCCCACTGTTTATTCGAATCATTGACGGTCGAGTCTAGGCACACACTTAAAAATGTTTTGAGTCCTATATTTATATCGGTGAGTAGGATTTCTTTTGCTCCTCATCTCTTTTCATTCTGGTGAGGACTCCTGATGACTACTCTTGCCTCTTCTACTTTCAAAAATTGCACCAATTTTTTTTAGGAATCTCGCGAGTATTGTTGGATTGTTTCGATGTCTTTGTGACGAGAATATTGTTCTCGATGCCTCCTGACATTAGGGGTTGTGGCAGTGTCCCGGGGAGTTGAGCTTCGGGGTATTGTCGTCACAAGCATATCGTGGCAGTTCTAGAGTACTTAAGACGGCCGACATCGAAAACTCTCCTATACGGTTAGTGGCAAGATAACCCCGACATCACCCAGTACTAGGGAGGTAGTTCGGGAGTATTGCCATAGCTTTGTATAGTGGATGCTTTTCGAAGGTCCGAGGTAGACAGTTTCCGAGAACGACTGGTTATGTGTTGAAGGATGGATATAGCTGGATGTAGGATTAGAGTTGGGTGCGTGATGCTTCCCCTATATCCCCAACACCTGATTGCATAACTGGAAACTTTCGGAAATTAATAGATGGGTTCATCTAGTAGATCATAGGCATTCTTCAAAAGAATGCAGGTTACGGAGTTCGGGGTTCTACATTGAGTGAAGTGGTATTATGGCCGATGTTCCGATCGGGAGTTGCATCTTAAAGGGTCCTTGGCTATGCTGATCCGGGGATTGCAAAATCCTTTCGTAACACGTTCCATAATCTTACAGCACAAAGATGTCGAACGAAGCTCCTATCTTGTGTTTGTTCCATCTGTACCTTGTTGTTTTTTCTTACTTACCTTTTGTCTCCTAGTGGCTTCTCGTGAAGATTGTTGTTATCATTAAGCTGAGAATTTGATTCGTTCCTCTTGTTCGAATGATTCTTGTGAAGACTATGTTGCATTTCTATCCGTTGTTTCAGCTTATATCTTCTTTCAATCAATTGCTGATTGGTGGTCATCTCTTTCAGGATGGCTCCGAAACGGGTTCCCAACGCTAACCCAGAGGGTGAAGAGGTTCCAGACCGTCCTCATTCGCCTCCTCCTCCGTCTGAGGCCTGGAGAGCAATTATGCAGACTACAAACCAGAACACCCAGATGTTGATGCAAATGATGCAGCAAATGCAAGCAAATCAAGCAAATCAGGGTGCTCCAGGGAACCAAGGCAATTTCTTCAACTAACAGCACCATGCTACGCTCAACCAGTTCTTGGCCAATCAATCAAAGGCTTTCAGTTACTGTGTCGACCCTCTCGATGCTGAAGATTGGATAACTGATATCAAGAAGAATTTTGAGTGCAGTAATGTTAGGCCTGAGGACTATGTGAAGTTTGCAGCCTTCCAACTCCAGGACCAAGCAGCTGACTGGTGGCAGCAGTACAAAGACTCCAGAGAAGGGCGTGTGATCTCTTGGGATGAGTTCTGCAAGGACTTTCGCTCTCACCACATTCCAACAAGTGTCATCGAGGGTATGTGTGAGCAATTCCGCAACCTGAAGCAAGGCTCAATGACTGTCTACCAGTATAATGTCAAGTTCCAAAATCTTGCCCGCTATGCTAAGCAAGACATCCCAGATGCCAAGAGCAAGATCTATCAGTTTCGTGGTGGTCTGAAGGATGAACTTTAACTTACTCTCACCTTGTTCGAGCCTGATGAGTTTGACAAATTCTATAATATGGCGCTTAAGCAAGAGGCAGCCCAGCTCAAGATGGAAGCTTCCAAAAAGAGGATTCGAGATGCTGTTCACTCCTCCTCATCTTCTCAAGTGGTCGCGAAGCAACAGAAGTTTTGGCTTCCACCTCCTCCTGTGATCCGAGCTCCCTACAACAACAACAACAAGAATGCTGGTGACCGTGGTATCTCCCACCCACGCAACCCAAGCAAGCAGTCCAAGTCGCAGTTCCAAGCTCCAATACCAAGTGTTCCTCCTACTCGTCCTCTTTCTGAGGTCACTTGCTACAAGTGTGGCCAGAAGGGTCATTATTCCAACAAGTGCAACAACCCAAGGCGCCTTCCGCCTCCTCCACCCGTCAGTACAGCTATTGTCAAGCATGATCCAAAGTCTGCAAGGGTGAATCTGATGAATGCAGCGCAAGCGGAGAATTCTTCTGATGTCATATTGGGTAATCTTCCAGACAACCTTAAACCTGCTAAAGTTTTGTTTGATTCGGGTGCTTCATGTTCTTTCATGTCTCAACCATTCGCATCCAAGCATAATGTTGACATCAAAAGTTTGCCAAGGGAATTATTAGTTGTTTCTCCGGGTAAACTAATGCATTCCAGTATATATGCTCTAGATGTTTCTATTCACATGGGTGATTATCGATTTCTGGCCTCTCTGGTGGTTCTTGGCAATTCTGACATCGATCTTATCCTCGGAATGGATTGGCTTTCTCAGCATGATGCTCAAATTGACTGTGCACAGAAGGAAGTCAAGATTACTCATTCCGATGATGATGTGATTATCTTCGCCTCTCGGGATAACACAATCAGGCTTTTCTCTCTCAATGACAAGGGCGAAATGAATGCCATATCTCAAATTCCGGTGGTTAACGAATACAAAGACGTCTTTCCTGAAGAACTTCCAGGCATGCCTCCACACCGTCAAGTGGAATTCGTCATTGAACTCGAGCCTGGTACTGAGCCAGCATGCCGGCGTCCGTACAAGCTCTCTCCTAAAGAGTTGAAGGAGTTAAAGAAACAGCTTGATGAACAGGAGCGTATGGGTCTGATCAGGCCTAGTACGTCTCCTTGGGGCTGTGGTGTCTTATTTGTCAAGAAGAAGGATGGCACGGAGCGCCTTTGCGTAGATTACCGGCCATTGAACAAGAAGACAATAAAGAACAAGTATCCGCTCCCCAACATCAATGAATTGTTCGAGCAGCTCAAAGGAGCTAAAGTGTTCTCTAAGCTCGATCTCCGAATGGGCTATCACCAAATTCACATTCGTGAAGAAGATATCCCCAAGACTGCCTTCAGAACGAACTACGGCTCATATGAGTATACAGTCATGTCCTTTGGTCTCGCTAATGCTCCACCTACCTTCTCGAGAATGATGCACTACATTTTCAACCCCTACACCGGCGAGTTCGTGCTTGTGTATCTGGATGACATTTTGGTTTTCTCCAAAAACGAAGATGATCACGAAAAGCACCTCCGTCTGGTTCTCGACAGACTCCGTGAACATAAGTTCTATGCCAAGTTCTCCAAGTGCGAGTTTTAGCTCGATAAGGTCTTGTATCTGGGCCATATCATCTCCGCTGATGGTATTGCGGTAAACCCCGAGAAAGTTGAAGCAATTGTCAACTGGGAAGCTCCTCAGAACGTCAAGCAACTCCGAAGCTTTGTTGGTCTTGCCAGCTACGGTTCGTTGAGAACTTCTCCAAGATTGCCAAGCCTCTTTCCAACTTGCTGCAGAAGAATGTCAAGTACTACTGGTCTCCAGATTGTGAAGTGGCATTCAAAACTCTCAAAGAAAAGCTCGTCTCTGCTCCAGTTCTTACTCCTCAGATGAGTCCAAGCCCTACGAAGTATTCTGTGATGCTTCTCTTCAAGGACTTGGTGGTGTGCTTATGCAGGAGAAGAGAATTGTGGCATACACTTCTCGTCAGCTGAAGCCAAGTGAGAAGAACTACCCCACACATGATCTTGAACTAGCAGCTGTGGTACATGCTTTGATTACGTGGAGACACCTTCTGTTGGGCAGAAAAGTCGACATCTTCACCGATCACAAGAGCTTGAAGTACATCTTCACACAGCCGAATCTGAACCTCCGCCAGACTCGTTGGGTCGAAATGATCCAAGAGTATGATCCAAGCATCGAATACACACCTGGCAAGGCAAATGTGATTGCAGATGCTTTGAGCAGAAAGGCATATTGCAACAGCCTCCTTATCAAGCTGTTCCAGCCTGAGCTTTGTGAAGCATTCAGGAAGCTCAACCTTCAAGTTGTTCCGCAAGGCTTTCATGCAAATCTTCAAGTTGCTCCTACCTTGGAAGATCAGATCCGTGAGGCCCAACTCAGTGATGCTATGGTGAAAAAAGTGAAACATGGTATTGCAAAGGGTACTCCTAAATACAAGTGCTATCGCGTTGATGAGAGAGATACCTTGTTCTTTGAGGACAGACTTGTGGTTCCCAAAGGCGATCTCAGGAAGCTCATAATGGACGAAGCACATGATTCCCTCCTTTCCATTCATCCTGGTAGTTCCAAGATGTACCAAGACCTCGAGCAATCTTACTGGTGGACTCGCATGAAAAGGGAGATTGCCCAATTTGTGAATGAATGTGATGTCTGCAGAAGAGTGAAGGCAGAGCATCAACGTCCAGCCGGTCTTCTCCAACCTCTTCCTATTCCCGAGTGGAAATTCAACCACATTGAAATGGATTTCATCACTGGTTTTCCTAAGTCCAAGAGAGGGAATGATTCTATCTTTGTGGTGATTGACAAGCTTACCAAAGTCGCTCACTTCCTTCCAGTCAAAGAATCTATCAATGCAGCTCAACTGGCAGAGTTGTACACTTCCAGAATTGTGTCCTTACATGGCATTCCTCAAATTATCTCCTCAGACCGTGGAAGTTTGTTCACTTCTAAGTTCTGGGACTCCTTTCAGTCTGCCATGGGCACTAAGATCAGGTTCAGCACTGCTTTTCACCCTCAGACTAGTGGTCAAGTCAAGAGAGTGAATCAGATTCTAGAAGACATGCTCAGAGCCTGTGTCATATCTTTTGGCATGAAATGGGAAGATTGCCTTCCATTTGCCGAGTTCTCTTACAACAACAGCTTCCAAGCATGTGTCGGCAAAGCTCCGTTTGAAATCCTCTACGGCAGAAAGTGCCGTACCCCTCTCAACTGGTCCGAGACGGGTGAACGTCAACTTCTTGGCAATGACTTGATCTCAGAAGCCGAAGAAATGTGCAAAGTCATACGTGAGAATCTCAAGGCCGTTCAGTCGCGTCAGAAGAGCTACTATGACGGAAAGCATCGTGATTTGGCCTTCAACATTGGGGATCATGTCTATCTTCGTGTTTCTCCTATGAAAGGCACCCAAAGATTCGGTATCAAAGGAAAGCTTGCTCCTAGATACGTCGGGCCTTTCAAGATCCTTGGCAAAAGAGGCGATCTAGCCTATCAACTTGAGCTCCCCTCCAACTTCGCCAATGTTCATGATGTGTTTCATGTGTCTCAACTCCGCAAGTGCTTCAAGACGCCTGAACGCACCATTCCGTTTGAGGAGATTGATCTTCAACAAGACTTGTCTTACCGAGAGCACCCAGTTGCTATTCTCAAAGAAACCGAGCGCAAGACCCGCAACAAGTCCATCAAATTCTTGAAAGTCAAGTGGTCACACCATACCGACCGAGAAGCTACGTGGGAAAAAGAAGATCACCTTCGTTCCGAGTACCCTTTCTTCTTCCAGTCCTAGATCTCGGGTCGAGATCTTTTTGTAGTGGAGGAGAGTTTGTAATGCCCCGGATGTAATACTTTCCCTTTTGGGCAATATATATATCATTGGCTCCATCTATTCCATTCCGGGTTCTTCGTCGTTTCGGGTTTTCGTCTTTTTGTCGTGTGCGTGTGTGCATTCATTCATATCATGTGGTCATGTGCATTGCATTGCATTTGTGTTGTCGTTGCATCCGGTCCCACTCGTTCCTTTCCGTTGTCCGTTTCGAGTTCCGGAGCTCTCTCACGTATCTGTGGCATCCCCGAGGCCTACTTTGGTGTTTGGGCGTGTAACGTTTCCATTTTGGTGTGAGACTTGTCGTGCGATGTTGTTTTGGTGTGTGTAACCCGCCTGTCAAATCTCGTCGCGTTTGGAGTTCGTTTGGTGCTCCAATAGTTATTCTCGTGGGCTGAAAGTACCCCCTCTTTGAGGCCCAAGACACCCCTCCAACAGCCCACCAAACCAACCCAAACCCCTCCCTTCATCTAGGCCATCCAATTTTGATCGCGTGGCCGAAAACCTCACCTCATTTGGACAACCCTAGCTCCTTCTGCCTATATAAACGTCCATCTCCCCCAATTTTCGCGTCTGAAACCCTAATGCTTCCACAGTTCACCGCCGGTGCTTCCACCGTTGATCCGCGGTGCTTCCACCGTTGAGCCACCGTGCTTCCGACGTCCCAGAAAAACCGTGCTTCCGAAGTCCGTCCGTGCTTCCGTAGTGCCGTCGTCGTGCTTCCGTCCGACGCGCGGGCCCCGCGCGTCATCTTCTTCCTCCAGCCGCCGCCAACGGAATCCTCGCCGGAGGAGCTCGCTGCGCCGCCGCCCTCACTCCTCCGCCGCCGCGGGCCTCGCCGGGGCCTCGCCGACCCCGCCACTCACCGCCGCCTCGCGCCTCCAGGCCGCCGGGTCACCTCCCGTCGCCGCCCTCCGGCCGGCCGCCGCGGGACTCCCTCGCCGCCCCGGCCTCACCTTCCCTCGGCCCCGCCAGCCCCTGACCGCCGCTCGGGAGGTCGCCGCCGCACCTGCGCTCGAAGGGATCAGGAGCAGCGCCCACATCCGATCGGCTCTGCCTCCCGCGGGCCGAACCCTAGCGGCCAGGTGGGCCGCGCCCAAAGCCCGTTAGCGCCCGGAGCCCCGAGGACCGATCCGCGAGTCCTTCAGCCCGATCCACCTCCGTCAGCCCGGTCCGCGCCGCCCGTTGACCCCGTTGACCCGAGGTGGTTTTTTTTCACTAAGTCCCTGTTATTTTTGATGTCTGATGCTGATTTGTTTTGTGGATAACTTTTTATGCGTTGCTCCGATTTGAGCAAATGATATGTCAAAATGATCGTGGAGACATGTACTACGTTTTGTTCCTTTGTGCCATGCATGTTTGAGGTCATCTAGATGTCTTAATCTTCATGAGAAGGGTGCTACTTGTTATAAACTGCTGCTAGTAGTTGTTTTCATGCCATCCTTGCAATGTGATAACTTGGTGCATGTTTATCCAAATGAAGCAAATGATATGTCCACGTGTTCATCATGATATGCTCTACATGTTTCTTGCTTTAGCTTGCATGATAGATTTCACCTTTCCATGTTTATCTCCTTTGCGAAGTGCTATGTGGCTGTTATGTCGTTAAACTTGTTACAAGATGCCTAGTTGAGGAGCTCGTTGCTATTGATGTGTTTATCTCGTTGATGCATGCTTAGATGTTTTGGATTCACCATCATGTGTACTTTGCTGTGGTCCAAACCACTTGTCTTGATATGCTTTGAGGTGACTTAAACTTGCTCTCAAAGACGCCATGATGAAACTGCTGTTTAACACTTAGTGAAATTTCACAAAGTCTGGAATCTGTTATTTTCAAATGCCATGTTTGCTTGTTGTTCTAGGCAAATACATGATAGTTTTGGGGTGACTCTTGATGATTCCTTGTAGTATAAGTTGTTGGCTATCCATTCATGTTCTCACATGCTTGTGGCTGTAGCATATTTAACTTTTGCTCCCAAGTTGCAACAAATTACTGCTGTCAGGATTTTGTTGTCAAGTTCAATATGTCATAGCTTGTTGCTATTGATCCATGGCTCCTTTGGGGATGCTCCAATGGATTTGTTTGCTGTAGAGTATTTCTAGTTTTTGTCCATGCTCATTTCCATGATGTTTGAGTGATGTAGACTATTTATCTCTTGCTCCAAAGTTGCTATGTGGCTGTTAATTTCAGCTTGTGCCTGTTTATTGTTTCGGGTGTAACTTTTAGCCCGTTGCTCCGTTTTGAACAAGTCCTATATGTAACTTGTGTGTTTTTGCATGTAGATTCATAATATCCTCATGTTATCATGTTTTGAAGTATTTTGATTGATGCATATTGTTGTGCTGTAACACTGTGCTTCCTATGTAGAATTTCTGTGCATCCATAGTGCATCTGTTTTGCTTCCATAGTTCATCAGTCATGCATCCAGTAATTTTGCGCATTGCATCTTGTTAATTTCGTGCCTTGTGTGTTTTGCTTGAGTAGAGCCGGAAGCTGAGACCGAGTACAAGTACGAGCACGAGGTTACTACCGAGGTTCAGAACGAGGAGCTCTCTTACGATCCCATCGACAACTCTTCAGGCAAGATGACGGAAACCCGATAAAATTACTATCTTTGCCTATTGCTAGAAATCTCGATCTATAGTTTTGCCTCGATGCCCATGTTTTCCTGTCAGCCACCTATTGTAACCATGAACCTGTTTAACCACCCTACCTATGCAAACCATTGATTGGCTATACGTAGGCTTCGCTCAGCCCCTCTTATAGCATTGTTAGTTGTAGGTGAAGATTGAAGATTCTTGCTTCTTGTTGAAGCTTGTTGGGATATCACACTATATTAATTATTAAATGAAATCATCTATATATTGGTAATGGGTGGAAGGCTAAGCCTTTTTGCTGTTTTGTTCCACTCATGCCGCTAGGAACCGTATAAACCAGTGTTATGTTCCTTGATTATGCGTTCCTCACACGGTTGGGGTTATGGGACCCCCTCGATAAACCACTAAGTGTTAAGTCTTTTCCAGCAAGTCCCAACATTGGTACTATTCGCCTAATAACTAAAACTTGCATAGGGTCTTGCAAACCCGAGTTCTTAATCAACAACCCGGGCCAGTGCTCCTCATGAGTGTTGGTCCAAACTGGGGGTTATGCGGGGCCACCACGAGGAAACTCGAGGATTGGTTTTACCTGTAGGATCACCCATCCGGTCGTGGCCTGAGACTAGATACGCGCGGCTACTGTCAGGGTGTCGGCACGCCGAGAGGATTTGCTGGATTAGCCTTACCTTAGTCGGAGTATCTTGAGCCTTCCCACTTTGGAGTTGCGACTCCGCGGATCGTGGGCTTGTCATGGGCCAAGTTGGAACACCCCTGCAGGGTTATGAACTTTCGAAAGCCGTGCCCGCGGTTATGTGGCAGATGGAAATTTGTTAATATCCGGTTGTAGAAAACTTGACACCATGTTCCAATACACTACCAGCGTGAGTACCGTGACGGTCATTTTCCGAAAGGGATTCGGGAAGTGAACATGGTGGGGTTATGTTTGACTTGCTAGTTAGGATCACTTCGTGATCATCTCTCGACCGAGGCACCTTCTCTTCTCGCTCTCTTTTACATAAGTTAGTGATAGTGCTGCTGCAGACTCTTGTTCTTTCTTCAGCCTTGTTCCACACCCAAGGCTTGAATAGTCGTGTTACCCGGGAACAGGATTGCTGAGTCCTCTGTGGCTCACAGTTACTTCAACACACCAGATGCAGGTACGATGGTGAGCTACACAGGCGATGGCACCGAGCTAGACTGGGAGTACGACGAGGAGCGTAGCCGTTACTACGTGAACTATCCGGTTGATCAGTAGAGCTTCTACTAGGATTCGATCTAGACCTATGGTTTAATGTTATGTTTGGTATCTTGTCATTTGGATCTTACCCTTAGATGGGCTGTGATGTTTATGGAATGATGTTTGGACATGTAATGAATTTGTGTGACGTGGCGAGTGTAAGCCAACTATCTTTTCAGCTTTCATCCCTATTTTTACATGAGATGTGCAAAGGTACCAAACTTGCGGTCATTCCAGAATGGGCTTATATCTTTAAGTCGTGCCTCGACACGTAGGAGATATAGTCTCATCCTGGGCATTACAAACTGAGTTCTGTGTTGGTTGATCAATGAACAGCTACTACCACACATTGGGCCCTGAAATATGACCCTGCTCGAATTATTGACCACCCTTGTCCTCTGTCTAGGAGCTGCAACTAGTTTATGGTGTTTGTAGTTTACTAGAGGTCGTGCGCAGCGCTGACCCTCGGGGTGGGCTGTGACACGGCAGGTACGTGGCATGGTGTACCGGCCGGATCTCCCCACGGATGTAACCCAAATAGGCGATAAACCTGGACTAGAGACTTGAGTGGTTGGTTAGGTTGTGGTCTACACCCACGTCGGCTCGCTTGAAGTCTGTCGAGCACATGTCGTCTGCAGACGCTAAGTGGTGGAAACACGAGTGAAGAAGTACACCCCTGCAGGGTTATATATGATCTATTCGAATAGCCATGTCCGCGGTAATGGACTTCTGGGTTACCTGTACAGTTCATAGACAAGTGGAAGTGGATACTCTAAAACACGCAAGATAAGCGTGAGTGCTATGGATGGCCTTCTCGTAGGGAGACGGGAGCGGATCCATAGTGGTGTATTGATTGGTGAATATGTGGACTTGTGTGCGCCACCTCAAAAGAGTTACTTGCAGTCGAAGTTCAGGATAGCCACCGAGTCAAAGCTGGCTTGCTGCAGTCAAACTCCACCACCCCTTTGTTGATACTGATGCATATGTAGCTAGTTCTGAAGTAAGTCTTGCTGAGTACCTTTGTACTCACGTTTGCTTAATTTATGTTTTTGCAGAGAGACTTCAGTCTCACTAGTGGTTCCGCGTGGACTTCAATGTTTAGCTTGTTACCTCAGCTACGATCTTGTACCTTGGGAGGGTCTCTAGATAGTCAGGCTTCTCAGCCTTTTTCATTTGTAGTTGTCTGTACTCAGACATGTTATGCTTCCGTTGCCTGTATGCTCTGTATGATGGGTCATATGACCTCTGTTTGTAATAAATGCTATGATGGCTCTTCTAGGCCTTTATCTATATGAGTTGTTGAGTTATGTTGTGATGCCATGTTGTACATCACATACTTGCATGTTATGCGTACGTGTAATGTGTATTGCCATGTCTGGGATCCGACACCTAGTTGTTTACCCTTGGTAGCCTATCTTACAGGGAAATGTCTCCTAGTGCTTCCACTGAGCCTTGGTAGCTTGCTACTACTCCGGAACACTTAGGCTGGCCGGCATGTGTCCTTCTTCGTTCCTGTGTCTGTCCCTTAGGGGAAATGTCACGCGTTGTTCCTTGAAGTCCTTATAGCTTGCTACGACTTGGGTTCATACGTTGATGACCGACACGTTCGTTGCTGGGTCATGTATGCCTGTCTCTATAATTTAGCGCCACTTTTGGTTTATAACTAGTCATGTCGGCCCGGGTTCTCTGTCATATGGATGCGAGCGACATTATCATATACGTGTGCCAAAATGCGCAAACGGTCCCGGGCCAGGTAGGGTGGCACCCGTGGGGATACCATGTGTGAGGCCGCAATGTGATATGATGTGTTACAGGCTAGACCAGTGTGACTTAGGATCGGGGTCCTGACAATCTACCATCCATATTGCACTGGTATCACCATCTCTTTGCCGAACTAGTGCTCATATACAATTTACCATTGTATTGGGTGTGTTGGGGACACAAGAGACTCTTTGTTATTTGGTTGCAGGGTTGTTTGAGAGAGACCATCTTCATCCTACGCCTCCCACGGATTGATAAACTTCAGGTCATCCACTTGAGGGAAATTTGCTACTGTCCTACAAACCTCTACACTTCGAGGCCCAACAACGTCTACAAGAAGAAGGTTGTGTAGTAGACATCAAGCTCTTTTCTGGCTTCGTTGCCTGGGAAGTTATTGCTTGAAGGTTTTCTTTAGATTTTGCAATCGAATCTTTTAGTTTCTTGTTTTATCACTAGTTTTGTCTATAAAATAAAACAAAAAATGGAATTAAGGTTACCTCATATGCTTCATCTTTTAAATATCTTTCGTGAAAATGATGGGAAGGAAAATTGAGCTCAAGTACTAGAATAAGAATAACATAGAATGCTTGGCATAAAATTTGTGAATGATGAGCATGATTGCAACGTTGTTAGTATGAATTCTTTGAATACCCATGATGCTAATGATATGCAAGGCCACAAGCTTGGGGATGCTATATTTGATGAAGATGATATGTTTAGTCCCCCAAGTTTTGATGAGCAAATTTATTATGATGAAAGCATGCCTCCTATTTATGATGATTATATTTATGAAAGTGGATTTGGAGAGGTCATGACTTTATTTAGTGATGAATCCACTATTTCGGAAGAGGTTCCAATTAATTATGAGAACAAAGTTGCTATCTATGATGATTATTGTGATGACTTTTATGCTATAAAGAATTATGATAACCATGAAACTTGCCATCATGATTTTAGTTTTCAATTGGATTATGACTCACATGATAATTATCTTGTTGAGTTTGCTCCCACTATTATTCATGAGAAGAATTTTGCTTATGTGGAGAGTAATAAAATTTATATGCTTGGGGATCATGACAAGAATGCTTTATGTGCTAGTTATATGGTTGAATTCATTCATGATGCTACTGAAAATTATCATGAGAGAGGATCATATGCTTGTAGGAATTGCAATAATGTCAAGTTTCCTCTCTATGTGCTTAAAGTTTTGAAGTTATGCTTGTTTTGCCTTCCTATGCTAGTTGATTATCGTTCCCATAAATTGTTTGCTCACAAAATCCCTATGGATAGGAAGTGGGTTAGACTTAAATGTGCTAGTCATATTCTTCATGATGCTCTCCTTATGTTTCAATTCTTATCTTTTACGCGAGCATCATTGAAAACATCATGCCTAGCTAGGGGCGTTAAACGATAGCGCTTGTTGGGAGGCAACCAAATTATATTTTCTTTGATTTTGCTTCTGTTTAGGAATAAATATTGCATCTAGCTTATGTATAGATGTGGTTTTGTGTTTTAATTAGTGTTTTTGCCAAGTAGAATCTTTGGGAAGACTTGTATGAAGTTTATGCGATCATGCTGTAAACAACAGAAACTTTAGCGCTCACGAGAATACTCACCAGATTTATTTTGGCAGATGATTAATAGACTAATTCCTCATGTTTACCAATTTATTTAATTTTTTGGAGTTACAGAAGTATGCGAAAGTTACAGATTACTACAGACTGTTCTGTTTTTGACAGATTCTGTTTTTCATGTGTTGTTTGCTTATTTTGATCAATCTATGAGTAGTATTGGAGGATATGAATCATAGAGAAGTTGGAATACAGTAGGTTTAACACCAATATAAACAAAGAATGAGTTCATTACAGTATCTTTGAGTGGTGGTTTGTTTTCTTATACTAACGGAGCTCACGAGATTTTTGGCTAAGTTTTGTGTTATGAAGTTTTCAAGTTTTGAGTATGGCTTTGATGGACTATGGAACAAAGAGTGGCAAGATCCTAAGCTTGGGGATGCCCAAGGCACCCCAAGGTAAAATTCAAGGACAACCAAAAGCCTAAGCTTGGGGATGCCCCGGGAAGGCATCCCCTCTTTCGTCTTCGTCTATCGGTAACTTTACTCGAGCCTATATTTTTATTCACCACATGATATGTGTTTTGCGTGGAGCGTCATTTTGTTTTATTTTGTTTTGCTTGATGTTTGAATAATATCCCAAGATCTGAAATTCTTAAATGTTAGAGAGTCTTCACATAGTTCCATAATTATTCAACTACTCATTGATCTTCACTTATATCTTTTGGAGTGGTTTGTTATTTGGTCTAGTGCTTCACTTATATCTTTTAGAGCACGGCGATGGTTTTATTTTGAAGAAATAGATGAACTCTCATGCTTCACTTATATTCTTTTGAGAGTGTTTTAGAACAACATGGTAATTGGCTTTGGTTATACAACTAGTCCTAATATGATAGGCATCCAAGTTGGGTATAGTAAAAACTTTCATATAAAGTGCATTGAATGATAGGATAAGTTTGATACTTGATGATTGTTTTGAGATATGAGGATGGTGATATTAGATTTATGCTAGCAGGGTAATTATAAATTCAAGAAATACTTGTGTTAAAGTTTGTGATTCCCGTAGCATGCACGTATGGTGAACCGATATGTGACGAAGTTAGAGCATGAGGTATTTATTGATTGTCATCCTTTGTGTGGAGGTCGGGGGCGCGCGATGGTTAACTCCTACCAACCTCCCCCTTAGAAGCATGCGTTGATTGCTTTCTTTTGATGACTCGTAAATTTTTGCAATAAGTATATGAGTTCTTTATGACTAATGTTGAGTCCATGGATTATACGCACTCTCACCCTTCCACCATTGCTAGCCTCTCTTGTACCGCGCAACTCTCGTTGGTACCATACACCCACCATACACCTTCCTGAAAACAGCCACCATACCTACCTATCATGGCATTTCCATAGCCATTCCGAGATATATTGCCATGCAACCTTCCACCGTTCCGTTCATATGACACGCTTCATATTGTCATATTTCCATGCATGATCACGTAGTTGACATCGTATTTGTGGCAAAGCCACCATCACAATTCCATACATCGTAGTTGACATCGTATTTCCATACATGTCACTCTTGATTCACTGCACATCCCGGTACACCGTCGGAGGTATTCACATAGAGTCATATCTTGTTCTAGCTTCGAGTTGTAATCTTTGAGTTGTAAGTAAATAAAAGTGTGATGATCTTCATTATTAGAGCTTTGTCCCGTGTTAGGAAACAAAACAAAAAAGATAAAGGCCAAATACAAAAAAGAGATGGCCCAAAAAAATAGAGAGGGGCTAGAAAAAGAAAAAAAAGAGGAAAGCCCCTCCAAAAAAAGAGAGAAAAGAGAGAAGGGACAATGCTACTATCCTTTTCCACACTTGTGTCACACCCTGCATTTTGTAACATGTCATTTGCATCAATGAAGCATGAAAATTTGGACCAGCAATTTTTTTGGCATCATTTGGTTTTTATTTGGATTTGAGTTTTTCTTCCTATGTTTTTCATGTGCTCATTAAAGTCAACTACTACCTCTTGTAGAATTCATCTCCTTACCCAAAACTTCTGCCCAATGATCATGCCAAGTGTTTATAGCAGTATAGTATTTTCTTATAAAATTAATTTGGCCAAAATGTATTTTCAAAAATTAGTATTCCAAAAACCCTTGAATTGAGGTTTGCACTGCAAGTGCTTGATTTAGGGTGAGAAAATAATATATTTGAAACCTAGTAGATATAGGATTCCCAGAAACCACAAAAGTATAATTTTAAAAGTCATTTTCCAATTTTATTTAAAAGCTTTTTCTTAAGGCCAGAAATGGGCTTTAATAGGGAAAAATTATTTAATTATTTCAAAAATATTTGCCAAAATTCAGGGAGACTCATATGACATATATTGTCCATATATAAGAGTTTCAACAATTGGTCATGTTCAAAATAATGGGCTAATCCCTCAGAAACACTTTTTGGATATTTCAAGCTTTTGAAATATTTACAAAGAAAATATTCTCTAAAAATTCCAGGGAAATTCTATCATGTCATATATGACATATTTGATGATCTTGCCAAACCCCATGCCTTGGGAAGCAAGGAAACATCATCAAAACCCTTCAAAACCATTCTGTCCATATCTGAAGTTTGAGCAACTTTACATTGCCAAACTTGTCCAAATGATCTCAAACTTGGTGCACATGCTAGAATGGTCTAATAAGGCATCTAGACCAAATGTCACAAGCTTTGGAGAAGGGCAACTTGATCAGAGTACCCCAAAACCATTTCTGTTCAAATTCAAATTTGAACAACTTTACATTACCAACTTTTTACCTGGGGCTTCAAACTTTGTGAGCATGATCATAAACCCAAATGATGAAACTACACCAAGTGGTGCATCAAGGGGAGATGATTAGCTTGACTTAAACATGGTGAAGCCATTTCTGTTGATTTCTAGGGTTCACCAAAGTTACATTGGTAAGTTTCTTCAAACAAGCCCAAATTTGTTGAAACACCCTATTTCCATATGCCATTTAATCCTGTTAAGTGTAATGGCTAGTGGAGATCATTTGCTTGCCCAAAACATGATCAAACACCTTCTGCCATTTTACCAAAACTACTGTTTTGACCTCTTTTACTAATTACCCTTGACTCAACTTTCTACCACAGCCTCACCTAGTCACCTTCTACCCCCAGTAACTTCCCCAGGACCAGAGCTCCATGATTGAAGGGTGAAAAGCCCAATTCACCTTGCTGGACAGCCCAGTTCTTACCATCTACCAGCTTCCCTCCTCTCTCACTGGACAGCCAAGGCATCCAAGGCCACAGCTAGATAGTTTACTTCATGCTGGACCCCCCAGACACGGCGGACACGCCCAGCTAGCCAACGGCATGCCGTGGCATGCAGTAAGCACGCTCCAGAGCGTGCTACAGTGCGCACCTGCACTGTAGCCTCGCCCAATCCGTCGCCCCGACCACCTCGTGCTTCCCCCTCGTGCCGTTCAATGCGCCTCGGCGTCCGCAACTCCCCCCGACGCTGTCCCCCTCCTCCTTCTCCCTCCAGTGGACGCCCTCGCACGGGCGCCGGCCGCCCGCGAGCTCCAGTCATCGGCCTCGCACGCGCGTAGCTCCAGAAGCATCCCCCGCTCCACCTCTTCCTCTCCTCTGCCCTGGAACTCGTCCAGCAACACCGCAGACGCTTCCCCAGCGCCTCCTGTGCACTGTGACGACGAGCAGAGGCTCGCCGGCGCACAGGTCCACGGCACCTTGCCGTCCTCCTATAAATAGGGCCCCCGAGCCCCTCCTCTCATCACCAGCAGCACTCTCCCCTTCTCAATCTTCCCCCAGTGCCACTCGCCACTCTCCAGACCCACCCGAGCTCGAGATCGAGCTCGAGCTCTGCCGCGGCGGCTCACCGTCGCCTGCTCGGTACAGGCCGCCCCAGCCTCTTCTAGCCCTCGATCTAGCACCACTACATCACACTGACGCGATTCCCCATCTTTCCCCTCTCTACATCTGCCGGAATCAACCGGAGCAACATCCACCCGAAGCTCCTCCGCCGCGTGTCCTCCCGCCGGAGAACCGGGCCCCTCCGGCGACCTGCACCACCACCACTGGAATGGCGACATCCTGCTGGATCCATTCCTGCCCTTAGCTCGCCCCGCCGTGCCCCGTAACGCCGCCGGTGAGCTCGCCGGCTCTCTGCCAGAGGCTTAGGGATGACAGGCGGGCCCCGCCTGTCAGCCTCCCCTCGCCCTCGCTCCTCTCTCCTCTCACTGACGCCGGGCCCCGCCCGTCAGGTTTAAAAAACCCTGGCGCGCGCTGGCGCCGTGCGGTGGGCTGTTTTCGCCCTGGGCCGTTGCACTGTGGCCGTTCTGGCCCAGTGGCACAGAGCCTTTTTCATTTTTCTTTTCTGAGGAATTTCAAATAATTCCACAGAATTAAATATATATCCAAATGAATTAATTCCAGTTCCTAAAAACTTGTAAAAATCCAACCTATTTAATGATGTCACTTTCACACATGTCCATGGACCTTTTCTATTCTGTTCATATTTAAATTCATATTTGAACATTAAAACTTCTGTTCAAATATTCTTAGACCCCATTCTGCCACTCCAAAACTCAAACTAAGAATTTTTGCCATCATAGTTTTCCCTCTAGTATTTAACAAACATGAGTTGACATTTTTCTGAGCACTTTGATTTTTCTGTTTTTATTGTGGTCTTATTTTCCCGTTGTTATTTTGCGACGATTAGATACCGTATTTGACGAGATTGCTGAAGAAGAAGGAGGGGAAGGATTTGAAGACTTTGAAGACCAAGCCAATCCAGGCAAGCAGCCCTTTGACCATGATACCCTTGTGTTCTTCGGAACCCATTTACTTCCGAATGCATGATGATAAGAATGACGGTGGTGACCTAGTTGAGAACCACCACATGATGCATGACTTATTCATGATCTTGCTAAATGCTTAGATGAAATGCTAATGATTAGTAGTTATGCTTAGTGATGCATGTTTGTGCCATGAAACCTTCGTGGTTGCATTCTTTTCAAACCCCCATCGGGTGCCCCTAATGCTCGAGGGTGATGTTGAGTTAGGTCATCACTTGAGGAACAAGTGATGTGCCAATAAAGATATTGTGCATGGGTGAAATGATGGATTAGATTTATGTGTGACTACCGTCCCAACCAAACATGTGCAACCACTCTACCCCTTATGGGACGGGGCATTATTGATTACTTAGGTCGATACTAGCATGGTGCCCACATTACTAGTAACAGGAAGACTTGAGGTCTTTCCCGGGACGGGGTCGTGCTCGGATAGGCGACCATGACTGTTTTCATAGGGCACCGGACACACCGTTGGTCCCTTCGTGTACGCGTGACATTGGAAATAGGGCAAGTCCCATGATCTATTGTTTGTACTCGAGGGCTGTGCACCAATGAGTGGACCCTATGTTAGTGTCGTCTAAGGAAAGATAATGACTGGGTGCTTCCCCCAAGTACTTGAGGTACTGCGGGATCGTGGGTGACACGAAAGCTTCCCGGATCTTGTGGGTAAAGTGCGCAACCTCTACAGAGTGTAAAACTATTCGAATAGCCGTGTCCACGGTCATGGACAGTTGGGTGGTGCTACTTAAACTATGTCCAGAATTTTACTATATCGGTGAAAGTATGTGTGTGTGATGAGTCAAGGTGGTGACTTGACTCGTTGAGCTGAATCCTATTCATGTTGATATCGGTAACCTGTCCTCAAGGTTACGTGAACTTATTGATGCATATACTTGATGGTAGAATATTTATTCTAGCTCGTAGCTAGATTGCTCATTGTTGTACAATTTCATTGTTACTTTGAACCAAATCATGGGTTGCTTGCGAGTACATTCAAAGTACTCATTGGCTCGCCACTGGTTATTTAATTGGCCAGTCATGGAGGAACAGGAATATGAAGAAGAATTCTATGGAGACGAACATGCGAACTAGGACGCTATCCCAATCAGAATGCCTGTAGGGTTAAGGCAGATGGCATGGGTTCTACTTATCTTCGAAGACTTCCGCTACTCGAGTTATTTTCTATTCAGCCCTTGAGACTTTATCTATGTAAGACTTGGCCATAATGGCCATAATTTGTGTAAGACGGTATGTATGGATGTAAGACTCTTGTTATTCAGCTTCTGTGTGTTCAGTGAGCATTGATCTCTGGGATCACTGTACACGTGCATTCGGTGATCTCGACTCTTAAGTCGGGGACCCCACAGAGCTGGTATCAGAGCCATCCTAACTGTAGGAAGCCTTAGTTAGCATGGGCGTTAGTTAGATGAGACCCCTTTTTCAAAAACCTTCTGAACCTCTCTTCTTTTCTAAACCTTACCAACCTGAGATATAATCAGCTTATTAACCTCTCCTATTCACCCTTTGTAGATGGCCGCTGTACCTGAAGAGAACCTGACCACTGGGTTTCCCTTGCTTCTCAAGGATAGCCTCCAGGAGTGCCAGTTTCACCAAGGGCCCATCCTCACCTACCTTGAGCATTGGGTTAGCGACACTGAGGTGGAGTACCATGTGGAAGTGATCGTGAAGGCAAACGATCCTCCCAAAAGTTGGTTCTTCGAGGGACCCCAGATGGCAACACTACCTCTCGCTGTCGAGGCTGCTGCACTCAAGGCACTGACCCGTCTCCGCGAGCTTCTTCCGGAGATGGAAGCCAAGATGACAACCCGCTTCTTGCCTTACCGGAAGGAAGGTGAAGATGAAAGCAGCGCACTAGCCCCTCCACTAAAGGAAGGACTTCCACTTTGATTCCAGACCTACTTCAGTCTATGTGCCGACAGCTTGGCACAAGATTTGGCCTCGGAATCAATGAAGCTCCGAGAAGAACTTTACAAGACCAAGGCCCTTCTTCGTCAAGCACAAGAGAAGACAGATAGGATCAAGAAGGAAGGTGCGCCTCCCGGACAGTCCGCTATCGCGTACCGAGGCGGAAGGCCCTCAGGAGATGTATCTTCCAAGGATGAAGAACCACCTCGGCGACGCCGCATGACGGCAAGGGAATATCGCAAGCTTTTCCCTGCACCACCAACAAAGCACCGTCGTATCCAACTCCTCCACTCCCCCACACCCTCAAGTGACAAGGGGGCCCAGACAGATGAAGACACGAAGGAAGACCCAGAAGAGCCAGAATACGCGACCGAGCATTCCGCCGCTTAGGCATTATTCGCAACTCGGATATGCCAGTTCGTGAACTCTATGGTAGGATAGGTCGTGTAACCCCTATGCGTAGTCGAGTCCTTGTATGGTTCATATGAAGCCATCTAGTGTTTGCTTTTGTTGTGTTTGGATGTACGTCGTATTCTCCTTTAGGGAATATGTAAACGACTACATCACCCATTTGAATTTTAATGAATGTGTTTGGCCCTTTCGGCCCTTGCATGATTTGATTGGTGTCACACCCACCCCCTTACTAGGCACCCATCTTTATTGCTTTCCCTCTTCCAATCATGAGACCTTTTACCGCTCCAACAGGATGCCTGTTGTAACTCGTACTGGTACCTCTACCCAGCATCCTGAAGCCGGAGCATCCGCTCAATCAGAGGCATGCCACGACCAAACCAACGACCAAGCTCCACCACCACCACCTCCTCCGAACATGGACATGGCTCAGCTTCTCCAAGCCTTTCGAGAGGAACGCCAAGCCAACACCGCAACCCTTCAGTTGATTTCTCAAGCTGTCACCAACAACTGCCAGCCGGCGGGGAATGGCAATGGACGTTCCACGTTGGCAGAGTTCAAGAAGCATGCACCACCAACTTTCATCGAGACTGCTGAACCCCTGGATGCAAACGACTGGGTCTGCACCATTGAGGGCTTGCTGGAACTAGTCGGATGCATCGAAGATCGCGAGAAGGTGGCTTATGCAGCCCACTGCCTCTGGGGGACTGCTAGAGCTTGGTGGGATGGATTCAAGGTCATGCATGCTGGACAAGACATCACTTGGGACAACTTAAAGGCAGAATTCCGCAAAGCTCACATTCCTTCCGAAATCATGGCTATCAAGAAGCGTGAATTCCGAGCCCTGAAGCAAGGAAGTGGCACTGTCAAGGAGTACATGCAGAAGTTCAATGTTCTGTCAAGGTATGCCCCTGAAGATGTCAGCACTGATGCTGCAAAAAGGGAGCGCTTCCTGGAAGGACTCAATCAGACTCTGCAATACTCGCTTGTCGTGTGCGGCTGCCCAACCTTCTCTAACCTGGTGAACAAAGCACTCATTCTTTAATACAAGCGGCGTTTTCTGGAAGACACTCGCAAGCGCAAGATGGTGAGCAAGGGAAGTTCCAGCAACCAGAAGCCTTGCCCGTGGCAGTCAGCCCCGGTCAAGCCAACCTATCAGCAACCAAGAGCTCCTGCACCCCGAACCAACTATCAGCCTCAGCAGTATGCCAACCCAAGGCCAGCATTCAACCCCAATAACAGTGGTGGCAACAAGATCAATAATCCAAACCAAGTCACTTGCTTTGGCTGTGGTTAGTCGGGACACATCTCAAGGGTGTGCCCCAACAAGAAGCCTGATGCCCCGCACCCCAATGCGCAGAACCCAGGACAAGGCCGCGGGATGCCACCAAGGAACCCAGCTCCTCGCAACCCGCCTAACCATGGGAAGGGGCGTGTGAATCACGTCACTACTGAAGAAGCCCAGGAAGACCCGGACGTCGTGCTGGCTACGTTCCTTGTCAACTCAGCACCTGCAACTGTCTTGTTTGATTCTGGAGCCATGCATTCATTTGTCACTCAAAGATTTGCATTAAAAACTGGCATGACCCCTACACCCCTGAATAACCCCATGGTGGTACAAACCCCCGGGGAAGAGATGAGAGCCAAGATAGGATGTAAAGGAGTCAGTATTACCATTAACGGTGTAGACTTCCTAGCAGACCTCATCATCCTTAGATCGCAGGGCTTGGATGTGATCTTAGGGATGGATTGGCTCAGTAAGCACCAAGGCTTATTAGACTTTGCCAATCGGACTGTCACTGTGACCAATGACCAAGGAGTCGAAGTTAAGTTTGCTCCCAACTCCTCTTCCGCTCAAACTGTTCAAGTCAATTGTCTGTCTGAAGTTGGGCTGGAGCAAGTACCGGTAGTATGCGAGTATCCTGATGTCTTTCCGGATGAGCTACCAGGAATGCCCCCTGACAGTGACATTGAGTTCATCATCGAGCTCATGCCCGGGGCAGGACCCATCTATAAGAAGCCTTATAGAATGGGGACGGAAGAATTAGCCGAGTTGAAGAAGCAACTGGAAGAGCAGCTGAGGAAGGGATTTATCCGCCCAAGTGCCTCCCCTTGGGGATCACCTGTTCTGTTTGTGGCAAAGAGGGACGGTACCATCCGCTTATACATTGACTATCGTTCCCTCAATGAAGTTACAATCAAGAACAAATATCCACTTCCTAAGATTGAAGATCTGTTTGATCAGCTCAGCGGAGCCAGGGTGCTCTCCAAGATCGACCTCAGATCTGGGTACTACCAGCTGAAGATCAGACCCCAAGATATTCCGAAGACGGCATTCGTAACCAGATATGGCTTGTACGAGTGCACGGTCATGTCCTTTGGGTTAACCAATGCCCCAGCTTACTTCATGTATCTCATGAATAAAGTCTTCATGGAATATTTGGACAAGTTTGTTGTTGTCTTCATCGATGACATTCTTGTCTTCTCGAAGACGGAGGAAGAACACAAGCAACATTTGAGGATGGTCCTATACAAGCTTTGGGAGCACCAACTGTACGCCAAATTCAGCAAGTGTGAGTTCTGGCTGCATAAAGTTGGATTCTTAGTTCATGTCTTGACCGAAGAAGGATTGTCAGTTGATCCCACGAAGATCGAAGCTGTGACCCAATGGCAATCTCCAACGACCATCAAGGAAGTCAGAAGCTTCCTCGGACTTGCGGGCTATTACCGCAAATTCGTGGAAGGATTCTCTGGCATTGCCCGGCCAATGAATCAGCTCCTCAAGAAGGACAAGAAGTTCGAGTGGACGCCAAAATGCGAAGAGAGCTTCCAAGAGCTCAAGAAGAGATTGACCACCGCCCCAGTTCTGGCAACACCTGATATTCACAAGGAGTTCGTGATATATTGTGATGCCTCTCGTACCGGATTGGGAAGCGTTCTGATGCAAGAAGGCCGAGTCATAGCTTACCTCTCCACGCAGCTACGACCACATGAAGATAACTACACTACTCGCGATCTTGAGTTAGCAGCAGTGGTTCATGCCTTGAAGACATGGCGGCACTACCTCCGAGGGAAATGGTGTGAGATATACACAGACCACAAAAGTCTGAAGTATATATTCACCCAAAAGGAATTGAACATGAGGCAACGAAAATGGTTGGAACTCATCAAAGACTATGACCTCAGTGTTCAATATCACCCCGGGAAGGCTAACGTGGTGGACGATGCCTTAAGCAGAAAGGCTTGCTCCTTGAATGCCTTAATTCAAAAGAGGCAGCCAGCCCTGTCTAAGGAGCTTGAACAATTCAGTTTGGAATTGGTCACCCCTGGATTTCTGGATCATTTGGAAGTCAAACCGACCCTGGTGGACGAAGTCAAGAATGCACAAGGTGGGCACGCAAGCATTGAAGGCATCAAGAAGAAGATGAAGCTGGGCAAGGTCCCAGGATTCTCCGAGGACGAGCACGGGATTGTTTGGTACAAAGGTCGCATCTGCGTAGCAAACAAGATGGAGCTGAAGAACCTGCTCCTGCAAGAAGCCCACGACACTCCGTATTCCATCCACCCTGGAGGAACCAAGATGTATCAAGACTTGAAGGAAAGATTCTGGTGGCACGGGATGAAAAGAGAGATTGCAACCTATGTTGCAAAGTGTGATGTGTGCCAAAGGGTCAAGGCTGAATATCAGCGACCCGTTGGATTGCTCCAACCACTCAAGGTTCCTGAGTGGAAGTGGGATAAAATCAGAATGGACTTCATCACTGGATTACCAAGGTCGAATAGAGGACATGACTCCATCTGGGTCATAGTCGACCATTTGACCAAGGTGGCCCATTTCATTCCTGTCAAGACTACCTATGATGGCAACCGGCTGGCAGCTCTCTACATCGACAGAATTGTAAGCCTTCACGGCGTTCCCAAGGAGATTGTGTCAGATCGAGGAACCTAGTTCACCTCAAGGTTCTGGAAGAAGTTCCAAGAAGCCTTGGGAACCAAGTTATCTTTCAGCACGGCTTTCCACCCACAGACCGGAGGTCAGACAGAACGAGTAAATCAAATTCTCGAAGACATGCTCCGAGCCTGTGTCTTGGCGTATGGAGCCAAGTGGGAAGATTGCCTCCCTTTTGCCGAGTTCTCCTATAACAACAGTTATCAGTCGAGCCTTCATATGGCACCATTTGAGGTGTTGTACGGACGCAGATGTCGCACACCCCTGAACTGGTCAGAGACTGGAGAAGGGCTAGTCTTTGGACCGGATATTCTCCGTGAAGCAGAAGAGCAAGTCCAACTAGTCAGAGAGCGTTTGAAGGCAGCCAAGTCAAGGCAGAAGAGCTATGCTGACACTCACCGCCGGGATATGAGTTTCCATGTCGGGGACCATGTGTACCTGCGGGTAACTCCTCTAAAGGGAACCAAGTGTTTCCACGTCAAGGGGAAGCTCGCGCCAAGGTTCATTGGACCCTTTGAGATCACTGCACGACGAGGAGAAGTGGCTTACCAGTTGGAACTACCACCTGAGCTATCCGATGTGCACAACGTATTCCACGTGTCACAACTCCGGAGGTGTCTCGAAGTTCCGACCAAGCCTGATCTCTACAAGGATGTTGATCACCAAGCCATTGATCTCCAGCCTGATTTGACCTACCGTGAGAAGCCCATTCGCATTCTGGATGAAGCAGAACGACGGACGCGAAGCCGCACTATCAAGTACTTCAAGGTCCAGTGGAGCAACCACACGGAAGCAGAAGCAACCTGGGAACGTGAAGAATATCTTAGATCCGAGTATCCCGATCTCTTTTAAGACCTAGTTTAGGAATCTCGGGGACGAGATTCTTGTAAGGGGGGTAGGTCTGTCACACCCTGCATTTTGTAACATGTCATTTGCATCAATGAAGCATGAAAATTTGGACTAGCAAATTTTTTTGGCATCATTTGGCTTTTATTTGGATTTGAGTTTTTCTTCCTATGTTTTTCATGTGCTCATTAAAGTCAACTACTACCTCTTGTAGAATTCATCTCCTTACCAAAAACTTCTGCCCAATGATCATGCCAAGTGTTTATAGCAGTATAGTATTTTCTTATAAAATTAATTTGGCCAAAATGTATTTTCAAAAATTAGTATTCCAAAAACCCCTGAATAGAGGTTTGCACTGCAAGTGCTTGATTTAGGGTGAGCAAATTATTTCAAAAAGTATATTTGAAACCTAGTAGATATAAGACTCCCAGAAACCACAAAAGTATAATTTTAAAAGTCATTTTCCTATTTTATTTAAATGCTTTTTCTTAAGGCCAGAAATGGTCTTTAATAGGGAAAAATTATTTAATTATTTCAAAAATATTTGCCAAAATTCAGGGAGACTCATAGGACATATATTGTCCATATATAAGAGTTTCAACACTTGGTCATGTTCAAAATAATGGGCTAATCCCTCAGAAACCCTTTCTGGATATTTGAAGCTTTTGAAATATTTACAAAGGAAATATTCTCTAAAAATTCCAGGGAAATTCTATCATGTCATATATGACATATTTGATGATCTTGGCAAACCCCATGCCTTGGGAAGCAAGGAAACATCATCAAAACCCTTCAAAACCATTCTGTCCATATCTGAAGTTTGAGCAACTTTACATTGCCAAACTTGTCCAAATGATCTCAAACTTGGTGCACATGCTCGAATGGTCTAATAAGGCATCTAGACCAAATGTCACAAGCTTTGGAGATGGGCAACTTGATCAGAGTACCCCAAAACCATTTCTGTTCAAATTCAAATTTGAACAACTTTACATTACCAACTTTTTACCTGGGGCTTCAAACTTTGTGAGCATGATCATAAGCCCAAATGATGAAACTACACCAAGTGGTGCATCAAGGGGAGATGATTAGATTGACTTAAACATGGTGAAGCCATTTCTGTTGATTTCTAGGGTTCACCAAAGTTACATTGGCAAGTTTCTTCAAACAAGCCCAAATTTGGTGAAACACCCTATTTCCATATGCCATTTAATCCTGTTAAGTGTCATGGCTAGTGGAGATCATTTGCTCGCCCAAAACATGATCAAACACCTTCTGCCATTTTACCAAAACTACTGTTTTGACCTCTTTTACTAATTACCCGTGACTCAACTTTCTACCACAGCCTCACCTAGTCACCTTCTACCCCCAGTAACTTCCCCAGGACCAGAGCTCCATGATTGAAGGGTGAAACCCCAATTCACCTTGCTGGACAGCCCAGTTCTTACCATCTACCAGCTTCCCTCCTCTCTCACTTGACAGCCAAGGCATCCAAGGCCACAACTAGATAGTTTACTTCATGTTGGACCCCCCAGACACGGCGGACACGCCCAGCTAGCCAACGGCATGCCGTGGCATGCAGTAAGCACGCTCCAGAGCGCGCTACAGTGCACACCCGCACTATAGCCTCGCCCAATCCGTCGCCCCGACCACCTCGTGCTTCCCCCTAGCGCTGTTCAGTGCGCCTCGGCGTCCGCAACTCCCCCCGACGCTGTCCCCCTCCTCCTTCTCCCTCCAGTGGACGCCCTCGCACGCGCGCCGGCCGCCCGCGAGCTCCAGTCATCGGCCTCGCACGCGCGTAGCTCCAGAAGCATCCCCTGCTCCCCCTCTTCCTCTCCTCTGCCCTGGAACTCGTCCAGCAACACTGCAGACGCTTCCCCAGCGCCTCCCGTGCACTGTGACGACGAGCAGAGGCTCGCCGGCGCACAGGTCCACGGCACCTTGCCGTCCTCCTATAAATATGGCCCCCGAGCCCCTCCTCTCTTCACCAGCAGCACTCTCC
>LR738714.1:543800040-543839743 GCA_902687465.1 Secale cereale
GCTCGAGATCGAGCTCGAGCTCCGCCGCGGCTGCTCACCGTCGCCTGCTCGGTACAGGCCGCCCCAGCCTCTTCTAGCCCTCGATCTAGCACCACTGCATCACACTGACGCGATTCCCCATCTTTCCCCTCTCTACAGCTGCCGGAATTTACTGGAGCAACATCCACCCGAAGCTCCTCCGCCGCGTGTCCTCCCGCCGGCGAACCAGGCCCCTCCGGCGACCCGCACCACCACCACTGGAACGGAGACATCCTGCTGGATCCATTCCTGCCCTTAGCTCGCCCCGCCGTGCCCCGTAACGTCGCCGGTGAGCTCGCCGGCTCTCTGCCGGAGGGTTAGGGATGACAGGCGGGCCCCGCCTGTCAGCCTCCCCTCGCCCTCGCTCCTCTCTCCTCTCACTGACGCTGGGCCCCGCCCGTCAGGTTTAAAAAACCCTAGCGCGCGCTGGCGCCGTGCGGTGGGCTGTTTTCGCCCTGGGCCGTTGTACTGTGGTCGTTCTGGCCCAGTGGCATAGAGCCTTTTTCATTTTTCTTTTCTGTGGAATTTCAAATAATTCCACAGAATTAAATATATATCCAAATGAATTAATTCGAGTTCCTAAAAACTTGTAAAAATCAAACCTATTTAATGATGTCACTTTCACACATGTCCATGGACCTTTTCTGTTATGTTCAAATTTAAATTCATATTTGAACATTAAAACTTCTGTTCAAATATTCTTAGACCCCATTCTGCCACTCCTAAACTCAAACCAAGAATTTTTGCCATCTTAGTTTTCCCTCTAGTATTTAACAAAAATGAGTTGACATTTTTTTGAGCTCTTTGATTTGTCTGTTTTTATTGTGGTCTTATTTTCCCGTTGTTATTTTGCGACGATTAGATACCGTATTTGACGAGGTTGCTGAAGAAGAAGGAGGGGAAGGATTTGAAGACTTTGAATACCAAGCCAATCCAGGCAAGCAACCCTTTGACCATGATACCCTTGTGTTCTTCGGAACCCATTTACTTCCGAATGCATGATGATAAGAATGACGGTGGTGACCTAGTTGAGAACCACCACATGATGCATGACTTATTCATGATCTTGCTAAATGCTTAGATGCAATGCTAATGATTAGTAGTGATGCTTAGTGATGCATGTTTGTGCCATGAAACCTTCGTGGTTGCATTCTTTTCAAACCCCCATCGGGTGCCCCTAATGCCCGAGGGTGATGTTGAGTTAGGTCGGCATTATTGATTACTTAGGTCGATACTAGCATGGTGCCCACATTACTAGTGACGGGAAGACTTGAGGTCTTTCCCGGGACGGGGTCGTGCTCGGATAGGCGACCATGACTGTTTTCACAGGGCACCGGACACACCATTGGTCCCTTCGTGTACGCGTGACATTGAAAATAGGGCAAGTCCCATGATCTATTGTTTGTACTCGAGGGCTGTGCACCAACGAGTGGACCCTATGTTAGTGTCGTCTAAGGAAAGATAATGACCGGGTGCTTCCCCCGAGTACTTGAGGTACCGCGGGATCGTGGGTGACACGAAAGCTTCCCGTATCTTGTGGGTAAAGTGCGCAACCTCTACAGAGTGTAAAACTATTTGAATAGCCGTGTCCATGGTCATGGACAGTTGGGTGGTGCTACTTAAACTATGTCCAGAATTTTACTATATCGGTGAAAGTATGTGTGTGTGATGAGTCAAGGTGGTGACTTGACTCATTGAGCTGAATCCTATTCATGTTGATATCGGTAACCTGTCCTCAAGGTTACGTGAACTTATTGATGCATATACTTGATGGTAGAATATTTATTCTAGATCGTAGCTAGATTGCTCATTGTTGTACAATTGCATTGTTACTTTGAACCAAATCATGGGTTGCTTGCGAGTACATTCAAAGTACTCATTGGCTTGTCACTGGTTATTTAATTGGCCAGGCATGGAGGAACAGGAATATGAAGAAGAATTCTATGGAGACGAACATGCGAACTAGGACGCTATCCCAGTCAGAATGCCTGTATAAGGTAGATGGCATGGGTTCTACTTATCTTCGAAGACTTCCGCTATTCGAGTTATTTGCTATTCAGCCCTTGAGGCTTTATCTATGTAAGACTTGGCCATAATGGCCATAATTTGTGTAAGACGGTATGTATGGATGTAAGACTCTTGTTATTCAGCTTCTGTGTGTTCAGTGAGCATTGATCTCTGGGATCACTGTACACGTGCATTCGGTGATCTCGACTCTTAAGTCGGGGTCTCCACAACTTGTGCTTCAAAGTAGCACCATGATCTTCATGATATAGAGTCTCTTGTTTGGTCACTTTCATATACTAGTGGGGATTTTCATTATAGAACTTGGCTTGTATATACCAATGATGGGCTTCCTCAAATGCCCTAGGTCTTCATGAGCAAGCAAGTTGGATGCACACCCACTTAGTTTCTTTTGATGAGCTTTTATACACTTATAGCTCTAGTGCATCCGTTGCATGGCAATCCCTACTCACTCACATTGATATCTATTGATGGGCATCTCCATAGCCCGTTGATACGCCTAGTTGATGTGAGATTATCTTCCTCCTTTTTGTATTCTCCACAACCATCACTCTATTCCACCTATAGTGCTATATCCATGGCTCATGCTCATGTCTTGCGTGAAAGTTGTAAGGTTTGAAATTTGTTGAGTATGAAAACAATTGCTTGGCTGAAACCGAGGTTGTGCATGATATGAATATTTTGTGTGATGAAGAGGGAGCATAGCCAGACTATATGATTTTTTAGGGACAGCTTTCTTTGGTCATGTTATTTTGAGAAGACATGATTGCTTTGTTAGTATGCTTGAAGTATTATTTTTCTTATGTCAATATAGACTTTTGTCTTGAATCTTTCGGATCTGAACATTCATGCCACAATAAAAAGAATTGCATTGAGAATTATGTTGGGTAGCATTCCACATCAAAAATTCTATTTTTATCATTTACCTACTCGAGGACGAGCAAGAATTAAGCTTGGGGATGCTTGATACGTGTCCAATGTATCTATAATTTTTTATTGTTCCATGCTATTATATTATCCTTCTAGGATGTTTTATGGGCTTTTATATACACTTTTATATGATTTTTGGGACTAACCTATTAACCCAGAGCCCAGTGCCAGTTTCTGTTTTTCTCCTGTTTTAGGGTATTGCGGAAAAGAAATATCAAACGGAGCCCAATTGACCTGAAACTCAACGGAGGTTATTTTTGGACAAGAAGAAGCACAGGAAGTGCTGGAGTGGGACAAGAAGATCCACAGGCTACCCACGAGGTTAGGGGGCGCGCCCCCCTGCCTCGTGGACAGCCCGGAGACCCCGTTTACTTTGCCCCAACTCCAACACCTCCTATATATATATATATACTGAAACCTCCAGAAAGTAACCTAGATCGGGAGTTCCGCCGCCGAAAGCCTCTGTTACCACCAAAAACCAATCTAGACCCCATTACGGCACCCTGCCGGAGGGGGAATCCCTCTCCGGTGGCTATCTTCATCATCCCGACGCTCTCCATGACGAGGAGGGAGTAGTTCACCCTCGGGGCTGAGGGTATGTATTAGTAGCTATGTGTTTGATCTCTCTCTCTCTCTCGTGTTCTTGAGATGGCACGATCTTGATGTATCGCGAGCTTTGCTACTATAGTTGGATCTTATGATGTTTCCCCCCCTCTACTTTCTTGTGATGGATTGAGTTTTCCCTTTGAAGTTATCTTATCAGATTGAGTCTTTAAGGATTTGAGAACACTTGATGTATTTCTTGTGTGGGATACCTGTGGTGAGAATGGGGTATTCTATTGATTCACTTGATGTATGTTTTGGTGATCAACTTGCGGGTTCCGTGACCTCGGGAATCTATGCATAGGGGTTGGCACACGTTTTCGTCTTGACTCTCCGGTAGAAACTTCGGGGCACTCTTTGAAGTTCTATGTGTTTGTTGAATAGATGTTTCTGAGATTGTGTGATGCATATCGTATAATCATACCCACGGATACTTGAGGTGACATTGGAGTATCTAGGTGACATTAGGGTTTTGGTTGATTTATATCTTAAGGTGTTATTATAGTATGAACTCTATGATAGATCGAACAGAAAGAATAGCTTCGTGTTATTTTACTACGGACTCTTGAATAGATCGATCAGAAAGGGATAACTTTGAGGTGGTTTCGTACCCTACCATAATCTCTTTGTTTGTTCTCTGCTATTAGTGACTTTGGAGTGACTCTTTGTTGGATGTTGAGGGTTAGTAATATGATCCAATTATGTTATCCTTGTTGAGAGAACTTGCACTAGTGAAAGTATGAACCCTAGGCCTTGTTTCCTATCATTGCAACACCGTTTATGCTCACTTTTATCTTTAGTTACCTTGCTGTTTTTATATTTTCAGATTACAAAAACCTATATCTACCATCCATATTGCACTTGTATCACCATCTCTTCGCCGAACTAGTGCACCTATACAATTTACCATTGTATTGGGTGTGTTGGGGACACAAGAGACTCTTTGTTATTTGGTTGCATGGTTGTTTGAGAGAGACCATCTTCATCCTACGTCTCCCACGGATTGATAAACCTTAGGTCATCCACTTGAGGGAAATTTGCTACTGTCCTACAAACCTCTGCACTTGGAGGCCCAACAACGTCTACAAGAAGAAGGTTGTGTAGTAGACATCATCTGGAGTACCGCAAAACTGAGGAAACGGACCTCCTATGGTCGAAATGGGGGTCTTGTTGATCGGGATGGGTGTGGCGTACCGCAAAATGGAGGAAACGGACTTGTGTTGGAGAGCTACGGTCGAAACGGGGGTCCTGTTCATTGGGAGGGTTGTGGAGTACCGCAAAATGGGACTCCACGAGATACTGTTCATCTCCACCATCGACCCCCTCCAGCCTCCACGGGCTACTATTCATCCACCATCGACCTCCTCCAGCCTCCACCTGCGACTGTTCATCCACGGCTCCTGTTCATCCAGCCTCCACCGCGCGCTACTCCACCGGCTACTGTTCAACCAGCCCTCTCCACGGGCTCCTGTTCCACCACCCCTCCATGGGCTACTATTCATCCAACCCTCCATCGTCTACTGTTGATACTGCCCTCCACAGGGTGGTCCTGTTCATACAGCCCTCCACGGGGTCCTGTTCATGCAACCCCAACCAGCTCGGTCGATCGGGTTCCTGTTCATCTAGAGGCAACACCACGGGGTCCTGTTCATCCACCCCCACCTAGAACTGTTCATCCAAACCCCCCAGCAACGCTCACTGTTCATCCAGAGACAACATCGATCGGCTTTAGTTAGCAGTAGTAGCGAAGGAATAGCTTGATCGGGTTTAGTTAACAGCCATCGATCGACCGCTCGGGTTCAGTAACGCGTAGTCTGTAGTGCAATCGCTCGGGTTCAGTTAGAGCCCAACGCCTCGCTCGGATTTAGTTAGAGCCCAATGCCTCACACCCACGCGCGTGCGTGTACGAGAGAAACGCGCATCGTTCGACCCCGACCACCTACCGTAACCGGGAACACCCCGATATTTTCCTCGCCCTCGCTTCTACCACGGTTTTTTCCGTCATGGACGGCCCAAAGAATGTCATCCAGCTGTGTCTCCGGCCCGCCCAGGACGAAAATCCCATTTTCTGTCATGATGTTTTGTCATAGAAGTAGGACCCCACCACATCTATGATGATACCGGGTTTTGTCACAATTATCGTCATAGAAGTGTCATAAGTATGACATAATTTTCTTTCGTTCGGCCCAAAATGTCACGGATGTGTCTTTTTTGTAGTGGTGCCTTTCGGTCACCTTCGGCACATGCGACAACTAGCACACCGAGCTCATTAACTTCGATGTGGCGCACATCGGCATCCCATACAATGCAATTCTGGGGTACCCCGCACTCGCCAAGTTCATGGCAGCGACTCAACATAGCTACAATGTCCACAAGATGATAGGATACATCAGCGTCATCGATGTCGCCTACGACGAGAAAGATGCGGTTTTCTCCCTCGAGCACGCATACCGGGCCGCCACCATTGAGAACTCCGACGGCGAGGGCGACATTGCGCCCCCTGAGGCCGCCTCCGCGTAGAAGAAGCAGCTGCTCCCCAAGGGCCATCATGAGGCAAAGGAGGCACCGGCTGGCGACGCCATGGGCGCAGCGGCCACCGCTGGGGCATGCCTTCTCCCGCATAGGAAGGCGCGCCGGGTGCCTCCCTCTGGGCATGCTCCGAGGCTTCCATCTGGAGGGCATCCAACCTGACCAGCGCGACGAGGGAGGTGCTCGAGCACCACATGGAGGCGTGCTTCGATGCGCGCCCCCGCAAGCAAGGAGCACGACGCCAGGCGCTAGGAGCACGAGTATTCATCACCGAGGAGATTCACAAGCTGCAGGAAGCACGGGCCATGCGCGACGAGTACCTCCCTGAAGGAAATATGCCCTAGAGGCAATATTAAAGTTGTTATTTTATATTTCCTTATATCATGATAAATGTCTTTTATTCATGCTAGAATTGTATTAACCGGATACTTGATACATGTGTAAATACATAGACAAAACAAGAGTGTCCCTAGTATGCCTCTACTAGACTAGCTCACTAATCAAAGATGGTTGTGTTCCGTAACCATAGACATGTGTTGTCATTTGATCAACGGGATCACATCATCAGGAGAATGATGCGATAGATAAGACCCATCCGTTAGCTTAGCACTATGATTATTTAGTTTTATTGCTATTGTTTTCTTCATGACTTATACATGTTCCTCTGCCTATGAGATTATGCAACTCCCGAATACCGGAGGAACACCTTGTGTGCTATCAAATGTCACAACGTTATCTGGGTGATTATAAAGATGCTCTATAGGTGTTTCCGAAGGTGTTTGTGGTGCTGGCATAGATCGAGAATAGGATTTGTCACTCCGAGTATCAGAGAGGTATCTCTATGCCCTCTCGGTAATACTCATCATAATAAGCCTTGCAAGCAAATGACTAATGATTTAGTCACGAGATGATGTATTACGGAATGAGTAAAGAGACTTGCCGGTAGCGAGATTGAACTAGGTATGATGATACCGACGATCGAATCTTGAGCAAGTAACATACCGATGGCAAAGGGAACAACATATGTTGTTATGCGGTTTGACCGATAAAAATCTTCGTAGAATATGTAGGTGCCAATATGAGCATCCAGGTTCTGCTATTGGTTATTGACCGGAGATGTGTCTCGGTCATGTCTACATATTTCTCGAACCCGTAGGGTCCGCACGCTTAACGTTCGATGACAATTTGTATTATGAGTTATGTGATTTGATGACCGAAGTTTGTCCGGGGTCACGGATAAGATCACGGACATGACGAGGAGTCTCGAAATGGTCGAGAGGTAAAGATTCATATATTGGAAGGCTATATTCAGACATCGAAAAGGTTCCAAGTGATTCGGGTATTTTTTGGAGTACGGGGAGTTACGGAAATTTACCGGGAGAAGTAATGGGCCTTATTGGGCCATACGGGAAGAGGAGGAGGCAAGCCAAGGGGAGCTGGTGCATGCCCCCCATGGGTCTGAATTAGACTAGGGGAAGGGGGCGGCGCCCCCCTTGCCTTTTCCTACTCCCTCTCTCTTTCCCTCTTTCCTTCTCTCTTACTCTGAATAGGAAAGGGTTTCCCACTAGGACTTGGAAGTTCATGTAGGACTCCCTACTCTTGGCGCGCCCCAAGAGGCCAGCCTCTCTCCCTCCCTCCTTTATATACGTGGGCAGAGGGCACCCCAAATGCGCAACAGACAATCTCTTAGCCGTGTGCGGTGCCCCCCTCCATAGTTACACACCTCGGTCATATCGTTGAACTGCTTAGGCGAAGCTCTATGCCGGTAACTTCATCATCACCATCACCACGCTGTCATGCTGACAAAACTCTCCCTCGTCCTCGACTAGATCAAGAGCTTGAGGGACGTCATCGTGCTGAACGTGTGCTGAACACGAAGGTGCCGTACGTTCGGTACTTGGATCGGTTGTGGATCGTAAGGATGTTCGACTACATCAACCGCGTTACTAAACGCTTCCGCTTTCGGTCTACGAGGGTACGTGGACACACTCTGCCCGCTCATTGATATTCTTCTCCTAGATAGATTTTGCACGATCGTAGGATTTTTTTTTTGAAATACTATGTTCCCCAACAGTGGCATCAGAGCCAGGTTTATGCGTAGATGATATGCACGAGTAGAACACAAAGAGTTGTGGGTGATAATAGTCATACATCTTACCACCAACGTCATACTTTGATTCGGCGGTATTGTTGGATGAAGCGGCCCAGACCAACATCACATGACCGCGTTCATGAGAGTGGTTCTACAGACGTGCTTTGCACACAGGTGGCAGGCGGGTGTCAATATCTCCAACTTTAGTTGAATTTAGTGTGACTACAGCCGATCCTTGTTGAAGGTTAAAACAACACACTTCACGAAAAATCGTTGTGGTTTGATGCGTAGGTAAGAACGGTTCTTACTAGAAGCCCGTAGTAGCCACGTAAATCTTACAACAACAGAGTAGAGGACCTCTAACTTGTTTTTGCAGCGCATGTTGTGATGCGATATGGTCAATACGTGATGAGTTATACGTTATTGTATCATTTGATCATGTTTTGTAAATTATCGGCAACCGGCAGGAGCCTTATGGTTGTTTCTTTATTGTATGAAGAACGCCATGTAATTGCTTTACTTTATAACTATGAGTTAGCGATAGTAGTAGAATCAATAGTTGGTGAGACGACCACGACGCTACGATGAAGATCATGGTGTCATGCCGGTGACGATGGAGATCATGACGATGCTTTGGAGATGGAGATCAAAAGCACGAGATGACAATGGCCATATCATGTCACATATTTTGATTGCATGTGATTGTTATCTTTTTATGCATAGTACGGCGGTAGCATTATAAGATGATCCCTTACAAAATTTCAACGTACAAGTGTTCTCCCTGAGTATGCACCATTGCGACAGTTCATCGTGTTGAGACACCACGTGATGATCGGGTGTGATAAGCTCTACGTTCACATACAACGGGTGTAAGACAGTTTTGCACATGTAAAATACTTAGGTTAAACTTGACGAGCCTAGCATGTACAGACATGGCCTCGGAACACTAGAGACCGAAAGGTCGAGTGTGAATCATATAGTAGATATGATCAACATAAGATATTCATTATTGAAAACTACTCCATCTCACGTGATGATCGGACATGGTTTAGTTGATTTGGATCACGTGATCATTTAGATGACTTGAGGGACGTCTATCTAAGTGGGAGTTCTTTAGTAATATGATTAATTGAACTTTAATTTATCATGAACTTAGTCCTGATAGTATTTGAAAATTATGTTGTAGATCAATAGCTCATGTTGTAGCTCCCCTATGTTTTTATATGTTCCTAGAGAAAACTAAGTTGAAAGATGTTAGTAGCAATGATGCGGAGTAGGTCCGTGATCTGAGGATTATCCTCGTTGCTGCATAGAAGTATTATGTCCTTGATGCGCCGCTAGGTGACATACCTATTGCAGGAGCAGATGCAAATGTTATGAACGTTTGGCAAAGCTCAATATGATGTGTACTTAATAGTTTAGTGCACCATGCTTTACGTCTTAGAACCGGGACTTCAAAAACGTTTTGAACGCCAGGGAGGATATGAGATGTTCCAAGAGCTAAAATTTGTATTTCAGACTCCTGCCCATGTCGAGAAGTATGAGACCTCGGACAAATACTGTGCCTACAAGATCGAGGAGAATAGCTTAGCTAGTGAGCATGTGCTCAGAATGTCTGGGTACTACCATCACTGAATCTAGTGGGAGTTAATATTCTAGATAAGATAGTGATTGACAGAGTTCTTTAGTCACTATCACCAAGCTACTAGAACTTCATGATGAACTATAATATGCAAGGGATGCAAAAGACAATTCCTAAGCTCTTCACTATGCTCAAAGCTGCGGAGGTAGAAATCAAGAAGGAGCATCAAGTGTTGATGGTGAACAAGACCACTAGTTTCAAGAAAAAGGGAAAGGGAAAGAAGGGGAACTTCAAGAAGAATAGCAATCCAGTTGCTACTGCCGGGAAGAAACCCAAGTCTGGAGCCAAGCCTGAAACTGAGTGCCTCTACTACAAAGGAACTGGTCACTTGAAGCGGAACTGCCCCAAGTATTTGGCGGATAAGAAGGATGGCAAAGTGAACAACGGTATATTTGATATACATGTTATTGATGTGTACCTTACTAATGCTCGTAGTAGTGCCTGGGTATTTGATACTGGTTTAGCTGCTCACAATTTTAACTCGAAACAGGGGCTACAGATTAAACAAAGATTGGCTAAGGACCAGGTGACGATGCGCGTGGGAAATGGTTCCAAAGTCGATGTGATCGCCGTCGGCACGCTACCTCTGCATCTACCTTCGGGATTAGTTTTAAACCTAAATAATTGTTATTTTGTGCCAGCGTTGAGCATGAACATTATACCTGAATCTTGTTTGTTGCGAGACGGTTATTCATTTAAATCATAGAATAATGGCTGTTCTATTTATATGAGTAATATCTTTTATGGTCATGCGCCCTTGATGAGTGGTCTATTTTTGTTGAATCTCGATCGTAGTGATACACATATTCATAATATTGAAGCCAAAAGATGCAAAGTTGATAATGATAGTGCAACTTATTTGTGGCACTGCCATTTAGGTCATATTGGTGTAAAGCACATGAAGAAACTCAACGCTGATGGGCTTTTGGAATCACTTGATTATGAATCACTTGGTGCTTGCGAACCATGCCTCATGGGCAAGATGACTAAAACTCTGTTCTTCGGAACAATGGAGCGAGCAACTGACTTGTTGGAAATCATACATACTGATGTATGTGGTCCAATGAGTGTTGAGCCTTGCGGCAGGTATCATTATTTTCTGACCTTCAAAGATGATTTGAGCAGATATGGGTATATCTACTTGATGAAACACAAGTCTGAAACATTTGAAAAGTTCAAAGAATTTCAGAGTGAAGTAGAGAATCATCATAACAAGAAAATAAAGTTTCTACGATCTGATCGCGGAGGCGAATATTTGAGTTACGAGTTTGTTCTTCATTTGAAATAATGTGGAATAGTTTGGCACTCACGCCACCTGGAACACCACAGCGTAATGGTGTGTCCGAACGTCGTAAGTGTACTTTATTAGATATGCTGCGATCTATGATGCCTCTTATCGATTTACCACTATTTTTTTGGCGTTATGCTTTAGATACATCAACATTCACGTTAAATAGGGCACCATCTAAATCTGTTGAGACGACAATGTATGAACTGTGGTTTGGCAAGAAACCTAAGATGTCGTTTCTTAAAGTTTGGGGTTGCGATGCTTATGTGAAAAATCTTCAGCCTGATAAGCTCGAACCCAAATCGGACAAGTGCGTCTTCATATGATACCCAAAAGAAATTGTTGGGTACACGTTCTACCACAAATCCGAAGGAAAGATCTTTGTTGCTAAGAATGGATCCTTTCTAGAGAAGGAGTTTCTCTCGAAAGATGTGAGTGGGGGGAAAGTGGAACTTGATGAGGTAATTGTACCTTTTCCCAAATTGGAAAGTAGTTCATCACAGAAATTAGTTCCAGTGATGCCTACACCAATTAGTGAGGAAGTTAATGATGATGATCATGAAACTTTGGATCAAGTTACTAACGAACCTCGTGGGTCAACCAGAGTACGTTTCGCACCAGAGTGGTACGGTAACCCTGTTCTAGAAGTAATGTTACTAGACCATGACGAACCTACAAACTATGAGGAAGATATGATGAGCCCAGATTCCGCGAAATGGCTTGAGGCCATGAAATCTGAGATGGGATCCATGTATGAGAACAAAGTGTGGATTTTGGTTGACTTGCCTGATGATCGGCAAGCCATAGAGAATAAAAGGATCTTCAAGAGGAAGACAGACGCTAATGGTAATGTCACTGTCTACAAAGATCGACTTGTCGCAAAATGTTTTCGACAAGTTCAAGGAGTTGACTACGATGAGACTTTCTCACCCGTAGCGATACTTAAGTCTGTTCGAATCATGTTAGCAATTGTCGCATTTTATGAAATGTGGCAAATGGATGTCAAAACTACATTCCTTAATGGATTTGTGAAAGAAGAGTTGTATATGATGCAATCAGAAGGTTTTGTCGATCCTAAAAAGGTGCTAACAAAGTGTGCAAGCTCCAGCGATCAATGTATGGACTAGTGCAAGCATCTCGGAGTTAGAATATACGCTTTGATAAGGTGATCGAAGCATATGGTTTTATACAGACTTACAGTGACGCATGTATTTACAAGAAAGTGAGTGGGAGCACTACAACATTTCTGATAAGTATATGTGAATGACATATTGTTGATCGAAAATGATGTAGAATTTTCTGGAAAGCATAAAGGATTGTTTAAAAGGAGGTTTTCAATAAAAGACGTCGGTGAAGCTACTTACATATTGGGTACCAAGATCTATCGAGATAGATCATGACGCTTGATAATACTTTTGATTAGTACATACCTTGATAGGATTTTGAAGTTTTCAAAATGGATCAGTGAAAGAAGGAGTTCTTGCCTGATTTGTAAGGTATGAAATTGAGTAAGACTTAAAGCCCAACCTCAGCAAAAAAATAGAGAGAGAATGAAAGTCATTCCCTATGCCTCAGCGATAGGTTCTATAAAGTATGCCATCTTGTGTACCAAACCTGTTGTGTACCTTGCCATGAGCTTGGCAAGGAGGTACAATAGTGATCCAGGAGTAGATCACTAGACAGCGGTCAAAATTATCCTTAGTAACTGGAGGACTAAGGAAATGTTTCTCGATTATGGAGGTGATAAAGAGTTCGTCGTAAAGGGTTACGTCGATGAAAGCTTTGACACTAATCCAGATGACTCTAAGTATCAATCTGGATGCGTATTGAGAGTGGGAGCAATTAGCTAGAGTAGCTCCATGCAGAGCATTGTAGACCTAGAAATTTGCGAAATACATACGGATATGAATGTGACAGACCCGTTGACTAATCTTCTCTCACAAAGCAAAACATGATCACACCTTAGTACTCTTTGTGTCGTGGAATTGTCACGGCAGATGTCCTAGGGTAAGGACTTAGTCGCGAGGCCAACGCATCTATGTGGTAGCTTGAGAGGGGTTGAGCGGAATCGAGAAACGCAATGCAAGACAAGGATTTAGACAGCTTCGGGCCCCGGGAAACATCATCCGGTAATAGCCCTACATGCTGTTTGAGGCTAGGTCTCATTATGATCCTCATGGTGTCGTCGGTAAACCGGCTCTCCTTTAGTTGTGTCTAGCCCTAAAGAATATGGCGCCTCTAACTTGTGAGAACTTGTCCCTCTTTGGGGAGCCCTGCCCCTCCTTATATATGTTGAAGGGGCGGGTTACATGACTAGTCCTAGTAGGATTAGGATTACTCTATTACAAGGAGTCCTTCCTTTGTAGGAAAATATTCCTTGTGATTTCCTCATAAACCGGCCCACCATAACATGAACCGGCCTTCTGGGCCTTGGGCCTTGTCATCCGTGATCCGCCCGCCGGGTTACCAGTGAATTGCCAAGTGTAAACCGTCTCAAGTAAACCGCCAAGTCCGGCCGGGTTATACCTCCGGCCGGGTTATGCCGCGGGGTATATCCCCGACATTAGCCCCCAGTTTAATTTGGATTTATCCATGTTAAACTTGATCCTTCCTGCATACATAGACACAAGAACAAATTTGATAGGTTGTGCTCCGGGTTAAAATATTTTCCTGGACCGGCACCTGATCATCCTTATATCCTTGTCATTTCCTCCTTGATATGTATCCATGATCTCATAACAAATCTCCTTAGCAGATATTTTCAAACATTACCAATGCAAAAAATCCAGGCACTTCTTCTGAAACTCCGGGTCAATAGACCAGCTTCATAATAAATTTGCTTGCAGAAGATATTTTCTAAATAAAGAATCCATTTGAATCGGCCTTCAATACTCTGATTTGACAAAAATATTGGTCTTGAAATATTCAATTGATATCCAGCTGGCTTGAATATGCCGGTTTATGATTACCACCATTGTCGGGTTATAAGAACTGATAATTCCGGGTCATGACTATTTATAGACGCCGGGTTATGATTGTTGCCGACGCCGGGTCACGCAATTAATCTTCCTGATTTGCCCAAAACTGAGATTCTGAAGATGTTCCTCCTTTATATGCATATTACCTGTATGCCCCAAGTCTTAAGAGGAGAACATAGTGATAGCTTAAGACTTGTTTCAATATAAATGTTGCAACCTTGAAGAAATCCGGATTGTTCATCCCATTCACTAGTAAAAATTGAATATGCCACATATGTAGCCCCCAAGTGCCGGATTGTCATGCTTGCATCACCCTGGGACTTGTAATTGCCTGATGCTCAAAAACTTCAACCAGTGTAGCCCCCAAGGGCCGGGTCATTATGCAATAATGAGCAGGGACTTTATAAATATGAGCATGTAGACTTGAACAGCAACGTGTAGCCCCCAAGGGCTGGTTTAGTAAGATAATACTGAGCTGGGACTTTATATATACTTCATTGAAAATAACATTATGTAATGTAACTCCCATCATGGGGCTTGAACCCACGTCCACAAGGTTAAGAGCTTTGTACTTTACCAACTGAATAGAGGACCCTTCAATATAATGGATTAATAATTGTGTAACCTTGAATTATTGACAGGAGCAATTGGTAGCCCCCAAGGGCCGGCTCATTACAATGTGATGAGTCGGGTCTTCAATAAAGGCGATCGAACAATGACTTTGCATTAGCCCCCAAGTGACATGGTGCATGCTGGCAGTGACATGGGACTTGCATATTTGATGTAATCTCAATTTGAATAATGTAGCCCCCAAGTGCCAGGTCGTAAGCCTGCAGCGACTCGGGACTATTCCTTCAATTGTAGAATAGATCATTTCCATTGATATTTTGATAGGCATTGCGCTAAAGCGACTTTGAAAACCTTAATCATAATACTGGTTATTGATAACCATAATAAAAATCCAGCCATGTTGGCTATTTGAAGATTTGAATAATATAACCCGGTTTGAAAACCTGTTCTAGTGATATTTGATCACAACCAGGCCGTGTTAATAAACACTGGTCATTATTTTATCTCATACTGGCGAGTTATAGTTGAAAGCCAGGCCGGTTTAATAAACGTCGGTCATTATCTTACCTGCTTCTGGGATTAAGTGTATCATAACAAACCTTAATCCGGCAGTAACGATCCAAGGTGTAAGTGCTGATGACTCCCTTGATTTATTTGTTGGATCGTCATGAAGGCCGAACCGGGTTACAATGAACTCCAGTTTAACCGTAAACTAGTACTGGTGTTCGTGACCCAGACTATTGCTCTGTAAATACAGATGTAGTGACAACTTTGTAGTTATCTAGTCTTGAATCAATGGACTTGGTTGAAAAACCAATGACCTTGAAGATAAAGATTTGAGAAAACATAAAAAAATGAAAAATAAAGTTTTTGGGAAAATAAGACCATGTAGTCGAGGCTTTTTATGAGCTGCCAGGCTCCAAATTCGTGGCTTTTTATGAGCTGCCAGGCTACTGTCATTAACCATTTTAGCAAAGCCTGTTAAGATGATCCGCAATCTTTAACCAAATAATCAATGTCAAATGCTACCAATGTTCAAAATCTCATAAAGATTATGGCTTGTGTAATCACTTGATGATCGTCAATTTAACGTGACCAAGTTCAGGGTCCCGAAGGATTGACTTGTGATACGTTCGACGGGTCATACCAGGTTTACCTGGACGGCGCGATTTACTTGATGCAGGCAGGTTAATCCGTGGTTTTAGGTGTATACACTGGGCTTCCAAGCCGTGTTCACTACAAGAGTTTTCAACTCGCTGATGAACTTGCATCAGGAGCCCCCAGGTAGCGTGTGAGCATTGCTTGTCGGGGCATATGTTTGAGTTGTGCTAGGCATTAAACCCTCTTTTGCCCCTCATCATCATGTGGGAATTGCCAAAGCAACCAGATCAGTGCTCTTATGATGGTCTTCATATGGCCGCCGGTTTAAGAGGCCATGGGAAACTTCCTTGCCCGCGGAAGCCCCCATGTGATTCTATTTTGTACAGAAAGGACGGCTGATTCCTTGATTTATCAAGGGCGCCAGTTTAAGAGGCCATAGAAAACTCCCTTGCCCACGGAAGCCCCCGTGTGATACTCTTATGATGGTCTTGATTTATTCGCTGGATCAGGAGGGTAGTCAGAACCACACTTTATAAACAGAAGCCCCCATGTGACATATTTCTGAGCTGTGGTCGCTGGGTACCTATGTTTGAGTTATGCTGTGCAACAAACTCTCTTTGGTCCCTTTAATAAATAACTATCATATCAAAATATATGGATCAAAGTAACTGTTTTCTTGATGAAAACAATATATACCAAGAAAATAGATTTAGATGGATATCACCTGATGTATTAGGACCTTATGATCCTCATCGGTGTCTGTTAGCCAACCCGGTATGTTGAATAGACCGGACCGCAGGGCGGACAGTAAAACGACCATAGCATCAGAGGCAGCATAGACACATGAGTCGGCCGCAGTGTTGTAAACTGGCGCAGATGAGCAAGTTGTCCTCCGCATCATAAACCGGCGCGGTCGCAAAAGACGGCCACGACGAGGTAAACCGGCGCGATCGCGAGAGATGGCCACGACGCTGTAAGCCGGTGAGGGAGTCCGTTGAATAAGGATGCCCGTCTGTGCTGAATGATGTTGTCGTGGCTCCATCTCCGCGGTATAATACCACTTTATAATGAATAATTTTCCTGCGTATAAAATACAGCAGGGCGAGGTATTTTTGCTTGGATGAATTAATATGTATTAAGAAATAAATAGGATAGGTATCACCTGATTCGCCCAGACAACAGATGAGTTAGGTGTGGCATTATATGCCGGTGCGGACGGGCATGTTGTTCTCCACATTTGTAAACCAGTGTAGACGCGTGAACCGGACGTCCGTTCATGAGGTAATATGACACGGAGGAAAACACCGTTGTAGAACGTTGCAAGTGCATGCTTTATACCCGCAGTATAACAATACTTTTGTAATGAATAATTTACCTGCGTATAATAACACTATAGGGCAGAGTGGTTGTTTTCACAAAAAATTAACAAGTACTGATAAAGAAGTAAACTGGATGGACATCACCTGATAATGTCAGGCCAGAAATTATTCACCGCAGACTTGATGATCATCACGGTGAAGCTGAAATTACTCCCGTTTGAGTCGGCCGCGGTCTTTATAAACCGGTGTGGGCGGCAGAGTCAATCGCAGGCGCGGTAATTCGCGTGGGCGGGCGTGTCATCCGTGTCATGTTGATGTAGTAGGGGCGGCGACTCACGTACGTACCCATCGAGTAGCACGGCACGGACAAACGCTAGCGCAAAAATAATATTTGCTCACGTCCCTTTTGCGACACCCTTTTGTAAGGAATAACGGTCCTGCGAAAAATTATCATAAACTAAGTAATTGTTCTCAAACAATTTAGTAGGTGCTGATAAAATACATAGAAAAGATAGCACCTGGTATATTCAACGGATGAACGTAGATGCTGACATTGGATACTGCTGGACAGCGTTAGACGACCGTTTAAACGTAGGTCTGATAAAGCAGTAGCACCCGCGTGGCCTTCTAGTACATTTGGCAAACTGAGGAATCTTTGGTGCATACGTCTTTGTCCTTCCCATGTAGGAATAGAGTATCAACTTTCAATTCTCACGTAGACACTAGTGCTTGGTCCTTCACGTGGGTGGCGGGGTTGTAGCTCCAGAGATATTACAATGGTACTGCTGCTATATCAGCTGGATGGATTTCGGTCAGATCCCTTGATGCCCGTGTCTGAACAACAGCAACCAAATTTTCCTTGCTCCGCGAGAATCTTTTGATGGGATCGCTTGTTGCTTGTCCCTTTGATGGGATTTTGCGACTTGGAGAAGTGGCTGACAGCGGATTCCAGGTGACTCAGTCAAGTAGAGGATACGACAGCAGCTGTACACCGTAGACGTACTGCACTACGAGTGGGTTGAATCAACATGTCTCTCTTGACTGAATATCTCGTCTGAACAGAACAAAGGCCGCGACACACAGTGAGGGCTGAGGCGGCCAGCGGCTCGACGAGGCGCACGTGGCCATGCACGCCAGAAGAGACCAGCGGCCATATGCTGCGGTGATAGAGGCGAAGACGGTGAAGAGAGCCGGCAAAGTGGTCGGTGAAGCCGGCCATGGCAATGACAGCAACTATTCTGGGCAGCTTTTGGTAGACAGCGGTGCTCAAGCAACGACTTAGAAGCAACAGGCGATCCGGCGGTGGCGATTCATGGTGACAGAGGCAACTCCAGGCGGTGGCATCTTTCAGGCGAGGCCGGAGAACTGGAGAAGTGGCAATTCAACGACTTGAGGCCAAGGCGGAGGAGGTGAAGCGGCGCTGTAACCGTAGGATCGGAATAAGGGTGCTCCGCGATGGCGGCGGGCTGGAGAAGGCACGGTGCAGGCGGTCTTCAGCCGGGGGTCAGTTGCCTAGAACGGAGACGGCCGACAGTTTAGAGCCAGAGGCGGAACGAGAAACGATGGCGAGGCAGGCCGGCGAGGCGAGAGCGTGTTGTAGCCGTATCCACTTTTGAATCGTGGATGTTTCCTTTTTCTTCTTTCCCCTTTTTTTATCAGATTTCTTTTTCCGTCCGCCTCGGGCCATAGCAGAAGCAGCCGAAGCGGCAAAGGTAGCGGAGGCAGCTTGAGGTGTCGCTCCTCCGCTCGAGCGCGGCGACTCAGAACCATAGCCGATTAAATGTCTTTCCCCAGCAGCAAGGCGGCTTTGAAGACGGCGACTCGGATCAAACCGGCGGGTCATGGCGATGACGGCAAATACGGGTCATGGCCGTGGTTGCTTTTACCAATCGACTCTGGGTGTTAATCACATGGCGATGTGAACTAGATTATTGACTCTAGTAAACCCTTTGGGTGTTGGTCACATGGCGATGTGAACTATGGGTGTTAATCACATCACGATGTGAACTACCGATGTTAAATAACATGGCGATGTGAACTAAATTATTGACTCTAGTGCAAGTGGGAGACTGAAGGAAATATGCCCTAGAGGCAATAATAAAGTTGTTATTTTATATTTCCTTATATCATGATAAATGTCTTTTATTCATGCTAGAATTGTATTAACCAGAAACTTGTTGCATGTGAATATACATAGACAAAACAAGAGTGTCCCTAGTATGCCTCTACTAGACTAACTCGTTAATCAAAGATAGTTGTGTTTTCTAACCATAGACATGTGTTGTAATTTTATTAATGGGATCACATCATTAGGAGAATGATGTGATGGACAAGACCCATCCGTTAGCTTAGCACTATGATCGTTTAGTATTATTGCTATTGCTTTCTTCATGACTTATACATGTTCCTCTGACTATGATATTATGCAACTCCCGAATACCGGAGGAACACCTTGTGTGCTATCAAACATCAAAACATAACTGGGTGATTATAATGGTGCTCTACAGGTGTTTCCGAAGGTGTTTGTGGTGTTGGCATAGATCGAGAATAGGATTTATCACTCCGAGTATCGGAGAGGTATCTCTAGGCCCTCTCCGTAATACTCATCATAATAAGCCTTGCAAGCAAATGACAAATGAGTTAGTAATGATATGATGTATTATGGAACGAGTAAAGAGACTTGCCGGTAACGAGATTGAACTAGGTATGATGACACAGACGATCGAATCTTGGGCAAGTAACATACCGATGACAAAGGGAACAACATATGTTTTTATGGATAAAGATCTTTGTAGAATATGTAGGAGCCAATATGAGAATCCAGGTTCCGCTATTGGTTATTGACCGGAGGTGTGTCTCGGTCATGTCTACATAGTTCTCGAACCCGTAGGGTGCGCACGCTTAACGTTCGATGATGATTTGTATTATGAGTTATGTGATTTGATGACCGAAGTTTGTTCGGACTCCCGAATAATATCACAGACATGACAAGGAGTCTCGAAATGGTTGAGAGGTAAAGATTCATATATTGGAAGGCTATATTCAGACATCGGAAAGGTTTCGAGTGATTCAGGTATTTTTCGGAGTACCGGGGAGTTACGGGAATTCACCGAGAGAAGTAATGGGCCTTATTGGGCCATACGGGAAGAGGAGGAGGCATGCCAAGGGGAGGTTGCGCGCCCCCCATGTGTTTGTACTGGACTAGGGGAAGAGGGCGGCGCCCCCCTTGCCATTTCCTACTCCCTCTCTCTTTCCCTCTTTCATTCTCTCTTACTCCGAATAGGAAAGGGTTTCCTACTACGACTTGGAAGTCCTAGTAGGACTCCCTACATTTGGCGCGCCCTAGGAGGCCGGCCTCTCTCCCTCCCTCCTTTATATACATGGGCAGGGGGCACCCCAAAGGCACAAGAGACAATCTCTTAGCCGTGTGTGGTGCCCTCTCCACAGTAACACACCTCGATCATATCATTGCAGTGCTTAGGCGAAGCACTGCGCAGGTAACTTCATCATCACCGTCACCACGACGTCGTGCTGACAAAACTCTCCCTCGTTCTCAACTGGATCAAGAGCTCGAGGGACGTCATCGTGTTGAACTTGTTCTAAACACGAAGGTGCCGTACGTTCGGTACTTGGATCGGTTGGATCATGAAGACGTTTGATTATATCAACCGCGTTACTAAACGCTTGCGCTTTCGGTCTATGAGGGTACGTGGACACACTCTCCCCGCTCTTTGCCATGCCTTCTCCTAGATAGATCTTGCATGATCGTAGGAATGTTTTTTAAATACTACGTTCCCCAACACGCCCCGCATGCCCCATCGGATTAGCTGCAACCCCTGATGTGGGCAGCAAGCTACGCATGTCTGTCAACATCGCAGGCCTCAATAGGGCCAGCTCCCAAGACCTCTTCTGGCCACCGCGTGTCGGCTGGAGCGGGGGCGCCCCTGCACTACATCTGCATGCCCTTCGTCCTGTTGAACGTGGGAGCCACGTACCAGCGATTCGCGCAGCTCGCGTTGTCGGCTCACAAGGCCCAATGCGTGGCGCTGGCGTCTCACGAGGTCCCAGCTCCTCGTGAGCCTCTGGAGATTCAGGAGCCAACTGACCCGTGAAGGGCGAACCTTCATGGCTCGCTACGCCAAGCACCCTGACGCTCCCGTAGCAGCATGATTGCTAGGTTACTTTCTGGTTTGTTCAATTGAGGGCGCCCCGTGGGCATTATCCTCAAGCTGGTCAGGGTCAGTCCCTATAGCCGCATGACTTTTTGGTTGTGCACTAAACCCGGTTATGCTTTCATGGGTTTGGTTTTCCTACTTAACCGTATGCTTCGTGCTTCACCGCCGTTGAGATCTTTGCACCCTCGCAGCCCCTCCCTTGACCGTTCCATGATCGGGGGCTGGCACAACGTATGTGCTCGGGTCCGTCCCTGCAGCGTTGATAAAACCATGCAAGTGGCCAAGCTCTGGCTCGCGGGCCGGCCCCGTGCACGTCACCTCACGAGGTCGTTGGAGTCTTGCCCCACTCATGGAGCCGTCAAGAGCGGGTGAGTAAGGGCGCAACCTGGTTTGCATGTTTTTGGGTTTGGAGCTCCGCCACCCCTCGGGGGTTCCGCGCGCCCGCAGCTCTCACCCTGACCGTCCCATGAGTGGGGTTATCGGCATGACGCATGTGCTCGGGTCCGTCCATGCGGCACTGATAAACCCAAGCGATCGAGCTCTGTGTCGCGGTCCAGCTCCCATGCACGTCCCTCGAGAGGTCCTTGGTGCCCTGCCCTATCATGGAACCATCACAAGCGAGTAAGCAAGGGCGTGGCCCAGTTTCTATCCCTGCTTGGGTGTTTCGCCACCCCAGGCGCCGTGGGTCCATCGGCTCTTCCCTTGATCATTCCATGGAGGAACTTGACACGATATTTGTGCTCGGGTTCGTCCCTACAACGTTGCTAAACCCAAGTGATCGAGCTCTGTCTGGTGGGCCGGACCCGCACACGTCACCTCCTTTGGTCCTTGGTTTCTGACCCCTTCATGCAATGGCCTCGGGACGATCGTCCGACGCGCGCCACCCCCATGTCCCAGGTTACATGAGTGTGCAACCGTGCCAAGAGATAGGCGCAACGCGTCTGAAGACCGAGGAAGAATCTCCCGAGCCCCGCGCTGGCTCATGAGAATCTGACCCCATTGCAAGTTCTGCCATGCCGGCCACGTGCACAAATGAAGTGGGGTTTTACACGCCAAGAGACTCGAAAATAAGAGCTCCTGCCCACGCCCCAGTGGAATCCCCATGCCCAATGCTGCCGAAATGGTCGAACTAAGACCATGCCCACGCCCAGTGGAAGCCCCCTGCCCAGCGCTGGCGGAACGGTCGAACTAAGACCATGCCCACCCCCAAGTGGAAGCCCCATGCCCCGTGCAGGTGGATAATTAATCGAGAGCGCCCCACGGGCTGAATCGACCTCAGGATGGCCCATGCCCGCCATGGTTACCGCTCGATTGTTCTGCGACATGCAATCACACTTCTTCCTTGAGCTTTACGTGAGTGGGGGCTGGACACGGTGCATGTGCTCGGGTCAGTCCTAATAGTGCTAAAAAACTCAAGGGACCAGGCTCTAACTAGCAGGCCCGCAGCCAGCGAGCACATGTTGTCCGAAATAAGCTTTGTGCTCAGGACGGAGCGCACGAGGAGGTCTCACAAGGCGCGTTGGATGAGCGATGGCCATCGACACTACAAATACTAAGTATGAGAACCCTCGGGGCAGCCTCGCCATTGCCGATGTTTCCCTTCATGAGGTCCGCTTGCGCGTCAAGGGTGTTGGGAAACGTTGCATGGAAAACAAAACATTTCTATGCAGACGCAATGATCTATCCATGGAGATGCATAGCAACAAGGGGGAGAGTATGTCTACATACATTAGACCGAAAGCGGAAGCGTTTGATAATGCGGTTGATGTAGTCAAACTTCTTCTACCTTCGAACGATCAAGCACCGAACGTACGGCACCTCCGAGTTCTGCACACGTTCAGCTCGGTGACGTCCCTCGTCTTCTTGATCCAGCAAGAAGTCGAGGAAGTAGATGAGTTCTTTCAGCACCACGACGTGATGACGGTGATGGTGAAGTGATCCACGCAGGGCTTCGCCTAAGCACCGCGAGAATATGACCGGGGGTGTAATCTATGGAGCGGGGGCGCCACACACGGCTAACAATTGATGTTGTGTTTTCAAGGCGCCCCCTCCCCACATATATATAGGTGAGAGTGGAGGAGAAGCAGCCAAGGGGCGCCCCAAGTAGGCCGAATCCTACTTGGGGTCTTCCCCAATTCGCCCCCTTACCATATTGAATCGGAGAAGAAAGGAAGGGGAAGAAGAGAAGGAAGGGGGGGGGACGAACCCCCTCTTCTCCTTCTCCTATTCGGCCACCTGCCATAGGGTGGGCGCGCCACCCCTTGTGGGCTGGTATGCTTCCCTCTCATGGCCTATATGGCCCATATACCCCCCGGGGTTTCCGGTAACCCCTCCGGTACTCTAATAAATACCCAATACACTTCGGAACACTTCCGGCGTCGGAATACTATCGTCCTATATATAAATCTTTACCTCTCGACCATTTCGAGACTCCTCTTCATATCTGTGTTCTCATCCGGGACTCTGAAAAACATTCGGTCACCAAATCGCATTACTCATTTTATACAATATCGTCATGGAACGTTAAGCCTGCGGACCCTACGGGTTCGAGAACTATGTAGACATGATCGAGACACTTCTCCGGTCAATAACCAATAGCGGAACCTGGATGCTCATATTGGCTCCTCAAAATTCTATGAAGATCTTTATTGGTCAAACCACTATGACAACATACGTTATTCACTTTGTCCATCAGTATGTTACTTGCCCGAGATTCAATCGCCGTTATCTTCATAGCTAGTTCAATCTCGTTACCGGCAAGTCAATTTACTCATTCTGTAATACATCATTCCAAGACTAACTCATTAGTCATTTGCTTGCAAGGCTTATTATGATGCGTATTACCAAGAGGGCCCAGTGATACCTCTCCGATACTCGGAGTGAAAAATCCTAATCTCGATCCATGCCAACCCAACAAAACACCTTCGGAGATACCTGTAGAGCATATTTATAATCACCCATTTATGTTGTGACATTTGATAGCTGATACTTCTCGAGCTTGCATTGTATTCCCTCGAAGAGGAAAGGTGATGCAGCACAGTAGCATAATTATTTCCCTCGGTTTTTGAGAACCAAGGTATCAATCCAGTAGGAGACCATGCGCGAGTCCCTCGTACCTGCACAAACAAATAAGAACCTTGCAGCCAACACGATAAAAGGGGTTGTCAATCCCTTCTCGGTCACTTACAAAAGTGAGATCTGATAAGATAATATTTTTGGTATATTTGGCATAGAGAAAAAGTAAATAATGCAAAGTAAAGTAAATAGTTGATGGAAGATTAATATGATGAGAATAGACCCGGGGGCCATAGGTTTCACTAGTGGCTTCTCTCATGATATCAGATTTCTACGGCGGGTGAACAAATTACTGTCGAGCAATTCATAGAAGAGCGCATCGTTATGAGAATATCTAGGCATGATCATTGTATATAGGCATCACGTCCGTGACAAGTAGACCGAAATGATTCTGCATCTACTACTATTACTCCACACATCGACCGCTATCCAGCATGCATCTAGAGTATTAAGTTCATAAGAATAGAGTAACGCCTTAAGCAAGATGACATGATGTAGAGGGATAAACTCAAGCAATATGATATAAACCCCATCTTTTTATCCTCGATGGCAACAATACAATACGTGCCTTGCTGCCCCTGCTGTCACTGGGAAAGGACACCGCAAGATTGAACCCAAAGCCAAGCACTTCTCCCATTGCAAGAACTATAGATCTAGTAGGCCAACCGAAACCAATAATCCAAAGAGACTTGCAAGGATATTTAAATCATGCATATAAGATTTCAGAAAAGAAACCAATATTGTGCATAGATAACATTGATCATAAACCCACAATTCATCGGATCTCGACAAACACACCGCAAAAAGATTACATCGAATAGATCTCCTCGAGGATCAAGGAGAACTTTGTATTGAGATCCAAAGAGAGAGAGAAGAAGCCATCTAGCTAATAACGATGGAGCCGAAGGTCTGTGGTAAACTACTCACAACTCATCGGAGAGGCTATGGTGTTGATGTAGAAGCCCTCCGTGCTCGATGCCCCCCTCCGGCGGAGCTCCGGAACAGGCCCCAAGATGGGATCTCATGGGAATAGAAGGTTGCGGCGGTGGAATTAGGGTTTCGTTTGTCTCCCCGATGTTTTCACGATATGATAGTATATATAGGCTGAAGAGGCACGTCGGGGGATCAACAGGTGGCCCACGAGGGTGGGTGCGCGCCTACCCGCCTGGGCGCGCCCCCTTCCCTTGTCGCCACCTCCTTCGCTTCCTAGCGTGTATTCCAAGTCTTTCGTGTTGACATTGTTCCAAAAATAACTCTCCCAAAGGTTTCATTCCGTTTGGACTCCGTTTGATATTCCTTTTCTGCGAAACACTGAAATAGGCAAAAAAAAGCAATTTGTACTAGGCCTGGGGTTAGTAGGTGTGGGGACCCCGACTCATAAGTCGTGATCACCGAATGCACGTGTACAGTGATCCCAGAGATCAATGCTCACTGAACACACAGAAGCTGAATAACAAGAGTCTTACATCCATACATACCGTATTACAAAAATAGGACCATTATGGTCAAGTCTTGAGTATAACATCGCAGCGGAAATCTTCAATAACAACTTGGACCCATGCCATCTGCCTTAACCCTACAGGCATTCTGACTGGGAAGCGTCCTAGCTCGCATGCTCGTCACCAAGAAATCTTCATCATATCCTGTTCTCTCCTGCCTGGCCAATGAAATAACCAGTGGCAAGCCAATGAGTACTTTGAATGTACTCGCAAGCAACCCATGATTTGGTTCAAGGTAACAATTCAATTGTGCAACAATGAGCAATCTAGCTACGAGCTAGAATAAATATTCTACCATCAAGTATATGCATCAATAAATTCGCGTAACCTCCGAGGACAGGTTACCGATATCAACATGAATAGGATTCAACTCAACGGGTCAAGTCACCACCTTGACTCATCACACACACATACTTTCCCTGGTATAGTAAAATTCTGGACATAGTTTAAGTAGCACCACCCAACTGTCCATGACCGTGGACACGGCTATTCGAATAGTTTTTACACTCTGCAGAGGTTGCGCACTTTACCCACAAGATCCGGGAAGCTTTCGTGTTACCCACGATCCCGCAGTACCTCAAGTACTCGGGGGAAGCACCCGGTCATTATCTTTCCTTAGACGACACTAGCATAGGGTCCACTCGTTGGTACACGGCCCTCGAGTACAAACAATAGATCATGTGACTTGCCCTAATTTCAATGTCACGCGTACACGAAGGGACCAACGGTGTGTCCAGTGCCCTGTAAAAACAGTCATGGTCGTCTATCCAAGCACGACCCCGTCCCGGGAAAGACCTCAAGTCTTTCCGTCACTTGTAATGCGGGCACCATGCTAGTATCGGCCTAAGTAATCAATAACGCCCCGTCCCATAAGGGGTAGAGTGGTTGCACATGTTTGGTTGGGACGGTAGTCACACATAAATCTAATCCATCATTTCACCCATGCACAAGATCTTTATTGGCACATCACTTCTTCCTCAAGTGATGACCTAACTCAACATCACCCTCGGGCATTAGGGGCACCCGATGGTTTTTTTTGAAATGAATGCAACCACGAGGGTTTCATGGCACACATGCATCACTAAGCATCACTACTAATCATTAGCATTGCATCTAAGCATTAGCAAGGTCATGAGTAAAGCATGCATCATGTGGTGGTTCTTAACTAGGTCACCACCGTCATTCTTATCATCATGCATTCGGAAGTAAATGGGTTCCGACAAGTGTATCATGGTCAAAGGGCTGCTTGCCTTGTCCTTCCGAGTATTCCAACCTTCTGGTCCATCTCCGAGTACTCCGTTTATTTTGTCAACTAACGATGGAAAGAATCATAGTACGCAACACAACAAAGCAAAAATAAAAGTGCTCTAAAAATAGGAGTTGGACTTTTCTAGGATACCTCTGGTCATATGAAAAATAACCAAGGTGGTTTCATTGGAGTATGATCAATGGATGGTTTGGCACATATCAATATGATGGAACCAAGGGGATTATGGATTTGAAAGAAGTGTACAGAAATATATTTTTGAAAAATGAGCAAAGGCACCCATTTAACAAATCATGATTTTTGAAGCATCTAGGAGTTGGTTTCACTGGGTTTGGAGTTGAAATGAATTCCCTAGGATTTTGCAAAGTTTATAAATATGAAGAAATGGCTCATTATTTGGTGGGGTACAGAAAGTATTAATAAAAATGTTCCAAAACTAAGTTTGGATATGACAAGCACCTAGGAATTTGAACCACTGCATTTGGATCAAATTTGAGCTCTCTGTGATTTTCTAAAGTTCATCACAGAAATGAAATAATGACATTTGATAATCATTTGTGAAGGAAAAGTTTCTGGAAAAATGTGCATGTTGCACCAACAGGTAGATCATGATTCTAGAAACTACGAGAAATTTGAATCATCAAATTTGGAGTTAATTTGAATTACATGTGGATTTATGAAGTTGTCTGGTAAAAGAAAAAGAAAAAGAAAAGGGTTTAGGATTACCTAGGGCATGCACAGGGCGCAGGATAGCCACTGGGCCAGCTCAGAGGCTCAGCCTCGCGGTGCTCGGGCGACGTTGAAAACGGCTTCCCGCAAGTGCGCCTTCGTGCGGGAGAGACGGGCTCGCCTGACGCCGCTTCCATTTAAACGGGCGGGGCCCTCCCGCTGGTTCACTAACGCGCGGGCCCCAGCGCTTAGGACGTCGCCTACCTCCCGCTCGAACAGAGCAGAGGTAGGGGAGGCGAGGCCGAGTGGCGCCGGCGTTTCCCCCCGGCGATCCCAGCTGCCTCCGGCGACACCCAGCACACCGGCGGGTTCAGGGGGTCACGCCGCGTCCAAAGAGGTGCGCCACTACCTCGAGGGCGGTCCGCTGCGAGCACAACATCAGCCATGGCGAAGGCCGGCGTCGGTGAAGATGGGCATGACGCTGTGGTGCGCCCTTGGATGAGAGGAAGAGTTTGGGAGGTCCGCCTTGCTCAGGGGAGCCTGTCGGTGGAGAGAGGAGAGGGAGAAGAGCTCGGGCTTGGCCAAATTTGAGGGGAGGGCGGCGGCTCGGCTCCGGCCATGGAGGCGCATTGAGAGCGCGGGGAGAGGGGGAGTTGGTCTGGTGGAGCGCACGGGAGAGGGATAGGGCCAAAGGAGCAGAGAGGGGCTCGGGGTGGCCTTTAAATGGGCGGGCGATGGTCCACCGAGGGCTCGTGCGCCGGCGAGCTCGTTGCCGTCGCCACGGGTCACGTGAGCTTGCCGCAGTGTGTCTGGGGTGCTTGTGGGGTTGGTCCAGGCCTAGAGAAAGAGAGAGGAGGAGCGGGGATGCGCCAGGGCAGCGCGCATGTGAGCATGCTCACTGGAGCGCTCGGGCGGCCATGGCGCACGTGCGAGCAGGGGCCGGAGAGAGAGAGGAAGGAGGGTGCCGACCGTCTAGCATGTCCCGGACGCTAAAGCGGCCTCGGGGGACACAATCCCATCGCCCCAGGCTGTCGGGTGCTGCTGATTGGGGGTGGCTACAGTGCTCCAGGGCACTGTAGCGCGCTCCAGAGCGCCCGTTTGGCCGGCATGGCCGTGTCCTCGCCGCTCTGGACGCGTCCACTTTGCCCAATGATGTCTAGGGGGTCAGGGGAGGAGTATACAAAGAGGTTTTGGTCTTGGATGCCCTGGTGAGCTTATAGAAGGGGAGTGTGCTGAGAGACAAGGGTGAAAATGGAGATTCAGAGATGTAAAATGGGGTTTCACCCCCCTCAATCATTGAGCTGTGGAGGAGAAAGAGTCCCTGGAGGTAGAAGGTGACTAGGAGCAGCTGTGGTAAAAAGTTGAGCTCAAGGAGAATAGTGAAAGGGGGCAGAACAGTGGTTTTGGTAAAATGGCAGAAGGTGTTTGAAGTAGATTTGGGCAAGCAAAATAACTCCACTTGACATGAGACTTAACAGGATCAAATGGCACATACATTTAGGCCCTTCCACCAAATTTGAGCTCATTTGGGCAAAGTTGCCAATGCAACTTTTGTAAACCCTAGAAATCAACAGAAATGGATTTCTCAAGATTAGGTTAAGCAAAGCATCTCCCCTTGATGCACCACTTGGTGTAGTGTCATCATTTTGGTTTGTGAGCATGTCCACCAAATTTGAGGCCCCAAGTAAAAAGTTGGCAATGTAGAGTTGTTCAAACTTGGATCTGGTCAAAAAGGGTTTTCGGGCACTTAGATCAAGTTATGCTTCTCCAATACTTGTGCCATTTGGTCTAGATGCATAATTAGACCATTCTAGTATGTGCACCAAGTTTGAGAGCATTTGGACAAGTTTGGCAATGCAAAGTTGCTCAAACTACAAAATGGACAGAAATGGTTTTGAGGGGATTAGATGATGTTTCCTTGATCTTCAAGGCATGAGGCTTTGTAAGATCATCAAATATGTCACATCTGACATGATAGAATTTCCATGGAATTTTTGGGGAATATTTCCTTTGTAAATATTTCAAAAGCTTGAAATATCCATAAAGGGTTTTAGAAGGATTTGTCCAATATTTTGAACATGACCATGTGTTGAAACTCTTATATATGGACAATATATGTCCTATGAGTTTCCCTGAATTTTGGCAAATATTTTTGAAATAATTAAATAATTTTTCCCTATTTAAGACCATTTCTGGCCTTAAGAAAAATATTTTAAATAAAATATAAAAATAACTTTTAAAATTATAATTTTGTGGTTTCTGGGAGTCCTATACCTAATAGGATTCGAATAAACTTTTTGAAAGATTTTCCACACCCTAATTAAGGTACTTGTAGTGCAAACCTCAATTCAGGGGTTTTTGAAAACTAATTTTAGAAAATACTATTTGGCCAAAATATTTTTATAAGAAAATACTATACTGTTCTATACACATGGCATGATCATTGGGAAAAGGTTTTGGATCAAGGAGATGAAGTATAAGAGTTGGAGGATTTATTTGATATTTAGAGCACTAGCAAACAGCAGACAGAAATCAAATCAAGCAATGTCCAAAACACTCAAAAGTTTTTGCCAATCCACATTTTTAGCATGATTATTAGCTTAAGCAATGTGGCATGAAAAACAGGGTGTGACAGTAGATTAGTCCCAAAAATAATATAAAAGTGTATAATAAAGCCCATTAAACATCCAAAACAGAATATATAATAGCATGGAACAATAAAAAATTATAGATACGTTGGAGACGTATGAAGCATCCCCAAGCTTAATTCCTGCTCGTCCTCGAGTAGGTAAATGATAAAAACAGAATTTTTGATCTGGAATGCTAACCAACCTAATTCTCAATGTAATTTTCTTTATTGTGGCATGAATGTTCAGATCCAAAAGATTCAATACAAAAGTCTATATTGACATAAGAATAATAATACTTCAAGCATACTATTATAGCAATCATGTCTTCTCAAAATAACATGGCCAAAGAAAGTACATCCCTACAAAATCATATAGTTAGGCTATGCTCCATCTTCGTCACACAAAATACTCAAATCATGCACAACCCCGGTTTCAGCCAATCAATTGTTTCATACTTAAATTTTTTCAAACTCTTTTCAACTTTCAATGGTGGGTATGGTGGTTGTTTTGAGGAAGGTATATGGTGGGTGTATGGTACCGGCGAGAGTTGCACGGTACAAGAGAGGCTAGCAATGGTGGAAGGGTGAGCGTGCGTATAATCCATGGACTCAACATTAGTCATAAAGAACTCACATACTTATTGCAAAAATCTACAAGTCATCAAAACAAAGTACTACACGCATGCTCCTAGGGGAAGGGTTGGTAGGATTTAAACATCGCGCGATCCCGACCTCCACAAAAAGGATGACACTCAATGAAATACCTCATGCTTCAAATTTGTCACAAAACGGTTACCATACGTGCATGTTACGAGACTTGCAAACCTCAACACAAGTATTTATCAAATTCACAACTAATCTACTAGCATGACTCTAATATCACCATCCTCATATCTCAAAACAATCATGAAGTATCAAACTTCTCCTATCATTCATTGCACTTTATATGAAAGTTTTTACTATACCCAACTTGGATGCCTATCATATTAGGACTAGTTTTATAACCAAAGCCAATTACCATGTTGTTCTAAAAGACTCTCAAAAGAATATAAGTGAAGCATGAGAGTTCATCTATTTCTTCAAAATAAAACCATCGCCATGCTCTAAAAGATATAAGTGAAGAACTAGAGCAAAACTATCTAACTCTAAAGATATAAGTGAAGCACATAGAGTATTCTAATAAATTCCGATTCATGTGTATATGTCTCAAAAGGTGTGTCCAGCAAGGATGATTGTGGTAAACTAAAAAGCAAAGACTCAAATCATACATGACGCTCCAAGCAAAACACATATCATGTGGTGAATAAAAATATAGTCTCAAGTAAAGTTACCGATAGATGAAGATGAAAGAGGGGATGCCCTCCATCCCCAAGCTTAGGCTTTTGGTTGTCCATGAATTTTACCTTGGGGTTCCTTGGGCATCGCCAAGCTTAGGCTCTTGCCACTCTTTGTTCCATAGTCCATCAAATCCTTACTCAAAACTTGAAAACTTCCGAACACAAAACTTAGCCAAAAATCTCGTGAGCTCCGTTAATATAAGAAATCAAACCACCACTCAAAGATACTTTAATGAACTCATTCTTTGTTTATAATGGTGTTAAACCTACTGTATTCCAACTTCTCTATGATTCATACCCCCCGATACTACTCATAGATTCATCAAAATAAGCAAAGAACACACGAAAAACAGAATCTATAAAAAACAGAACAGTCGGTTGGAATCTGTAACTATCGAATACTTCTGTAACTATAAACAAATTGAAATAAATTGGTGTACGTGAGGAATTTGTCTATTGATCATCTGTAAAAAGAATCAACTAAGAAGAACTCTCCAGTAAAAAATGGTAGCTAATCTCGTGAGTGCTAAAGTTTCTGTTTTTATAGCACAATCGCAAAGACTTCACCCAAGTCTTCCCAAAGGTTCTACTTGGCACAAACACTAATTAAAACAGAAGCTAGATGCAATATTTATTCCTTAATAGAAGCAAAAGCAAATAAAATAAAATTGGGTTGCCTCCCAACAAGCGCTATCGTTTAACACCCCTAGGTCGGCACAATACAAGAATAGATCTAGGTATTGCCATAATGATAAGTTAGATCGCAAAAACTCATCTCATACTCCATACGTTCAGTAGCAAGTTTTCTTTGTGGCAAGAAAAAGTAGTCAAAATGGCTAAATTTAATAGGACAAAATTCCCCCATATCAAGCTGAGGAAGTATAGGTTCCTCCTTTGGCCCTTCATATTGCACAAACAATTCATCATTATAAGCATTCTTTTGGCAAAAGGTCATGAGCCTTTGCTCGAGAGAAAAACCTAACCCATTGTTTTGAATAGCAAAATCATCATTCAATTCAAAGATTCTATCGACTAAGATATCAGTAGGAACCTTTTTCCTAAGGTTATTTTATTAAAATCAACATGATCTAAAGATTGCAAACGCATTATGTCCTCTTGATTAAATAAGATAGCTTCTATGGGAGGACGACCAACGTCTACCGTATAATGTGTAAAGATTTCTTTGGCCTCTTTCATTATGAATCTGAACTCATGAGCCAAAAAGATAGTAGCTACACGCTTAACAGAAGAATGCTCAATATTGGAAAATTCCAGAAAAATTCTCTGAATGCAAGGATGCATATGGATAAACTGCAATTCAATTTCAACTACAAGCATAGATATGGCATCCGCAAGACTAATGGTTCTACGAAGAATAGATCCACCCATAGTGGGTAAAGCACCGGCACAAGTAAATAAGTCTTGAAGAACTCCTTTTCCAATAATATTACCACTACCAACCCGGAATTTCTTAGTATGTAAATTGGTAGTTTCATCTGGAGGATCAACATAAGTAAAGTTGCCCTCAGCGTTACTACCCTTTTCAACGACATCCTACACCATCTCAGACATGATAGCAACAAACCGCAAAAAGACGAACACACACGAGGCAAAAAAGAGGGAAGCGAATGGGAAAAAAGGCGAATAAAATGGCAAAGGTGAAGTGGGGGAGAGAAAAACGAGAGGCAAATAATGTAATGCGTGGGATAAGGGTTTGTGATAGGTACTTGGTATATGACTTTTGCGAAGATCTCCCCGCCAATGGCGCCAGAAATTCTTCTTGCTACTACTCGAGCTTGCGTTGTATTCCCTCAAAGAGGAAAGGGTGATGCAACACAGTAGCGTAAGTATTTCCCTCAGTTTGTGAGAACCAAGGTATCAATCCAGTAGGAGACCACGCGCGAGTCCCTCGTACCTATACAAACAAATAAGAACCTTGTAGCCAACGCGATAAAAGGGGTTGTCAATCCCTTCTCGGTCACTTACTAAAGTGAGATCTAGGAGATATGATAAGATAATATTTTTGGTATTTTTGGTATAGAGAAAAAGTAAATAATGCAAAGTAAAGTAAATAGTTGATGGAAGATTAAGATGATGAGAATAGACTGTGGAGCCATAGGTTTCACTAGTGGCTTCTCTCATGATAGCAGATTTCTACGGCGGGTGAACACATTACTATTGAGCAATTGATAGAAGAGCGCATAGTTATGGGAATATCTAGGCATGATCATTGTATATAGGAATCACGTCCATGACAAGTAGACCGAAACGATTCTGCATCTACTACTATTACTCCACACATCGACCGCTATCCAGCATGCATCTAGAGTATTAAGTTCATAAGAACAGAGTAACGCCTTAAGCAAGATGACATGATGTAGAGGGATAAACTCAAGAAATATGATATAAACCCCATCTTTTTATCCTTGATGGAAACAATACAATGCGTGCCTTGCTGCCCCTGCTGTCACTGGGAAAGGACACCACAAGATTGACCCCAAAGCCAAGCACTTCTCCCATTGCAAGAACTATAGATCTAATAGGCCAAACCAAACCAATAATTCGAAGAGACTTGCAAGGATATTTAAATCATGCATAAAATATTTCAGAAAAGAATCCAATATTGTTCATAGACAATCTTGATCATAAACCCACAATTCATCGGATCTCAACAAACACACCGCAAAAAGATTTCATTGAATAGATCTCCTCGAATATCGAGGAGAACTTTGTATTGAGATCCAAAGAGAGAGAAGAATCCATCTAGCTAATAACTATGGACCCGAAGGTCTGTGGTAAACTACTCACAACTCATCGGAGAGGCTATGGTGTTGATGTAGAAGCCCTCCGTGAACAATGCCCCCTCCGGCGGAGCTCCGTAATAGGCCCCAAGATGGGATCTCACGGGAACAGAAGGTTGCGGTGATGGAATTAGGGTTTCGTCTGTCTCCCCGATGTTTTCAGGGTATGTGAGTATATATAGGCTAAAGAGGCACGTCAGGTGATCAATAGGTGGCCCACAAGGGTGGGGGCGCGCCCCTTGCCCTCGTGGACACCTCCTTCGCTTCCTGGTGTGCACTCCAAGTCTTTCATGTTGATATTGTTCCAAAAATAACTCTCCCGAAGGTTTTATTCCGTTTGGACTCCGTTTGATATACCTTTTCTGCGAAACACCGAAATAGGCAAAAAAACAATTTGCACTGGGCCTTGGGTTAGTAGGTTATTCCCAAAAATAATATAAAAGTGTATAATAAAGCCCATTAAACATCCAAAACATAATATACAATAGCATGGAACAATAAAAAATTATAGATACGTTGGAAACGTATCAATAGCACACAAGGTATTCCTCCGATATCCAGGAGTTGCATGATCTCATAGTCAAAGGAATATGCATTTGACATACATGAAAGCAGTAGCAATATACTGTACGATCATATGCTAAGCTAACAGATGGGTCTTGTACATCATTCTCATAATGATGTGATCCCATTATCAAATGATAACTCATGTCTATGGTTAGGAAACCTTAACCATCTTTGATTAACGAGCTATTCTAGTAGAGGCTTACTAGGGACATGGTATTTGTTTATGTATTCACACATGTATTTAGGTTTCCAGTCAATACAATTTTAGCATGAATAATAAATCTTTATCATGATTAAGGAAATATAATAATAACCATTTTAATATTGCCTATAGGGCATATTTCCTTAAGTCTCCCACTTGCACTAGAGCCAATAATCTAGTTCACATCACCATGTGATGAACACCCAAAGAGTTTTACTAGAGCCAATAATCTAGTTCACACCGCCATATGATTAACACCCATAGTTCACATCGCCATGTGATTAATAACCAAAGAGTTTAGTAGAGTCAATAATCTAGTACACATCGCCATGTGATTAACCTTCAAAGAATCTTAAGGTATGATCATGTTTTGCTTGTGAGAGAGTTTTAGTCAACGCGTGTGCAACATTCAGATCTATGTGTATTTTGAAAATTTCTATGTCTACAATGCTATGCATAGAGCTACTCTAGCTAATTGCTCATACGTTCAATATGCATCCAGACTGATACTCTGGGTCATCTGGATTAGTGTCAAAGCTTGCATCAGCGTAACCCTTTACGACGAACTCTTTATCACATCCATAACCGAGAAACATTTCCTTATTCCTCTAAGGATAATTTTGACCACTATCCTGTGATCCACTCCTGGTTCACTCTTGTACCCCTTTTCCAGACACGTGGAAGGCACCCATTAGGTCTGGTACACAACATGGCATGCTTTATTTAACCTATGGCTGAGGCATGGGGAATGACTTTCATTCTTTCTATATTTTTCTGCCGTGGTTGGGCTTTGAGTCTTACTCAACTTCATATCTTACAACTCAGGGAAGAACTCCTTCTTTGACTAATTCATTTTGAACTCCTTCAAAATCTTATCAAGGTATGTACTCATCAAAAGAATTATCAAGTGTCTTGATCTATCTCGATAGATCTTGATGCCCAGTATGTAAGAATCTTCACCGAGGTCTTTCATTAAAAAAATCCTTTCAAACACTCCTTTATGCTTTCCAGAAAATTCTACATCGTTTCCGATCAAGAATATGTCATTCACATATACTTATCAAAAAGACTGTAGTGCTCCCACTCACTTTCTTGTAAATACAGGCTTCACCGCAAGTCTGTATAAAACTATATGCTTTGAGCAACTCATCAAAGTGTATATTCCAACTCCAAGATGCTTGCACCAGTCCATAGATGGATCGCTGGAGCTTGCGCACTTTGTTAGCACCTCTAGGATTGACAAAACCTTCTGGTTGCATCATATACAACTCTTCTTTAAGAAATCCATTAAGGAATGCAGTTTCGACATCCATTTGCCTGATTTCATAAAATACGACAATTGCTAACATGATTCAGACAGACTTAAGCATCGCTAAGAGAGAGAAAGTCTCATCATAGTCAACACCGTGAACTTGTCAAAAACCTTTTGCAACAAGTCGAGATTTGTAGACAGTGATATTACCATCAGTGTCGGTCTTCCTCTTGAAGATCCATTTATTCTCAATGGCTTGCCGATCATCGATCAAGTCCACCAAAGTCTGCACTTTGTTCTCCTACATGGATCCTATCTCAGATTTCATGACCTCAAGCCATTTATTAGAATTTGGTCTCATCATAGCTTCTTCATAGTTCGAAGGTTCGCCGTTGTCTAACAACATGACTTCCAGGATAGGGTTACCATACCATTCTGGTGCGGTACATGTTCTGGTTGACCTTCGAGGTTCGGTAGTAACTTGATATGAAGTTTCATGATCATTATCATTATGTTCTTCTCTAGTTGGTTAGGCATCACGGGAATAGTTTTGTCTGATGATCTACTTTCCAATTCGAGCGAAGGTACAATTACCTCATCAAGTTCTACTTTCCCCCCACTCACTTCTTTTGAGAGAAACTCCTTCTCTAGAAAGGATCCATTCTTAGCAACAAAGATCTTGCCTTAGGATCTGTGGTAGAAGGTGTACCCAACAGTTTCTTTTGGGTATCCAATGAAGACGCACTTCTTCGGTTTGTGTTCGAGCTTATCAGGCTGAAGCTTTTTCATATAAGCATCACAACCCCAAACTTTAAGAAACGAAAACTTTGGTTTCTTGCCAAACCATTGTTCATATGGTGTCGTCTCAACAGATTTAGACGATGCACTATTTAACGTGAATGCAGCTATCTCTAATGCGTAACCCCAAAATGATAGAGGAAAATCGATAAGAGACATCATAGAACGCACCATATCCAATAGAGTACGGTTACGATGTTCAGACACAACATTACGCTGTGGTGTTCCAGGTGGCATGAGCTGTGAAACTATTCCACATTGTTTCAAATGAAGACCAAAGTCGTAACTGCTACTTCTCAAGCTTGCGTTGTATTCCCTCGAAGAGGAAAGGGTGATGCAGCACAGTAGCGTAAGTATTTCCCTCAGTTTTTGAGAACCAAGGTATCAATCCAGTTGAAGACCACGCGTGAGTCCCTCGCACCTGCACAAACAAATAAGAACTTCGCAGCCAACAAGATAAGGGGTTGTCAATCCCTTTACGGTTACTTACGAAAGTGAGATCTGATAGATAGGATAGTTTGATATTTTTGGTATTTTTGGATATAAGCACAGAAAGTAAAAACAGGAAAGTAAAATAGATTGTACATTGATATGTTGAGAATAGACCCGGGGGGCATAGGTTTCACTAGTGGCTTCTCTCATGATAGGAGATTTCTACGGTGGGTGAACGAATTACTGTCGAGAAATTGATAGAAAAGCGAATAATTATGAGAATATCTAGGCATGATCATTATATATAGGCATCACGTCCGTGACAAGTAGACCGAAACGATTCTACATCTACTACTATTACTCCACACATCCGCCGCTATCCAGCATGCATCTAGAGTATTAAGTTCATAAGAACAGAGTAATGTTGTAAGCAAGATGACATGTTGTAGAGGGATAAACTCAAGCAATGTGATATAAACCCCATCTTTTTATCCTCGATGGCAACAATACTATACGTGCCTTGCTGCCCCTGCTGTCACTGGGAAAGGACACCGCAAGATTGAACGCAAAGCCAAGCACTTATCCCATTCCAAGAACTATAGATCTAGTAGGCCAAACCAAACCGATAATTCGAAGAGACTTGCAAGGATATTATAATCATACATAAAAGAATTCAGAAAAGAACCAAATATTTCTCATAGATAATCTTGATCATAAACCCACAATTCATCGGATCTCGACAAACACACCGCAAAAAGATTACATCGAATAGATCTCCTGATGCGGAGCATCCCATGGTCATCTCCATGGACCTACTATCGCCTCACCAAGTACCAAGTGGACCCATGACACGCGCTCGAGCACGAGCTCTCGAGACCGAGGTCACTTCACTCCTCTCTCTACGTCGTTTCGATTCACACCACACATGGCTGCTACCCTCATCCGAAGTTCTATGCATACTCAGGTACCTCGGGAGCAACCATGGAGAAGTTAAGGTAAGAAGGAAGAAGGAGGAGAAAACAACCAAGACTCAGACAACCCGGATGATCCAGACGAAGACCCGGATGATTCAGACAAAGCCCGGATGATCCGGACCAACGTCTGGACGATTCGGATAATGCGCGCCCCCGACACCCGGAGCTCCATGCCGAAGACGGATCATCCGGACCCCGGCCCAGATTATCCGGACGCACCCGGACGTCCAGAACAAGACCCGGACATCCGGACCTCCCCGCTGCAGAAAGACATGTCCGGATCATCCGGACCCCCGAAGCCCGGATCATCCGGACACTGCGTGCGTGCATGACTATTGGGCCGAAGCCCATGTACCCCTTCGCCCCTCCTAGCCTATATATGTCACTCCACCCATACTATCTAGGGTCAGCTTTGTGTTAGCTCATCCAAAACCTTAGTGGTTCCTCTCCTACGAGACCGCGGCCTCCTCGGAGAAGATCCACCGGATTGAAGACCTCCTTTACGGAGAAGAACATCAAGACATCCTTACGGGGATGACTACCGCCACTTGTATCGTCCTTAGTTGATCCTGTATCGCACTTTGTGTACCCGGATCTAGCATTTGTGTGACCAAAACTTGTTGATTTGAGTGGTTTTCTCCTTGTTCCTCTTGTGTTTTTCCTCGTGCCCCTTGTGTTCTTCCTCGGGATCCCTCCTTTTTGTGAAAGATCGGCCACGTAGGGTTCCACCCTACATCATCTATGGTATCATGAGCCTTGGCTGATCACGAATTTGGAGCCCCACACCTTGTTTTCTAGCTCGTTTTTGTTGTTTTTCGTCCAAATTCGAAAATCCCCACAAAAATAGCCCTACAATTTTTTTGTGATTTGTGTGTTTTGATGAGATTTTGTTGATTGTGATCCGTGGTTGAGTTGTGTGACAAGTGGATTG
>LR738714.1:543839753-543913510 GCA_902687465.1 Secale cereale
CCACCCGGATCATCCGGCTCCGATCCGGATCATCCGGCCAGACACCCGGATCATCCGGCCTCCGCTGATGAAACTACATTTTGCAGTTTTTCTTCGCCACCTTTCCGCCACCGCAACAACCCTACCTACCCCTGCCGCTACACCCTCGATATATCCACCACCACCACCATCATTGCCTACCCAAAACCCTACGGTCTTACCTCTTTGTGTCTTGGATAGTTTGAGTTGTGGTTGTGTTTCGGCTATCTCGGAGCGGAACGACATCTACAAGACCACCTCTCAACCTTGACAAGGACGGTAACATCGACGACACCTCGTTTACTACCTTGCAATTGCATTGATAAACCCTCATCGACCTTTTTGCGTAGCTTTCCCACCGAGACTAGCCATTTGAGCATTGCCGGGCCACGACACTTGTGCACATTAGTAATAGTCATAGACATTGCATACTACATCGTCATATCTCTGTGTGACACAAGAGTGTTCCGCATACACAATAGCTATCTTGATCCGAGAAGCATGCATAAGTGGCCAAAGAAAGAGCTCACAAGCTTTTAAGTAAAAGAGCCATCCAAAGCTTATAAGCAAAAGCACAATAGCATCAAACGCCTTGCATCAAAAGAGATCATATGAAATAGCAATACATCATTGTGTGCTCAAGCATCGGCACATCATACACTCATATCATACTTGTGATAGGAAGTCGTTACATTGCTCTTATAGGTCATGCACATGTGTGTATCCGCCTTTTAAGCAATCGGTTAGCGTCTCTCTAGCGTTGTGCAGCACGAGCATTTTCCATGGTTTCCACATTTTCGCTCACTTTTGGTTGCACAACCACATTTATCTATCCGTGCGTGTGTTGCATGTGCTACTTATTGCTTGTGATCTACTTGTTGCATGAGCCAATTGTGAATCATTTTCAACATCATTGAATCTTACTCACTTTTTGCATTGAATTTTTCCACCATCCGAACCAAGCTACTCTAAAAGCTTTACTTGTGTAGGTGTGAGAATCGACAAGACTTGGTACCAATAGTGCTATTTCCGGGTTACATTATTGAGTGATCATTGATCCATTGTCAACTTCGGTCAAGGTATATTTGGTATCGTCTTCTCCTTTCTCCCACTCACGTATTTGCTTGTGACGATGGATAGGCCAAGTACATCTACGAACCCACTCTTCGATGATCCTGAAGAATCGAACAACTACGTCACCAAACTACATCTCTTCGGTGTCCAACGAGCTCTACCTCAAGAAAGTGAAGCTATGCGCGAACACATTGAGCAAGTCGCCGCCGACGCACGTCAACTTGAAGCAAGAACAAGAGAGCAATTCGACATCATCAACACCAACATGGCTACTAAATTTGATGCGCTACGGACTTTGATAGTCAACTGACGCTCTTCTTCCACATCTTCTCAAAGACGAAGCCGCTCAAGTCGCCACACCGACTCCACAAACGGCTCAAGTACCCCTACACCCAAAACTCTTCGTCAAGCCGCACGTCAAGCTCCACATGACAACCGGAATCCACTTCATTACAAGAGCTCCCAAGAGCTACTTGGCGAATAAGAAAGTCGACATCGTCAAAACAAAGCTACACTTGAGCAAGCACAAGAACGGCAAAGACTACGCCAACAACAACAAGAGCGAGCACGTCAACACCAAGAAGAACAAGATGCCAAAGCTCATTGTCAAGCACAACACCGCCGAGAAGCTCAAGCTCTTGAGGCGCAAGGAGCATTACGTGATTCACATCGCAATGTGGCAACTCGCAATCGACACACTCGTCCACAAGAGGATTTCCTTCGCGATGAGATGCAAGAGAGGTGCCACCAAGCACGAATGCAACAAGAAGTTCCTCCTCAAGCGCGACAAGAGCAAAAACCTCAACAAGAACCGCAAACTCGGCAAGAACACCATGACAATGAACACCTACTCCACCAAGAGCGACATGAGATTGACAACCGTCCAAATCAAGAACGTCCTCCCAATAGGCAAGCAAACAATGAAGAGCATCGCTATGGCAAGCTTAAGTTCACCATGCCAAAGTTTTCCGGAAGCATTGATCCCGAAGACTACCTCTCATGGGCATTGAAGGTCGACAAGATCTTCAGCCTACACAACTTTGATGAAGAAAAGAAAATTGCAATGGCCTCCCTTGAGTTACAAGACTATGTGCTCATTTGGTGGGAGCAAATCATTGAGAGAATAGAAGCAAAAGGAGAACCTCTTATCACTACTTGGGCTCAAATGAAGGAAGTCATGAGAGCACGCTTCGTGTCAACACACTACAACCGTGACTTGTTCAAGAAGCTACAACTCCTCAAGCAAGGTACCAAGTCCGTTGAAGAGTACTACAAGGAAATGGAGATTACCATGATATGAGCAAACATCACGGAAGATGAAGAACAAATGATGGTGAGATTCTTGAATGGACTCAACTATCCTATCAAGAAGATTGCGGACTTTCAACCATACACCAATCTCCTCGAGATAGTACACCAAGACATCAAAGCGGAGCGACAAGTTCAAGAGGACTACAAGTACTCCAAGTTCACCTCCAAGAACTGCGGCTCCTACAACCAAGCTTCAACGACCTCAGCTCCTCCTACCTCTACCAAGCCATCTACAAACTTTGGTGACAAGTCAAGCTATAAGAATGCGACTACATCAAGTCGGCCACCTTCTATGAGCAACGTCAAGCCAAGAGTCTCATCATCTACAACTCCAACCGAGGACAACTCCAAGACGAGTTCCATCAAATGTTTCAAATGCCAAGGGCGAGGCCACAAGTCATTTAAGTGCAAGACCATTCGTACCATGATCATCAATGATGACGGATCTTATGACTCAATGAGCGATGATGAAATGGAAGCCCTCGAACATGTAGCTATGCATCGCCAAGTGAATGAAGATGAAGATCATCAAGTGTTTTGCGACAATGACTCGAGTCCCAATCTCGTTGTCTCCAAGGTCTTGACACTCCAACATCAACAAGATGACGACCAACGATGTCATATTTTCCATACCAAGGCCGGCATCAATGGACGCTCCGTCAAGGTTATCATCGATGGAGGAAGTTGTCATTACTTGGCAAGCAAAGAGCTATGCGACAAGCTAAACTTGGTGAAGTCGAAGCACCGTCATCCCTACAAGGTCCAATGTCTTAGTGACACCGGCACTCTTCGAGTCGAGCATACCGTGCAAGTTTCCTTTAAGATAGGCGCCTACGAGGACACACTTGAGTGTGATGTGGTCCCTATGTCCGTGTGCCACCCTCTTCTTGGACGACCATGGCAATATGATCGTGGAGTCACACACAATGGATGGACCAACCACTATAGCTTCAAGATGAAAGGAAAGGAGTTCATGCTACGCCCAATGTTACCAAGTCAAGTAGCCGAAGACAAACACATACCTACCAACCATCATGGAGAGAGTGGTGAGAGAGTGAGCCACCAAAAGGAGAGTGAGAGCCACAAGCCAAATATGAGCGACTCCACAATGAGTGACAAGAAACAACTAGTGCTATTCGCCACCAAAAGTGAGATGAGAGAAGTGTGTGAGAACCCCTCGAGTGTCTTTCACCTTGTGCTTTTATGCAAAGGGGAAGCCAAACCTACTAACACTTCACCACCTCCACCTTTATTGTTGTCTCAATTGTTGGAGGAATTCTTGGACGTCTTCCCCGATGAGCTACCTCCGGGTCTACCTCCACTTCGCGGAATCGAACACCGCATCGACCTCATACCCGGCGCACCACTTCCGAACAAGGCTCCTTACCGCGTCAACCCCGAGGAAACCAAGGAGATACAACGACAAGTACAACAACTCATTGACAAAGGTCATGTACGTGAAAGCTTGAGCCCTTGTGCCGTTCCGGTTATTCTCGTGCCTAAGAAAGATGGAAATTTTCGCATGTGCTCTGATTGTCGCCCGATAAATGCTATCACTGTTAGATACAGTCACCCTATCCCACGCTTAGACGACATGCTTGATGAATTATGCGGTGCCACCATCTTTTCGAAAATTGATCTTAAAAGTGGTTACTACCAAATTCGCATTCAAGAGGGTGATGAGTGGAAAACGGCTTTCAAAACCAAGTTTGGGTTATATGAGTGGCTTGTCATGCCACTGGGTGTATCGGAAGCGCCCGGTTCATTTATGCGTCTCATGCATTTTGTTCTACGACCCTACGTATGCGTCTTTGTCGTGGTTTATTTTGATGACATCATCATTTTTAGCAAGTCGCTTGAGGACCATGTGACACACATCCGTATGGTTTTACAAACCCTTCGGAAAGAGCGCTTATATGCTAACATGAAAAATGCACTTTTGGCGTTGACAAGGTCGTTTTCTTAGGATTTGTCGTTTCCTCCCAAGGTGTTCACGTTGATGAAACTAAAATTGAAGCAATTAAAACTTGGCCTCAACCAACGAACCTTCAAAAAGTGCGTAGCTTTCTTGGTTTAGCCGATTTCTATCGATGTTTTGTGAAGGACTTTAGCACAATTGCTATGCCCCTTCACGCCTTGAGCAAGAAGAACGCACCCTTTGTTTGGGGACCTTCGCAAGACACCACGTTCATTAAGCTCAAAGACTTGCTCACCCACGCACCACTTCTTGCCCTACCAAACTTTGATAAACCTTTCGAGATTCATTGTGACGCTAGTGGTACCGGAATAGGTGGCGTGCTCATGCAAGAAAAGCGCCCAATTGCGTACTTTAGCGAGAAGCTATCCGGAGCGCAACTTAACTACCCCATCTATGATAACGAGTTATATGCCTTGCTGAGAGTTTTGCGCATTTGGGAACATTACTTTAGACCTCATGAATTCATTCTTCATACGGACCATGAGACACTCAAGTATCTCAAGGGTCAAACTAAGTTGAACAAGAATCATGCTAAGTGGAGTGAGTTCATCGAGTATTTTCCCTACGTCATCAAGTACATCAAAGGCAAAGAAAATGTTGTGGCGGATGCGCTTTCCCGCAAATGCATGCTTGTCACAAAACTTGATTTGAATGTTATTGGCTTTGAGCACATTAAAGACTTATATGAGCATGATCCTTTCTTTGCAAATCCTTATGCTAAGTGTTTGACGAACACTTCTTGGGAACATTACTACATCCAAGATGGATATCTTATGAGAGCTAACAAACTTTGCATTCCCGAGTCTTCGCTTCGTTTTCTCCTTTTGCAGGAATCTCATGGAGGAGGACTCATGGGTCACTTTGGACACGACAAGACATTTGCTACGCTCTCCAAGAACTACTTTTGGCCCAAGATGCTACGTGACGTCTCACGCCTCACCAACCGATGCTCTACATGTCGCAAAGCTAAGTCAAAAGCTCAATCTCATGGTCTTTACATGCCACTCCCTATTCCATACCATCCATGGGAAGACATAAGCATGGACTTTATACTTGGATTGCCTAGGACTCAAAATGGAAAAGATTCCGTGTTTGTTGTCGTCGCTAGATTATCTAAAATGGCTCATTTGATTCCTTGTAACAAGATCGACGATGCTTCACATGTGGCAAATCTCTTTTGTAGGGAAATCATTCGTCTACATGGAGTGCCCAAGACGATCGTGTCGGACCGGGACGTCAAGTTCTTGAGGTAGTTTTGGAAGACTCTATGCGCCAAACTCGGCATCAAGCTCCTCTTCTCTTCGGCATATCATCCACAAACCGACAACCAAACAGTGGTGACGAACCGCACACTTCGACGCTTTTTCGCGTGTTGATAAAAAGAACATCAACGAATGGGAGCAATGCTTGCCCATCGCCGAGTACGCCTACAACCACGCAAGACGTTCGACTACCGGCAAGTCCCCTTTCGAGGTCGTCTACGGCTTCAAACCATTGTCCCCTTTGGATATCCTACCTCTACTGTGACGCCCGAAGACCGACGTCCCAGAAGATTCCAGAAGATTCCAGAAGATTCCAGATGTTCCGGGTTTTCCCGTGTGTTTCTTTTGTGCTTGCGTTATTTATTTTTGCATTGCATCATATCATCAAGCCATCATGTCTTTAATTTTGCATCTCAACTTAAATAAATTGTGTAGACCTTCGGTCCATTTAAATCGAGGGAAGAATGTCTTCTCTTTAAAACATATAAAAGCCTCTCAATATTTTTAGGGAGCTATAAAAAATATTCCATTCGTTGGAATTAACCCAACACACTTGCATATTATTTCCCCATGTCTTTTTCACTTCGAGTGTCTCCTTTAAAAACCTTGCCAATAATTCTTCTCCGTTGTTTCGAGGTTCCTCCGAAAATTCGAACATTTTTGGATACTTCAATAATCAAGTCTTAGTTCAAACCCATTTGAATTAAATTCAAATATGTTTGAATTATATCTCGATCTTGCCTTTTCTATTTTCTCGGACCGTGCTCATTTTATGATGCCCGAGAAAAATACTCCCATGTGCTAATTTTTGCCCTAACCCCCTCCTCATTTTTATTCTCTTCTCTTATTTTGGTTTCTGCTAAAAACCAGATAAGGGAGTGAAGACCAGCCAACCTTCTAGGCCGTCCCTGCCTTCCCTTCCCAGGCCCAGGCCTCAAGGCCCATCAGCCTTCAGGCCCGCTTAATTCCCTAAACCCTAGCCCGAGCTTTCCCCTCGGTCACTCCCTCTCCCGCACCCTCCGCCGCCAGAGGCCTCGTTTCCTCGACCCTTTTCCCTCGATCCTCTACCCCCCTCGCTCGCTCTCCCAGCGACCCGCTCTCCCCGAGCAGCCCGATCCCCCAAGTCCCTTCGATCTCCACCCCTCCAGCGCCATGGCTCTTCCCCGTGCCCCTCCAGCGCCGCGGCTCTGCCCCGCGAGCCGTCGCATCGCCAGTCCAGGCGCCATGCCGCAGTCGCCATGGCCTCTTCCTCCCTCCGATCTCCTCCTTCGCGCCATGGATGCGCCTCCAGCTCCGTCTCCAGCGCCGGTCCGCCCCTGCTCGCCAAGCTCCGCAGGCCAAGGCCCCGAGCGCCCTCTCCTCTGGCTTCGCTCGTCCTCAGCGCCAGCGCCGTGCCCTCCGTGCTGCCTCCTCGCCTCTGGCCCGCGGCCACGAGCGCCTCCAGCCGTGGCTCCCTCCATCTCCAGGGCACCGGCCGCCTCCCCAAGCTGGCCTCGTCCTCCGCAGCTCCCTGCTGACCACGGTAGCAGCCGTCCTCCGCTCCCCGAGACCCCGCCTCCTCGTCTAGGGGAGCTGCCCCGTTCGCCAGGCCCGGCCTCGTCCAGTGCACGAGCAGCACCTCCGTCGCCAGGGCTTGCAGTCCCTCCACCGGCGCGCCTAGCCTTGCTGCTATTGTGCTTCTTCTTTCGGCTTTGCGTTTTGTTTTTGTCCAGCAAATAACCATGGAGCAGCGAGTACATCTACGTAACGAGAACATCTACGAACCGTGTACGAGACCGACGCCAAGTACCACGACCAAGTACCCCGACGACCGCGGTCTTCGGAATCGTCAAGTACCCCGACATCGATGACATGAACAACTACGAACGAGAACGACTTCATGAACAAGTACCACTACCGTCGCCGAGACCGCAAGTACCTCTACCGACGACTTGAACGACTAGAACGGGAACAACTACACGGCGATACGTCGAGTACCACGACACGATATCGGAACGACTACTTCCTCTATGGCCGTGTACCACTACTTCCTCTACGTCCCTCTACGATCTCGAACCGCCCCAAAACGCTTGTTCCGAAGGTATAACCCGAGACGATGACCCGAGAACGTATCCTTGTTGTGTTGTATGATGTATCCCTTGTGTGCACCGTGCCCGAATCGTCTTTTGTCGAGCTCCTCGGTTGCCTCGTCGCCGACTCGTGGGAACCCGGTGACGGGATCACCCACCTTTCATCTTGTTCCGCACGTTCACTCCACCTTTGCTTTTGCACCGGTCTCTCAATGAGTTACCGGAACCGAGATGTTGCCGTTGCATCATTTTCGGATCGTTGCCGTGGCACCCTTTCCTTCCACCGTGGTGACAATACTTCATGTCTTCTTCTTGTTAACTTTTAATAAAAATTGCATAAACTTGATCATGTCATCCGCATCATGTTAACAACCTTTGTATGTTTAATTGTTGTTGCTTTAATAATTGCTAAACATGCTCATGGGGATTTTCCGGAATATGTTGTTGTTATTTTCCGGCCTCATTTAAAATGCCTAAATAGTGTAGTTTTATTATGCTTCACCTCTTGCCATGTTAAAAACATTTAACCTTGTCTTGTAAATAACGAGAGTCAATTAAATAATTATAATGTGGTGTTTCGTCAATATGCAACTCGTTGCATATTGAGCTCCACTTAACTTGTAGTTTTGTTTGTGCACTTTGCCATGCATAATTAAACCGGACTATCATCATACTTGGATGTGCATCGTATGCCATGCTTATGATTGTGTGTTTACCGTGTTGTTTGCTTCTTTCCGGTTGCTTCTCTTGTTAGCTTCGGTTTCGTTCCGGAGTTGTGAGGTTTTCGCTCGACTGTTGCTCCATCTACTTCATGGATCCGTTCTTATCCCTTGCGGAATTCCCAGGCAAGATGATCATACCCTTGGATACCTTTACTACCATTGCCATGCTTAGTTGTCTCGATGCTATCGTTACATGTCGCGCTACCCATCTTTTATGTCAGCCTCTCCTTGTTGCCATGAAGCCTCTAACTTTTGAAACCTTCCTAGCAAAACCACTGTTCGGCTATGTTACCCGCTTGCTCAGCCCCTCTTATAGCGTTGTTAGTTGCAGGTGAAGATGAAGTTCGTTCCAGGAGGGAACTTGTTGTTGTTATATCACAATATCTATTATTATTATAATAACACACCTATATACTGGGCATGGGTGGAAGGCTTGGCCTTTTGCTCGGTGTTTTGTTCCACTCATGCCACCTTAGGCGCCGATAAACCGGCATTATGTTCCTTGATTTTGCGTTCCTTACACGATGGGTGGATGGGGACCCCTTGACAGTTCGACTTTGAATAAAACTCCTCGATGGTTTTAATTTTCTCATAATAACAACTTAATTAATTAATTAATTTGCATAGGGAGTTAGCGCTACCCGAGGATTCTTTCTACATAGCAGGGGGGCCAGTGCTGATGGTGTTGGTCCCAAACGGGGAGCCTGCGGGGCCACCACGGGGAAACTCGAGGATTGGCTCCCGTAGCTTCACCCATCCGGTTGTGTCCTGAGACGAGATACACGCGGCAACTATCAGGGCGTCGACACACCGGGAGGTCTTGCTGGACTTGTTTTACCATTGTCGAAATGTCTTGTGCTACCGGGATGCCGAGCCTGATCGGATTTCCCTAAGATAAGGAGTGATGATATTATATTTATCACTTCAGCTAATCGTGAGAGCTTGTGATGGGCTAAGTTGGAACACCCCTGCAGGGTTATGATCTTTCGAAAGCCGTGCCCGCGGTTATGTGGCAGATTGGAATTTGTTAATGTCCGGTTGTAGAAAACTTGACAGAGGATCCGAAGTAAAACACACAACTGTGTGAGTAACCGTGACTGTCTCTTTTCACTTTGAGAAGAGAACACGGTGGGGTTATGTTTGACTCGTATGTAGTTCAGGATCTTTAGCGATCACTACTTTTGCGACCGTTTGCGTAGATGCTTTTCTTATTCTGGTACTCGTAAGTTAGCCACCATATTATGCTTAGCCGCTGCTGCAACCTCACCACTTTTCCTCTTCCTACCCATAAAGCTTTGCTAGTCTTGTTACCCATGGTTATGGGATTGCTGAGTCCTCGTGGCTCACAGATACTAGAACACCAGATGCAGGTTCAGCCGAGAATGAAGCAGGAGCTGGTTCAAGTTCTTCACTGGGAGCTCGATGAAGAGTTTGGCCGTATGCTTGTGACGTTTCCGACGATCAGTAGTGGTTTCTACTAGGATTCGATCCTGACCTGTGGCTTTATGTTGTTTTGGTATCTTGTTTTTGGATCTTACCCTTAGATGGGCTGTGATGTTTTGAATGATGTCTTGCTTATGTAATGTATTGTGTGAAGTGGCGAGTGTAAGCCAACTATCTTCTTTTGCATTTTAATCCCTCTTTTACATGAGTCGTGCAAGGATACCAAACTTGAGATCATTTTAGGATGGGCTTATACCTTTAAGTCGTGCCTCGACACGTAGGAGGTATAGTCCCATCCTGGGCATTAGAAGTTGGTATTCAGAGCCTTCTCCGACCTAGAAGCCCCCACTGATTGATCGAATCGTTGACGGTTGAGTCTAGGCACACACTTGAAAATGTTTTGAGTCCTATATATATAACGGAGAGTAGGATTTCTTTTGCTCCTCATCTCTTTTCATTCTGGTGAGGACTCCTGACGACTACTCTTGCCTCTTCTACTTTCAAAAAAATTCACCAATTTTTTTTAGGATCTCGCGAGTATTGTTTGGATTGTTTCGATGTCTTTGTGACGAGAACATTGTTCTCGACGCCTCCTGTCATTAGGGGTTGTGGCAGTGTCCCGGGTAGTTGAGCTCCGAGGTGTTGTCGTCACAAATCCATCGCGGCAGTACTAGAATACTTAAGACGGCCGACATCGAAAACTCTCCTATGCGGTTAGTGGCAAGATAACCCCGACATCACCTAGTACTGGGGAGGTAGTTCGGGAGTATTGCCATAGCTTGTATAGTAGATGCGTTTCGAAGGTCCGAGGTAAACGGTTTCCGAGAACAACTGGTTATGTGTTGAAGGATGGATACAGCTGGATGTAGGATTAGAGTTGAGTGCGCGATGCTTCCCCTGTATCCCCAACACCTGATTGCATAACTGGAAACTTTCGGAAATTAATAGGTGGGTTCATCTAGTAGTTCTAGGCATTCTTCCAACGAGTGCATGATATGAAGTTCGGGGTTCTACATTGAGTGAAGTGGTTTTATGGGCTTGTTCCGATCGGGAGTTGCATCTTAAAGGGTCCTTGGCTATGCTGATCCGGGGATTGCAAAACCCTTTTGTAACACGTTCCATAAGCTTTCAGCACGAAGATGTCGAACGAAGCTTCTATCTTGTATTTGTTCTATCTGTTCCTTGTTCCTTTTTATTTCCCTTTTGTTCTCCCAAGTGGCTTCTCGTCAAGCTGATGTACCTGCGGAATTCATTCGTTCAATTCTCTGTTCGGATAGATGTGTTGCAACATAATCTTCTTCATAAACATATCTATCCTTTGTTTCGTTTTGATTCTGGTATTCGAGTTGCTTCGATGTCAAATGTTGATTCCATACCTTTCCAATCGGTGTTCTCATATTTCTATGGGAGTGCTAATTCTTCTTGACCATCGAGATGGTCATGTTAAATCCTTTTTCAACCGGTGTGCCTTCTCTTCAAGTTATTCCGTACGGACGCCGTTGAGAAATCTGACGATTTGTCTGTTTCATTCATCCCAAATTGTCTTTGTTTTTTTCCCCACCCTCCCACCCTTCTTCTTCTTGGAGTCAGAAATTCTCTAATGAAGTATCCATTTTATTCATGTGATATTTCTTCATTCTTTTCCTTCAATGTTCTTATCCGGTGATTTCTCGTGAAGATGCTCAGGAAATTCCAAGTTCATCATTCTTTTGTTCTATAAATTCTGCCGGTGGATGTAATTCAAGATTTCGGTGTTGATCTTATCCTTTTCCTCATTTCACAATGTTTTCTTATTCCGGTGCACCAATTAATCATTCTCCTCTTGTTATTCATATCCGGAGTGCTGAATATTCATAATTCCATTCTTAATCCGTTCAATTATTTTGAGGATTGTTATCTTGCTCAAGCCAGTTAATTCAACCGGTGCAATATCTCTTAAGCAATCTTTTTCAACGGCGATTTCTTTTGAGTGGGCCCTAACCCACAGGTCTTTTTCCAGGATCCTACCTGACTCTTCTTTTTCCGGAGTATTCTGAAATTCTTTTCAAGTGTGACGTAAGAATGATTTCCATCAGTCATATGCCTTCTCCAAGTTTACTTTCAAATTCTTGTTCATCATTCGTTCATCATTGGTTCTACATCTTCGGAAGGACCGTTTCCCCAACGAGCGCAAGTCTAAACTACTACCTCGGGCCGACGAACCCTTCAAGGTGCTAGCACGCTACAACAACAACGCCTACAAGATCGACATTCCACGCGACAAGTACAACGTGAGCGATGTCTTCAACGTCAAGGATCTCTCCACTTTCCATGGTGATGAAGATTTCGATTCGAGGTCGGATCTTTCCCAAGGGAGGGAAGATGATGAGGAGCATCCCAAGGTCATCTCCATGGACCTACCATCGCCTCACCAAGTACCAAGTGGACCCATGACACACGCTCGAGCACGAGCTCTTGAGACCGAGGTCACTTCACTCCTCTCTCTACGTCGTTTCGATTCACACGAGACATGGCTGCTACCCTCATCCGAAGTTCTATGCATACTCAGGTACCTCGGGACCAACCATGGAGAAGTCAAGGGACAAGAAGAATTGAAGAAGGAAGAAGGAGGAGAAAACAGCCAAGACTCAGACAGCCCGGATGATCCGGACGAAGACCCGGATGAACCGGACAGAGCCCGGATGATCCGGACCAACATTCGGACGATCCGGATAATGCGCGCCCCCGACACCCGAAGGTCCACGCCAAAGTTGGATCATCCGGACCGCGGCCCGGATCATCCGGACGCACCCGGACGTCTGGACCAAGACCCGGACATCCGGACCTCCCCGCTGCAAAAAGACATGTCCGGATCATCCGGACGCCACCCCGGATCATCCGGACCCCCGAAGCCCGGATCATCCGGACCAACGTCCGGATCATCCGGACAGTGCCTGCGTGCATGACTATTGGGCCGAAGCTCATGTCCCCTTTGCCCCTCCTAGCCTATATATGTCACTCCACCCATACTATCTAGGGTCAGCTTTGTGTTAGCTCATCCAAAACCTTAGTGGTTCCTCTCCTACGAGACCGCGGCCTCCTCGGAGAAGATCCACCAGATTCAAGACCTCCTTTACGGAGAAGAAAATCAATACCTCCTCACGGGGATGACTACTGCCACTTGTATCGTCCTTAGTTGATCGTGTATCGTGTATCGCACTTTGTGTACCCGGATCTAGCATTTGTGTGACCTAAACTTGTTGATTTGAGTGGTTTCCTCCTTGTCCCTCTTGAGTTTTTCCTCGTGCCCCTCGTGTTCTTCCTTGGCATCCCTCCTTTTCCTAAAAGATCGGCCACGTAGGGTTCCACCCTACATCATCTCCTCGAAGACCAAGGTGAACTTGGTATTGATATCCAAGAAGAGAGAAGAATCCATCTAGATACTAACTATGGACCCGAAGGTCTGTGGTAAACTACTCACAACTCATGGTGAGGCGATGGTGTTAATGTAGAAGCACTCCGTGGAAGACCCCCCCCCCCTCCGGCAGAGCTCCGGAACATGCCCCAAGATGGGATCTCACGGGAACAGAAGGTTGCGGTAGTGGAATTAGGGTTTTCACTGCTGCTTCGATGTTTTCAGGGTACATGGATATAAACACGAGGAAGGAGTACGTCGGTGGAGCAACATGGGGCCCACGAGGCAAGGGGGCGCGCCCCCCACCCTCGTGGACACCCCGTATGTCCTCTGCCGTGGTGCTCAAGTCTCTCGTGAAGATATCGTTCCAAAAATAACTCTCCCGAAGGTTTCATTCCGTTTGGACTCCGTTTGATATTCCTTTTCTGTGAAACCCTGAAATAGGCAAAAAAAAACAGCAATCTGGACTGGGCCTTTGGGTTAATAGGTTAGTCCCAAAAATAATATAAAAGTGTACAATAAAGCCCATTAAACATCCAAAACATCATATATAATAACATGGAACAATAAAAAATTATAGATACGTTGGAAACGTATCAAGCATCCCCAACCTTAATTCATGCTCATCCTCGAGTAGGTAAATGATAAAAACCGAATTTTTGATGTGGAATGCTAACTAACATAATTTTCAATGTAATTCTCTTTATTGTGGTATGAATATTCAGATCCGAAAGATTCACGACAAAAGTCTATATTGACATAAGAAATAATAATACTTCAAGCATACTAACAAAGGAATCATGTCTTCTCAAAATAACATGGCCAAAGAAAGTTATCCCTACAAAATCATATAGTCTGGCTATGCTACCTCTTCATCACACAAAATATTCATATCATGCACAACCCCGATTTCAGCCAATCACTTGTTTTCGTACTCAATTTTTTGAAACCTTTCAACTTTCACGCAATACACGAGCGTGAGCCATGGATATAGCACTATGGGTGGAATAGAATGGTGGTTGTGGAGAAGACAAAAAGGAGGAAGATAGTCTCACATTGACTAGGTGTATCAACGGTCTATGGAGATGCCCATCTATAGATATCAATGTGATTGAGTAGGGATTGCCATGCAACGGATGCACTAGAGCTAAAAATGTATGAAAGCTCAACAAAAGAAACTAAGTGGGTGTGCATCCAAATTGCATGCTCATGAAGACCTAGGGCATTTGAGGAAGCCCATCGTTGGAATATACAAGCCAAGTTCTATAATGAAAATTCCCACTAGTATATGAAAGTGACTAAACAAGAGACTCTCTATCAAGAAGAACATGGTGCTACTTTGAAGCACAAGTGTGGAAAAGGATAGTAGCATTGTCCCTTCTCTCTTTTCTCTCATTTTTTTGGAGGGGCTTTCTATTTTTTATTTATCCCCTCTCTATATAATTTTTTTGGGCCATCTTTTTTTATTTGGCCTTTCCTCACATGGGACAATGCTCTAATAATGATGATCATCACACTTTTATTGATTTACAACTCGATACTAGAACAAAGTATGACTCTATATGAATGCCTCCGGCGGTGTACCGGGATGTGCAATGAATCAAGAGTGACATGTATGAAAAATTATGCATGCTAGCTTTGCCACAAATACGATGTCAACTACATGATCATGCATGGCAATATGACAATATCAAGCGTGTCATATGAACGGAACGGTGGAAAGTTGCATGGCAATATATCTCGGAATGGCTATGGAAATGCCATGATAGGTAGGTATGGTGGCTGTTTTGGGGAAGGTATATGGTGGCTGTTTTGAGGAAGGTATATAGTGGGTGTATGGTACCGACGAAAATGGCGCGGTACAAGAGAGGCTAGCAATGCTGGAAGGGTGAGAGTGTGTATAATCCATGGACTCAACATTAGTCATAAAGAACTCATATAGTTATTGCAAAAATTTACGAGTCATCAAAACAAAGCCATCAACGCATTCTCCTAGGGGGAGGTTGGTAGGAGTTAACCATCGCGCGCCCCCGACCTCCACACAAAGGATGACACTCAACAGATACCTCATGGTCAAACTTCGTCACATAGTAGTTCACCATACGTGCATGCTACGAGAATCACAAACTTTAACACAAGTATTTCTCAAATTCATAATAACTCCACTAGCATGACTCTAATATCACTATCCTCATATCTCAAAACAATCATCAAGTATCAAACTTCTCATCATATTCAATGCACTTTGTATGAAAGTTTTTACTACATTCATCTTGGATGCCTATCATATTAGGACTAGTTTTATAACCAAAACACATTACCATGCTGTTCTAAACGACTCTCAAAAAGATATAAGTGAAGTATGAGAGATCAACAATTTCTACAAAATAAAATGACCACCGTGCTCTAAAAGGTATAAGTGAAGCACTAGAGCAAAACTATTTAGCTCAAAAGATATAAGTGAAGCACATAGAGTGTTCTAAAAAATTCTAAACCATATTTATCTCTCTCAAAAAGGTGTGTCCAGCAAGGATAATTGTGGAAAACTAACAAGCAAAGACTCAAATCATACATGATGGTCCAAGTAAAACATATATCATGTGGTGAATAAAAATATAGTCCCGAGTATAGTTACCGATAGATGAAGACGAAAGAGGGGATGCCTTCCCGGGGCATCCCCAAGCTTAGGCTTTTGGTTGTCCTTTAATTTTACCTTGGGGTGCCTTGCGCATCCCCAAGCTTAGGCTCTTGACACTCTTTGTTCCATAGTCCATCAAAGCCATACTCAAAACTTGAAAACTTCACAACACAAAACTTAGCCAAAAATCTCGTGAGCTCGGTTAGTATAAGAAAATAAACCACCACTCAAAGGTACTGTAATGAACCCATTCTTTGTTTATATTTGTGTTAAACCTACTATATTCCAACTTCTCTATGATTCATATCCTCCAATACTACTCATAGATTCATCGAAATAAGCAAACAACACACGAAAAACAAAATCTGTCAAAAACAGAACAGTTTGTAGTAATCTGTAACTTTCGCATACTTCTGTAACTCCAAAAAATTGAAATAAATTGGTAAAAGTGAGGACTTAGTCTATTAATCATCTGCAAAAAGAATCAACTAAATATCACTCTCCAGTAAAATCTGGTGACTATTCTCGTGAGCGCTAACGTTTCTGTTTTTTACAGCAAGATCGTATAAACTTCACACAAGTCTTCCCAAAGGTTCTACTTGGCACAAACACTAATTAAAACACAAAAGCACATCTAAAAATAAGCTAGATGCAGTATTTATTCCTAAACAGAAGCAAAAACTGTTGGAAATATGCCCTAGAGGCAATAATAAAAGGATTATTATTATATTTCCTTGTTCTTGATAAATGTCTATTATTCATGCTTGAATTGTATTGTACGGAAACATCGATACATGTGTGAATACATAGACCACAACGTGTCCCTGGTAAGCCTCTAGTTACTAGCTCGTTGATCAACAGATGGTCATGGTTTCCTGACCATGGACATTGGATGTCATTGATAACGGGATCACATCATTAGGAGAATGATGTGATGGACAAGACCCAAACCTAAGCCTAGCACGAGATCGTGTAGTTCGTAATGCTTAAGCTTTTTAAGTGTCAAGTATCTGTTCCTTAGACCATGAGGTTGTGCAACTCACGGATACCGTAGGAATACTTTGGGTGTGCCAAACGTCACAACGTAACTGGGTGACTATAAAGGTACGCAACGGGTATCTCCGAAAGTGTTTGTTGGGTTGGCACGAACCGAGACTAGGATTTGTCACTCCGTGTGACGGAGAGGTATCTCTGGGCCCACTCGGCAAGACATCATCATAATGAGCTCAATGTGACTAAGGAGTTAGTCACGGGATGATGGATTACGGAACGAGTAAAGAGACTTGCCATGACGAGATTGAACAAGGTATCGGGCATACAGACGATTGAATCTCGGGCAAGTACCGTACCGATAGACAAAGGGAATTACATACGCGATTTAGTGAATCCTTGACACAGTGGTTCATCTGATGAGATCATCGAGGAACACGTGGGAACCGACATGGGTATCCAGATCCCGCTGTTGGTTATTGACCGGAGAGTCGTCTCGGTCATGTCTGCGTGTCTCCCGAACCCGTAGGGTCTACACACTTAAGGTTCGGTGACGCTAGGGTTGTAGAGATATATGCACACGGAAATCCGAATGTTGTTCGGAGTCCCGGATGAGATCCCGGACGTCACGAGGAGTTCCGTAATGGTCCGGAGGTAAATAATTATATATAGGAAGTCCAGTTTCGGCCAACGGGAGCGTTCCGGGGGTCACCGGTAGTGTACCGGGACCACCGGAAGGGTCCCGGGGGTCCACCAGGTGGGGCCACCCATCCCAGAGGGCCCTATGAGCCGTAGGGGGGAGGGGGACCAGCCCCTAGTGGGCTGGCGCACTCCTCATGGGCTCCCCCCCATGCGCCTAGGGTTAAAACCCTAGGGGTGGGGGCGCCCCCTTTGGCTTGGGGGCTAAGAAACCCCCCCCCTTGGCCGCCGCCCCCCTAGGAGATTGGATCTCCTAGGGCCCTGCAGCTTTTCCCGTTGCATCCACCACCACGCCGTCGTGCTGCTGGATCTCCGTCAACCTCTCCTCCCCCTTGCTGGATCAAGAAGGAGAAGACGTCGCTGTATCGTACGTGTGTTGAACGCGGAGGTGCCGTCCGTTCGGTGCTGGGATCATCGGTGACGAGGATCACGACGAGTACGACTCCATCATCCACGTTCCTTCGAACGCTTCCGCTCGCGATCTACAAAGGGTATGTAGATGCACTCCTTTATGCTTGTTGCTAGATGAACTCCTTAGATTGATCTTGGTGAAGCATAATTTTTTTTTTTGAATTCTGCTACGTTCCCCAACAAAAACAAATAAAATAAAATTGGGTTGCCTCCCAACAAGCGCTATCGTTTAACGCCCCTAGCTAGGCACGAATAATTTTAATGATGCTCACATGAAAGACAAGACTTGAAGCACAAGAAGAACATCATAAAGCATGTGAAAATCACATCTAAGTCTAACATACTTACTATGCATAGGCATTTTATAGGAAAACAAATTAGCAAGACAAGCAAGATCTAGCATATGCAAGGAAGAAGATAGAAACAATAGCAATCTCAACATAACGAGAGGTAATTTAGTAACATGATAATTTCTACAACCGTATTTTCCTCTCTCATAATAATTGCATGTAGGATCATAAGCAAATTCAACAATGTAGCTATCACATAACTGTTGGAAATATGCCCTAGAGGCAATAATAAAAGAGTTATTATTATATTTCCTTGTTCATGATAATCGTTTATTATCCATGCTATAATTGTATTGATTGGAAACTCAAATACATGTGTGGATGAATAGACAGACTTTGTGTCCCTAGTGAGCCTCTACAGGACTAGCTCGTTGATCAAAGATGACCGCGGTTTCCAGGTCACAGACATGAGTTGTCATTTGATAACGGGATCACATCATTAGGAGAATGATGTGATGGACGAGACCCAAACGTTAAACATAGCTTTTGATCGTGTCAGTTATCGCTATAGTTTTCTGCATGTCAAGTATAAGTTCCTATGACCATGAGATCATGTAACTCACTGACACCGTAGGAGTGCTTTGTGTGTGCCAAACGTCACAACGTAACTGGGTGACTATAAAGGTACTCTACAGGTATCTCTGATGGTGTCTGTTGAGTTGACATGGATCGAGACTGGGATTTGTCACTCCGTGTGACGGAGAGGTATCTCCGGGCCCACTCGGTAATACGTCATCTCAATGAGCTCAAAGTGACTAAGTAGTTGGTCACGGGATTATGTATTACGGTAACGAGTAAAGAGACTTGCCGGTAACGAGATTGAACTAGGTATAGAGATACCGACGATCGAATCTCGGGCAAGTAACATACCGACGAGACAAAGGGAACTGTATACGGGATTGCCTGAATCCTTGACATCGTGGTTCATCCGATGAGATCATCGAGAAACATGTGGGAACCAATATGGGTATCCAGATCCCGCTATTGGTTATTGACCTGGGAGTGTCTCGGTCATGTCTACATGGTTTCCGAACCCGCAGGGTCTACACACTTAAGGTTCGGTGACACTAGGGTTGTTAGTGAGAACAGTGCATGGTTACCGAAGGTTGTTCGGAGTCCCGGATGAGATCCCGGACGTGACGAGGGTCTCCAGAATGGTCCGGAGACGAAGATTGATATATAGGATGAAAGGTTTCGGAGTCCGGAAGTGTTCCGGGGAGCATCGGGAAATCGGCGGATTACCGAAAAGGGTTTCGGGGGTCCCGGAAGTGTTTCTGGGCCTAATGGGCCACAAGGGGGGACACCACAGCCCTCATAGGGCTGTGCGCCCCCCTGGGCCCTCTCCTCATGCGGCTAAGGGGGCTGGACCCCCTAGGGCAGCCGCACCCCTTGGAGTGGGGGGCAAGGCACCTAGGGGGGGGAAACCCTAGGGCCAGGCGCAGCCCTTGGCCGCCGCCCCCCCTCTGCCCTGGCCGCCGGCCCCCCTAGGGGAAACCCTAGGGCGCCCCCCTCTCCTCCTTCCCCCTATATATAGAGAGGTAGAGGGAGGGCAGCCAACACACGTTTGTGCCTCGGTGCTGCCCTCCCTCTCCCATAACATCTTCTTCTCCCGCGGTGCTTAGGCGAAGCCCTGCTGGAATCCTTCTCCACCATCACCACCACGCCGTCGTGCTGCCGGTCTCTCCATCAACCTCTCCTCCACCCCTTGCTGGATCAAGAAGGAGGAGACGTCCCCGAGCCGTACGTGTGAAGAACGCGGAGGCACCGTTGCTTCGGTGTTAGGATCTTCGGCGATCTGAATCGCGGCGAGTACGACTCCATCAACCGCGTTCTTAACGCTTCCGCTTAGCGATCTACAAGGGTATGTGGATCCTACTCTCCCCTCGTAGTTGCATCTCCTAGATTGATCTTGGTGAACGTAGAGAAAATTTTTTGTTTTCCATGCAACGTTCCCCAACAGTGGCATCATGAGCTAGGATCTTGCGTAGATGCTTTCTCGAGTAGAACACAAAAGGGTTTGTGGCGTTGATGTTTAAATTGCTGCCCTCCTTAGTCTTTCTTGATTCAGCGGTATTATGGGATGAAGCGGCCCGGACCAACTTTACATGTCCACGTACATGAGACCGGTTCCATCGACAGACATGTGACTTTTGTTGCATAAGATGGCTAGCGGGTGTCTGTCTCTCCTATCTTAGTTGAATCAGAATAGAACAAGGCGGTCCTTGTAGAAGGTTAAATAGCAACTTGAATATCACCGTTGTGGTTTTGCGTAGGTAAGAAGCGTTCTTGCTAGATACCCATAGCAGCCACGTAAAACATGCAACAACAAATTAGAGGACGTCTAACTTGTTTTTGCAGGGTATGTATGTGATATGATATGGCCAATGACATGATGAGATATATTTGATGTATGAGATGATCATGTTGTAATAGTTAATATCGACTTGCATGTCGATGCATACGGCAACCGGCAGGAGCCATAGGGTTGTCTTTAATTTTTGTATGACCTGCGTGTCAATCATTAAGCGCTTTGTAATGCTTTACTTTATCGCTAAACGGTAGCAATAGTAGTAAGAGCATGGTGGGCGCCGACAACCCCGATGGCGACACGATGATGGAGATCATGATGATAGGGATCATGGTGTGGCGCCGGTGACGATGGAGATCATGCCGGTGCTTTGGAGATGGAGATCAAAAGCACGAGTTGATGGCCATATAATGTCACTTATGATTTGCATGTGATGTTAATCCTTTTATGCATCTTATTTTGCTTAGGACGACGGTAGCATTATAAGATGATCCTTCACTAAAATTTCAAGATAAAATTGTGTTCACCCCGAGTGTGCGCCGTTGCGAAGGTTCGTCGTTTCGAAGCACCACGTGATGATCGGGTGTGATAGACTCTACGTTCGCATACAACGGGTGCAAGCCAGTTTTGCACATGCAGAACACTCGGGTTAGACTTGACGAGCCTAGCATGTACAGACATGGCCTCGGAACACGGAGGACCGAAAGGTCAAGCATGAGTCATATAGTAGATATGATCAACATATTGATGTTCACCATTGACACCACCTCATCTCACGTGATGATCGGACTTGGGTTGGTGAATTTGGATCATGTCACGCTCGAATGACCAGAGGGATGTCAATTTGAGTGGGAGTTATAAATAATTTGATTAGGTAGTAACTCACTTATCATGAACAATAGTCTAAAATGTCTTTGCAAATCTTTTGTTGTAGATGGCTCGCGCAGTAGCTCCCCTGAATTTTAATGCGTTCCTAGAGAAAGCTAAACTGAAAGATGACGGGAGCAACTTTGTGGACTGGCTCCGCAATCTGAGGATCATCCTCACAGCTGCCCAAAAGGTTTATGTCCTAAATGCACCGCTAGGTGACCCCCCCCGCTCCTACAGCCCCTGCAGACGTTTTGAACGTCTGGCAGACACGTTCGGATGACTATTCGATAGTGCAGTGTGCCATGTTGTACGGCTTGGAAGGAGGACTTCAAAGGCGTTTTGAACGTCATGGTGCATATGAGATGTACACGGAGTTGAAGTTCATCTTTGAAAAGAATGCTAAGATCGAGAGGTATGAGACCACCGATAAATTCTTTGCTTGCAAGATGGAGGAGAATTCGTCTGTCAGTGAGCACTTACTGAAGATGTCTGGGTACTATACCCGCATAGCTGATCTGGGACTTGTGTTCCCGGATGAGGCTATCATTGACAGAATTCTCCAGTCACTCCCTCCAAGCTACAAGAGCTTCGTGCAGCAGTATAACATGCAAGGGATGAACAAGACCATCGCCGAGCTGTTTTCGATGCTGAAAGTCGCTGAGGCAGACATCCAGAAGGAGTATCAAGTGTTGATGGTCAATAAAACCACCAGTTTCAAGAAGAATGGCAAGGGCAAGAAGGGTAACTCTAAGAAGGGTGGCAAAGCAGTTGCTAATCCAGTGAAGAAACCCAAGGCTGGGCCCAAGCCAGAGACTGAGTGTTTCTATTGCAAAGGGAACGGCCACTGGAAGCGGAACTGCCCCAAGTATCTGGCGGACAAGAAGGGGGCCAACAACAACAAAGGTATATATGATATACATGTTATTGATGTGTACCTTACCAACTCTCGTTGTAGTGCCTGGGTATTTGATACCGGTTCGGTTGCTCACATTTGCAACTCTAAACAGGAACTGCGGAATAAACGGAGGCTGGCGAAGGACGAAGTGACGATGCGCGTGGGAAACGGTTCCAAGGTTGATGTGATCGCCGTCGGCACGCTCGCTCTTCGATTACCATCGGGATTAGTTATGAACCTGAATAATTGTTATTTAGTGCCTGCGTTAAGCATGAACATTATATCTGGATCTTGTTTATTGCGAGACGGTTACTCATTTAAGTCAGAGAATAATGGTTGTTCTATTTATATGAGTAATTTCTTTTATGGTCATGCACCCGAAGTTAGGGGTTTATTCTTATTGAATCTCGATAGTGATGATACACATGTTCATAACATTAATGCCAAAAGATGTAGAGTTGATAATGATAATACCACTTTCTTGTGGCACTGCCGTCTGGGTCATATCGGCGTGAAACGCATGAGGAAGCTCCATGCTGATGGACTTTTGGAGTCTCTTGATTTTGAATCACTTGACACGTGCGAGCCGTGCCTCATGGGCAAGATGACAAGGACCCCGTTTTCAGGGACAATGGAACGGGCAAGTGACTTATTGGAAATCATACATACTGATGTGTGCGGTCCGATGAGTGTGACGGCGCGCGGTGGATATCGTTATTTTCTCACCTTCACTGACGACTTAAGTAGATATGGGTATATTTACTTAATGAAGCATAAGTCTGAAACTTTTGAAAAGTTCAAGCAATTTCAGAGTGAAGTTGAAAATCATCGTAACAAGAAGATCAAGTTCCTACGATCTGATCGAGGGGGAGAATATCTGAGTTATGAGTTTGGTGATCACTTAAGAAAATGTGGAATTGTTTCACAGTTAACGCCACCTGGAACACCACAGCGTAATGGTGTGTCCGAACGTCGTAATCGAACCCTATTAGATATGGTACGTTCTATGATGTCTCTTGCCGATTTGCCACTATCGTTTTGGGGATATGCGTTAGAGACAGCTGCATTCACTTTAAATGGGGCTCCATCTAAGTCCGTTGAGACAACACCGTATGAACTGTGGTTTGGTAAGAAACCTAAGTTGTCTTTTCTCAAGGTTTGGGGTTGCGATGCTTATGTCAAAAGGCTTCAGCCAGAAAAGCTCGAACCCAAAGCGGACAAATGTGTCTTCATAGGATACCCAAAAGAAACTGTTGGGTACACCTTCTATCTCAGATCCGAGGGCAAAGTGTTTGTCGCTAAGAACGGGTCCTTTCTCGAGAAAGAGTTTCTCTCGAAAGAATTGAGTGGGAGGAAGGTAGAACTTGATGAGGTTATTGAACCTCTGCTTCAACCAGAGAGTAGCGCAGCGCAGAAAGATGTTTTTGTGGAGCCTGCAGAGGTTGAAGAGGAAGCCAATGATGATGATCAAGGAGCTTCTGATCAAGTTACTACCGAACATCGTAGGTCGACAAGGGTACGCACTGCACCTGAGTGGTATGGTAACCCTGTCTTGGAGGTCATGTTGTTAGACAACGGTGAACCTACGAGCTATGGAGAAGCGATGGTGGGCCCGGATTCCGACAAATGGTTAGAGGCCATGAAATCCGAGATGGGATCCATGTATGAAAACAAAGTATGGACTTTGGAAGTATTACCTGAAGGGCGGAAGGCCATTCAGAATAAATGGATTTTTAAGAGGAAGACGGACGCTGACGGTAATGTCACCGTGTATAAAGCTCGACTTGTGGCAAAGGGTTTTTCACAAGTTCAAGGGATTGACTACGATGAGACTTTCTCACCCGTAGCGATGCTTAAATCCGTCCGAATCATGTTAGCAATAGCTGCATATTTCGATTATGAAATTTGGCAGATGGATGTCAAAACAGCGTTCCTTAACGGTTTTCTTAAGGAACAGTTGTATATGATGCAACCAGAAGGTTTTGTCGATCCAGAGAATGCTGACAAAGTATGCAGGCTCCAGCGTTCCATTTATGGGCTGGTGCAAGCATCTCGGAGTTGGAATCTTCGCTTTGATGAGGTGATCAAAGCGTTTGGGTTTATACAAGTTTACAATGAAGCTTGTATTTACAAGAAAGTGAGTGGGAGCTCTATAGCGTTTCTGATATTATATGTGGATGACATATTGCTGATTGGAAACAATATAGAATTTTTGGATAGCGTGAAGGGGTATTTGAACAAGAGTTTTTCGATGAAGGATCTCGGTGAAGCTGCTTTCATATTGGGCATCAAGATCTATAGAGATAGATCAAGACGCTTGATAGGACTTTCACAAAGTACATACCTTGATAAAGTTTTGAAGAAGTTCAAAATGGATCAATCCAAGAAGGGGTTCTTGCCGGTATTGCAAGGTACAAAGTTGAGTAAGACTCAATGCCCAGTGACAGCGGAAGATAGAGAAAAGATGAGTGTCGTCCCCTATGCTTCACCCATAGGCTCTATCATGTATGCAATGCTGTGCACAAGACCAGATGTCAGCCTTGCCATAAGTATGGCCGGAAGGTTTCAAAGTAATCCTGGTATGGATCACTGGACAGCGGTCAAGAATATCCTAAAGTACCTGAAAAGGACTAAGGAGATGTTTCTCGTTTATGGAGGTGATCAAGAGCTCGTCGTAAAGGGTTACGTCGATGCAAGCTTTGACACTGATCCGGATGACTCTAAGTCTCAAACCGGATACGTATATATTCTCAACGGGGGAGCGGTAAGCTGGTGCAGTTCCAAGCAGAGCGTGGTAGCTGATTCTACATGTGAAGCGGAGTATATAGCTGCCTCGGAGGCGGCAAAGGAAGGTGTTTGGATGAAGGAGTTCATGACAGATCTTGGAGTTGTGCCTAGTGCACTGAACCCAATGACTCTGTTCTGTGACAACACTGGTGCCATTGCTCTAGCCAAGGAACCAAGGTTTCACAAGAGGACCAGACACATAAAGCGACGCTTCAATTCCATCCGCGATTCAGTCAAGGAGGAGGACATAAACATTTGCAAAGTACACACGGATTTGAATGTTGCAGATCCGTTGACTAAGCCTCTTCCACGGGCTAAGCACGATCAACACCAAGACTCTATGGGTGTTAGATTCATTACCTTGTAATGCTAGATTATTGACTCTAGTGCAAGTGGGAGACTGTTGGAAATATGCCCTAGAGGCAATAATAAAAGAGTTATTTCCTTGTTCATGATAATCGTTTATTATCCATGCTATAACTGTATTGATTGGAAACTCAAATACATGTGTGGATGAATAGACAGACTTTGTGTCCCTAGTGAGCCTCTACAGGACTAGCTCGTTGATCAAAGATGACCGCGGTTTCCAGGTCATAGACATGAGTTGTCATTTGATAACGGGATCACATCATTAGGAGAATGATGTGATGGACGAGACCCAAACGTTAAACATAGCTTTTGATCGTGTCAGTTATCGCTATAGTTTTCTGCATGTCAAGTATAAGTTCATATGACCATGAGGTCATGTAACTCACTGACACCGTAGGAGTGCTTTGTGTGTGCCAAACGTCACAACGTAACTGGGTGACTATAAAGGTACTCTACAGGTATCTCCGAGGGTGTCTGTTGAGTTGACATGGATCGAGACTGGGATTTGTCACTCCGTGTGACGGAGAGGTATCTCCGGGCCCACTCGGTAATACGTCATCTCAATGAGCTCAAAGTGACTAAGTAGTTGGTCACGGGATTATGTGTTACGGTAACGAGTAAAGAGACTTGCCGGTAACGAGATTGAACTAGGTATAGAGATACCGACGATCGAATCTCGGGCAAGTAACATACCGACGAGACAAAGGGAACTGTATACGGGATTGCCTGAATCCTTGACATCGTGGTTCATCCGATGAGATCATCGAGAAACATGTGGGAACCAATATGGGTATCCAGATCCCGCTATTGGTTATTGACCTGGGAGTGTCTCGGTCATGTCTACATGGTTTCCGAACCCGCAGGGTCTACACACTTAAGGTTCGGTGACGCTAGGGTTGTTAGTGAGAACAGTGCATGGTTACCGAAGGTTGTTCGGAGTCCCGGATGAGATCCCGGACGTGACGAGGGTCTCCGGAATGGTCCGAAGACGAAGATTGATATATAGGATGAAAGGTTTCGGAGTCCGGAAGTGTTCCGGGGAGCATCGGGAAATCGGCGGATTACCGAAAAGGGTTTCGGGGGTCCCGGAAGTGTTTCTGGGCCTAATGGGCCACAAGGGGGGACACCACAGCCCTCATAAGGCTGTGCGCCCCCCCTGGGCCCTCTCCTCATGCGGCTAAGGGGGCTGGACCCCCTAGGGCAGCCGCACCCCTTGGAGTGGGGGGCAAGGCACCTAGGGGGGGAAACCCTAGGGCCAGGCGCAGCCCTTGGCCGCCGCCCCCCCTCTGCCCTGGCCGCCGGCCCCCCTAGGGGAAACCCTAGGGCGCCCCCCTCTCCTCCTTCCCCCTATATATAGAGAGGTAGAGGGAGGGCAGCCAACACACGTTTGTGCCTCGGTGCTGCCCTCCCTCTCCCATAACATCTTCTTCTCCCGCGGTGCTTAGGCGAAGCCCTGCTGGAATCCTTCTCCACCATCACCACCACGCCGTCGTGCTGCCGGTCTCTCCATCAACCTCTCCTCCACCCCTTGCTGGATCAAGAAGGAGGAGACGTCCCCGAGCCGTACGTGTGAAGAACGCGGAGGCACCGTTGCTTCGGTGTTAGGATCTTCGGCGATCTGAATCGCGGCGAGTACGACTCCATCAACCGCGTTCTTAACGCTTCCGCTTAGCGATCTACAAGGGTATGTGGATCCTACTCTCCCCTCGTAGTTGCATCTCCTAGATTGATCTTGGTGAACGTAGAGAAATTTTTTTGTTTTCCATGCAACGTTCCCCAACAATAACATATTCCCAACACGATCCACATGCATATGAAGTTGACACTCTTCCAAAATAGTGGGATCAAAATTAACTAAAGTCATGACCTCTCCAATCCCACTTTTATCAAAAAATTCTTAAGATTGAACATTCTCCAAATATGTGGGATCGAAAGTTAACAATCTTCCAAACCCACTTTCAATAATATTGCAAACATTATTATCAATCTTACATTCATCATGGGGGTTAAATAAATTTTCAAGATCATAATAAGAATCACCCCAATCATGATCATTGCAACAAGTAGTAGTCATAGCAAAACTAGCATCCCCAAGCTTGAGGTTTTGCATATCATTAGCACAATTGGCATTAATAGAATTTATAATGACATCATTGCAATCATGCCTTTCATTAAAAGAGCTATCGTGAATTACTTCATAATTTTCTTCTTTCAACACTTTGTCACAATTTTCAGATTCATGAATTTCGAGCAAAACCTCATAAAGATAATCTAGTGCACGCAGCTCACTAGCAATAGGTTCAACATAATTGGATCTCTTAAAGATATTAGCAAGTGGATGAGAATCCATACTTTAGCAAGCGAAGATGCAAGCTAATTGAGGGCACATAGCAACACAAGCAAACAAGAGGCAAGCGGACGGTAAACACACGGAAAAAGAAGGGCAAATAAAACGGCAAGGCTGAAGTGGGGGAGAGGAAAATGAGAGGCAAATAAATGTAATGCGAAGGATAAGGGTTTGTGATAGGTACTTGGTATATGACTTTTGCGTAAGCCTCCCCGGCAACGGCGCCAGAAATTTTTTTTGCTACTTCTCGAGCTTGCGTTGTATTCCCTCAAAGAGGAAAGGGTGATGCAACAGTGTAGCGTAAGTATTTCCCTTAGTTTTTGAGAACCAAGGTATCAATCCAGTAGGAGACCAGGCACGAGTCCCTCACACTTGCACAAACAAATAAGAACTTCGCAGCCAACGCGATAAGGGGTTGCCAATCCCTTTACGGTCACTTACGAAAGTGAGATCTGATAGATAGGATAGTTTGATATTTTTGGTATTTTTGGATATAAGAATAGAAAGTAAAAACAACAAAGTAAAGTAGATTGTAGATTGATATGTTGAGAATGGACACGGGGGCCATATGTTTCACTATTGGCTTCTCTCATGATAGCAGATTTCTACGGTGGGTGAACGAATTACTGTCGAGCAATTGATAGAAAACGAATAATTATGAGAATATCTAGGCATGATCATTATATATAGGCATCACGTCCGTGACAAGTAGACCGAAATGATTCTGCATCTACTACTATTACTCGACACATCGACCGCTATCCAGCATGCATCTAGAGTATTAAGTTCATAAGAACAGAGTAATGCTTTAAGCAAGATGACATGATGTAGAGGGATATAATCAAGGAATATGATATAAACCCCATCTTTTTATCCTCGATGGCAACAATACAATACGTGCCTTGCTGCCCCTGCTGTCGCTGGGAAAGGATGCCGCAAGATTGAACCCAAAGCCATGCACTTCTCCAATTGCAAGAACTGTAGATCTAGTAGGACAAACCAAACCGATAATTCGAAGAGACTTGCAAGGATATTATAATCATACATAAAAGAATTCAGAAAAGAATCAAATATTTCTCATAGATAATCTTGATCATAAACCCACAATTCATCGGATCTCGACAAACACACGGCAAAAAGATTACATCAAATAGATCTCCTCGAAGACCGAGGAGAACTTGGTATTGAGATCCAAAAAGAGAAAAGAAGCCATCTAGAAACTGACTATGGACCCGAAGGTCTGTGGTAAACTACTAAAAACTCATGGTGAGGCGATGGTGTTGATGTAGAAGCACTCTGTGGAAGATCCCCCCTCCGGTGGAGCTCCGGAACAGGCACCAAGATGGGATCTCACGGGAACAGAAGGTTGTGGCGGTGGAATTAGGGTTTTCTCTGTTGCTTCGATGTTTTCAGGGTACATGGATATATATAGGAGGAAGGAGTACGTCGGTGGAGCAACATGGGGCCCACGAGGCAGGGGGCGTGCCCAGGTGGAGGGGGAGCGCCCCCACCCTCGTGGACACCCTGTATGTCCTCTGCCTTGGAGCTCAAGTCTCTCGTGAAGATATCATTCCAGAAATAACTCTCCTGAAGGTTTCATTCCGTTTGGACTCCGTTTGATATTCCTTTTCTGCGAAACCCTGAAATAGGAAAAATCAACAATCTGGACTGGGCCTTTGGGTTAATAGGTTAGTCCCAAAAATAATATAAAAGTATATAATAAAGCCCATTAAACATTCAACACATCATATATAATAGCATGGAACAATCAAAAATTATAGATACGTTGAAGACGTATTAGTAACTCAAATATTCGCCTCCGCGATCGGATCGTAGAAACTTCATTTTATTGTTATGATGATTCTCTACTTCACTATGAAATTCTTTGAAATTTTCAAATGTTTCAGACTTGTGTTTCATTAAGTAGATATACCAATATGTACTCAAATCATCTGTGACAGTGAGAAAATAATGATACTCGCCGCGTCCTTCAACACTCATCAGACCACATACATCGGTATGTATTATTTCCAATAAGTCATTAGCTCGCTCTGTTGTTCCGGAGAACGGAGTTTTAGTCATCTTGCCCATGAGGCATGGTTCGCAATTATCAAATGATTCATAATCAAGTGATTCCAAAAGTCCATCAGCATGGAGTTTCTTCATGTGCTTTACACCAATATAACCTAAACGGCAATGCGACAAGTATGTTTCACTATCACTATCAACTTTGCACTTTTGAAATCAATATTATGAATATGTGTATCACTATGATCGAGATTCAATAAACCATTCACCTTGGGTGTATGACCATAGAATGTTTTATTCATGTAAATAGGATACCAAATATTCTCTGACTTCAATGAATAACACGTATTGCAATAAACACGATCCGATCTTGTTCATGCTCAACACAAACACCAAATAATATTTATTTAGGTTTAACACTAATCCTGCAAGTATAGGGATTGTGCGTTGATGATCATATCAATCTTGGAACTACTTCCAACACACATCGTCACCTCAACCTCAATTAGTCTCCTTTTATTCTACAACTCCTGTTTCGAGTTACAAATCTTAGCAACCGAACACGTATGAAATACCCAGGGTCTACTACGAGCACTAGTAAGGTACACATCAATAACATGTATATCAGATATACCTGTCGGCGTCCTGGGAACCAGGGTACCCAGACTTGCCTGTCTGCGGGCCGCGACGCGCTCCTACCACGTCCGGGTACGGCCCAGCTGATCGACTAGCTGCCAAAGACCCTCGCGAGAGGGTTAGGCCTCGCGAGGAGAGCGACATCAAGACCCCCTCAGGAGCGGCCTCGGCTAGGTAGCTCTGGAGGGGCGGAGAATCCAAGGCCAAGCCTGCCTCTGGAGGAGGCAATGACGCAAGCAGTGACTCACCGCGCCAACGGGTGACAGCGCGTGCCCGCGGCACAGTTGCCATTTTGGTGCAAAGGAGACAGCGCAGGCGTACGTTCCCGAGGAGCGAGACAAAGGTTTCCCCTTCGGTGCAACAAGATCGAAGACCGCAAGGATGACAGGGAGGATGTCACCACCAAACCCACCACCGCGTCACCGCCTGATCCTTTTGCAGGCAAAGACCACTTTTGTCAGGACAAGAACGTCCTTGTGTTCCCACTCAAAATGGCTGTTGTGGGATCCCTTCCCTCCTAAACATTTCGGGGGAAGAGGACCCTCGCCGCCTATATAAGTAGCTAGGATCCCCACTATGGAGGACAAGTCGATCAGATCCAGAAACTCTGCCCTCGCACAAAGGAGCAAGAACCCTTGCCTCCTGACCCTCCTGAGCTCAGGAACCACTGTACTCATCCATATTCAAGCCCTCCCGAGGCCAATCGACCAAAGCAGGAAGTAGGGTTTTACACCGTAAGGTGGCCTGAACCGGGGTAAATTGTTGTGTGATTTACTTGTTGTTCACTTGAATCTCTTCACCAGACGAGGGCGAGACGCTAGGTAGACGTGAGTGGGAGAGATCTTCGTTCACGCCCCTGTGTTCGAACTTCTTGGGTTTGCGGAGCCCGTAATCCTACATTTGGCGCGCCAGGTAGGGGGCGTGTCGAAATCTCGCCTCTCCGACAACCTCGTCTCCCCTCTCCTGCTCTGCGCCGCCACGATGACCGCGGCCCGCCACATTCGCGTGGAGGCTGGCGCTTTCCCCGTCGTCCGAGCAGCATCGAGGGACCGCGTCACCCATGGGCGCTCTGCCTTCTTCCTCGACGACGTTCTCGCCGGCCGGGCCACCGGAGAGTGGCCTGCTCTGCCACTCCCGCTCCATGTGGCCTCGCCGGCGGCGCTCTTGGTGGCACGACGGCTGCCCCGGCACCGGCCACCCATGGGGGAGCTCGGCGCACGAACGTCCCACGTCGGCAAGCTGCGGAGCGCTGCCGGCGAGGAGCTGCCCTGCCGCGGGGTCGCCTGCATCCTCGGAGGATCCCAAGCGCTGACGTCGGCCCGGCACGTCAAGTCGCACTTTCGGCAGGTCGGGGCCGCCTCCCAGCCGCACGAGGCCTCGCGGGCACAGAGCGCGCAGGGGCACGTCACCTTCGGCGCTAGCGACCGCGCCACAGAAGCAGCTGGCACGAGCGTCCTCCCCACGGTATGCATGCCCACCATCTGCGGGGTGGCCGTCACGAGGACCCTCATCGACGGCGGCGCTGGGCTCAACATCCTCTCCCCCGATGCCTTCGGTCATCTGCCCGTGTCCTGCAGGCAGCTCCTCCCCACCAAGCCCTTCTTAGGGGTCGCGGGCTCACCTATCCCGCTCGTCCAGATCCGCCTCCCGTTCACCTTCGGCACACCCGCTAACTACCGGACTGAGCTCATCAACTTCGACGTTGCGCCCATCCACCTGCCCTACCATGCCGTCCTCGGCTTCCCAGCCTTGGCGAAATTCATGGCGGTGACTCACCCAGGCTACAACACAGTCAAGATGCCCGGGAGCAACGGCGTCATCACCATCGAAGGGTACCCCAAGGCCGCCCTTTAGGTCCTCGGGCGCGATTATAGGGCTGCTGCCGCAGCTCATCCAGGTGCGAAAGGGGCTCCAGAGACGCCGGAAGCCGCGCCTGCCATAAAGAAGCAGCTCTTCTCTCAGAACTCAGCCGAGATGAAGCGGGTGCCCGCTGACGAGGAGGGATCAGGAGCTACCTTCACTATCGGCACATGCATGGACCCTAAGCAAGAGGCAGCGCTGGTTAGCTTCCTCAAGGCTAACAAGGATGTGTTCGCTTGGAAAGCCGCTGACTTGGTCGGGGTGCCTAGGCACGTCATCAAGCATCACCTCACGGTGTGCCCCAACGCACGCTCTATCAAGCAAAAAGCACGCAGACAAGCCCCGGAGAAGCAGGCCTTCATCGTTCAGGAGGTTCGGAAGCTAGAGGAAGTTGGCGTCGTATGGGAGGTACAGCACCCGGAGTGGCTGGCCAACCCCGTCATAGTTCCGAAGAAAGGAGGCAAGGAGCGCATGTGCGTCGACTTCACGAGCCTCAACAAGTTCTGCCCTCAGGACCCATTCCCTCTCCCACGCATCGACCAGATCATGGATTCGACGACTGAGTGCGACCTGCTCTGCTTCCTTGATACCTTCTCGGGTTACCACCAAATCAATATGGCGGTGGAGGATGTGGAGAAAACGGCGTTCCTGACCCCATGCGGGGTCTACTGCTACACCTGCATGCCTTTCGGGCTGAGAAACGCGGGCGCCACCTGCCAACGCCTGATGCACATCACCATTGACCCTCAACTCGGGAGGAACGCGCAGGCCTATGTCGACGACATCGTGGTTAAGACCAAAGAGGCCAGCACTCTCGTCCAGGACCTAGAAGAAACGTTCGCCAACCTGCGCAAGGTGAAGCTGTGCCTCAACCCGGAGAAGTGTGTGTTTGGTGTACCCTCCGGCAAGCTGCTAGGGTTCCTGGTTTCGCACTGGGCATTGAAGCTAATCCATGGAAGATCAAGGCCATTGAAAGAATGAAGCCGCACACAAACCTAAAGGAGATGCATAAGCTGGCGGGATGCGTAACATCCCTGGGACGCTTCATCTCTAAGCTTGGTGAACGCGCCCTCCTATTTTTCAAGCTCATGAAGAAGAAGGGGCCCTTTGAGTGGACTCCGGAGGCCGATGCCGCCTTCCGGGATCTCAAGGAATACCTCACCAGCCCGCCGGTTATGGTAGCGCCGCGACCCCTGGAACCCATGACTCTCTACCTCGCCGCGACGCCTCACTCCGCCAGTGCAGTGCTAGTGGTCGAGCGCGAGGAGAGGCCCCGAAGCGTGAGGCCACCGGGCAATTCGACATCCTCAGGACCCCCGTCTCCCCCTGACGCGGTTCTAGAGGTAGATTCGACCACGGTTACTGGCGGCCCCGCCATCCCGCAAGAGGCACCCAAGATTCCTGAAGCGCCTGAGGATCCCGCAGCGCCGACCCTCATGGAGCATCCAGTGTACTTCATCAGCACCGTACTGCGCGACGCGCGCTCGTGCTACCCGATGCCTCAGAAGCTGCTCCTAGCGCTCCTTGTCGCCTCCAGGAAGCTGTGCCATTACTTCCAGGGCTACCCTATCAAGGTTGTCTCGACATACCCTCTCGATAAAGTACTCAGGGGCCCGAATGTCGTCGGGAGGGTCGCCGAGTGGAACATCGAGCTCCAGGCGTTCCAGTTGGACTTTAGCACCATGTGAGCGATCAAGGGAGCTGCTCTGGCAGACTTTGTGGCAGAATGGACCGACGCGCCGGAGCAGGGGCCTGGCGAGGATCGCACGCTGGCCCTCGGTGATGAATCCCCGGACGGATGGGTGGTATACTTCGACGGCGCCTTCTAGCGCCTTGGCGTGGGGGCTGGCGCCGTGTTTGTATCTCCCACTCAGGACAAGTTGTACTACGCCGTGCAGCTTTGCTTCCAGCAAGGTGAGAAGGTCTCCAACAACATCGCAGAGTACGAGGGCCTAATTGCTGGGCTCAAGGCCGCCGCTGCACTGGGGGTCAAGCGTCTCACCATCAGAGGTGACTCGCAGCTCCTCGTCGACTTCTCCAACAAGAAATACAAGCCCAAGGATGAGCACATAGAGGCATATCTAGAGGAGGTGCGCAAGATGGAAAAGCGATTCCGAGGGCTGGAGGTGCATCACGTACCAAGAGGCACCAACAAGGAAGCGGATGACATCACCAAACGAGCCTCCAAGCGGGAGCCTCAGAGGTCGGGCGTCTTTGAGGAGTGGCTGCTCAAACCTTCGGCAACACCGCCCGTTCCTAAGACGGCGTCCCCTCAGCAGGGGCTACCTGCGGCGCGTGCGGACGGAGCCCCGCCCTACGGACCGGCCTCCGGAGCCTGCCTTCTACTCGCCGCGGAGCCCGAGGAGGGTTGCTGGACCCAAGAGCTCAAGATGTACCTGCAACATGACACCCTGTCAGGCAAGGAGGAAGACGCAGAGCACGTGTTCCGACAGTCCTCGGCTTACTGCATCCAAGACGTTGAACTCTAAAGGAGGCGCCCCAACGACGTCTCGCTAAAATGCATCTGGAGGAAACAAGGGCACGAGCTGTTGGCCGACATCCACGGTGGGGACTGCGGTCACCACTCATCGTCCCGCACCCTCGTGGGCAAGGCCTTCCGCAGTGGCTTCTACTAGCCCACGACGCTCAACGACGCCACGGAGCTTGTGCAGGCTTGCGAGGCGTGCCAGTTTCACACCAAGCAGATCCACCAGCCAGCGCAGGGCCTCCAGACGATCCCGCTTTCCTGGCCCTTCGCGGTCTTGGGATTGGACATCCAGGGTCCATTTCCCGAGGCAGCGAGGGGCTACCGCTTCCTATACGTCACCACCGACAAATTCCCCAAGTGGGCAGAGGTGGAGCCTATTCGCGCGATCCCAGCCGGGTCGGCCGTCAAGTTCATCCAGGGCCTTGTGAGGCGATTCGGGGTCCCCAGACGCATCATCACGGATAAATGTTCACAGTTTACAAGCAATCTCTTCAGGTCATATTGTGCTAACCTTGGAACATAGATCTGCTACGCCTCGGTGGCTCACCCCAGGAGCAATGGTCAGGCCAAACGCGCCAACGCGGAAGTCTTGCGTGGCCTCAAGACGCGCAACTCTAAGAAGAAGCTTGAGGCTTGCGGCAAGGGCTGGATCGACGAGCTCCAGTCCGTGATGTGGTCAATCCGAACCACTGCTACCAAACCCATGGGAGAAACTCCTTTCTTTCTCGTCTACGGGGCGGAGGCGGTCCTCCCTCACGAGGTCAAGCATCGCTCACACGGGTCTTGGCTTTTAATGAGGAATGCCAGGATGCTGCCTGGCGGATGGACCTCGTGCTCGGTGAGGAGGGCCGGCGCCAAGCTGCCCTCAGGGCGGTGCGATATCAGTAGGCCCTGCGGCGGTACTACTACCGCAGCGTCCGTGCAAGAACACACGAAGTTGGTGACTTGGTCCTGACGCGGGTCCTCTCCAGGGAGGGGGTACACAAGCTCTCGCCCATGTGGGAGGGCCCATTCAGAATCGCCCGTGTCTCTAGGCCTGGTGCTGTGCGCCTGGAGACGTAGGATGGGATACCTATCCAGAATTCCTGGAACATTGAGCACCTCAGGACGTTCTATCCGTAATCAAGGCTCCGTGCCCGTGAAGGTCTCCGCTCGTGACACTCTCACGTAATAATGAGTTGGGGCTATATACGCCTCGGAGTCTCCTGAGCGTTGCCTACAGGCCATCAGACGGGGCTCCCACCCATGTCCTAGTGGCAGGCATTAGCTCCGCGCTGGGAAGAAGTCGTAGTGTAGGGGTCGGACGCGACATTTTTTCCTTTTTTGGCTTGGTGTTTGGCTGTCTGCCTTTTCTACTTCCTTGGCTATTAGACCTTCCTCTACCCCATGCTATGAAGTTCTCGTGTTTCTTGCATTTGGTTGGAAGTCTTGCTTGGGATTTTTTCTCGCCGGTTTTAAATTCAGCTTGTTCATAAGGGGTTGCGCCGCTTGCCCTCCTTCGCGCGCCTCGCGCGTGGGGGCTGGGACACGGCCGGTCCCGACTCTCATATGCCACGGTCCCATGACCTCGCCTGGCCAAGCCTGCTCAGGTTCCGGCTCAGGCCTTGGTGCCTTAATCCACGCTCGGGGCTCTTAGCAGCTCTCAGCAGCTCACCCATACTCGGGGGCTGCGCAGGTTCTCCGAGCTCAGCCGTCCTCATGGCCCGACGGGGGATCATGACGCCAATGAGTCAGGACCACTTCGCCTCAAGACATCGCACCACATAAGCTAAGTAATCTCAACCAGACCAAAAACATGATAGCAAGTTCTCGCTTCATACAATGTCATAGTCCATTACACGCCTTTTCTAGGCAACTTAAAATTCTGATACAGGAAGAAAGAGAAGAAAAAAAAGAAGAAGCGGAGGCCGCTCCCACTCAGTCGGAGTCTCCCAACTCCTCCCGCTTCACCGAGCCACAGCGGCGCAATGACCCCCTCCCCTCGCCGAGCCGAGCTCGGCGGCGCGTTGGCTTGTTGTACCCGCCGCTGCTAGAGGAGCTGCTGCTGCCACAGAGGGGGGACCCGCGACGCCCCCCAAGACAAAGATCGTCTCCGGAGGAGGAACTGCTCCTCCAGACGTCGTCCCCGTCGTTCTCTCCGTCATCAGCCTCATGACAACACCCAAGGCGCCTCCCTTCCTGTGAGAAGACCCTGACGAATAGCGTTGAGGCGCCATCATACCTGAAGCGGAGCGTACACCTCCCCTGCAGCCGGCGCGCGCGGGTGATACGTCCAAAACGTATCTATAATTTCTGCTTGCTCCATGCCACTTTTGGGTGATATTGCTATGATATTCATACACTTCCATACACTTTTGATCATATTTGGACTAACTTACTAATCCAGTGCACCCCAGTGCCAGTTTCTGTTTTCGGCTGTTTTTGTATTTCAGGTTTTCACGTTTCGAGAACTGCACAGAAAAATCCAGAAAAATTATATAAAAAATCAGCGAACCGGAAAGAACACAGCGTCCGAAGGGCAACCTGGGGGGGGGGGCACAGGGGCTCCAGGCGCCCTGTGGGCGCGCCCCCCCTGGGCCGCGCCGGGGGGGCGCCTGGGCCCCCCGAGGCTCCCCCGGTGCCCTACTTTGGCATATATTTAAAGGGTCCTCCGTAACCCTCAGAAAAGGACTTCTTTTCGCGATCCCATCTCTGTTCCGCCGCCGCCGCCGCTTCCAAGATCGGGAGCACCAGGAGAACTCTTCCCGGCACCCTGCCGGAGGGGAGGATCACCACCGGGAGCTTCTCCACCACCATGGACACCTCCTGGATGACTCGTGAGTTGTCTCCCTTGGACCATGAGTCCATGACCAGTAGCTATGTGATGTTCTCCTCCCGTTCTTGTGCTTCACTAATTAGTCCTCGTGAGCTGCCCTACATGATCGAGGCACCTATGTAATCCTTATGCTGTTGCTATGTTGAGTTTGCTGGGATCCGATGGATTATTAGATTATGTTCAGATTGATCTTGAGTAATATATTTGATTCACCTCTTTTATATTTTAGTTCATAAGTAATTCTTGCATGTTCTCCGTTGTTATTTATTGCTTTGGCCGAGTAGTAAGTAGTGACTCCAAGAGGGAATGTTATGCTCGATTGTGGGTTCATGCCCCTCGACGACTAGCTTGAGTGACAGAAACATGAGTCTAGGGGATGTGCTGTTGCCACAAGGGGGAAAACAACGGTGCTTGTGCCCGCGGGTGCAAGGATTGTTTACTTTACGCAAAGTTCTTTTAATGCAGTTGTCTGTTGCATTGAGTTTACACTATGGGTGGGACTCGCAACTTAATACCAGCGAGATGTTCTGGATAGATATCTCAAGGTGGATGATTAGTAGTAGATATTGATGGATTTCGGTCTACTTACTTTGGCGTACCGCCCATGCTTTGAACCTCAACCTTTCTTGTAATGTAATCAGCATTGGTTTGCGTTCGTGGTCCTGTCAATTGCCCAGCTGTAATTTGTTTACCTCACATAGCTGTTTTATCGTCTTTTGGGAGAGAGACATCACTAGTGAACATCATGAGACTGCGGTCCATATTACCATTATTGATCACATCCACTATTTACTTTTCGCTATTTACTTACTATTGCAAAACACTATCTATCACTACTATCATATTGCTTTTAACCCTTTGTGAACTACAAGGCCGGAGAGATTGACAACCTCTCTGTACTCGTTGGGAGCAAAGTTATTTGTATCTGTGTGCAGGTCCACGTTGATTGCTAATTGCGCCGTTAGCAATTGACACCTACTTGTTGAACCTAGGAATCTCTGGGATTCGATCCTTGGCATCTTTGCTAGGGGAAAACACTTCTACTTACTGCATCTTACACCTTCCACTTGGGGTAACCAACGAGGGGTTCGAGGCCCATCAAGAAGTATTTTCTGGCGCCGTTGCCGGGGACTCCACTCTTCAGGATAGGGGAGTTGCATGCTATCTTTTACCTTTGCTTTTTAGTCTTGTTAGTTTACCTTTCATTTTTTGCTTTAGTTCCTTTTATCGAAAATCACAAAAATAGTTATCTTGTTCTTTAGTTATCATTATGTCGGGTCCTTTTGTCTTTGACAAGGCAGAAGTTCTCACCTTTAAACAAAGAGGTGGGGAAAGTTTGAAAGATGCTTGGTATAGAATTAATGATTCACAAAAAACAGCCACCAAGAAGCAACCTACTACTATCTTACTTAGAAATTTTTATGTTGGAATTAATTCTTGGAATAGGTTTATTCTAGATACTGCTATCAATGGGAATTTCCTAGAGGCCCCAGTTTGGGAGTCTCTTAGTATTATTGAAAATCTTGTTGGGAGTCCCCCTGTTGTTAGCATTCGAGAGGACATCACCCTAGCTCACATTATGAAAAAACTTGAAAAAATAGAGCTAGAGATGCCAAGCACTAATAAGATGAATGAGTTGGATCGTAAGATCCAAGGGAATTTGAATAGACTTGATAGCTCCATGCATAAAATTTTCAAAATTTTGGAGACCGTCAAATTCCATGGTTCTGACTCTTCTAGGATGGACAAGATTGAGGAAATATTTGATACCTTAGGAACTACTTTCTCCTCGATAAAAACCGAAAAGGTAGAAACTCCGGCAAAGAGGGAGCCTAAGTTCGTTCATGTTCCAAAGGCTCCCCGTTCTAAAAACAATCCACCTATTGCCAAAGGGGTTGAAACTGTAAAGACTTTGGAAGAAACACCTATCGTTGATGAATTTATAAATGAATCTCCCCTTGACTTTTATCCTTTTGGTCTTCTACCTAGAAGTATCTCTATGAGGCCTTTATTTGAGAGTCCTCTCAAGACTAGTTGTATTATTGAAGAGCTTTTTGATGATCTTGATGATGGTTCAATTGATACAACTTGATCTATGCATTATGCCTAGCTTAAAGGCATAAAAGAAAGCGCTTTTGGGAGGCAACCCACATGAATAAATTTTTGCTTTTGTTGTGTCTTGATGTTGTTTACTGCTGTAGCATCATCATTGTATCTTTGCTTTTCATATTTGTGCCAAGTATAGCCTCTGATTGCTAGAAAGTTCGAAAGTTGTGAGGTGCTGTCCAGGAAACAGATTCTGTCCTTGGATAGAAAAATTCGTATAAAATCACCAGATCATCTTTTTAGTCTGAATTTTTTCGACAGCGTTCTCTATATAATTGTCCTTCGTGCGTCAGTTCTGAGTTTTTTGATTTGAGTTGCAGAAGTATCCCGAACAGGTCAATTACTGCCTCCTGTTATGTTTTTCACAGATTCTGTCCTGTTTTGCCTTACCTTCACTTTGCAAATTGAGAACTTGATTTTTCTTTGCAAAAACCTTTTGGCAATCTTGAGAAACAGTAGAACTTCAAGAATATCCTTATTTCCAGCAAGGTATAATTATTTTATTAAAGGTACTAACCTCGCTAATCAGATTATGATGAGTTGTGTATGAAGGGAGTTTTCAAGTGTGCGAGGGAAGATGATAAAAAGATTCAGGAGTGTCAAGCGCTCAAGCTTGGGGATGCCCCCGTGCATCCCCAAGAAATATTCAAGGAGACTCAAGCGTCTAAGCTTGGGGATGCCCCCGTGCATCCCCTTCTCCATCAACATTATCAGTTCGTCTTTCGTTTCGCTAGATTTTTATCACTTCATATGTTATGTGCTATGCTTGGAGCGTCTTGCTCTTAGTTTTCTTTTTAGTTTTTCATAACGAGTCGGAATCCAGCATTCCTTTATGTGGGAGAGAAACACGCTCCACTTCTACCTAGAACATTACATTGAATTTTCATGTCCATCTATGCTGTGTGTGTTCTTTATCTTTTAATAGCTACTATCGTGCTCTGCTCTTAGTATTCATGCTTATCTTTTCAAGAGCTTTTATTTAGTTGGTTGCTTGAACTCTCTTTAATTACCATGCTCACCTTATTAAGAGAATTTGCTTCCGTTGCATGGGTTAATGTGTCTATGATAAAGATGCTACTTTCATGATGGTGCTTAGTAGTTCAGGTTTTCTTTTGGTTAATCTCAAATAGCTGGGGGGTTCCCAATGTGTTATTGGAGTACCAACTTGGTTTTTTTGCCTATGATGTGGTATGGTTTAGTAATATCTTCCTTCGAGAATTTATTTTGATTGACTTGGCGTATGCTCACGCATATTCAAGACTGTAAAGAAAGTCTGTCAAGCCTTCATGATCTTTTGTTTCTAAGTAGCGATATAACTACCATGCCTGATTCAATATTGCTTTGTCGCTCTGCATGATTATGACCGTCATTGCTCTCTTAGTTGGTCGCTCCCAGTCTTTTGCTAACCTCCACCTGCACTAAGTAAACTAACCATGCAATACATAGCTCATGGAAAAGTAGCCTAAAAACTATTGTGGTAAAGAATATGTTGCTTATGTATCTTATTTCTTATGAGTTGCTTGCTGAGCGGTAACCATGTTTCTGGGGACGCCATCAACTGTCACACTTTTGTTGAATATCATGTGAGTTGCTATGCATGTTCATCTTGTCTGAAGTAAGGGTGATTTACTGTGGGTTGAATTAATATGCATATCGTTAGAGAAGAACATTGGGCCGCCAACCAAAGCCATGCACCATGGTGGAAGTTTTAGCTTGGACCTTAATCCTCAATCTCTCATGAGAATATGCTTATGCATTAAAGAGGAGTCCATCATCTATTTTCTATGTTGTCCCGGTATGGATGTCCTCAAGTTGAGATTTATCAAAAACGAGAAATCAAATGCGATCTATCTCCTTGGACCTTTGTACAGGTGGCATAGAGGTACCCCTTTGTGACACTTGGTTAAAACATATGCAATGCAATGATAACCCATGGGGATCCGAGCTAATTAGGACAAGGAGCGAGAACTATTGGTATTCGATGCATGAGGCTTGCAACTTATAAGATGTTTTATACATGACACATATGAAGTACTACTACCGTTGACACAATTGCTTCCATGTTTTCAAAATAAAAAGCTTTAGCACTTAACCTTTCTTTTACCTTTATGTTGAAGCACCAACTACTGAGAGCATGATTGTCATTCTGAGTGTAATGTGCATTGTCCCAAAGTAGCATTGTCTTTTGCATGATTGTGATATCGTTTATTCTGAAATGATTGTATCTAGTCATCACTTAAACCTTGAAGGTGCCCTTGCATTTATGTTTTGCATCACTAAAGGGGGCAAGCTAGATATCACTTTATCATATTTTCACGTCATGTTCATTGCAAATCTTTTTGATGTTTCAGTTTCATATTGTAAAACTTTCAGTCATTTGTGATTTTCTCTTGAGACAACTTAATTACTTTAGAATCATTGTCTCAGTAAGCTTTTGTCATATGACTATGAGAAAGTCCTATATGGTTAATAGCATGTCACCATAGAAATTATTCTTGTTATCATTTACCTACTCGAGGACGAGCAGAAATTAAGCTTGGGGATGTTGATACGTCCAAAACGTATCTATAATTTCTGCTTGCTCCATGCCACTTTTGGGTGATATTGCTATGATATTCATACACTTCCATACACTTTTGATCATATTTGGACTAACTTACTAATCCAGTGCACCCCAGTGCCAGTTTCTGTTTTCGGCTGTTTTTGTATTTCAGGTTTTCACGTTTCGAGAACTGCCCAGAAAAATCCAGAAAAATTATATAAAAAATCAGCGAACCGGAAACAACACTGCGTCCGAAGGGCAGCCTGGGGGGGGCACAGGGGATCCAGGCGCCCTGTGGGCGCGCCCCCCCTGGGCCGCGCCGGGGGGCGCCTGGGCCCCCCGAGGCTCCCCCGGTGCCCTACTTTGGCATATATTTAAAGGGTTCCCCGTAACCCTCAGAACAGGACTTCTTTTCGCGATCCCATCTCTGTTCCGCCGCCGCCGCCGCTTCCAAGATCGGGAGCACCAGGAGAACTCTTCCCGGCACCCTGCCGGAGGGGAGGATCACCACCGGGAGCTTCTCCACCACCATGGACGCCTCCCGGATGACTCGTGAGTAGTCTTCCTTGGACCATGAGTCCATGACCAGTAGCTATGTGATGTTCTCCTCCCGTTCTTGTGCTTCACTAATTAGTCCTCGTGAGCTGCCCTACATGATCGAGGCATCTATGTAATCCTTATGCTGTTGCTATGTTGAGTTTGCTGGGATCCGATGGATTATGAGATTATGTTCAGATTGATCTTGAGTAATATATTTGATTCACCTCTTTTATATTTTAGTTCATAAGTAATTCTTGCATGTTCTCCGTTGTTATTTATTGCTTTGGCCGAGTAGTAAGTAGTGACTCCAAGAGGGAATGTTATGCTCGATTGTGGGTTCATGCCCCTCGATGACTAGCTTGAGTGACAGAAACATGAGTCTAGGGGATGTGCTGTTGCCACAAGGGGGAAAACAACGGTGCTTGTGCCCGCGGGTGCAAGGATTGTTTACTTTACGCAAAGTTCTTTTAATGCAGTTGTCTGTTGCATTGAGTTTACACTATGGGTGGGACTCGCAACTTAATACCAACGAGATGTTCTGGATAGATATCTCAAGGTGGATGATTAGTAGTAGATATTGATGGATTTCAGTCTACTTACTTTGGCGTACCGCCCATGCTTTGAACCTCAACCTTTATTGTAATGTAATCAGCATTGGTTTGCGTTCGTGGTCCTGTCAATTGCCCAGCTGTAATTTGTTTACCTCACATAGCTGTTTTATCGTCTTTTGGGAGAGAGACATCACTAGTGAACATCATGAGACTCCGGTCCATATTACCATTATTGATCACATCCACTATTTACTTTTCGCTATTTACTTACTATTGCAAAACACTATCTATCACTGCTATCATATTGCTTTTAACCCTTTGTGAACTACATGGCCGGAGAGATTGACAACCTCTCTGTACTCGTTGGGAGCAAAGTTATTTGTATCTGTGTGCAGGTCCACGTTGATTGCTAATTGCGCCGTTAGCAATTGACACCTACTTGTTGAACCTAGGAGTCTCTGGGGATTCGATCCTTGGCATCTTTGCTATGGGAAAACACTTCTACTTACTGCATCTTACACCTTCCACTTGGGGTAACCAACGAGGGGTTCGAGGCCCATCAGCGGGCAAATGATTGGCAGCCACGCCCCAGGAACACGTCGCCCGAGGGAGCCACATCAACCTCCACCCAGGACGTACCACTGCAGAAACCGTCGGTCTGCAGCCAGACGCCGCCGGGGCCTCTGGCTGGTAGCACGTTGCCGAACGAGCTGGGAAGCCGGAGCCACAAGCCGCCAGGCTTCTCCGCCCACACCACGAACTCCGACGACACGTCGAAGGAGTGGAGCTGCGGGCGCGGAGGACGCACGACCGCCGAACGCCGCCTCGCGCCTCCTCTCCCACCACGGCCATGACCACCCTCACAGCGGAAGAGGTTCCGCCCCTCTCACCGGCGACCGCATCGGGACTCGGAAGGCCGCGATCGCTCCCTCGAGGTGTCGCTGCAGGCGCAGCAGCATGCTTGCGGGGACGGCCGCGGCCCCTCTTTGACGGCCACAAAGCCAAATCCTTCGGGGCCTTCCCCTTCTCCGCGGCGGACGGCTTCCTCGCTGGCGCCATGGAGACCTCGTGGCAAGAAGGAGAGCGGAGAGCAAACAAGAGGGCAGATGGCGCTGCCTTGAAGATGGCTAGGGGGCTCCCCCCTAGTCCCATTTATAGGGTGGAGGAGCCGAACCGCCAGTCACTGGCGTCACAGCCATCACAACCCCGTCGTCTGCGCCGGGGAGTTATCAAGTCACACGATTACCAAGACTGCGTGGGGATTGGAGTCACCCACGTCCCATCCAACCTCACGCGCCAGCCTGGCCTGCAGCCTTTTTGGGGCCCGCGGCGCTCCGTCCTCTACTAAGGCTTCGCCCCGAAGCCAACTCCGCGCGCACCTTGGGCCCGGGGGCTACTGTCGGCGTCCTGGGAACAAGCGTACCCAGACTTTCCTATCTGCGGGCCGCGACACGCTCCTACCACGGCTTGGTACGGCCCAGCTGATCGACCAGCTGCCCAATACCCTCGCAAGGGGCTAGGCCTTGTGAGGAAAACGACATCAAGACCCCCTCAGGAGCGACCTCGGCTAGGTAGCTCCGGAGGGGCGGAGAATCCAAGGCCAAGCCTGCCTCAGGAGGAGGCAGTGACGCAAGCAGTGACGCACCGCGCCAGCGGGTGACAGCGCGTGCCAGCGGCGCAGTTGCCATTTTGGTGCAAAGGAGACAGCGCAGGTGCAGGTTCCCGAGGAGCGGGACAAAGGTTTCCCCTTCGGTGCAACAAGACCGAAGACCGCAAGGATGACAGGGAGGATGTCACCACCGAGCCCACCACCGCGTCACCGCCTGATCCTTTTGCAGGCGAAGACCTCTTTTGTCAGGACAAGAACGTCCTTGTGTTCTCCCTCAAAATGGCCGTTGTGGGATCCCTTCCCGCCTAAACATTTCGGGGGAAGAGGACCCTGGCCTCCTATATAAGTAGCTAGGATCCCCACTATGAAGGACAAGTCGATCAGATCAAGAAACTCTGCCCTCGCACAAAGGAGGAAGAACCCTTGCCTCCTAAACCTCCCGAGCTCTCCTCTTGAGCTCAGGAACCACTGTACTCATCCATATTCGAGCCCTCCCGAGGTCAATGAACCAAAGCAGGAAGTAGGGTTTTACACCGCAAGGTGGCCTGAACCTGAGTAAATTCTTGTGTGCTTTACTTGTTCACTTGAATCTCTTCACCGGACGAGGGCGAGACGCTAGGTAGACGTGAGTGGGAGAGATCTTCGTTCACGCCCCTGTGTTCGAACTTCTTGGGTTTGCGGAGCCCGTAATCCGACAATACCTTTGTTCACTTTGCCGTCGTTCTTAGCCGCCAAATATTTGGGACAGTTTCGCTTCCAGTGACCATTTCCTTTGAAGCAGAAGCACTCAGTTTCAGGCTTGGGTCCAGCTTTGGGTTTTTACGGGAGTGCCAACTTGCTTGCCAGTCATCTTGAAGTTCCCTTTCTTTCCCTTGCCCTTTTCTTTAAACTAGTGGTCTTGTTAACCATCAACACTTGATGCTCTTTCTTGATTTCTATCTTCGCTGATTTCAGCATCGTGAAGAGCTCAGGAATAATTTTCGTCATCCCTTGCATATTATAGTTCATCATGAAGTTCTAGCAACTTGGTGATAGTGACTAGAGAACCCCATCGATCACTATCTTATCTGGAAGATTAACTCCCACTTGATTCAAGTGATTGTATTACCCAGACATTCTGAGCACATCCTCACTAGTTGAGCTATTCTCCTCCATCTTGTAGGCAAAGTACTTATCAGAGGTACCATACTTCTCGACATGGGCATGAGTCTGAAATACCAATTTCATCTCTTGGAACATCTCATATGTTCCATGGCGTTCAAAATGTTTTTGAAGTCCCAGTTCAAAGCCGTAAATCATGGCGCACTAAACTATTAAGTAGTCATCATATGGAGCTTGCTAAACGTTCATAACGTCTGCATCTGCTACTGCAATAGGTCTATCACCTAGCGGTGCATAAACGACATAATTCTTCTGTGCAGTAATGAGGATAATCCTCAGATCACGGACCCAGTCTGCATCATTCCTACTAACATCTTTCAACTCAATTTTTTTCTAGGAACATATCAAAAACAAGGGAGCTAAATCGCGATATATTGATGTACAACATAGATATGCAAATACTATCAGGACGAAGTTCATGACTAATTAAGTTTAATTAATCAAATTATGAATGAACTCCCACTTAAATTAACACCCCTTAGGTTATTTTAAGTGAAACATGACCCAAATCAACTAAACCATGTCCGATCATCACGTGAGATGGAGTAGTCATCAATGGTGAACATCTCTATGTTGATCATATCTACTATATGACCCATGTTCGACCTTTCGGTCTCCGTTGTTCCAAGGCCATGTCTTTACATGCTAGGCTCGTCAAGTTTAACCCAAGTATTCCGCGTGTATAAAACTATGTTACACCTGTTGTATGTGAACATAGAGTCTATCACACTCGATCATCACATGGTGTCTCGAAATGACGAACTATAGCAATGGTGCATACTCGGGGAGAACACTATTATCTTGAAATTTAGTGAAGGGGTCATCTTATAATGCTATCGCCAAACTAAGCAAAATAATATGCATAAAAGATAAACATCACATGCAATAAAAATGTGTGACATGATATGGCCATCATCATACTGTGCTTTTGATCTCCATCTCCAAAGTATCATCGTGATCTCCATCATCACCGGCTCGACACCTTGATCTCCATCGTAGCGTCATGGTCGTCTCGCCAACTATTGCTTCTACGACTATTGCTAACTCATAGCGATAAAATAAAGCAATTACATGGTGCTTGCATTTCATTCAATAAAGAGACAAGCATAAGGCTCCTGCCGGTTGCCGATAATTTACAAAACATGATCATCTTATACAATAATGTATAACTCAGCACGTCTTGACCATATCACATCATAACATGCCCTGCAAAAACAAGTTCAGCATCCTCTACTTTGTTGTTGCAAGTTTTATGTGGCTGCTACGGGCTTATACCAAGTACCGTTCTTACCTACGGCACAAACCTACAACTATGATTTATCAAGTTTACTGTTTCAACACTAAACAAGGACCGGCCGCAGTCAAATTCAATTCAACTAAAGTAGGAGAAACATACACCCGCCAGCCACCTTTATGCAAAACTAGTTGCATGTCTGTTGGTGGAACCGTTCTCATGTACGTGGACATGTAAGGTTGGTCCGGACCGCTTCACCCCACAATGCCGCCGAATCAAAATAAGACGTTGGTCGTAAGCAGTATGACGATCACCGCCCACAACTCATTGTGTTCTACTTGTGCATATCATCTACGCATAGACCTGGCTCTAATGCCACTGTTTGAAATGTTGCATCGAAAACAAAAAAATTATACGCAAACGTAATGATCTATCCATGGAGATGCATAGCAACGAGGGGGAGAGTGTGTCTATGTACCCTCATTGACAGAAAGCGGAAGCGTTTGACAACGCGGTTGATTTAGTCGAACTTCTTCTAGCTCCGACCGATCAAGCACCGAACGTACGGCACCTCCGAGTTCTGCATACGTTCAGCTCGATGACGTCCCTCGTCTTCTTGATCTAGCAAGACGTCAAGGAAGTAGATGAGTTTCTTCAGTACGACGGCGTGGTGATAGTGATGGTGAAGTGATCCGCGTAGAGCTTCGCCTAAGCACCGCAAGAATATGACAGGAGGTGTAATATGTGGAGGGGCGCCGCACATGGCTAACAGTTGATGTTGTGTTTTCTAGGCGCCCCCTCCCCACATATATATAGGTGATAGGGGAGGAGAGGTGGCCAAGGGGTGCTCCAAGTAGGACACATCCTACTTGGGGTCTTCCCCAATTCGCCCCCCTTACCATATTTAACCGGAGAAGAAAGGAAGGGGGAAGAAGAGAAGGAAGGTGGGGGGTCGAACCCCCTCTTCTCATTCTCCTATTTGGCCACTTTCCATAGAGGGGTGCAACCCCTTGTGGGCTAGTGTGCTCCCCTCTCAAGGCCCATATACCCACCCGGGGTTTCCGCTAACCCCTCCGGTACTATGATAAATGCGCGATACACTCCAGAACACTTCCGGTGTCCGAATACTATCGTCCTATATATCAATATTTACCTCTTAACCATTTAGAGACTCCTCGTCATGTCCGTGATCTCATCCAGGAATCCGAACAATATTCAGTCACCAAATCACATAACACATTTAATACAATATCGTCATTGAACATTAAGCGTGCGGACCCTACGGGTTTGAGAACTATGTAGACATGACCGAGACACTTCTGTTGTCAATAACCAATAGCGGAACCTGGATGCTCATATTGGCTCCTACATATGCTACGATGATCTTTATCGGTCAGACCGTTATGACAACATATGTTATTCCCTTTGTCCATTGGTTTGTTACTTGCCCGGGAATCGATCGTCGGTATCTTCAAACCTAGTTCAATCTCGTTACCGGCAAGTCTCCTTACTTGTTCCGTAATACATCATCCCGAGACTAACTCATTAGTCATTTGCTTGCAAGTCTTATTATGACGTGTATTACCGAGAGGGCCCAGAGATACCTCTTCGATACTCAGAGTGACAAATCCTAATCTCGATTCATGCCAACCCAACAAAACACCTTCGGAGATACCTGTAGAGCATATTATAATCACCTAGTTACGTTGTGACATTTGATAGCACAAAAGGTATTCCTTTGGTATCCGGGAGTGGCATGATCACATAGTCAAAGGAATATTTATTTGACATACATGAAAGCAGTAGCAATAATCTGTACGATCATATGCTAAGCTAACATATGGGTCTTGTCGATCACATCATTCTCATAATGATGTGATCTCGTTATCAAATGACAACTCATGTCCATGGTTAGGAAACCTTAACCATCTTTGATTAACGAGCTAGTCTAGTAGAGGCTTACTAGGGACACAGTATTTGTTTATGTATTCACACATGTATTTAGGTTTCCAGTCAATACAATTCTAGCATGAATAATAAAACTTTATCGTGATTAAGGAAATATAATAATAAAAATTTCATTATTGCCTCTAGGGCATATTTCCATCAAAGGGGGGACTCCTGAGCACTGTGCCTGAGGAGCCTTTACTAGTCCCCGAAGCCCCTCACCTTCTGGCTGTGTCCAGGCATCGCGACCTGACATTCTAGCACCAAGGCAAGCAAGAGGGAAACCGAGCACAGAAAGGAAACACACCGATCACAAATAGTTATTACAAGCGCCAAATCTTAGTGAATAAAACTACTGTCTCAAGCCTCCGCGAGGCAGAATCAGTCGGTTGCAGGATGACAAGAAGAAACTTCAAGAGGTAGGATGGCAGCCGCTGTTGCAGTCGCTCGCCTCGGATCCGGCAGGGTCCACTTCACTTTTGCAAGAGAACATAACGAGAAGAGTGTTCACGTGGCTCCCCATAGCTTCCGCCAGGATGTTGCGACATTCTTCACGGATGGGGCCTATCACCTTGCCAAAATTGAAGCCAGTATCGCGAGAAGGAGGCGCTGAAGACACGGGTCACTGCCATGGAGAAACGATTCCCACACTCTTCCATGATTCCATCCACCTTATGGGCCGCAACCTCGAGCCACTTCGTAAGCTTGGAGGAGAGCTCAACGTAGCCGATGCTACCTCTTGAGCTTGCGTTGGTTTTTCTCTTGAAGAGGAAAGGGTGATGCAGCAAAGTAGAGTAAGTATTTCCCTCAGTTTGAGAACCAAGGTATCAATCTAGTAGGAGATTACACACAAATCGCAAAATACCTGCATAAACATACAACAACTTGCACCCAACACTATAAAGGGGTTGTCAATCCCTTTACGACTATTTGTAAAAGTGAGATATGATAGAGATACTTGAACTAGTAAAGTAAATATTTTTGGGGTTTTAGGTTTATTGATTGAAAAGTAAAAGATTGCAAAATAGTAGATCTGAAACTTATAAGATGTAAATTAGACCCAGGGGCCATAGGTTTCACTAGAGGCTTCTCTCAAGATAGCAAGTATTACGGTGGGTGAACAAATTACTATCAAGCAATTGATAGAAGAGCGAATAATTATAACGACATATATGGCAATGATCATGAATAAAGGCATCACGTCCGTGAAAAGTAGACCGACTTCTACCGACATCTACTACTATTACTCCACACATCGACCAAAACGATTCAACATCTAGGGGATTAAGTTCATAAGAATAGAGTAACGCCTTAAGCAAGATGACATGATGTAGAAGAATTAACTCAAGCAATATGAAGAAAACCCCATCTTGTTATCCTCGATGGAAACAATACAATATGTGTCATGTCCCTTTCTGGAACTGGGATTGAGCACCGCAAGATTGAATCCAAAGCAAAGCACTTCTCCCATTGCAAGAAAAACCAATCTAGTTAGCCAAACCAAACCGATAGTTTGAAGAGAATTACTAAGATCTTAAGTCATGCATAAAAGAATTTAGAAGAAACTCAAATATTATTCATAGATAATCTAATTATAAACCCACAATTCATCGGATCTTGACAAACACACCACAAAAGAAGATTACATCGAATAGATCTCCAAGAACAACGAGGAGAACATGGTATTGAAGATCAAAGAGAGAGAAGAAGCCATCTAGGTACAAGCTATGGACCCGTAGGCCTATGGTAAACTACTCACACTTCATCGGAAGGGCAATAGGGTTGATGTAGATGCCCTCCGTGGTTGATACCCCCTCCGGCAGAGTACCGGAAAAGGCCTCGAGATGGGATCTCGCGAGAACAGAAGGTTACAGCGGCGGAAAAGTGGTTTCAATGGATGTTCTAGGGTTTCTGGAATATATGTGAATTTATAGGCGGAAGAAGTAGGTCAGGGGAGGCATGAGGGACCCACAAGGCAGGGGGCGCACCCTCCACCATTGTGGCCGCCTCGCAGATCCCCTGGCGTGTACTCCAAGCTCATCTGGTGTCTTTTGGTCCAAGAAAATTCTCGTAAAGTTTCATTCCATTTGGACTCCGTTTGATATTCCTTTTATGTGAAACTTAAAAACAAGGAAAAAACAGAAACTGGCACTCGGCTCTGGGTTAATAGATTATTCCTAAAGATCATATAAAATAGCATATAAAACATCCAAGGTAGATAATATAATAGCATGGAACAATAAAAAATAATAGATATGTTGGGGTCATATCAAGCATCCCAAGCTTAATTCCTGTCCGTCCTCGAGTAGGTAAATGATAAAAATAATAATTTTTGATGTGGAATGCTAGCTAACATATTTATCAATGTAACTCTTTATTGTGGTATGAATGTTCAGATCCATAAGACTCAGAATAAAAGTTTATCAATATCAAAACAATAATACTTCAAGCGTACTAAAAAGTAATCTATGAAGCTTCTAAAATAACATGGCTAAAGAAAGTTATCCCTACAAAATCATATAGTCATTTATGCTCCCTCTTCTGAACACAAAGTAAAAATCATGCCTATCCCGATGTCAATCAAGAAATTGTTTTCATCTTTAACATTCTTAAACCTTTTCAACTCTTCATGCAATACCTGAGCGTTATCCATGTATATAGCATTATGATTGGAATAGAAGGTGGTAATAGACAAAACGAGGGAGAAAGTCTCACATCAACTAGGAAAATGAACAGACAATGGAGATGTCCATCAATCGATATCAATGTGAGTGAGTAGGGATTGCCATGTAACGGATGCACTAGAGCTATAAGTGTATGAAAGCTCAAAAATACAACTAGTGCGTGTGCATCAACTTGCTTGCTCATGAAGACCTAGGTCATTTTGAGGAAGCCCATCGTTGGAACATGCAAGCCAGGTTCTATAATGAAAAATTCCCAGTAGTGATATATGAAAGTGACAACATAGGAGACTCTCTATCATGAAGAATTTGGTGCTACTTTGAAGCACAAGTGTGGAAAAGGATAGTAACATTGTGCCTTCTCTCTTTTTATCTCATTTTTTTAGTCTCCTCTTTTTTTGGGAGACGCTTTCTTTTTTTTGGAGACTCATTTGGCCTCTTTATTTATAGCCTCACATGGGATAATGTTCTAATGATGATGATCATCACACTTTTATTTACGTACAACTCAATACTAGAACACTGATATGAATCTATATGAATGCCTTCGGTGGTGTACCGGGATGTGCAATGACCAAGAGTGACATGTATGAAAAATATGAACGGTCGCTTTGCCACGAATACTATGTCAACTACATGATCATGCAAAGCAATATGACAATGGTGAAGCATGTCATAATAAACGGAACGATGGATTTACATGGCAATATATCTCGGAATGGCTATGGAAATGCCATAATAGGTATGTATGGTGGCTCTTTTGAGGAAGGTATAAGGAGGGTTTTATGCACCGGCGAAAGTTGCGTGGCACTAGAGTGGCTAGCAAGGTGGAAGGGTGAGAGTGCGTATAATCTATGGACTCAACATTAGTCATAAAGAACTCACATACTTATTGCGATTTTTTTATTAGCTCTTGAAGCAAAGTACTACGATGCATGCCCCTAAGGGGGAGGTTCGTAGGAGTTAACCATCGCGCGCCCCTGACCTTCATGCAAAGACAAACACTCAAAATACAAAGTGCTCCAATTTGGTTACATAGTTAGGAGACCATACGTGCATGCTACTGAATCACGAACCTTAACAAAAATATTTCTTTAACCTGGCAAACTACCACTAGCATGACTCTAATATTACCATCTTAACACCTCAAAACAATTGCAAGGAGTCAAACTTCACATAGTATTCAATGCTCTATATATGGAAGTTTTTATTATATCTCCTTTGGATGTCTATCATATTAGAACTAGATTCATAACCCAAGCAAATTACCATGCCGTTCTTTAAGACTCTCCAAATAATATAAGTGAAGCAAGAGAGTTCAACAATTTCTACAAAATAAAACCACCACCGTGCTCTAAAAAGATCTAAGTGAAGCACTATAGCAAAATTGCCTAGCTCAAAAGATATAAGAGAAGCACATAGAGTATTCTAATAAATCATGATTGAAGCATGTCCCTCTCAAAAGGTGTGTACACCAAGGATGGTTGTGGCAAACTAAAAAGCAAAGACTCATATCCTACACGACGCTCCAAGCAAAACACATATCATGTAGTGAATAAAAATATAGCCTCAAGTAAAGTTACCGATAGATAAAGACGAAAGAGGGGATGCCTTCCCAGGGCATCCCCAAGCTTAGGATCTTGGACGTCCTTGAATTATACCTTGGGTTGCTTTGGGCATCCCCAAGCTTAGGATCTTGGACGTCCTTGAATTATAACTTGGGTTGCTTTGGGCATCCCCAAGCTTAGGCTTTTGCCACTCTTTATTCCATAGTCCATCAAATCCTTACCCAAAACTTGAAAACTTCACAACACAAAACTCAACGAAAAATCTCGTGAGCTCCGTTAGTAAAAAAAATCAAATAACCACTCAAGGTACTGTTGTGATCTTATTCTAATTTCACAGTGGTGTAATATCTACTGTATTCCAACTTCTCCATGGTTCGTACCCCCCGATACTAGCCATAGATGCATCAAAATAAGCAAACAACACATAGAAAACAGAATCTGTAAAAAACAGAACAGTCTGTAGCAACCTGAAAACTTCGCATACTTATGTAACTCTAAAAATTATGAAAAAATAGGAAGATGTGGGAAATTTGTATATAAATTTTGTGTAAAATGTTCAGAAGGTTTTGACGCTCCAGTGAATTATTGAATTTTCTGCACTGAGCGTAAAAGTTTCTGTTTTTCAGCAAAATCAAATCAACGATCATCGTATGCCATCCTAAAGGTCTTACTTGGCTCAAACACTAACTAAAACACCAAAACACAATTACTAAAGAAGTAATAATGTGTAAAACTTGAAAAACATAACCAAAAAGTAAAAATAAAAAATAAAATTGGGTTGCCTCCCAACAAGCGCTATTGTTTAACACCCTTAGGCAGGCATAAAACACAAATAGATCTAGGTATTATCATCTTTGATATGCAATTCTTCAATCATACCTCTATTTTCCTTACGAGATTCTATGGTTTTATCAATAATAATACTCCTAGGCAAGAAATCAAGAAATTCATCCGTTCTAATTGGTCCCTTAATCATATTAAAAAGATTGGGGTGAATACTTAATGACTTGAGATCTTCGTGACTAGAAGTTTCACCCTTATTCTTAGGAACATAAATAAATTTGGCGAACTTAGCAGGAGGAGTCAGAGTATGGGTTATTTTTCTAGTTTGCCAGTCCTAATAGAACCTTGATCTATTTTTCATTGACTATGGGTTCTTTTTCCTTAAGATTCTTTATAGTAACCCCTACCATAGTCCGTATTGAGTAATTTGATTATGAACCTTCTTATCTAAATTTTCAACTATCTCAATAGTAGCCATTTTGTTTTCAATAATATGAAGTCTTTGCATCACATGTCCCAAAGTTAAAGCAGTCCCATTAACCAAAAGAGGTGGTGGCCCTAACAAATCTATCATGGCATTATAAGAATAAAAAGTGTGACTTCCCAAAAAAAATCCCTCCGGTAATGGTATCTAGAACATATCTATTTCAAGGAGTAACTCCCACATAAAAATTACGGAGAAGAACGACAATAAATTGCTTTCTAGTAGATCTATTTTGACCATTGCAAATTCTATACCAAGCATCTTTTAAATTTTCCCTTTCCCTTTGTTTAAAATTGAGAACTTTATTGTCGGGAATGCTAATAATGATAGGAGGACTAGCCATGAAAACGAGGTAGGTGGAGTGTGATGTCTACTACGCAACCTTCTTCTTGTAGACGTTGTTGGGCCTCCAAGTGCAGAGATTTGTAGGACAGTAGAAAATTTCCCTCAAGTGGATGACCGAAGGTTTATCAATCGTTGGAGGCGTAAGATGAAGATGGTCTCTCTCAAGCAACCCTGCAACCAAATAACAAAGAGTCTCTTGTGTCCCCAACACACCCAATACAATGGTAAATTTCATAGGTGCATTAGTTCAGCGAAGAGATGGTGAAACAAGTGCAATATGGATGGTAGATATAGGTTTTTGTAATCTGAAAATATAAAAACAGCAAGGTATATAATGATAATAGTGAGCATAAACGGTATTGTATTGCTTTGGAACAAGGCCTAGGGTTCATACTTTCACTAGTGCGAGTTCTCTCAACAATAATAACATAACTGGATCATATAACTATCCCTCAACATGCAACAAAGAGTCACTCCAAAGTCACTAATAGCGGAGAACAAACGAAGAAATTATTGTAGGGTACAAAACCACCTCAAAGTTGTTCTTTCTGATTGATCTATTAAAGAGTCCGTAGTAAAATAGCACGAAGCTATTCTTTCCGTTCGATCTATCCTAGAGTTCATAATAGAATAACACCTTAAGACACAAATCAACCAAAACCCTAATGTGACCTAGATACTCCATTGTCACCTCAAGTATCAGTGGGCATGATTATACGATATGCATCACAAAACCTCAGATTCATCTATTCAATCAACACAAAGAACTTCAAATAGTGCCCCAAAGTTTTCACCAGGGAGTCAAGACGAAAATGTGTGCCAACCCCTATGCATAAGTTCACAAGGTCACTGAACCCGGAAGTTGATCACCAAAACATACATCAAGTAGATCACGTGATATCCCATTGTCACCATAGATAAGCACATGCAAGACATACATCAAGTGTTCTCAAATACTTAAAGACTCAATCCAATAAGATAACTTGAAAGGAAAAAACTCAATCCGTTACAAGAGAGTAGAGGGGGAGAAACATCATAAGATCCAACTATAGTAGCAAAGCTTGCGGTGCATCAAGATCATGCCATCCCAAGAACACAAGATAGAGAGAGATCAAACACATAGCTACTGGTACATACCCTCAGCCCTGAGGGTGAAGTACTCCCCCCTCGTCACGGAGAGCGCGGGGATGATGAAGATGGCCACCGGAGAGGGATTCCCCCCTCCGGCAGGGTGCCGGAATGGGTCTAGATTGGTTTTCAGTGGCAACAAAGGCTTGCGGCGGCGGAACTCACGATCTAGGTTTCTTTCTGGAAGTGTGAGTATATATAAGATGTGTTGGAGTCGGGAACAAGTAACGGGGGTCCCCGAGGCGGCCACGAGACAGGGGGCGCGCCCAGGGGGGTAGGGCGCGCTCCCTACCCTCGTGGTGGCCTCATGACTCCTCTGGTCCATCTCTGGTACTCTGTGGGCTTGTTCTGGTCCAAAAACAATCTACGTGGAGTTTCAGGTCAATTGGACTCCATTTGGTTCTGCAAAACTAAAAAACAAGGAAAAACCAGAAACTGGCACTGGGCTCTGGGTTAATAGGTTAGTCCCAAAAATCATATAAAAGTGTATATTAAAGCCCATTAAACATCCAAAATAGATAATATATTACCATGGAACAATACAAAATTATAGATACATTGGAGACGTATCAAGTATCCCCAAGCTTAATTCCCGCTCGTCCTCGATTAGGTAAATTATAAAAACAGATTTTTTTAATGTGGAATGCTACCTAACATATTTATCAATTTAATTTTCTTTATTGTGGCATGAATGTTCAGATCTGAAAGATTCAAGACAAAAGTGTAGTATTGACATAAAGATAATAATACTTCAAGCATACTAACAAAGCAATCATGTCTTCTCAAAATAACATGGCCAAAGAAAGTTCACCCCTACAAAATCATATAGTTTCGCTATGCTCCATCTTCGTCACACAAAATACTCAAATCATGCACAACCCCGGTTTCAGCCAAGCAATTGTTTCATACTTAATTTTTTTTCAAACCTATTCAACCTTCACGCAATACATGAGCGTGAGCCATGGATATAGCACTATAGGTGGAATAGAGTGGTGATTGTGGAGAAGACAAAAAGAGGAAGATGGTCTCACATCAACTAGGTGTATTAATGGGCTATGGAGAGGCCCATCAATAGATATCAATGTGAGCGAGTAGGGATTGCCATGCAACGGATGCACTAGAGCTATAAATGTATGAAATCTCAACAAAAGAAACTAAGTGGGTGTGCATCCAACTTGCTTGCTCACAAAGACCTAGGGCATTTGAGGAAGCCCATCGATGGAATATACAAGCCAAGTTCTATAATGAAAATTCCCACTAGTATATGATAGTGACAAAACAAGAGACTCTCTATCATGAAGATCATGGTGCTACTTTGAAGCACAAGTGTGGAAAAAGATAGTAGCATTGTCCCCCTTTTTTATTTTTTATTTTTATTTTTTTGGGCCATTTTTTTCTTTGGCCTTTCCTTTTTCTTATCTGGCATTTTTTTCCGAGACAATGCTCTAATAATGACGATCATCACACTTCTATTTATTTACAACTCATAGATTACAACTCGATACTAGAACAAAATATAACCCTATATGAATGCCTCCGGCAGTGTACCGGGATGTGCAATGAATCAAGAGTGACATGTACGAAAAATTATGCATGGTGGCCTTGCCACAAATACGATGTCAACTACATGATCATGCAAGGCAATATGACAATGATGAAGTGTGTCATAATAAACGAAACGATGGAAAGTTGCATGGCAATATATCTCAGAATGGCCATTAAAATGCCATAATAGGTAGGTATGGTGGCTATTTTGAGGAAGGTATATGGTGGGTGTATGGTACCGGCGAAAGTTGCGCAGTACTAGAGAGGCTAGCACTAGTGGAAGGGTGAAAGTGCGTATAATCCATGTACTCAACATTAGTCATAAAGAACTCACATACTTATTGCAAAAATCTACAAGTCATCAAAACCAAGCAATACACGCATGCTCCTAGGGGAAGGGTAGGTAGGAGTTAACCATCGCGCGATCCTGACCTCCATACAAAGGATAACAATCAAATAAATACCTCATGCTTCAAATTTGTCACATAATGGTTACCATACGTGCATGCTACGGGACTTGCAAACCTCAACACAAGTATTTCTCAAATTCACAACTACTCTACTAGCATGACTCTAACATCACCATCATCATATCTCAAAACAATCATCAAGCATCAAACTTCTCATAGCATTCAATGCACTTTATATGAAAGTTTTTATTATACCCATCTTGGATGCCTATCATATTAGGACTAAATTCATAACCAAAGAAAATTACCATGTTGTTTAATAATCTGAAAATAATATAAGTGAAGCATGAGACTTCATCATTTTCTTTAAAATGAAACCATCGTTGTGCTCTAAAATATATAAGTGAAGCACTAGAGCAAATGACAAATTACTCCAAAAGATATAAGTGAAGATCAATGAGTAGTTGAATAATTATGTAACTATGTAAAGACTCTGTAACATTTAAAAATTTCAGATCTTTGGATATTATTCAAACAACAAGCAAAACTAAATAAAATAAATTGACGCTCCAAGAAAAACACATATCATGTTGTGAATAAAAATATAGCCTCAAGTAAAGTTACCGATGAACGAAGACGAAAGAGGGGATGCCTTCCCGGGGCATTCCCAAGCTTAGGCTTTTGGTTGTCCTTGAATATTACCTTGGGGTGCCTTGGGCATCCCCAATCTTAGGCTCTTGCCACTCCTTATTACATAGTCCATCGAATCTTTACCCAAAACTTGAAAACTTCACAACACAAAACTCAACAGAAAACTCGTAAGCTCCGTTAGTATAAGAAAATAAAACTACCACTTAGGTACTGTTGTGAACTCATTCTAAATTCATGTTGGTGTAATATGTAACTTATTCCAACTTCTCTATGGTTCATACCTTCCGATACTACTCATAGATTCATCAAAATAAGCAAACAATACATAGAAAATGGAATCTGTAAAAACAGAACAGTCTGTAGCAATCTGTAACTTTCGAATACTTATGTAACTCAAAACATTCTAAAATAAATTGGTGGACGTGAGGAATTTGTCTATTAATCTTCTGCAAAAATAATCAACTTAAAATCACTCTCCAGTAAACAATGGCACCTAATCTCGTTAGCGCAAAGTTTCTGTTTTTTACAGCAAGATCACATTAACTTTCACCCAAGTCTTCCCAAAGGTTCTACTTGGCACTTTATTGAAACAAAAACTATAAAACATGATTACTACAGTAGCTTAATCATGTGAACACACAAAAACAGTAGGGGTAAATGTTGGGTTGTCTCCCAACAAGCACTTTTCTTTAATGCCTTTTAGCTAGGCATAATGATTTCAATGATGCTCACATAAAAGATAAGATTTGAAGCGTAAAGAGAGCATCATGAATAATATAACTAGCACATTTAAGTCTAACCCACTTCCTATGCATAGGGATTTTGTGAGCAAATAATTTATGGGAGCAAGAATCAACTAGCATGGGAAGGCAAAACAATCATGACTTCAAAACTTTCAACACATAGATAGGAAACTTGATATTATTGCAATTCCTACAACCATATGTTCCTCCTTCATAATAAATTTCAGTAGCATAATGAATGAATTCAACAATATAACTATCACATAAAGCACTTATTTCATGATCCCCAAGCATATAGATTTTATTACTCTACACATAAGCATATTTCTTCTCATGAATAGTAGTGGGAGCAAACTCAACAAAATAACTATCATGAGATACTTGATTGACAAGTTTCATGGTTATCATTATTCTTTATAGCATACATGTCATCATCATAATCATCATATATAGGAGGCTTGTTACCATTATAACAAATTTGGACATCAAAACTTGGGGGACTAAAAATATCATCTTCATCTAACATAGCTTCCCCAAGCTTGTGGCTTTGCATATCATTAGCATCATGGGCATTCAAAGAATTAATACTAACAACATTGCAATCATGCTCATGATTCACATAATTTATGCCAAGCATTCTATGTAATTCTTCTTCTAGTACTTGAGCACAATTTTCCTTCCCATCATTTTCACGAAAGATATTAAAAAGATAAAGCATATGAGGTAACCTCAATTCCATTTTTGTTTGTTTTCTTTTATAGACTAAACTAGTGATAAAACAAGAAACTAAAAGATTCGATTGCAAGATCTAATGATATATCTTCAAGCACTCACCTCCCCGGCAACGACGCCAGAAAAGAGCTTGATGTCGACTATGCAAACTTCCATTTGTAGACGTTGTTGGGCCTCCAAGTGCAGAGGTTTGTAGGACAGTAGCAAATTTCCCTCAAGTGGATGACCTAAGGTTTATCAATCCGTGGGAGGCGTAGGATGAAGATGGTCTCTCTCAAGCAACCCTGCAACCAAATAACAAAGAGTCTCTTCTGTCCCCAACACACCCAATACAATGGTAAATTGTATAGGTGCACTAGTTCGGCGAAGAGATGGTGATACAAGTGCAATATAGATGGTAGATATAGGTTTTTGTAATCTGAAAATATAAAAATAGCAAGGTAACTAATGATAATAGTGAGCATAAACGGTACTTCAATGCTTTGAAACAAGGCCTAGGGTTCATACTTTCACTAGTGCAAGTTCTCTCAACAATAATAACATAACTGGATCATATAACTACCCCTCCACATGCAACAAAGAGTCACTCCAAAGTCAGTAATAGCGGAGAAAAAATGAAGAGATTATTGTAGGGTACGAAACCACCTCAAAGTTATTCTTTCCAATCGATTTATTCAAGACTCCGTAGTAAATAGCACTAAGCTATTCTTTCCATTCGATCTATCCTAGAGTTCGTACTAGAATAACACCTTAAGACACAAATCAACCAAAACCGTAATGTCACCTAGATACTCCATTGTCACCTCAAGTATCCGTGGGCATGATTATACGATATGCATCACACAATCTCAGATTCATCTATTCAACCAACACAGAGAACTTCAAAGAGTGCCCCAAAGTTTCTACCGGAGAGTCAAGACGAAAACGTGTGCCAACCCCTATGCATAAGTTCACAAGGTCACTGAACCCGCAAGTTGATCACCAAAACATACATCAAGTAGATCAAGTGTTCACAAATCCTTAAAGACTCAATCTGATAAGATAACTTCAAAGAAAAAACTCAATCCATTACAAGAGAGTAGAGGGGGAGAAACATCATAAGATCCAACCATAGTAGCAAAGCTCATGGTACATCAAGATCGTGCCATCTCAAGAACACGAGAGAGAGAGAGAGAGATCAAACACATAGATACTGATACATACCCTCAGCCTTGAGGGTGAACTACTCCCCTTCTCATGGAGAGCGTTGGGATGATGAATATGGCCACCGGAGAGGGATTCCGCCCTCCGACAAGGTGCCAGAACAGTTCTAGATTGGTTTTCGATGGCTACATAGCCTTGTGGCGACGGAACTCCTGATCTAGGTTTCTTTCTGGAAGTTTGGGTATATATAAGAGGTGTTAGAGTCGGGAACAAGTAAGGGGGGTCCCCGAGGCGGCCACGAGATAGGGGGCGCACCCAGGGGGTAGGACGCGCCCCCACCCTCGTGGTGGCCTCGAGACTCCTCTGGTCCATCTCCGATGCTCCGTGGGCTTCTTCTGGTCCAAAAATAATCTCCGTGGAGTTTCAGGTCAATTGGACTCCGTTTGGTATTCCTTTTCTGCGAAACTCAAAAACAAGGGAAAAACAGAAACTGGCACTGGGCTCTGGGTTAATAGGTTAGTCCCAAAAATCATATAAAAGTGTATATTAAAGCCCATTAAACATCCAAAATAGATAATATAATAGCATGGAACAATCAAAAATTATAGATACATTGGAGATGTATCAGAGTGGAATATTTTTGCGGTTTTTGGTTTATAGATTGAAAAGTAAAAGGTTGCAAAATAGTAGATCTGAAACTTATAAGATGCAAAGTAGACCCGGGGGCCGTAGGTTTCACTAGAGGCTTCTCTCATGATATCAAGCATTATGGTGGGTGAACAAATTACTGTCAAGCAATTGATAGAAGAGCGAATAATTATAACGACATCTATGGCAATGATCATGAATATAGACATCACGTTCGTGACAAGTAGACCGACTCCTGTCTTCATCTACTACTATTACTCCACACATCGACCGAAACGATTCTGCATCTAGAGTATTAAGTTCATAAGAACAACAATGTCTTAAGAAAGATGACATGATTTAGCGGAATTAAATCAAGCAATATGATGAAAACCCCATATTGTTATCATTGATGGAAACAATACAATATGTGTCATGTCCCTTTCTGTCACTTGGATTGAGCACCGAAAGATTGAACCCAAAGCAAAGTACTTCTCTAATTGCAAGAAAAACCAATCTAGTTGGCCAAACCAAACCGATAGTTCGAAGAGAATTACTAAGATATTAAATCATGCATAAAAGAATTCAGAAGAAACTCAAATATTATTCATAGATAATCTGATCATAAACCCATAATTCATCGGATCTTGACAAACACACCTCAAAAGAATATTACATCGAATAGATCTCCAAGAACAACGAGGAGAACATGGTATTGAAGATCAAAGAGAGAGAAGAAGCCATCTTGCTACTAGCTATGGACCCGTATGTCTATGGTAAACTACTCACACTTCATTGGAAGGGCAATAGGGTTGATGTAGATGCCCTCCGTGGTTGATCCCCACTCTGGCAAAGTACCGGAAAAGTCCTCCAGATGGAATCTCGCGAGAACAGAAGGTTACAGCGGCAGAAAAGTGGTTTCGATGGTTGTTCTGGGGTTTCTGGAATATATGTGAATTTATAGGCGGAAGAAGTAGGTCAGGGGAGGCACGAGGGGCCCACAAGGTAGGGGCCGCGCCCTACCCCCCTGAGCGCGCCTTACAACCTTGTGACCACCTCGCAGATCCCCTAGCATGTACTCCAAGTCCATCTGGTGTCTTCTGGTCCAAGAAAAATCCCCATAAACTTTCGTTCTGTTTGGACTCCGTTTGATATTTCTTTTCTGCGAAACTCAAAAACAAGGAAAAAACAGAAACTGGCACTGGGCTCTGGGTTAATAGGTTAGTCCCAAAAATCATATAAAATACCATATAAATGCATATAAAATATCCAAGATAGATAATAAAATAGCATGGAACAATAAAAAATTATGGATACGTTGGAGACGTATCAGCCGGCACCGGGGGCTGCAAGAGGAGTCTCAAGACTCTCCCTACATATGGAACTCAAGGCTTGACACACCCTGGGATCAAGGGAAGAGAAGGTGACGTGGTCATTGGCCGCCTTCGCATCGGTATCGGCTTCGATATTCTTTTCCCTCACATCTAGCTTGATGTTTGCCTCGGAGACATGCTTAGCATAACCTTCTTGAGCCTCAGTCACCCCGCGTTGCAGCGCCTCTAGGCGCCCATGCTCCATGCCCTATTCGGCCCGCACCTTCTCTAACTCGGAATCGCGGTCCACGAGCTTCGCCTCGCGGGCCTTGAGGTCATCCTCCCGCAGCTGAAGTCACTGCGTTTGCGAGGCCTGTTCGTCTCAAAGCACCTTCATACTGGCTTCCGCTTCTTCACGTCGCTTGGTGGATGCTATTGGAAATTTGCCCTAGAGGCAATAATAAAATTGGTTATTGTCATATTTTCTTGTTCATGGTAAAGATTTAGTATTCATGCTAGAATTTTATTGATCGGAAACTTAAATTCAAGTGTGAATACATTAACAAATACCAAGTCCCTAGTAAGCCTTTACTAGACTATCTCGTTGATCAAAAGATGGTTAAGGTTTCCTGACCATCGACATGAGTTGTCATTTGATATTGGGATCACGTCATTAGGAGAATGATGTGATGGACAAGACCCATCAGTTAGCGTAGCCTATGATCGCTCAGTTTTTGCTACTGCTTTCGTAATCTAAAATATATATTCCTTCGACCATGACATCATGTAATTCCTGGATATCGGATGAATACCTTGCGTGCTATTAAATGTCACTTCGTAACTGGATGATCATAAAGGTGCTCTACAGGTATCTCTGAAGGTGTCTCTTGAGTTGGCGTGAATCGAGATTGGGATTTGTCACTCCGTATGTAGAGAGGTATCTCTGGGCCCTCTCGGTAATATAACATCAAAAGAAGGTTGCAAGCAAAGTGACTATGGACTTAGTTACAAGATTATGTATTATGGAACAGGTAAAGAGACTTGGCGGTAATGAGATTGAACTAACTATTGAGATACCGACGATTGAATCTTGGGCAAGTAACATACCAACGGACAAAGAGAACTTTGTATGTTGTCATAAAGGTTCGACTGATAAAAGATCTTTGTAGAATTTGTAGGAACCAATATTGGCATCTAGGTCCCGCTATTGCTTATTGACCGGAGAGCGTCTCGGTCATGTCTACATCATTCTCGAACCTGTAGGGTGCGCATGCTTAACGTACGTTGACGATATAGTACTATATGAGTTATGTGAGTTGGTGACCGAATGTTGTTTGGAGTCCCGGATGAGATCACGGACCTGGCGAGGAGCTCCAGAGGTAAGTATTGATATATCAGATGAAGGTATTTGGATTTTGGAAAGGTTTTGGAATGCACCAGATTACCATCGGTGTCGGTGTACTAAAGTAGGGGTACCTTAGTATCCCGACTTGTGCACGGGCGGTAGCAGCGTCCCGTGGCAGGGCTTGCCACGCGCCCGCCAAGGCCCGCTCTCGATCCTTTAGAGCCATTCAAGAACAAAGTATTCAAGTTAAAGAAACAAGGCCCCGGCAAGAGGAGCTTGCCGGGAAGGCCGTACCAGGCTCAAGACCACCCCTTTGGCACAAGGCCCTGGCAAGAGGAGCTTGTCAGGAAGGCCAAACATGGCATTTCAGAGGACTTGCCGCAACGCTCCGCGCGTCGCGGCAAGGCCCGGAGAGCGACAAGCTTCCGGGCGCGGCAAGGAAGCGACCGCGGCAAGACGCTTGCCGCGGCAAGCTCCCACTACGTGCCCGCGCTCCAGCTCATCCGGCCACGCGTCGCCCTGGGGCCCTTCCAGGTGCACGTGGCGGAAGGCTGTGCAACCTGGGGTACACCGTGGCGAGCCACGATGACGAGGCCACCTTTGTGGCGAACGGAGACGCCCTAACGGGCACTTTTTGCACTGTTTGGGGGCGACGGCGACGGGCATTCAATGCCCTTGTCCCCTGCCGCCAGGGTTAGGTATAGACCATTGTACATACACTGTACATACACTATTCCAACTACCACCATTTTTATGTTTTTACCCTCATCTACGTTGCCTCTTGTCGGTGACCCCTTCGACCTATAAAAGGAGGCCCATGCGCAACGTAGAGGGGGTTCCGATTTTCGATCACTCCAGCGCTCGGTATAGCTAGCGACAAGTACTGTAGCTCTTCTTGCTCCTGAGCCAAGAACACAATATAAACCAAGGCAGTAGTAGGGTTTTACGCATCCGTGTGGCCCGAACCTGGGTAAACTGCTCGCGTGCTCGCCTCGATCCGCTCTTCGTGCACCCTCCGCTCCCTTGCCGTACCGAAAAGGGGCTCTGGTCCCATAGGTGTTCGTGGGCGATCAGTTTCCCCCGACATCTTTGGCGCGCCAGGTAGGGAGCGTCGAGGTTGTGCGAACCTGATCCGGCGTTCACGCGGGCGGAATCTTCAGCAACTTGATCAACTTCATTGACATGCCGCTGAAGAAGAAAGCTTCGGAGATAGGAGGCCCGTCTGCGTCGATCCCACCACCACCGGAACCAACGGTTGGTGGGGTAGACGTTGGCGGAAGGACGGACGCCGGCGAGGAAACTCACGGCGCCGCCAAATCCAAGGACAAGACGGACGACCGGGCGCATTCCAAGGCCTCGGCGTCCGTGCACGCGCCACGCCCCTCTCAGGAGGTGCCGGACCGACAGCGACGTGGTACTCAAGGTACCATCCGCTTGCTGGGCCAAGGTCAAGTTGGTGGATCGTGGGATGCTCAAGGCCAACGCGCTGGCACGAGCAAGGCGCGGTCGCCGGGACGAGACCCTGCTCCTTCTAACGCAGTTAGAAGTCCGAGCATATCTCGCTCCTCGCACCGCTCGCCACCGCTCCCCTCCACTCCAGCAGAAGCTCTAGCTCGAGCTCAGCTGCTCCTCGATTTCCCTCCAGCGGCAGACAAGGCCGAGGACTGGAGGGCCACCATCCAAAGCCTCATCACCTTCGCCAACAACTACACGCCGCAGCAGCCGACGGCGTCACGGCCGCGGCAAGTCAGCCAGGCGCGGGCTGATGGAGACAAGACCGCCGGGGACAAGACCGCCGGGGGTGCAACTACCGTGCACTCCCCGCCCCGAAGGCCAAAGTCGCCGACTCGCCGGATCAACGTCGACGATGACTCCACGGCGTCGTCGGATCCACGAGCTCGCCGTGATCAACTGTGATGGCCTGGCTTATTAGGGATGATAGACTACTCATATCAATAAGGAATTCCTTCTTTTCCGGGAGCCCATTCGGATAGAACTCCAAAGTTAAGCGTGCTCAGCTTGGAGTAGTTTCAGGATGGGTGACCGACCGGGAAGTTGCTCCCGGGTGCGCACGAGTGAGGACAAAGTGCGCAGAAAAAGACTAGTATTGATATGTGAGGCCAGTCTAGATCCCGCCAGGAGTAACGACCACCGGCGGGTGTGTCCGGGGCGTTACAAGTTGGTATCAGAGCCGACCCTCGCGGTTACACGGATGTTTGCGGACAGTTTGCAGTCATGTTGTGCATGACGTTTGTGACCCGTCGTGGCACACGGCATGGCACATGTGCTGTCCTGGAAGCACAGACGGTTGTGCCAAGAGGGAACGTTCCTGTGGCCCGACGAGGATGTCGGTTCCTCTGAGTGAGGGTGTATGTGATGGCCTGGCTTATTAGGGATGATAGACTACTCATATCAATAAGGAATTCCTTCTTTTCCGGGAGCCCATTCGGATAGAACTCCAAAGTTAAGCGTGCTCAGCTTGGAGTAGTTTCAGGATGGGTGACCGACCGGGAAGTTGCTCCCGGGTGCGCACGAGTGAGGACAAAGTGCGCAGAAAAGACTAGTATTGATATGTGAGGCCAGTCTAGATCCTGCCAGGAGTAACGACCACCGGCGGGTGTGTCCGGGGCGTTACAAGTTGGTATCAGAGCCGACCCTCGCGGTTACACGGATGTTTGCGGACAGTTTGCAGCCATGTTGTGCGTGACGTTTGTGACCCGTCGTGGCACACGGCATGGCACATGTGCTGTCCTGGAAGCACAGACGGTTGTGCCAAGAGGGAACGTTCCTGTGGCCCGACGAGGACGTCGGTTCCTCTGAGTGAGGGTGTATGTGATGGCCTGGCTTATTAGGGATGATAGACTACTCATATCAATAAGGAATTCCTTCTTTTCCGGGAGCCCATTCGGATAGAACTCCAAAGTTAAGCGTGCTCAGCTTGGAGTAGTTTCAGGATGGGTGACCGACCGGGAAGTTGCTCCCGGGTGCGCACGAGTGAGGACAAAGTGCGCAGAAAAAGACTAGTATTGATATGTGAGGCCAGTCTAGATCCCGCCAGGAGTAACGACCACCGGCGGGTGTGTCCGGGGCGTTACAAGTTGGTATCAGAGCCGACCCTCGCGGTTACAGTTTGCAGTTGGCATGAAGAATTTCAAGCCCGACGTACCCGAGAAGTACAACGGCGAGACCCATCCCTCAGAGTTCCTCAGCATCTACACCATCGTGGTGCAGACTGCCGGCGGGCGCGACGAGAAGATATTAGCGAACTACTTCCCGCTCGTGCTCAAACCGAATGTTAGATCTTGGCTCATGCACTTGCCGGAGAACTCCATCTCTTCTTGGGCTGACCTGTGCCACCAGTTTGTCGGCGCCTTTACGGGCGGCCACAAGCCCCATGGCCAGGAGAGCGACCTGCATATACTTGCCCAGAAGGAAGGAGAGTCCCTGCGAAAGTACATCCAAAGATTCAGCCGCGTCCAGCACAACATCCCGGACGTCCACCCTACCGCGGTTATTAGCGCGTTCCACCAGAACGTGCGTAACCACCGCATGAGGGAGGAAATGGTGATGTGCAAGATACGAGACGTCAGTGAGCTTTATGCCCTGGCCGACAAGTGCGCGCGCGCTGAAAAGGGGAGGAGACTCCCCGGAGAGGATACTGGAGCAGGAGGAACGGACAGTGAGGATGCCGCCCCGGCAAGGAAAAACCGGCGGCGGAACAACAAGAAAAAGAAGAACAAGGAAGTACTGGCCGTCGAGCAGTCCGGCAAGGAGGCCGGCGCCAAGAAAGCTCAGGCTGGTGGCTCCGGCAAGGAAGCCACGACTGTAGCGGCCGCCGGCAAGCAGGACGACTCCGACAAGCAGTACTGCAAGATCCACCGCACCAAGGGCCACGATCTCCAGAACTGCAAAAGGGTCGAGGTACCTCGTCGAACAACAGAAGGCCGAGTACGAGCGACGCGACAAAGAGAAGGCCCAGGGAGGCGGAGGAGAGACCAGCAAGAAGCGGCCATTCAATGGCCGGGGAGGACGCCGCGGCAAGGCCAAGCAGCGGCAAGGAGATAGACCTCCCCGCGGCCGCGACAAGGACGAGGACGAAGACGACGACGAGGACTAGGACGACGGAGACAACAGCGAGCAGGAGTTCCAGAAGGCCACAGAAGTTTTGTGCGTCGATGGAGGTGCCTCTCTTCATACTTCCCACCGCCAACTCAAGCAATGGGTGCGGGAAGTTAATGCAGCAGAGCCACCCATCGAGTCACGCAAACTCCTGAAGTGGTCCAGCACGCCCATCATCTTCGACTTTGAGGATCACCCTGACCGCACAACTGCGGTCGGGTGCTTGCCGATGTTGGTTTCGCCGACCATCCGCAACCTCAAGGTCACCAAGATGCTGGTTGACGGCGGGGCCGGCCTGAACCTGATCTCCTCTTCTGTAGTCTGAAAGCTACAGATCCACGACAGCGAGCTCGAGGAAACCGGAACTTTCCAAGGAATTAACCCAGGAAGGAGCAAGCCGAAGGGGAAGATCACACTGCCAGTAACCTTTGGCGGAGAGCTGAATTTCAGAACTGAGAGGATCACCTTCGACGTTGCCGATATCCCATTGCCATACAATGGGATACTTGGCCGTCCGGCGCTCGCCAAGTTCATGGCAGCCTCTCATTACGCTTACAAAATGCTCAAGATGCCGGGCCCGAGAAGCGTCATCTCTGTTCCCGGCGACAAGAAGGACGCGCTTATCTACACCGACAAGATTTACCGGGACGCAGCAGCCGCAACGGATAGCAAAACACTTGCCGCTGAAGCTCCCGGGGGGAAGAACAAGACCAAGTCCGGCAAGAGCTCTGGGGCCCACTCCGGCAAAAGCACCTCTTCGGAGTGCTGCGCTGCCATCGAGGACGCACCATCGAGCTCCACCGGCAAGTGCAAGAAGGGAATGGCAGCTCCACCTGCAACCAAGAAGGTGTCCGCCAAGGAGGACAGCACTGGTGGTACTTTCACCATCAGTGCCACGCTCGATCCTAAATTGGAAAGCGCGCTCGTTGCTTTCCTGCGGGCGAATGTCGACATGTTTGCGTGGCAACCGTCTGACATCCCCGGTGTTCCCAGGAAAGTGATTGAGCACAAGCTTGCCATTTGTCCTCAAGCGCGGCCTGTCAAGCAGAAGGTCAGGAAGCAAGCAGTGGAGCGCCAAGAGTTTATTGCTGAAGAAATCAAGAAGTTGGTAGCAGCCGGCCTTGTTAGAGGTGTACTTCATCCCACGTGGCTGGCCAACCCTGTTGTCATGCGCAAAGCTAATGGGAAGTGGAGGCTTTGTATAGACTTCACTGATGTGAATAAAGCTTGTCCCAAAGATCCATTTCCCTTGCCGCGCATTGACCAGATCGTTGACTCCACGGCTGGATGTGAGTTGCTTTCGTTCCTTGATGCATACTCCGGATACCACCAGATATTCATGGCTGAAGAGGATGAAGAGAAGACCGCGTTCATTACTCCATGTGGCACTTACTGCTTTATACGCATGCCCTTTGGATTGAAGAATGCAGGTTTAACATTTGCGAGGGTAGTCCACACTGCTTTTGAGCCACAGATACACAGGAATGTAGAAGCTTACATGGATGATATAGTGGTCAAGAGCAAGGACAAGGATACCCTGATTCAAGACCTAGATGAAACCTTTGCGAATCTGCGCAAGATACAACTCAAGCTTAACCCCGAGAAGTGCGTGTTCGGAGTCCCCTCCGGCAAGCTTCTCGGGTTCTTTGTGTCTCGGAGGGGGATTGAAGCCAATCCCGACAAAATCAAAGCCATCGAGCAGATCGAAGCTCCAAAGCGCGTCAAGGATGTACGAAGGCTTGCTGGCTGCGTGGCTGCTCTCAGTAGGTTCATTTCCAAGTCTGTAGAACGCGCCCTGCCGTTTTTCAAAATTTTGAAAAAGGTAGGTCCAATGAAATGGACTCCGGAAGCGGAGGCAGCGCTGCAGGATTTGAAAGGGTACCTATCCTCCACTCCAATACTTGTCGCACCTAGGCGGCAAGAGAAGTTGCTGCTATACTTAGAAGCAACCAATCAAGTGGTTAGTGCTGCGTTAGTTGCGGAAAGGGAGGCAGATGAGGAGCCCGCAGCCCCGGCAAGCGCATCCAGCGACAAGCAGGGGGCTCACCCGACAAGCTCTGACCCCGATAAGGATGAGTCTGCGCAGATGCAAGAAGAAGTGCGAAAGAAGATGGTGCAGCGCCCAGTTTATTTTGTCAGTTCCCTCTTGCAGGGGGCTAGGTTAAGATACTCTGGGGTGCAGAAGCTGCTTTTTGGCCTCCTCATGGCCTCAAGAAAGCTACGCCACTACTTCCAAGCACATGGGATAATAGTGGTCACTCGCTTTCCGCTGAAAAGGATATTGCAAAATCCAGAAGCAACAGGCAGGATTGTCGAGTGGGCACTGGAGCTGTCAAGCTTTGGTCTTAAGTTTGAAAGTACTTCAACTATCCAGAGCAGAGCATTGGCAGAGTTCATAGCAGAATGGACACCGACGCCAGACGAAGAGACTCCAGAGACAAACATCCCCGTCAAAGAAGCAAGCAAAGAACGGATAATGTACTTTGATTGTGCCTTCTCGCTGCAAGGCGCCGGCGCTGGCGTGCTGCTTGTCGCGCCCACCGGCGAGCACCTCAAGTACGTCGTGCAGATGCACTTTCCCAAGGAGCAAGCAACGAATAATACTGCGGAGTATGAAGGTTTGCTTGCCGGCCTCAGAATCGCAGCTGAGCTTGGGATCAAGAAGCTAGTTGTGCGGGGAGATTCGCAGTTGGTTGTCCGTTAAGTGAACAAGAGCTACCAGAGCCCATTGATGGAAGCTTACGTCGACGAAGTGAGGAAACTTGAAGAACACTTTGAAGGCTTGCAGATGAAGCACGTTCCAAGAGCTCAAAATGACGTCACAGATGGCCGGTCAAAGTGTGCTGCACTAAAGCTACCTGTGGAACCAGGGATCTTTGTGCTCAAGTTAACTCAACCATCTGTTACACCATCAATTCGACAAAGTAAGAAGAGAAAGTTGGTCTCCGGTGACTACTTGCCAGCAAAACTTCCTGAAGCCGCCGCCAAGGTCCCCAAGATCGACGACAAAATTGCTGAGGAACAGTCTGCTCCTGCAGACCCAAGGGTTTGTACAGTTGAAGCAGGCGTTCCCGACAAGCTTTGCCCCGGCAAGCTTGCCGGGGAACGTCAAGCTCCGGCCGAGCCACAAGTTCTTGCCGTAGAAGCTAACATTCCCGCAGCAGCACTGATGCCCTTAGTCCTTGTTGTTGAGCCTCAGGCTCTGGCATGGGCATAGCAGATCGTCCGTTTCCTCCAAACTGGAGAACTTCCCGAAGAGCCAAACGAAGCAGAAAGGATAACCCGGCAGTCAAGTATGTATCAGTTCGTCGGCAATGAACTATACAGAAGAAGACTCAACGGTGTTAGACTGAAGTGCATTCCCCGGGAAGATGGGCAAAAGCTGTTGGCAGAGATACATGGAGGCATATGTGGCCACCACATTGGCGCAAGAGCGCTTGCCGGCAAGGCGTTCCGGCAAGGTTTCTTTTGGCCACAAACTCTCCAAGATGCAACCGCACAAGTAACCAAGTGTGAAGCGTGCTAGTTCCTTGCCAAGCAAATACATCAGTCAGCTCAAGCTCTCCAGACGATCCCTTTGTCCTGGCCTTTTTCGGTCTGGGGGCTCGACATCCTCGGCCCCTTTCCCCGCGCAGTCGGGGGCTTTGAGTACTTGTACGTCATCGTCGACAAGTTCACAAAGTGGCCGGAAGTGGAACCAGTGAGAAAGGTGACCGCACAGTCAGCAGTCAAGTTCTTCAGGTCAATTGTTTGCCGTTTTGGAATCCCTAACAGGATCATCACCGACAACGGCACACAATTCACAAGTCGCACCTTCAGGCAATACGTCCAAGACCTTGGCGCCAAGGTCTGCTTCGCTTCTGTTGCTCACCCAAGGAGCAATGGTCAAGCGGAGAGGGCAAACGCTGAAGTGCTGCGCGGGCTCAAGACAAGAACTTTCGACAGACTACGCAAATGCGGAAGAAACTGGATTGAAGAGTTACCGGCAGCTCTTTGGTCAATCAGGACGACACCAAATCGAGCCACCGGACAGACACCCTTTGCTCTTGTCTATGGAGCAGAGGCAGTTCTCCCCACGGAACTCGTATAAGGATCGCCTCGAGTGCTCGCTTACGATGAGCTCGAGCAAGAGCAGCTGCGGCAAGATGACGCACTGCTCCTCGAGGAGGACCATCTTCAGGCTGCTCTACGAGCTGCTCGATACCAGCAAGCTTTGTGCCGCTACCATAGCCGCAAAGTTAAGGCCAGAAGTCTCGAGGAAGGCGACCTTGTTCTTCGGCGCGTTCAGTCCGCCAAGAATTCCAACAAGTTGACGCCGAAGTGGGAAGGCCCTTATCGGGTGAGACAAGTTACAAGGCCCGGCGCTGTCCGCCTTGAGACTGAAGAGGGCTTACCGGTGAGCAACTCCTGGAACATTGAGCACCTTCGCAAGTATCACCCATAAGGCGCGGTTGCCGTGATCCGTTCCGGCAACCACCTTTTGTACAAGTCTTGCCGCTGTTGCATGTAAACCTTTGTACAAAGCTGGGCGCAGACCCCGTGCATCAGTAAAGCTTTTGTGCCTTGCACAACTTGTCGTTTCATACATTTTTTTTTCTTTTACTTGCATGTATTATATGACACCTCGTGCAGCACACACCTCCGGTAAGCAATAACGAGCCGCAAGGCTCCATATCTATGTTTCCTCC
>LR738714.1:543923629-543943410 GCA_902687465.1 Secale cereale
CCTATGCATGGTGTGGAGCACGCTACAGCGCGCTCTGGCACTGTAGCTGCCCCCTGCCAACCACCTCCGGCCACCTCGGCCCTCCCCCTCAGGCCCGACGTTGCGCCTCGACGTCTGCGGCATGCCATGACATGTTCCACATCCTCCTTCTCCCTCCTCTTGGCCCACCCCGCACGCGCGCCGGCCGCCCAAGCACACCAGTGAGCACGCTCACACGTGCGGCTACCCTGGCACCTCTCTGCCCTCTTTCTTCCTTCCCCTAGAGCCGGACCAACCTCACAAGGGCCGCAGACACGCCTTAGCGAGCCCCCGTTAACCGTGGCGATCGCAACGAGCTCGCCGACACACACGTCTTTGGTGCACCGTCGCCCACCTATAAATAGGCCGCCCCGAGCCTCTCCCTCTCCCCCACTCGCCTCCCCACACTCCCAATAGTGGCCCTGCACCCCCAGATTACCTCTAGAAGCCCTCGAGCTCGAGCTCCGCCGCGGCGGCTCGCCGTCGTGAGCTCGGTATGAGCCGTCCCTGCTACTCCTGTGCCTCAATCTGGAATCACCTCACCCCACTGACCATTTCCCCTCTTCTTCCCGACTCATTTGCAGCCGTAAACGACTGGAATGGCCACAGCCCGAAGCTCCTCCGCCGTGCCTCCTCGTCACCGGCGAACCAGGCAGCTTCGGCAACATCGACCACCACCACCCGAACGGCGACTCCATGCTAAGCCCAACCTTGCCCTCCACTCGCCTCGTCGTGCCCTGCATTACTGTCGGTGAGCGCCAGCCATCTGAACTCTGGGTTAGGGATGACATGCATGCCCCGCCTGTCAGCCTCTCCTCTCCCTTGCCCCTCGCTCTCACTGGCGCCTGGGGCCCGCTCGTCAGGTTCAAACCTGGCGCACGCGCCGCCCATGCTGTCGGGGATATACCCTGCGGTATGACCAGGCTAGAGTTATAAACCGGCTGGGACTTGGTAAACCGGCAGATGGCAAACCGGCGGAGAGTTAAGACAGAGAGTCAAGACAGATGGCTAAGACAGATGGTAAACCGGCTGGTGGTAAACCGGCTGGTAGTAAACCGGCAGACAATGTTAAACTGGCAAACAATGATAACTAGGTTGCCAGGGTTATGAAGCCCAAGACGTTATGAAGCCCAAGATGTTAAGAAGCCCGTGAAGGAAAGTTAGAATAGTTAAGTCTTAAGTCCGAGTTGGACTCTACATGTAACCCTCCTCTTCAACATATATAAGGAGGGGCATGGCTCCCCAAAGAGGGACAAGTTCTCACAAGTTAGAGGCGCCATATTCTTTAAGGCTAGACACAACTACAGGATCGCCGGTTTACCGACAACTCCATGAGGATCATAATGAGACCTAGCCTCAAACAACATGTAGGGCTATTACCGGATGATGTTTCCCGAGGCCCGAAGCTGTCTAAATCTTTGCCTTGCGTTGCGTCTCTCGATTTCGCTCAACCCCTCTCAAGCTACCACATAGATGCGTTGGCCTCGCGACCAAGTCCTTACCCTAGGACATCTGCCATGACAATTCCGCGACAGTTGGCGCCCACCGTGGGGCCTGCGCACGGTGGTGTTGAGCTCTTGGAGGGATCTTTCACAGAGATAAAAAGTTTGCAAAATCCAGGGGAAGAAAAGTTGCTCTGAAGATTTACATCAGCTTCAAATTCATCAGTCCGGATCTACAATCTATGAAGATTGGAGTTCAAGAGGAAATTAGGGTTGCGCGTTATGCCACGGATGAACGTGACCCGGCGATCCATCGAGTCCGGAGATGCATCAATATCGGTTACAGTGGCCGTCATGCGAGCCAGGAAAACATTTATTCCGGTGAACCGATAAAACTACCGCGATCCGGGCGTGGGTTATCCAAGACTGCTGCAGCCTAGACGAGGTCAACTTTCATTGCTGCTCCCACGCAAAAACTACTGCTATCGCGTATCACCGGAACAGTCAACAAAGCCCCGCTGACCCAGTAGTCAAAACCGTCTTTGCTTTTTACCACGAGCGGCCACGACAGGGCCATCAAGTTGTCATCGTTTGTGGACGGTCTCAGCTGCTGCATTGCTTCTATCGCAAGTCGCCGCCTCAATTCCGTTGTCGCGCTGGGTCAGGCCGACCTCGCTTGCGAGCCGACCTCGCGGGCAGGCCTAAATTGCCACTACGACCAGGTTTCGCTCTCCTGAGCCATCATCGGTGTCCGCATCCGCGGTCTTGCTTCAGCCCTAAGCCGCTATCAACGCGCTGACGTACAAATCGTCGCCTACGCCAGGATGAACCGTTGTCGCTGTTAAGTCGACCGTATTCGCGGCCAAACCGCCCCGGCCTCGCCCAAACCAGCTTCACCGTCACCCCCGTGCAGCCACATCTTGAGTCGCCCTTCTGCTCGGTTGAAACGCCCTGGGAGCCGGCCATGAATAGCCGCTGGGTCTCCGCCGCGGTTGAGCCACCACCGTCGTCGCTCGAGAGCTGCCTCCGGGTCGTATATTCTGCGAGGTATCCGCCTTTGCCGCGGTCCGGTACCTCCGTATCCGCCTTCACCCCAGCTCACTGAGAGCCACCATCCGTGAGTCGCCGCCCTCGTCAAACCCGTATGCATCAGTCGCCGTAAACCGGCTCATCCGCTCTCAAACCGCTGTTGTGGCCTACCACCTTGAATACAGCGGGAGGGCCGCTCTGACTCGCCACAAGGTTGCCGCGTTGTTGAGCCGCTGAGCTCCGCTTCTGCGTGGCTCCCCGCGTGCGATCTTTCCTCCACCCGCCGGATATGCGCCCACTGCTCCATTGCGATTGCCAAAATTCCACAATGGCGAGTCATGTACAGCTGCGGCCAATTCGCCGCGCCCACTTCCACCATGGTCATAATGAGCGGGATCCACTCGTTTCCACGATTTTGAAACCACCAACCTTGCTGCGTGAACCGGCTATGCTTGAGGCCTCCTCGTCCAGGACCGGCGCTGCTCCTCAGTCTAGTACCTGCGGTGCCTCCTAGCGTCCATGCTCCAGCCGCCGTCGTCGAGGTGCTGTAACTCGCCGCCGCAGTCCCGTTTTTACTAATCCAACTAACCAACGCCGGTTCATCGGCTTCGCCTCAAGTTAAACCGGCGCGCCTCCGTGGCCTCAAGTTAAACCGCCTCACCTACATTGTGAGCTGCTAAGACAGCCCACTACCATAGCTCTGCCTCGTTGGGGACATCCTCGGGATGCCTGGCCTTTCGGTCGTTGTGGACTTGTGGCCGTGCTTCAACCCGCCGCTCCTCCATGAGTTGGCTCTACCTTGGACTCACCCGCCTCTGAACAGCCAACGCTGGCTTACCTGTGCCGTAGCCCTGTGCCGATGAGCCGCCACAGCATCGCTCCGCCTTACTGACGCACCCCCGAGCGTCCTGGCTCATTGAAGTAAAAGGATTATGTGGGGAGGTTTGACCCGGTGAAAAAGAATAGCAAGTGGAGTGGTTGTAGCGGCTGATGGTGCCTGCATCCTACCACGATGGTTGCCGCCGGTGGTCAGTGTTATTTTGTCAGAGGAAATCAGGTGGAGAGAGCAAAGCAAGTGCATGGAGTCCAGGAGACGTGTGTCAGCAGAGGGAGGCAGATGACGTTCTATCATTTTTTTCCGGTTTAAAGGTCCTATATCACATTGATCAAGTTATCCCTCCACGTACCTGACAGTCACAGCATGGGGGTACTCACGAGTGGCCTCCATGGTATTTTTAATCAAAGTGATCCACGTACAAACCTCATGTGAGACAAGAAAGGAAGGTTACATGGAGGCCTGGTGCTACAAATATTAAAGCTATACAGAGCAGTACTACATCAGAAAGATCAACTGTTCGTTGAAAAAGAGAAAAAAATCAAGTTATAGCAGAGGGTCACGTGGATGTTATACTACATCACATCAGCGGAGCTCAACGTGCATATGCTATTCAGTATATATGACACCAGCATCTGTGTTCATCCAACAAAAGCCAAATCAGGTGTCATCCCTCCTATATATTTTATCAGTACATTTTAATTCCTCTGAACACCATTACACTGCCCTATTGGTGTTTTTATATACAGGTGAAATCATTGTTCTACTGCGGGAATAAAGCACACACTGGCAATATTCTACAATGGCGTTTCCTCTGTGTCACACTACCCGTTGAATGGACGGCCGGTTCACGTGTCCGCACCGGTTTACAACGTGGAGGACAACTTGCTCGTCCGCACCAGCTTACAACACCGCGGCCGACTCATGTGTCTGTGCTGCTTCTGTTGATATGATCGTTTTACTGTCCGCCCTGTGGTCCAGTCTATTCAACATACCGGGTTGGCTAACAGACACCGATGAGGATCATAAGGTCCAAATACATCAGGTGATATCCATCTAAATGTAATTTCTTGGTATATATTGTTTTCATCAAGAAAACAATTACTTTGATCCGTATATTTTGATATGCAGGACAGTTATTTATTAAAGGGACCAAAGAGAGTTTGTTGCACAGCACAACTCAAACATAGGTACCTGACGAGCACAACTCACAAATAGGTCACATGGGGGCTTCAAAGGAAGTTTTCCATGGCCTCTTAAACCGGCGCCCTTGATAGAATCAAGGAATCAGCCGTGTTCTTCACACAAAGGAGTATCACATGGGAGTTTCTACAGAAGCTTTCCATGGCCTCCTAAACCAGCGCCCTTGACACATGCAGGAATCAGCCATCTTATTTGTACGAACAAGAGCCGCATGGGTGCTTCCGCGAGCAAGGAAGTTTTCCCATGGTCTCTTGAGCCAGCGGCGGTATGAAGCCCATCATAAGAGCACTCCTCTGGTTGCTTCGGCAATTTCCAAATGATGATGAGGGGTAAAAGAGAGTTTTGGTGCCTAACCCAGCTCAAACATATGCCCCGATGAGCAAACGGCTCACACACTACCTGGGGGCTCGCATCGTGTTGAATACCCTCGTAGTGAACATGGCTTGGAAGCCCGGTGCATGCACCTAAAACCCCGGATTAACCTGCCTGCATCAAGTAAATCACGCCGTCCAGGTAAACCTGGTATGACCCGTCGAACCTGCCACAAGTCTATCCTTCGGGACCCTGAACTTGGCCACGTTAAATTGACGATCATCGAGTTGATTACCTAAAGACAAAATCTCTACGAGATTTTGAAACATTGGGTAGCTTGTCATCGATGATTTGGTTAAGGATTGCGGAGCATCTTGACAGGCTTTGCTAAAATGGTTAATGACAGTAGCATGGCAGCTCATAAAAAGCCTCGAATTTGGAGCCTGGCAGCTCATAAAAAGGCTCGACTACATGGTCTTATTTGCCCAAAAAACCTTATTTTTATTTTTTATGTTTTCACAAATCTTTGTCTTCAAGGTCATTGGTTCTTAACCAAGTCCATTGATTAAAGAACGGACAACTACAAGGTAGTCCATATGTCTATAGAGCTAAAGTCTGGGTCATGAACACCAGCACTAGTTAAACCAGTGTTCATCATAACCCGGTTCAGTTTTCATGACGAACCGACAAATAATCAAGGGAGTCATCAGCAATTACACCTTGAAGCATTATTTCTTCCTGCCGGATTAAGGTTTATTGTGATACACTTAATCACAGGTATGATACATACTTATACTTTATGCACAGTTCAAATTATCAACTTAGATCATGTGTTTGGGCATTATGACCCGTCCGGCGATAAACCGCCAGGACACTTTGAACATTGTCTTATGCAGAAAACAGGTTGTCAATACATGATCAGTTATAATGACTGGTGGTTTAACCCGGCCTGGCTTTTGACTATAAGTCGCCAATATGAGATAAGATAATGACCGGTGTTTATTAAACCGTCCTGGCTTTTGACTATAAGTCGCCAGTATGAGATAAAATAATGCCCGATGTTTATTAACCCGGCCTAGTTGTGATCAAATATCACTAGAACCGGTTTTCAAACCGGGTTATATTACTCAAATCTTAAAATAGCCAACATGGCTGGATTTTCATTATGGTTATCAATAACCTGTATTACGATTAAGGGTTTTTAAGTCGCTTTAGCGCAATGGCTATCATATTATCAGTAGAAATGATTTATTCTACATATGAAGGAATAGTCCCAGGTCGCTGCAGGCTTACGACCCGGCACTTAGGGGCTACATTATTCAAATTGAGATTACATCCAATACACAAGTCTCATGTCGCTGCAAGCATGCACCATGACACTTGGGGGCTAATGCAAAGTCATTGTTTGATCACCTTTATTGAAGACCCGACTCATCATATTATAATGAGCCGACCCTTGGGGGCTACCAATTGCTCCTGTCAACAATTCAAGGTACACAAGTATTAATCCATTATATTGAAGGGTCCACTGCTCAGTTGGTAAAGCACAAAGCTCTTAACCTTGTGGGCGTGGGTTCAAGCCCTACGATGGAGTTACATTGGATAATGCTATTTTCAATGAAGTATATACAAAGTCCCTGCTCATTATTACATAATAACCTGGCCCTTGGGGGCTACACTGGTTGAAGTTGTTGAGCATAATGAAATTACAAGTCCCAGGTTGATGCAAGCATGACAACCCGGAACTTGGGGGATACATAATATGGAGTATTCAGTTTTTACTAGTGATTGGGATGAACAAGTCTGGATTTCTTCAAGGTTGCAACATTTATATTGAAACAAGTCTTCAGCTATCACTATGTTCTCTTCTTAAGACTTGGGGGCTACAAGTGATATGCATACAAAGGAGGTATATTTTCAAGCTTGATGTTAACAAACAGTTATGATCCGGTGCCATCAATATTTTTAAACTGGCAAAGTTCTACATTCTTAAACCGGCTGAAGATCAGATTGATTATGAAGTTGGCCTATTGACCCGGATTTTTTGGAAGGAAATAACAAGGATTTAAAGATGCTCAGGATCAGTTTAACATGGATAAATCCAAATTAAACTGGGGGCTAATGTCGGGGATATACCCCGCGGTATGACCAGGCTGGTGTTATAAACCGGCCGGGACTTGGGAAACCGGCGGATGGTAAACCGATGGAGAGTTAAGACAGAGAGTCAAGACAAATGGCTAAGACAGACGGTAAACCGGCTGGTGGTAAACCGGCAGACAATGTTAAACCGGCAGACAATGTTAAACCGGCAAACAGTGATAACTGGGTTGCCAGGGGTTATGAAGCCGAAGACGTTATGAAGCCCAAGATGTTAAGAAGACCATGAAGGAAAGTTAGAATAGTTAAGTCTTAAGTCCGAGTTGGACTCTACATGTAACCCTCCTCTTCAACATATATAAGGAGGGGCAGGGCTCCCCAAAGAGGGACAAGTTCTCACAAGTTAGAGGCGCCATATTCTTTAGGGCTAGACACAACTAAAGGATCGCCGGTTTACCGACGACTCCATGAGGATCGTAATGAGACCTAGCCTCAAACAGCATGTAGGGCTATTACCGGATGATGTTTCCCGGGGCCCGAAGCTGACTAAATCTTTGCCTTGCGTTGCGTCTCTCGATTCAGCTCAACCCCACTCAAGCTACCACATAGATGCGTTGGCCTCGCGACTAAGTTCTTACCCTAGGACATCTGCCGTGACAATTCCGCAACACATGTCGAATCCATTTTGGGCCTGTGCGCTACCGCCGTTCTGGCCCAGTTGCATAGTGCCCCTTTTTATTTTTATTTTCTGTCCAGTTTTAAAATAATTCCACAGGATAAAATATTTATCCAAATTAAATAATTCCAACTCCACAAATCTTGTAATATTCCCACCTATTTAATGGTGTATCTTTCATGCACATCCATCAAACTTTTCTGTAGTGTTCAAATTCAAATTCAAATTTGAGCAATAAAATCTCTGTTTGAAAATCCACTACTCTGTCCCTTTAGCTCCAAACCCAAAACTAAGAATTTCCCCCTCATAGTTTACCTCCTAGTATTTTACAAAAATAAGTTGTCATTTTTTGAGCACTTCGACTTTTCTGTTTTATTATTGCCTTATTTTCCCGTTGTTTCTTTTGCAATAAATAGATCCCGTATTTGACGAAGTAGTTGGAGAAGAAGAAGGAGAAGGACTTGAAGACTTTGAAGACCAAGCCAATCAAGGAAAGCATCCCTTTGACCATGACACCCCTCTTGTTCATCGGTACCCTTATTCCGATTGCATGATGATGAAAAGTGATGGTGGTAAACTTGTTGTGAAACCACCACATGATGCATACCCCTACTCATAACTCTACCTTGTGCATGGATGCTATGTCAAAGGATCAGTTGTTTATGCATAATGTTGCATGTATACCATGAACTCTTCGTGGTTGCATTCTTTTGAAAACCCCATCGGGTGCCCCTAATGCCCGTGGGTGATGTTGAACTAAGATCACCACATGAGGAAGAAGTGGTGTGCCAAAGGAAGCTTCTGGTGTGTGTAAAATGATGAATTATATTTATGTGTGATTACTGTCCCAAGCAAACATGTGGAACCACTCTACCCCTTTATGGGATGGGGCATTATTGATTACTTAGGCTGATACTAGCATGGTGCCCACATTACTAGCGATGGGGGTGACTTGAGGTCAATCTCGGGACGGGGTCGTGCTCGGATAGGCGGCCATGACTGTTTTCACAGGGCACCGGACACACCGTTGGTCCCTTCATGTATGTGTGATAATGTGAAAAGGGCAGAGTCCCATGATCTTTTTCTTATACACGAGGTCCGTGCTCCAACGAGTGGACCCTATGTTAGTGTCGTCTAGGGAAAGGTAATGATCGGGTGCTTCCCCCAAGTACTTGAGGTACCACGGGATCTTGGATGACACGAAAGCTTCCCGGATCTTGTGGGCAATTTGTGCAACCTCTGTAGAGTGTCAAACTACTTGAATAGTCGTGTCCACAGTCATGGAAAGTTGGGAGGTGCTACTTAAATTGTGTCCAATTTTTTTACAAACTTGATGGATATGTGTGTGAAAGGGAACTATTTGAGTCAAGGCAGTGACTCGACATGTTGAATGAGCTAGCATTGATCCAAACTCTATTTATGTTGATATCTATAACCTGTTCTCATGGTTAACCAAGTTCACTGATGCATACCTTACAAGATGATAGGACATTTCAACTAGCTTGAAGCTAGGTTGCTTACTCGTTGTTACAACATGCATTGTTACTTTGTTCCAAAACATGGGTTGCTTGCAAGTACATTCAAAGTACTCATTGGCTTGCCACTGGTTATTTAATTGGTGAGGCATGGAAGAGAGGCAATTTGAAGAAGAGTTCATTGCAGACAAACATGCGAACTAGGACGCTTTCTGAGTCAGAATGCCTGTAGGGTTAAGGCAGATGGCATGGGTTCTACTTATCTACGAAGACTTCCGCTACTTGAGTTTATTCGATGTTCAACCCGTGAGGCTTTATCTATGTAAGACTTGACCATAATGGTCATAATTTGTTTAAGACGGTATGTATGGATGTAAGCATCTTGTTATTCAGCTTCTGTGTGTTCAGTGAGCATTGATCTCTAGGATCACTATACACGTGCATTTGGTGATCTCGACTTATGAGTCGGGCTCTCCACACTAACTCAACTAGGAATTGATCTTCCAGTTGAGTGTGTTATTGATAGTTTTCTTCAGTCACTGCCATCAAGCTACAAAGGCTTCGTGATGAACTATAATATGAAAGGGATGATGAAAACGATTCCCAAGCTCTTCGCAATGCTGAAATTGGCGGAGGTAGAAATCAAGAAAGAGCATCACGTGTTGATGGTTAACAAGATCACTAGTGTTAAGAAAGGGCAAGGGAAAGAAAGGGAACTTCAAGAAGAACGGCAAGCAAGTTGCCGCTCCTGTAAATAAGCCCAAAGCTAGACCCAAGCCTGAAACTGAGTGCTTCTACATCAAGGGAAATGGTCACTGGAAGCGGAACTGCCCCAAATATTTGGTAGATAAGAAGGATGTCAAAGTGAACAAAGGTATATTTGATATACATATTATTGATGTGTTCCTTACTAGTGCTCGTAGCAGCACCTAGGTATTTGATACTGGTTTGGTTGCTCATATTTGTAACTCGAAACAGGAGCTGCAGAATAAACGATGATTGGCTAAGGACGAGGTGACGATGCGCGTCGAGATTGGTACCAAGGTTGATGTGAATGCCGTCGGCATGTACCTCTACATCTAGCTTCAGGATTAGTTTTAGACCTTTATAATTGTTATTTCATGCTAGCATTGACCATGAACATTAAATTTAGATAAGTCACAGAATAATGGTTGTTCCATTTATATGAGTAACATATTTTATGGTCATGCACCCTTAGTTATTCTTGTTGAATCTTGATCGTAGTGATACACATATTCATAATATTGATGCCAAAATATGCAAAGCTCATAATGATAGTGCAACATACTTGTGTCACTACAGTTCATGTCAGATTGGTATAAAGTGCATGAAGAAACTCCATGTAGATGGACTTTTGGAATCACTTGATTATGAACCATTTCATACTTGCGAACCATGGCTCATGGGTAAGATGACTAAAACTCCATTCTCCGGAACAATGGAGCGAGCTAATGACTTATTAAAATAATACATACCGATGTATGCGGTCCAATGAGTGTTGAAGCACGTGGCGGGTATCATTATTTTCTAATCTTCAAAGATGATTTGAGTAGGTATGGGTATATCTACTTGATGAAACACAAGTCTGAAACATTTGAAAAGTTCAAAGAATTTCAGAGAGAAGAGGAGAATCATCGTATTAAGAAAAATAAAGTTTCTGCGATCTGATCGCGAAGGTGAATATTTGAGTTACGAGTTTGGTCTTCATTTTAAACAATGTGGAATTGTTTCACATCTCGCGCCACCTGCAACACGACAACGTAATAGCTTGTCCGAATGTCGTAACCGTACTTTATTAGATATGGTACAATCTATGATGTCTCTTACCGATTTTCCACTATCATTTTGGGGTTTTGCATTAGAGGCAACTGCATTCACGTTAAATAGGTCACCGTCAAAATCCGTTGAGACAACACCGTATGAACTATGGTTTGGCAATAAACCTAAGGTGTCATTTTTTAAAGTTTGGGGATGCAACAGTTATGTCAAAAGGCTTCAGCCTGATAAGCTCGAACCCAAAGCAGAGAAGTGCATCTTCATAGGATACCCTAAAGAAACTATTGGGTATACCTTCTACCATAGATCCAAAGGCAAAATCTTTGTTGCTAAGAATGGGTCCTTTCTAGAGAAGGGGTTTCTCTAGAAAGAAGTGAGTGGGAGGAAAGTAGAACTTGATGAGGTAGTTGTACCTTCTCTCGAAGTGGAAATAACACATTAGAGAAAATTGATCACGTGATGTCAACACCAACCAGAGAGGAATCAAATGATAATGATCATGAAACTTGAGATCAAGTTACTACTGAATCTCATAGGTCGACTAGAGCACGTTCCACACTAGAGTGGTACGATAATCCTGTCCTAGAAGTCATGTTATTGGACAACGACAAACCTACAAACTATGAAGAAGCTATGATGAGTCCATATTATGAAAAATGGCTCGAGGCCATGAAATCTGAGATAGGATCCATGATGAGAAGAAAGTGTGGACTTTGGTGGACTTGCCCGATGATCAGCAAGTCATTGGAAATAAATGGATCTTCAAGAGGAAGAAGGACACTGATGGTAATATCACTGTCTACAAAGCTTGATTTGTCACAAACGGAGAAGAAGAAGGAGAAAGACTTGAAGACTTTGAAGACCAAGCCAATCAAGGCAAGCAGCCCTTTAACCATTATACCCCGCTTGTTCATCGGTACCCTTATTCCGATTGCATGATGATGAAAAGTGATGGTGGTAAACTTGTTGTGAAACCACCACATGATGCATACCACTACTCATAACTCTACCTTGTGCATGGATGCAATGCCAAAGGATTAGTTGTCGATGCATAATGTTGCATCTATACGATGAACTCTTCGTGGTTGCATTCTATCGAAACCACATCGGGTACCCCTAATGCCCATGGGTGATGTTGAACTAAGGTCACCACTTGAGGAAGAAGTGGTGTACCAAAGGAAGCTTTTGGTGTGTGTGTGTAAAATGATGGATTAGATTTATGTGTGATTACCGTCCCAACCAAACATGTTCAACCACTCACCCATTTATAGGATGTGGCATTATTGATTACTTAGGATGATACTAGCATGGTGCCCACATTACTAGTGACGGGGGTGACTTGAGGTCACTCTCATGACGGGGTCGTACTCGGATAGGCGGCCATGACTGTTTTCACAGGGCACCGGACACACCGTTGGTCCCTTCGTGTATGTGGGATAATGTGAAAAGGGCCGAGTCCCATGATATTTTGCTTATACACAAGGGTCGTGCACCAACGAGTGGACCCTATGTTAGTGTCGTCTAGGGAAAGGTAATGATCGGGTGCTTCCCCCGAGTAGTTGAGGTACTGCGGGATCGTGGATGACACGAAAACTTCCCGAATCTTATTGGTAAAGTGTGCAACCTCTGCAGAGTGTCAAACTATTCGAATAGTCGTGTCCACGGTCATGCACAGTTAGGAGGTGCTACTTAAACTATGTCCTGAAATTTTACAAACTTGATGCATATGTGTGTGAAAGGGAACTATTTGAGTCAAGGCAGTGACTATACATGTTGAATGAGCTAGCATCGATCCAAACTCTATTTATGTTGATACCTGTAACCCGTTCTCATGGTTACTGTCAGGGATATTACTAGCAGGTATGAACCGGCTAGTGTAAACCGGCTTGTTATAATTATGTGGTTGTAATATTCCGTAAAGGCTACGGCCCATTAGATCTTAGGGCCCATGTGAAGAGTCATGGTTTGTAAACCGCCCGATGATGTAACTTGGGAGATAAGGAAGAAAGAGCAGAGACCGAGGCGGACACCAGTATGAACCGACCTCGGGACTCTGTAAACCGGACTGGGCGTCGCCTCTCTATATAAAAGGGACGACACGGCGACGGTTCAGGGAGAAGCAAGAATCAACCCGTCGAGACTACAGGCAAGTGATCCGCTCCCTGTAAACCGACGCCCAAGCAATACCAAACCAACTAGACGTAGGCTTTTACCTTCATCGAAGGGGCCGAACTAGTATAAACTCTCTTTGTCCTTTGTGTGCTATGAACCCCTTCAAGCTAACCCGTGCGATGGTTCCATCATCAAGTCCGTTAAACCGGACATCTGCCGTGCTAATTCCATGACAGTTGGCGCCCACCGTGGGGCCTCCACACGATGGTTTCGAGTTCTTGAAGGGCAGCTTTGAAGGGCTCAAGGGTTACGCGGTCGGCCGGATGACCAAGAGTCGTCGCGGCCGGATCTACATCAACGATGCAGGCTGGGGACCGGAGGCCGATTCAATCGAATACGGGTACCGGGTTCCCTTCGGCGGCATCCACGTCTTCATCAGCAAGATCGGTGAACCGGGACCTGAGCCGGACATCTTCCACAACATCATCGAGCTGGCTCAGCGTGCAAGATCGGCCCGGATTCAGCCCGCCATGAAGCGCGTGTTCGTTGGAGCAATTCATGGGGTCCAAACCGAGGACGGATCGGAGTCCGATGGTGCAACAGTTGTCTACTCAGACGACGAATCTTCATCCGGAGAAATTGAGTCTTTGTATCAGTTGCAGGACGGCCGGTCTGAGGGTGAGTCCGATGGAAACAGTATTCCGGACCCCTTCGACCCGCCAAACCGGGTGGCTGTCTTTATGGCCGGTTCACAGCCCACGGTGAACGGGACGACAGCAGAAACTGGTGTAGGGGGGAGCGGCCCAGACCTCTCACCTGCCGACGTTCTATCCACCTTGATCGAGGAGTTCACAGCTAAAGCGGTGGCAATGATAGCTCCAGCAGACAAGGCGCAGCATGATGCAGAGCTTCTTCAGTTGAAAGGCCGGATTGATCAATTGAAAGAGGATTTGAAAGCAGAGAAAGCAATGATAGCAATAAGGCAAGCGGAGCTGGATGATCAGGCTTTTTATCCGAGGATGGAGCAGGCCTCTGTGCAGGGGGTAAGGGGTCGGAAGTACCAGTCTCGTCTACCGTCGGTTTATGAAGCGACGGATCTGTTCAGGACACCCGGGGCTGGTGCCAGCAACGATCCGGCTCTAAACCGGAGGGCACCTCCAGCCAGGGAAGAGCCGGTTCAGCAACCCACTGCGGAGCAAGATCGGCGGATCACGTCTGCACCTCATGTTCCTACCCCTCCAGGTCATTACTCAAATCCTTTGGATAACATCGTGGCTGCTGCTGCACGTTTGGCCGCTTTACCCGTGCAGGGGACATCCCGGGCAGCGCTGGAGGCACGCCGGGCCAAGGAGTTGCTTAATACGGCGTTAATACAGCAGCAAGCATATTCTCATAGCAGGGAAAGGCTACATTCAACACCACGTCCCAGCCGGAGTTACACTAGGCATTGGGAGGAGCCAGAGGTATCTAGCAGTGAGCGCAGGCGACATCGGCACAGACAGGATAATCCGGCAGGCGCGGATGCTCAAGCTCACGATGTGAACCGGGTTAGATCCATAGCCCGGGAGGAGGTCCGTCAGACAACACCGGTTCAAACTGCCACGGCAGAGACGGGAGTTACGACAAGTTCCTTTGGAGTACAATGTCTTATCCCCGCTTTACGGAGTGTAAAGTTGCCCAAGGATTTTAAAGGGCCCCGCAAGGTACCTAATTACACTGTGGATTTACCTCCTGAAGCTTGGGTGGAGAGTTATGAGATGGCCATGGAGATGCTGGACGTAGATGAAGCGGCTTATGCAAAATACTTCACCATGATGCTTGAGGGTACAACCCAGACCTGGCTAAAGGGTTTACCCCCTAATTCCATTGGATCATGGGGAGAGCTACGTCGTCAGTTCATCAAAAACATCAAAGATACATGCAAGCAGCCGATGTCAGTGGTGGATCTAGCAGCCTGCGTGCAAGGAGAGCAGGAGTCTACAAGTGCTTGGGTGCGGCGAGTATCAGAGATCTTGCACTCTTCGAATGGTATCAATCCTAGTACAGCGATAGTGACTTTGGAAAACAATTGCCGATTTGAATCTTTAAAGTTAAAGCTAGGACGGCTTAAAAGGGATTGCAATGATATGGGAACTCTCAAGAGTGCTCTGGTAAAGTATGGGGACTCTGATAATACCAAGTATCCAGAAGCTGAAGGAGACAAAGCAGGGAAGGTTAGCAAACCTGGTAAACCGGCGCAAGTTAACCCGGCTACTGCAAGTTTCTTGGGCAAGCGAAAGGCAGAAGGTGGCTCTGATTTCGCAGCCAATACCCAAGTTCAAGGGGGTTTTCAGCGTAGTATGGGCAACCCGCCTCAGCAAACCGGCGGAGGGGCTTGTAGTTGGGACCAAGAGTTAGATCAGCCTTGTCCGAAGCATGGCTCAAAACAACGACCGACAAAACACACTATAAGAGAGTGCAGACCCTTTATGGAAGCAATGATGGGCCGCTTTAATCCTAATGACAGGCCTCCAAATGGCGGTTCATGCCCTGGGTTTTATGGTCCGGGTCATCAGGGGAACAGCTCCGGATCAGGATATAGGGGCAACAACAATGGTTATCAAAACTGGGCCGGTGCTCAAAATAGTCAAGGAAGTTATATTAACCAGGGCAATCAGCCGCGTAATCAGGGTGGTTACAATAACCAACGCAGTCAACAGCAGGGCCAAGGTAATTACATTAATCAGGGTAATCAGCAGCGTCAGCAACAGCAACAGCAATCCGGGTATCAGAATAATCCGAAGGAGTTGAGCAGTGGGCAATACCATGTGTTCACCACAAGTTTGTGTAAACGGAATCAGAAGGTTTTAAAGCGGGCAGTTAACGCGGTTGAACCGGCAACACCGCAATTTCTGCGCTGGTCAGAACAGCCCATTGTATGGAGTAGGGAGGATCACCCAATGCGGGTGGATAATCCGGGCCACTTGGCCTTGGTGGTGGCACCCCAGGTGGGAGGTTATAAATTCACTAAAGTTCTCATGGACGGTGGTAGCAGCATCAACATCTTGTACTATGAGACCTTCCGTCGTATGGGCCTGACGGATAAGAAGTTAAGACAATCAAACACGGTATTCCACGGGGTGGTTCCAGGTAAGTCGGCTTATCCAGTGGGAAAGATTGACTTGGAAGTTACCTTTGGAGATGAGCATGATTCCAGGTCAGAGATGATAACTTTCGAAGTTGTCAAGATCCAGAGTCCCTATCACGCTTTATTCGGGAGAACGGTTTATGCCAAGTTTATGGCTAGACCATGTTATGTTTATCTGCAACTCAAAATGCCGGGTCACAAGGGCACGATTACGGTTCATGGAAGTCGCAAGATAGCAGTGGAGTGTGAAGAAGGAGATGCAGCCTATGCGGAGGCAGTATGTGCCACAGAAGAGTTGAAGTTCTATAAGGATAATGTTGATCCGGGAGATATGAATCCGCTGAAGAAGCCAACTACCGAGCATGATCCGGCGTTGAAGTTTAAATCGGCGGAGGAGACCAAGGAAGTTGATTTTGTGCCGGGTGATTCGTCCAAGCAGTTCACTATCAGCGCTAACCTTGATCCCAAATAGGAAAGCGCGCTCATCGAGTTCATCCGTGAGAATCGGGATATCTTTGCGTGGAAACCTTCTGACATGCCAGGTATACCGAGGGAACTCGCTGAGCACAGCCTTAACATTGATCCGAAATATAAACCGGTTAAACAATATTTGTGCCGCTTTAACGAAGCGAGGCGCAAGCCTATAGGAGAAGAAGTGGCCAGGCTTTTGGCCGCAGGATTCGTCGTGGAAGTTTTTCACCCGGAGTGGTTGGCTAATCCGGTGCTGGTGTTAAAGAAGAATGGGAAGTGGAGAATGTGTGTGGACTACACAGACCTCAACAAAGCTTGCCCAACTGATCCTTTTGCTCTCCCTCGCATTGATCAAATTATCGATGCCACAGCGGGATGTGAGCGGCTAAGCTTTTTGGATGCATACTCAGGATATCACCAGATCAAGATGGCAGTTAAAGACCAAGAGAAGACGGCTTTCATAACCCCTTTTGGTGCTTTTTGCTATGTATCTATGCCTTTTGGGCTCAATAGTGCTCAAGCAACTTATCAGCGTTGCGTCCAGAATTGTCTTAAAGGACAGATAGGGAGGAATGTTCATGCCTATGTGGATGACATTGTGGTTAAGTCAAGGAAAGAGGAAACAATGATAGAGGATCTTAAGGAGACTTTTAACAATCTTCGGGCTTACAAGATGATGCTTAATCCGAAGAAGTGTGCCTTTGGTGTTCCGGCAGGTAAACTACTGGGATTCTTGGTCTCAAACAGAGGAATAGAAGCTAATCCGGAGAAGATCAAGGCCATTACATCTTTGACTAGGCCAGTTTGCATCAACGATGTTCAGCGTATCGCTGGCCGGATCACAGCATTAAGCCGGTTCATCAGCCGTTTGGGAGAGAAGGCGATCCCGCTTTACCAGATGCTGAAGAAAACAGACCGGTTTATATGGAGTGATGAGGCCAACGCGGCATTTGAGGATCTGAAGCGGCAACTGGCAAAGCCACCGGTCCTGGCTTCCCCTGTTGATAAGGAGCCGTTGCTGTTATACGTCGCTGCTAATGCACGGGCAGTCAGCGTTGCAATTGTGGTTGAGCGCAAGGAAGCAGGAAAGGAATACCCGGTTCAGCGCCCGGTTTATTATGTGAGTGAAGTACTCATTGAGTCCAAGCAAAGGTACCCACATTGGCAGAAGCTGGTATATGGTGTGTTCATGGCAAACCGGAAGCTGAAGCACTATTTTAAAGGTCATCCAATAACTGTGGTTAGTTCAGCACCGTTGGGGGATATAATCCAGAACAGGGAAGCTACAGGTAGAGTGGCGAAGTGGGCCATTGAGCTCAGCCCACATGAATTAAAGTATGTGCCACGCACCGCTATAAAATCTCAGGCATTGGTGGATTTCATCAATGATTGGACAGAGTTGCAAACCCCTGAGGAGAAGCCGGATCTTACGTACTGGACAATTCACTTTGACGGTTCAAGACAGTTGGAAGGCTCGGGGGCTGGAGTTGTCTTAACTTCCCCCCGAGGTGATAAATTTTGTTACGTCCTCCGTTTGTTGTTTCCTTGTACTAACAATGCAGCGGAATATGAAGCGTTACTTCATGGCTTGCGGATGGCAAAGGAGATGAATTTGAGCCGGGTCAAGTGCTTTGGTGACTCAGATTTGGTGGCACAGCAAGTTTCAGGCAAGTGGGATTCCCGAGATCCTCTCATGGCATCTTACAGACGAGAAGTTGAAGCAGTTGCAGGATATTTCAAGGGGTATCAGGTGGATCATATAGACCGGCGACGGAACAAAGCGGCCGATGCTTTAAGCCGGCTGGGCTCCCAACGTAAACCGGTGCCGCCAAATACCTTTTTGGATGAGTTGCACAGTCCTTCGGTTCAAGTACCATCAGAGGAAGACCTAGCTGTTCCTGATCTGGAGGCACAGTTAGTTGCAGCACTTCATATAGTTCTGGATTGGACGCAGCCTTACTTGGCGTATTTGAGCCGAGGAGAGCCACTGGATGATGAGATCGAGGCACGACAGATAGTCCGGCGTTCTAAGTCCATGACAATTGCAAACGGAGAGCTTCATCATCGCAGTACTTCTGGAGTATTTCAGCGGTGTGTATCAGCTGAGGAAGGTTGTGAGATTCTTCGCGAGATCCATGAAGGGGATTGTGGTCATCATGCCGGTTCAAAATCATTGGTGGCTAAAGCGTTCCGGCATGGTTTCTATTGGTTAACCGCTCATGCTGATGCGGCAGAGCTGGTCCGAAAGTGTGATGCTTGTCAGAAATTTTCAAGACGTGCTCTGGTTCCGGCGCAGGAGCTCCGGATGATACCAATAACTTGGCCGTTTGTGACTTGGGGGCTTGATATGGTTGGACCCTTCAACCGATCCCATGATCAGAAAACTCATCTATTAGTAGCAGTGGACAAGTTTACCAAGTGGATTGAGGCAGAGCCTATAAGCAAGTGTGATGCGGCAACGGCAGTCAAATTCATCAAAAAGGTAATTTTCCGGTTTGGCTTTCCGCACAGCATCATCACAGACAATGGCACCAATTTATCTCAGGGTGAGATGGAAGAATTCTGTCAACGAGAACATATTCGCTTGGATGTATCTTCTGTGGCCCACCCCCAATCCAATGGTCAGGCTGAAAGGGCGAATCAGGAGATTTTGCGAGGTATCAAGCCCCAGCTTATGACTCCTTTACAAAGAACCCCAGGATGCTGGGTTGAGGAGTTACCATCTGTTCTTTGGAGTATCAACACAACACCAAACCGGTCCACAGGTTATACACCTTTCTTCATGGTATATGGTACTGAAGCGGTCCTTCCAAGTGATATCCATCATGATTCACCAAGGGTAACGGCTTATGTTGAAGCGGCCAACGAGCAAGCAAGGCAAGACAGTTTGGACCGGCTGGATGAAGAGCGTGATATAGCTGCGGCACGATCTGCAATTTATCAACAAGACTTAATCAGATATCACAGCCGCCGGATCAAAACAAGGACGTTCCAGGAGGGTGACTTGGTACTCCGGCTCATCCAAGATCAAACAGATATGCACAAATTATCCCCACCTTGGGAAGGGCCCTTTGTGGTCAGCAAGAATCTGCACAACGGTTCATATTACCTGCTGGACGTTCGAGAACACAAGGACTCACGGACATCAGAGGAGGAGACGAAGAGGCCATGGAACATCGCCCATTTA
>LR738714.1:543947497-543979939 GCA_902687465.1 Secale cereale
TCTTATGGTTCATATGGAAAGATGGATAATCCACATCCACCGGCCCTCTGGACAGACGGGATTCCCGCATTCAGTGATTGGCTGAACCTTGCTTTGAGCCTGGCAGCTCTTAAAAAGCCTCGACTACATGGTTTTATTTGCAAATTCGCATCTTTTGGTGTTTATGTTTTATGACTCTTTAAACCGAAGTGGAACAGCTATAGAAGTTGACCACATATCTATAAAGTTAAAAGTCTGGAATACCAGCAAAAATAAACCGGTGTTCATTATAACCCGGATCATCCATTAGGCAGCAAGCTACAAACTTCTGGACAAAGTTTTAGAACGATATAAACCGGTGTCTTTTATCAAGCCCGGGTTTGTTATTGGATCCATGAAGATCTTCATCAAGAAATTTTAAATTCTACCGGATTAAGAGTATTGAGCATGCTTGGTCTCAGGTATAAATTTATTTCTGATATAAGTATATACTTGTTTGATATACTATGAGAGCAATTTAATATGTCCAGTGGTAAACCGCTAGGACATGTTTTCAGTCTTACTTATGCAGGAACAGATGACACGCACGATAAGCGACATCAGATGAAATTTAAATTGGCAAACGTCAAAAACAAGAAGTCAGAATATCCGAATCAAAGCGGATAAAGTTTCAGCTATCCTATTACAAGGCATAGCAAGCCTGACGGTTTAAAAGATTGTTTGATAAAGCGGGGCTGCAACTAAAACAATAAGTTATGAGCTATGCTTACTCCCGCTGCGATGGCTGGGCATCGACTTGATCCGGAGTTTCTTCTTCTTCTTGAAGCGGTTGGAAGTCCGGAACACACCAGTCAATCTTCGTCAGGGCCCGGAAGTACATCTCTTCACTGATAAGTTCAGAAGGTTCGATATCTCGAGCGAAGGTATGAGGGCGAACTGGTGGGATTAAATTGACGGTTTCATAAACCGGCCGCTCCACCCGCTCGTTTTGCAAGTCGTACCCCGGATGATACCTGGATAAGTCGGATTCAGCTGCAAGCTTGCTGGCGAGGGGATGCATCTCCTTCGTCAAGGCATGGAGGTCCTTCGCGGTAAAAGTGGATCCGTCTTCTTTAGTGTCAGGAAATCCAGTCAAAGCTTCTTCCGGATCAAGATCCGGGACCCAGGCTTTAGCCCTGGTAAGTGCCATGAGGGCACCGGCTCGAGCAGCAGATTTCTTAACTTCTTCTAGACACACTGGCAGAACAGACAACTTTTCCAACGTGCCTTGGATGGTCGTGGGGGCCGGTTTACCGAAAGATGTTGCACTGATGATCCTCTGAGCGCCGGAATATAGCTGCTTGACCAAAGTGTAACATGCCTTAAGCTTCTTCCGTAGGTCATCCCCGAGATGGGTGACACGACGCCCTGCATATGAATATCACAGTTAAACCGGCCCAGATGGAAGCTGGCAAGGATGAAGCAGGAGTTCGGATTATACTTACCAAAGATTGCAGAAGTCATTAACTCAATTTGCCGCTTTAGGCCGGTTAGCTCTTCAGTAACCGGATTAAGCGCCCCCTCAGCATCCTGAACCCTTTTCTCCAGCTCTTTTTTCTGAACCTCAAAAGTGGACCGCTCTTCTTCAAAGAATTTTTTCAGATCTTCAGCAGTCTTTAAACTCACCTGAAGATCTTTCTTGGCTTTCGAAGCAGCAGACTCTGTTGCAGCAAGGCGGCTCCGAAGCTCATTGATCTCATCAGCATTCCGGTTTAAGTCAGCCTACAAGTAAAATCAAGTGATAAGAAGCAAAAATCAGACAAGTCTCAAGCACACAAACAAGTTGTATACTTGACACTTGGGGGCTAATGGAACATTGAAGTATCAGAAGAAATTCTTACAAGTATCAAATACATAACCAAGTTATCTACTTGATACTTGGGGGCTAATGTAAGATCAATTGTTCAAGTTATAAAGTTCCGGTTCACCTTCAACATGCAGCTAAACCAGAACTTGGGGGCTAATATGAGATAGTTAGAGGCATATCAAAAGCACAAAGTCAGAAGGAAAGGATTACCTCATATTTTTCTTTCATTAGATTTACCAAGCCCGCTTCATAATCTCGGCTGCTGTGGAGCCGGTTCAAGTACCCGGAATAGAGCTCCTGGGCACTCATATCAGCAAGATTGGACAGCTCGGTACTCCATTTACTTTTCTCTTTATGCAGCTTCTCCGCTTTAGCCGTATGTTTGGCCAAAACAGTGGGCTCAGCCGGAGCAACGAAAGCAGTGCCAGTCACTTCAACTTCTGGAGAAGCAGGTGCTGTTGGTGGAGCTGTATTGTGAACCAGACTAGGAGATGCCAGATTGACTTGAGGAGAATCGGCCCGGGCAGGACTTGGCAGATTGTGGATATCATCAGCAGTAGGGTTCTCGGGCACTGAGATATGATCCGTAGGCGCAGGATTTTCAAGAGGAGTTGTAGGCTCGCCCTCTGGAGGGACGGTTGTTGCCGGATTAACCGCCGGATCATCAACAGTAGTCTCCGCAGTGGGTTTATTGGCCTTTGGTTTTTTGCTAGGCTTTGGCTTGCTGAAAAAAGTTTGCAAAATGAGTTAACATTGTGAAGCAAAAAGGTAATCATAAACCGGAGATGTTAAAAAGACTTACCCTGGGACAGTTTTCAGTGGGGGAAGTTGCGTAGCAGTCGATTCCCCAGAGGAGGATAATAGAGTCTCCTGATAACCAGGATCAGACGGTTTAAGGGGTTTTCGGATAAGCCCGGCCTTGGGATGAAGGAGAGTTGGAGAGAGTATAACCTCAGGGCGGCGCCTCCGAGCCGGAGTGAGAGAAATTCCAGATGACTCCACTGCCAAGCCGCTATGGCGAGTGGTCCGGCGAAGAGCTTCATGTTGTTGTTTCTTCAAAAGAAAATTAGGATCCAATTGAGCATAAGGATGAGAAAATTGATATTTCCGGACTGTCCGACGACTCTTTTGTGGAAGCGGTTCTGAATCGGAAGAAAGGATAGTTACCTCAACTTCGGCCGGTTTATCACCTTCAGCCAACTCCTGTGGAAAGTTATCATTAGATACATATATGAGCACAAGCAAGCAAATTAAAGCCGGATTAATTCATACCTCGGAATCCGGATCGTCATCCTCAGCGTGAGAACTAGAGTCAACAGCTGCTTTTCTTTTCTTATTAGCAAAGGTCTTCCGGCATGCTTGTTTGCCGGGTTTCTCCTGAGGTTTTCTCTTCCAGAAAGGATCCTCAGCCTATTCGAAGGAAGAAAAGATAATTGAAAGAACGATTTAAAAGAACGGATTACAAATACATGACAAAGCAAAGCTTACCGCATGGAGCTTGTTCTTCTTGTAATACAGAGCTAATCCGACTTTGCTGCAGTCTGCTAAGGAGACGTTGAGCATCTTCTTGGCCGATTCAATAACCTCCGATTCAGAAAGTTTATCCTTGGTAAACCGTTGAGGGTCGTCCGGTTTACCAGAATACTGGCACATCAACTGCGATCGCCGACTCAAGGGAAGAATACTCCAAGAGAGCCAACAGCGCATAAAATCGGTTGATATTAAACCGTTGGCCATAAAAGCTTTCAGTCTGGAAAGCTGAGACGCAAACCGGGGCCGTTCGGTGGAGCTGAGTCATTGTGGCAGAGGGTGATCCTCCGGAAGACGGTGCTCGCGATAACCCGGCAGTGGGTTTTCCCCTTCAGGAGAAGTGTCAACACAGTAAAACCAAGATTTGTTCCACTCCTTTGGGTGTGTGTGGAGAGCGGCATGGGGAAAGACTACGTCTCTCCTTTTCTGGATGCTAACCCCGCCGAGTTCCTGATGCGGTCCGCTGGTGAATTCCGTACGCCGGTTCAGGTGAAAGAAATCCCGGAACAGATCAATAGACGGTTCTTCTTGCAGATACACCTCTGAAAACACTTGGAAGTCACAAATATTGGAGATAGAGTTTGGACCTATGTCCTGAGGATGGAGTTGAAAGGCGGCAAGTACATCCCGGAAAAACATTGAACCGGGGGGTGTGAAGCCTCGAGTTATGTGATCAAAGAAAACAATAACCTCCCCTTCTCTGGAAGTAGGAGGGCATTCGTTTCCTGGAGCCCGCCACTTCAAAACAGATTGAGGGCCTAAGGTACCAATGGCAGCAATTCTAACCAAGTCGTCTTCCGTGATGATGGAAGGAACCCAGTCACAAGACACAAATTGTTTGGCCATAATGGCAGAAAAGCGAGTGCTGAAAAGATAAGTGCAAAAACGGATTATGCGGGTATAGCAGTATAAACCAGAAGATATCTACGAAGAATACGCAACGGTTTAGACAAGGGACTAATGAAATGGTTAACCCGGCAATAACAAGGAGCCATGTTACTGTCGGTTCATGAGAGCAAAAGAGGAACAGCTAAACCGTCACGTTCAATTTTAAAAAAATTCATGGAATAGGGCATGACAGTATAAACCGGAGTATACCTAATAGATCTACAAAGGAGAAGAAACAGGTTTTTGCAAACAGCTAAAGGCAGAACATATCTGAGCATGCAAGAAAAAGGAAAATAAATACAAGGACGAACGGGAAGAACTGCAAGGATCTTATGCGGAGCAGATGAATCTACAGGATGAGTGTAGGTGACGAGATCTAAAGTATATACTAGCGGAACAAAGGTAAAGATCTAAGAGCTAGATATAAAGGTCAAAAACTTCTGTGAAACGGGCGTTTAAGATGTACAAGGCAAAGCTTTCGTTAAAGCTCTAATGGCGGAGGCACAGGGAAGAACTCTAGAGGACGCGGATCTACAATGAGGAGGAAAGACATACCTGGAACAGTGGAGATCAGCGGCGGAGTTCTCTGGTCAAACTCAGGGTGATGCAGCGGCCGGCGAGGACTTGGTTTCGGCGATCGACGGCGGCGGTTCGAGCTCGGGCGTCAATGGCATCTTGAAGCTCGGGCGACGGACGAGGAAGAAGATGCGAGAAGAGGATAACGAATGAGGACGGCGGTATTTATAAGGGAAAGACATATACGAAGCGACAGCTGCGGGATTCGAGGGAGTAAGAGATTGGATAAGGATCCTTTGACGGCTCGATTTTCGGGATAACCATTAAACAAAAGCTACAGGACAGCTCGCAGCGTTAAATGCGGAGATGATGTCACGGTAAGATTCGGTGATTCTCGAGGATGACGTCAGAGCCGGTTTACAAAAAATGAGAAGGCACAGAAGAAAGTTATACAAGACAAGGGAGATTGATATGAACAAGTTCAAATCATTCTGGGGCCTAATGTCAGGAATATTACTAGCAGGTATGAACCGGCTAGTGTAAACCGGCTTGTTATAATTATGTGGTTGTAATATTCCGTAAAGGCTACGGCCCATTAGATCTTAGGGCCCATGTAAAGAGTCATGGTTTGTAAACCGCCCGATGATGTAACTTGGGAGATAAGGAAGAAAGAGCAGAGACCGAGGCGGACACCAGTATGAACCGACCTCGGGACTCTGTAAACCGGACTGGGCGTCGCCTCTCTATATAAAAGGGATGACCCGGCGACGGTTCAGGAGAAGCAAGAATCAACCCGTCGAGACTACAGGCAAGCGATCCGCTCCCTGTAAACCGACGCCCAAGCAATACCAAACCAACTAGACATAGGCTTTTACCTTCATCGAAGGGGCTGAACTAGTATAAACTCTATGTGTCCTTTGTGTGCTATGAACCCCTTCAAGCTAACCCGTGCGATGGTTCCATCATCAAGTCCGTTAAACCGGACATCTGCCGTGCTAATTCCACGACAGTTACCCAAGTTCATTTATGCATACCTTACAAGATGATAGGACATTTCAACTAGCTTGAAGCTAGGTTGCTTATTCGTTGTTACAACATGCATTGTTACTTTGATCCAAAACATGGGTTGCTTGCGAGTACATTCAAAGTACTCATTGGCTTGCCACTGGTTATTTAATTGGCCAGGCATGCAAGAGCAGGAATTTGAAGTAGAGTTCTTTGGAGACGAACATGCGAACTAGGACGCTTTCCCAGTCAGAATGCCTGTAGGGCCAAGGCACATGGCGTGGGTTCTACTTATCTACGAAGACTTCCGCTACTTGAGTTTATTCGATGTTCAGCCCGTGAGGCTTTATCTATGTAAGACTTGGCCATAATGGTCATAATTTGTGTAAGACGGTATGTCTGGATGTAAGACTCTTGTTATTCGGCTTCTGTGTGTTCACTGAGCATTGATCTCTGGGATCACTGTACACGTGCATTCAGTGATCTCGACTTATGAGTCGGGGTCCCCACAGAGGTGGTATTAGAGCCATCCTGATTGTAGGAAGCCTTAGTTAGCATGGGCGTTAGTTAGGATGAGACCAATTTCATAAACCTTCTGAACTTTTTTTTTCTGAGACTTGCCAAAACCTAAGATATAATCAGCTTATTAACCTCTCCCATTCAACCTTTGTAGATGGCTGATGTACCTGAAGAGCTCCTGACCACCGGGTTCCCCTTGCTTCTTGAGGATAGCCTCCAGGAGTGCCAGTTTCACCGAGCCCCCATCCTCACCTATCATGAGCATTGGGTTAGCGACACCAATGCAGAGTACCATGTGGAAGTGATCGTAAAGGCAAATGATCCTCCCACAAGTTGGTTCTTTGAGGGACCCCAGATGGCAACACTACTCCTCGTTGTCAAGGCAGCTACACTTAAGGCAATAACTCGCTTCTTGCCTTACCGAAAGGAAGGTGAAGATGAGAGCAGCGCATGAACACCACCACTGTAGGAAGGACTTCCACTCCAATTCCAGACCTACATCAGTCTTTGTGCTGACAGCTTGGCACAAGAATTGGCCTCGGAGTCGATGCAGCTCTGAGGAGAACTCGACAAGACCAGGGCACTTTTTCGTCAAGCCCGGGAGAAGACGGATAGGATCAACAAGGAAGGTGCGCCTCATGGGCAACCCGCTATCTCCTATCAAGGCGGAAGACCGTTAGGAGATGTATCGTCCAAAGATGAAGAACCACCCCAGCAACGTTGTATGACTGCAACGGATTATTGCAAGCTCTTCCGTGCACCACCGGCAAAGCAACGCCGTGTTCAACTCCTCCACTCCCCCACACCTTCAAGTGATAGAGAAGCCCAGGCGGATGAAGACAAGGAGGAAGACCCATAAGAGCCAAAATACGCGACCGAGCATTCACCACTTAGGAATCATTCGCAACTCGGATATGCCAGCTCATGACCCCTACGGTAGGATAGATCGTGTAACCCCTATGCAAAGTCGAGTCCATGTAATGGTTCATATGAAACCATCTAGTGTTTGCTTTTGTTGTGTTTCGATGGAAGTCGTACTTTCCCCTCGGGAGCATGTAAACGACTGCGTCGTCTATTTGTATTTTAATGAATGTGTTTGGCCCTTTTGGCCCTTTCATGAAAACAACTAGTGTCATACCAATCCCCTTACTAGGCACCCATTTTTAGTGATTTCCCTCATCTCTCCCAATCATAAGACCTTGAACGCTCCAACAGGATGCCTATTGTAACTCGTGCTGGTACCTCTACTCAGCAGCCCGAAGTCGGAGCATCCGCCCAACCAGAAGCCAGCCAGGACCAAACCCACGGACAAGCTCTACCACCACCACTTCCCCTGAACATGGACATGGATCAGCTTCTCCAAGCCTTCCGAGAGGAACGCCAATCCAACACTACAACCCTCTAGATGATTGCTCAAGCTATCAATCGCCATCCAGCAGGGAACGGCAATGGACGTTCCACGTTGGCAGAGTTCAAGAAGCATGCACCGCCAACCTTCATCGAGACTGCTAAACCCCTGGATGAAGACGACTGGGTCCGCACCACTGAGGACTTGCTGGAACTAGTCGGTTGCATAGAAGACCGCAACAAGGTGGCTTATGCCGCCCACTATCTCGGGGGAACTGCTAGAGCTTGGTGGGATGGATTCATGGTCATGCATGCTGGGCAAGCGATCACTTGCCATGACTTCAAGGCAGAATTACGCAAGGCCCATATTCCTTTTGGAATCATGGCTATGAAGAACCGTGAGTTCCGAGCTCTGAAGCAATGAAGTGGCACCGTCAAGGAGTACATGCAGAAGTTCAGTGTTCTGTCAAGGTATGCCCCTGAAAATGTCATCACTGATGCTACAAAGAGGGAGCGCTTGATGGAAGGCCTCAGTCATACTCTGCAGTACTTGCTTGTCATCCGACCTTTCCTGATCTGGTGAACAAAGGACTCATGCTTGAAGACAAGAGGCGTGCTTTGGAAGACACTGGCAAGGGAAAGATGATCAGCAAGGGACGTTCCAGAAACCAGAAGTCTCACCCTAGAACAAAGCACAAAACAGAACCCCAAATTTTTCTTGACCTCAAATGTCACATATTTTAAATCTGCACTGATGAACTTGAAGCTGATTCAAATGCTTCCAAACTGGCTCTTCTTCATCCCAAAAATTGCGAGCTCCTCGATCCCTAGGAGAGATCCCTTCAAGAACTCAACACCACTGTGTGCGGGCCCAACGGTGGGCGCCAACTATCGTGGAATTGTCACGACAGATGTCCTAGGGTGAGGACTTAGTCGTGAGGACACCAAGATCGATCTGGCTCAGATTTCTTAATTTTACACGGAAACAACGACTGTCGGTCTCGGCGGATCATATGCCGGGTCATCCTGCTTGCCTCTTCTCCTTCTTTTTCATCTAGTCAACTGCGAGCTTCTCAATCCATATGAGAGATCCCTCCAAGAACTCAACACCACCGTACGCAGGCCCCACGATGGGCGCCAACTGTCATGGAATTCTCACGACAGATGTCCTAGGGTGAGGACTTAGTCGTCAGGCCAGCACATCTATGTGGTAGCTTGAGAGGGGTTGAGCGGAATAGAGAGACGCAACACGCAAGACACGAATTTATACAGCTTCGGGCCCTGGGAAACATCATCCGGTAATAACCCTGCATGCTGTTTGAGACTAAGTCTCCTTATCATCATGAAAGAGTCGCCGGTAATCCGGCTCTTTGTGTCTAGCCCTAGAGATTGTTTCTTCCTACCTGTCCCTCTTTTGGGAGCCCTGCCCCTCCTTATATATGTTGAAGGGGCGGGTTACATGACTAGTCCTAGTAGGATTAGGATTACTCTATTACAAGTGGAGTCCAAGTCTTGCTTCCTTTGTAGGAGAATATTCCTTGTGCTTTCCTCATAAACCGGCCCACCATAACATGAACCATCCTTCCATAAACCGCCTTCTGGGCCATCGGGTCTTGTCGTTCCTCTGACCCGCTCGCCGGGTCACCCATGAGTCGCCAGGCTCGGGCGGGTCACTTAGTGAGTCGTCTAGTCAGGGCAGGTCATTAGTGAGTCGCCAAGTCCAACCGATTTATACTTCCGGCCGGGTTACGCCGCAGGGTATATCCTCGACATTAGCCCCTAGTTTAATTTGGATTTATCCATGTTAAACTATCTGCAACATAAACACAAGAACAGATTTGCCGGCTTGTGCTCCGTGTTAAATATTCTTATAAACCGGCACTTGATCATCCTTAAATCCTTGTCATTTATTCCTTCTAAAAAATCGGAGTCAATAGACCAGCTTCATAATAAATTTGCTTGCAGAAGATATATTGTAAATAAAGAATCCATTTGAATCGGCCATCAATACTCTGATTTGACAGAAATATTGGTCTTCAAATATTCAACTGATATTCAGCCGGTTTGAAAATGTAGAACTTCCCGGTTTATGATTGCCAAAATTACTGGGTTATAAAAACTAATGATCCCGGGTCATGACTGTTTATAGACACCGGGTTATGATCGTTGCCAACGCCGGGTCACACAATTAATCTTCCTGATTTGCCCAAAACTGAGAATTTGAAGATGTTCCTCCTTTATATGCATATTACCTGTAGTCCCCAAGTCTTAAGAGGAGAACATAGTGATAGCTTAAGACTTGTTTCAATATGAATGTTGTAACCTTGAAGAAATCTAGATTGTTCATCCCAGTCACTAGTAAAAACTGAATACTCCGTATTATGTAGCCCCGAAGTGCCGTGTTGTCATGCTTGTAGCAACCTGGGACTTGTAATTACCTGATGCTCATAAAAACTTCAACCTGTGTAGCCCCCAAGGCCGGGTCATTATGTAATAATGAGTAGGGACTTTGCAGATATGGTCATGTAGACTTGAACAACAACGTGTAGCCCCCAAGGGCTGTCTTAGTAAGATAATACTAAGTTGGGACTTCATCAAAAACAACATTATATGATGTAACCCCCATCATGGGGCTTGTAACCCACGTCCACAAGGTTAAGAGCCTTGTGCTTTACTAACTGAGCAGTGGACCCTTCAATATAATGGATTAAAAGCTTTGTACCTTGAATTATTGAGAGGAGCAATTGGTAGCCCCCAAGGGCCTGCTCATTATAATGTGATGAGTCGGGTCTTCAATAAGGTGAGCAAAAAATGACTTTGCATTAGCCCCCAAGTGCCATGGTGCATGGTGGCAGTGACATGGGACTTGCGTAATTGATGTAATCTCAATTTAAATAATGTAGCCCCCAAGTGCCGGGTCGTAAGCCTGCAGCGACTCGGGACTATTCCTTAGTAGAATAAATCATACCCATTGATAAAATAATATCCATTGCAATGAAGCGACTTTGAAAACCGAATCATAATATTGGTTATTGATAACCAGAATAAAAATCCAGCCATGTTGGCTATTTAAAGATTTGAATAATATAACCCGGTTTGAAAACCGGTTCTAGTGATATTTGATCACACTGTTGGTTTTACCAAGCCAGTGTAGTAAGGGTGATAACCCAAAATTTGAACATTGGTAATTATCGTAGACTACTGGTTTATAAAAAAAACTAGGCCAGGTTAATAAACACCAGTTTATCATAAAATGTTGTAAACCTCAAAAAGAGAAAATTGTCTAATAAAAGCATGGGAAGATGCGAGGCTTTTCATGGGCTGCCAGGCCCAAAATCGAGGCTTTTCATGGGCTGCCAGGCCACTGAGTTAAACTATTTTACAAAGCCTTTTAAGATGGACCTCACATTAACCAATCGTCATTTTAACTTTGACAAGTTCAGGGTCTGTATAAGATTGACTTGCCAAACGTTCAGCGGGTCATACCAGGATTACCTGGGCAGAGTGACTTACTTGATGAAGGCAGGTTAACCCGGGGTTTTAGGTGAATACACCTGGCTTCCAAGCCTGGCTTGATAGCCTATTACAAGGGTCTTTAAAACTCTTTGTTGTTGTGCAAAAAGAGCCCCCAGGTAACATTTTGAGCTGTGCTCAGTGGGTGCCTATGTTTCAATTGTGATGTGCAACAAACTCTCTTTGGCCCCTTATGATAATATTGGCTTGATAGCCGGATTACCGAAGTAACCAGAGCTGTGCTCTTATGATAATATTAGCTTGATAGCCGGATTAATGGGTAATCAGAACTCCGCATTATAAACAGAAGCTCCCATGTGAAATATTTCTGAGCTGTGCTCGTCGGGTGCCTATGTTTGAGTTGTGCTGTGCAACAAACTCTCTTTGGTCCCTCCTGAGAACTCGAACTTTGCGAGAGATATTTCTTCTTAACCAGATGTTAAATCGGATATTGAGGTCGTAAGAGCTTTGTGGGAGACATCTTTCCCTTTAACCAGATCTTAAACCGGAATATTCATTTTTAGCCGAAATTTTTCTGACGGCCTTTAAACTCGAACTTGCGAGAGATTAATTCTTTTTGAACCGGATATTCTTAAACCGGATTTGAGAGCTTCAGAGCTTTGTAGGAGACAGATTTCCCTTGAACCAGATTGTACACTGGATATTTGAGAGCTTCAGTAAGACTAATGTCCCTCGAGCCAGATTTTAAACCGGATTCCTTTCTGATGACCCGGAAACTTCTTCATTTAGCCGAGATTTTGTAATTGTCATATACTTTTTAAGCCAGAAATTTTCTGACGGCCTTTAAATTTTCATCAATATAGCAGTTGCCTCTGGGACTGGGTTATCTTTCCCTCCATCGTCTTGGGGTTCTTAAATTTGCTGAAATTGGCAAGATTTGCTGATTCATGTCATCGTATCCCCCGTGTCTTTAAGACGACTTGAGGAGTTGTCTTGAGATTCTCTGTATTGGACCATAGCAGAAGGTGTATATCATTGGTGTTGATAGCGTGATGTGAATGCACAGAAGGTTGTGGTGAGTGCAGTGGGTTGTAAATGATTCCATACGAGCCATGTCAGCAACTCGGCCAATGGTTCCTTCCAACTAGCGATTTGAAGTTAACCAAACTATAGTGGCGGCGACTTGTGCACCTCCCCATTGAGCCACCCAGTGCAGACGGCGGTTGATAGTATATGATAATTTGTCTCCATCTTGTTGAAAGAAAACCGGGCTACCCAAGCTGTGACTTGCTCACACTCAATAAACAGCTCATGCAGACAGGTGCGGTCCAGAATGTTGATGTAGATCAGGCCACGAGAGCAGGACAGCAAAGATGACCGCAACATCAGAGGCGATATAGATAAATGAGTCGGCCACAGCGTTGTAAGCCCATGCAGTCTGGTGAATCGGCCGCGAGGCGGACGGGTGAGTTGTCTGCGGCATTGTAAACTGGCGCAGACGGGTGAGTCGGCCTTTAAATATGCACCAATATGGCGGTTTAGGGTCCTCCATTAGATAACTTTGCAAACCGTAGTAATTGCTCTATATAATAATAAAAATACTAGATGGATTTCACCTGATATGTTAGGCCAGTATTTATTCGCCGCAGAGTTGGTGATCAGTTGACCACCATGGTGAAGCGGCCCAGTAAACCGTGCAAATGGGCAAGTGAGCCGCATTGTGTGGATATATGTCGAACCACGGAGGCGGACGGAAAAAACAACCGCAACATTAAAGGCAGTATGGACGCGGGCGAGTCGCTACCGCTCTTGCGGTGACCAAATGTCATGCATAAATAATATCATAAACCAGAGTAATTGTTCTCAAAAGGAAAAAAGTTGATATGTGCTATTTAAAATAATCTAGACAGATATCACCTGATGTATTTGGACCTTATGATCCTCATCGGTGTTCGTTAGCCAACCCGACATGTTGAGTAGGCCGGACCGCAGGGCGGACAGTAAAACAATCGCAGCATCAGAGGTAGCACAGAGACATGAGTCGACCGCAGTGTTGTAAGCCGGCGTAGACGAAAAAGTTGTCCTCCACGTTGTAAACCGGTGCGGACGCGTGAACCGCCACGAGGACAGATGAGCGAGTCGTCTGTGGCATTGTAAGGCGGCATGGACGGGCGACTCGGCCAAGGCATTGTAAGACGATGCAGACGGGCAAGTTGTCCTCCTTGTTGTAAGCCGGCGCGATCGCGAGAGACGACCACATCGTCGTAGGCCGGTGCGGGAGTCCATTAGGTAACGACAACCGCCTGTGCTAACTAATCTTGACGTGCCTCCATCTTCGCGGTATAATATTGCTTTGCAATGAATAATTCTCCTACATATATAAAATACAGCAGGGCAAGGTAGTTTTGCTCGGATGAATTAATATGTACTTAAAAATAAATAGGGTAGATAGCACCTGGTATTTTTCGCACATATATGGGTGCAGCCATTAGCGCGCACTGGGTCTCCACGTAATTAGGCTTGTTCATCCAAAGCCGTCTCCGTACCCAAGTTAGGTGAGGCAAGCCAGCGAGGCGACTTGGTAGTACGATAGTGCGGAGATTCTCCTATAGTTCTCGTGGCTGATTTGACCAATAGATGAGACGTTTGTGGCACTTTAAGCTGGTGTGGACGGGGAGAGACGGCCACGGCATTGCAAGCCGGCCCAGACGAGAGAGTCGGGCACAATGTTAATGCAGACTGCACAGTAGGGCGGCGGCTTACACGCGTGTTGACATAGACCGGACCGGGTGTTCATCGAGCAGTGCGGCACAGACGATCATCAGTGCAGACTGATGTCGGTGTGCTCTCTCCATCCGTAATATAACAATAATTTTACATGTGTACAAAAAACATCTTAGGGCAGTATAATGGTGCTCAGAGGAATTAAAATGTATTGATAAAAAATATATAGGAGAGATAACACCTGATGTTTAAACGTTCATGTAGACTGGTCAAATGACACAACCACGCCGCCCATCGCAAGTAGGAGCGGGAATAGAGGAGCTTCAATGACGGGCGTCTCGTGGCGAAAATTTGACAGGCAACGTCGACGAGGCAAGGGCGAGGACTTAGTCGTCAGGCCAGCACTTGATCTGACCTTAGTCGCCCTACCACATCGAGGGGCTCGGCTTCAATAGCACTTGATCTGACCTTAGTAGAATTTGTTGGCATGTCTTTTTTTAGGTGGCCACCGGTCCATATATATACTCCCCCTGTAGACCGTATTGATCTTGTATTATTAATCTATACTGCCCGTGAATTGTTCCAGTATGGATCTTGTAGTCTCGTTTATTTATTCCAACTTTATCATGGAAGCTGAGTTGACTTTGGTAGTTGATGTGCAAGTCCGTTTCGGGCTTGATTTTTCTAGCTGCAATTTGATGGTAGTGGCCCGCGGTTTGACAGCGGTCACCTCAACAAACAAACAACTGTCGCCTTAGCAATTTTTCCGTGATGGAGAATCCTGTCGGCCCGTACTTTTAGCAGTGCCCCTTAATCAATCTGGATTCGGATTTAGATTGCCCATCGATTTTGTCAACTCGGCGAATTCGCTGGTTTCCTCATTGGAGCTTGGTCCTCCTTGGTCCCGGCGCCTTCCAGTAGGACACCATGATCGATCTGGCTCAAATTTCTTAATTGTACAAGGAAACAACGTATGTCGGTCTCGGCGGATCATATGATGGGTCATCCTGCTTGCCTCTTCTTGTTCCTCTTCATCTAGTTAACCGCGAGCTTCTCGATCCATATGAGAGATCCCTCCAAAAACTCAACACCACCGTACGCAGGCCCCATGGTGGGCGCCAACTGTCATGGAATTGTCACGGCAGATGTCCTAGGGCGAGGACTTAGTCGTCAGGCCAGCACATCGATGTGGTAGCTTGAGAGGGGTTGAGCGGAATCGAGAGACGCAACACACAAGACACGGATTTATACAGCTTCGGGCCCCGGGAAACATCATCCGGTAATAACCCTACATGTTGTTTGAGGCTACGTCTCATTATCATCACGAGTCGCCGGTAAACCGACTCTTTGTGTCTAGCCCTAGAGATTGTTTCTTCTTGCCTGTCCCGCTTTGGGGAGCCATGCCCCTCCTTATATATGTTTAAGGGGCGGGTTACATGACTAGTCCTAGTAGGATTAGGATTACTCTATTACAAGTGGAGTCCTAGTCTTCCTTCCTTTGCAGGAGAATATTCCTTGTGCTTTCCTCATAAACTAGCCCGCCATAACATTAACCGTCCTTCCATAAACCGCCTTTTGGGCCACCGGGTCTTGTCGTTCCTCTGACCCGCTCGCCGCATCACCGATGAGTTGCCAGGATCGGGAGGGTCACTTAGTGATTCTTCCAGTCAGGGCAGGTCATTAGTGAGTCGCCAAGTCCGGCCGGGTAATACTTTCGGCCGGGTTACGCCGCGGGGTATATCCCCGACACCCATGACAGCCAACCCCGGTCAGGCCAACCTATCAGCAACCAAGAGCTCCCGCACCACGCATCAACTATCAGCGTCAGTAGTATGCCAACCCAGTCCAGCTTTCAACAACCCCAATAAGAATGGTGGCAACAAGATCAACAATTCAAACCAAGTCCCTTGCTTTGGATGTGGTCAGTCAGGACACATCTCAAGCGTGTTCCCCAACAAGAAGCCCGATGCCCCACGCCACAATGCCCAGAACCCAGGACAAGGCCGAATGCCACCTAGGAACCAAGCTCCTCGCAACCCGCCCAACAATGGCAAGGGGCGTGTGAATCACGTCACTTCAGAAGAAGCTCAGGAAGACCCGGACGTCATGCTGGGTACGTTCCTTGTCAACTCAGCACCTGCAACTATCTTGTTTGATTCTGGAGCCATGCATTCATTTGTCACCCCAAAGTTTGCATTAAAAAGTGGTATGACCCCTAATCCCCTGAATAACCCCATGGTGGTACAAACCCCGGAGCAGAGATGGGAGCCAAGATAGGCTGTAAGGGAGTCGGAATCATTATTAACGGTGAATCATTATTTCCATCTTAAGATCACAAGGCTTGGATGTGATATTAGGAATGAATTGGCTCATCAAGCACCAAGGCTTGTTGGATTGTGCCAACCGGACTATCACCGTGACCAATGACCAAGGAGTCGAAGTTAAATTTGCCTCCAACTCCTCTTCTGCTCAAGACGCTCAAGTAAACTATCTGTCTCAAGTTGGATTGGAACAAGTGCCAGTAGTATGCGAGTACCCCGGTGTATTTCCTGATGAGCTACCAGGATTGCCTCCTGACCATGACATTGAGTTCGTCATCAAGCTCATGCGCGGAGCAGGACCCATCTATAAGATGCCTTATAGAATGGGGACAGAAGAATTAGATAAGTTGAAGAAGCAACTGGAAGAGCAGTTGAGGAAGGGATTTATCTGCCCTAGTGATCACCTTTTCTTTTTGTGGCAAAGAGGGACGGTACCATCCTCTTATGCATCGAATATTGTTCCATCAAGAACAAGTATCCACTTCCCAAGATTGAAGATCTGTTTGATCAACTCAATGGAGCCAAGGTGTTCTCCAAGATCGACCTCAGATCTGGGTACTACCAGCTGAAGATCAGACCCCAAGATATTCCGAAGACGGCATTTGTAACCAGATATAGCCTGTGTAGGTGCTCGGTCATGCCCCAACTTACTTCATGTATCTCATGAATAAGGTCTTCATGGAATATTTGGACAAGTTTGTTGTCGTCTTCATTGATGACATTCTTGTCTTCTCGAAGACGGAAGTAGAGCACGAGCAACACTTGAGGATGGTCCCAGACAAGCTTCGAGAGCACCAACTATACGCCAAATTCAGCAAGTGTGAGTTTTGGCTACATAAAGTTGGATTCTTGGGTCATGTCTTGACCGAGGAAGGATTGTCGGTGGATCCCGCAAAAATTGAAGCTATGAACCAATGGCAATCCCCAACTACCGTCAAGGAAGTTAGAAGCTTCCTCGGACTTGTGGGCTATTATCGCAAATCCGTGGAAGGATTCTCCAGCATTGCCCGACCAATGACTCATCTCTTGAAGAAGGACAAGAAGTTTGAATGGACATCGAAGTGCAAAGAAAGCTTCCAAGAACTCAAGAAGAGATTGACCACCGCCCCAGTTCTGGCAACACCTAACATTCACAAGGAGTTTCTCATATATTGTGATGCCTCTCGAACTAGATTGGGAAGCGTTCTGATGCAAGAAGGCCGAGTCATAGCTTACCTTTCAAGGCTTCTATGACCTCATGAAGATAACTACGCTACTCATTATCTTGAGTTAGCAGCAGTGGTTCATGCTTTGAAGACATGGTGACACTACCACCTAGCGAAGCAGTGTGAGATATATAGAGACCACAAAAGTACGGAGTATATTTTCACTCAAAAGGAATTGAACATGAGGCAGCGTAGATGGTTGGAACTGATCAAGGATTACGACCTCAGTGTTCAATGCCACCCTAGGAAGGCTAATGTGGTAGCAGACGCCTTAAGCAGAAAGGCTTACTCCCCGAATGCCATGGTTAAATGAAGGAAGCCATCCCTGTTTGAAGAGCTGGAACAATTTGGCTTGGAATTGGTTACCTATGGTTATATGGACAACCTAGAGGTCAAGCCAACTCTATTGGACAAAGTCAAGGAAGCGCAGAAAGGACACATAAGCATCGAAGCATCAAGAAGAAGATGAAGCAAGGCAAGTCCCCACGATTCTCCGAAGACGAGCACGGAAAGAAGGAATTGAAGGATCTGATATTGTAAGAAGCCCACGACACTACGTATTCCATCCACCCCGGAGGAAGCAAGATGTATCAAGACTTGAAGGGAATATTTTGGTGGCATGGGATGAAAAGGGAGATTGCCACCGATGTTGCAAAGTGTGATGTATGCCAAAGGGTCAAGGCTGAATATCAGCGACCTGCTAGATTGCTCCAACCACTCAAGGTTCCTGAGTGGAAATGGGATAAATTCGGAATGGATTTCATCACTGGACTACCTAGGTCAAATAAAGGACATTACTCCATCTGGGTCATAGTAGACCATTTGACCAAAGTAGTTGCAAATTTATACATCAACATGACCGTAAGCCTTCATGGTGTTCCTCAGGAGATTGTGTCAGATCGAGGAACCCAGTTTACCTCAAGGTTCTGGAAGATGTTCCAAGAGGCCATGGGAACCAAGTTATCTTTCAGCACTGCTTTCCACCCGCAAACCGGAGGACAGACGGAACGAGTGAATCAGATACTCGAACACATGCTTTGAGCATGTGTCTTGACATATGGCGCCAAGTGGGAAGATTGCCTCCCATTTGACGAGTTCTCCTACAACAACAGTTATCAATCAAGCCTCCAGATGGCACCATTTGAGGTGTTGTACAGACGCAAGTGTCGCACACCCCTCAATTGGTCGGAGACCGGAGAAGGGCTAGTCTTTGGACCAGATGTTCTCCGTGAAGCAGAAGAGCAAGTGCAGCTAGCCATAGAGCATATAAAGACCACCAAGTCAAGACAAAAGAGCTATGCCGACACTCGTTGCCGACAAGTGAACTTCCAAGTCGGAGACCATGTGTACCTGCGAGTAACTCCTCTTAAGGGAACCAAACATTTCCACGTTAAGGGGAAACTCACGCCAAGATTTATTGGCCCCTTCATGATCACCGCAAGACGAGGAGAAGTGGCTTACCAGTTGGAACTACCACCTAAACTATCTGATGTGCACAATGTATTCCCCATGTCACAACTCCAAAAGTGTCTCTAAGTTCCAAACAAGCCCGATCTCTACAAGGATGTTGATCACCAAGCCATTGACCTTCAACCTGATTTGACCTACCGTGCGAGTCCCGTCTACATTTTGGATGAAGCAGAGTGACGTACGTGAAGCCGCACCATCAAGTACTACACTGAAGCAACCACACTGAAGCAGAAGCAACCTGGGAGCGCGAAGACTACCGTAGATCTGAGTTTCCAGATCTCTTTAAAGCCTAGTTTAGGAATCTCGGGGACGAGATTCTTGTAAGGGGGGTAGGTCTGTCACACCCTGCATTTTGTAACACGTCATTTGCATTAATAAAGCATGAAAATTTGGACCAAGAAAAACTTTTGCATCATTTGGCTTTTATTTGGAGTTGGATTTCTCTCTGAGTTTTAAAGTGCTCTTTAAGGTCAACATAACTTTACCTTCTATACTTCATCTCCTTGCTCCAAACTTCTGCCCTAATGATTATACCATGTGTATAGAATAATATAGTATTTTCTTACAAAAATAATTTGGCCAAAAAGTATTTTCTAAATTTAGTTTTCCAAAAACCCTTGAATTGAGATTTACACTGCAAGTACTTGATTTGGGGTGTGAAAAATCTTTCAAAACGTATATTTGAATCCTATTACGTATAGGACTACCATAAACCACAAAAGTATCATTTTAAAAGTTATTTTTCCTATTTTATATAAAGGCTTCTTCTTTAGGCCAGAAATGGTCTTTAATAGGTTAAAATTATTTAACTATTTAAAAAATATTTGAGAAAATTTAGGGACACTCATAGGACATATATATTCCATATATAAGAGTTTCAACACATGGTGATGTTCAAGATATTGGACAAATCTCTCAAAAACCCTTTCTGGATATTTCAAGCTTTTGAAATATTTACAAAGGAAATATTCTCTAAAAATTCCAGGAAAATTCTAGAAAGTCACATATGCATAATATGATGACCTTGCAAAGTTTCAACTCAATAAAAATAGTTTTGGTTCACAAATGTGCCCCAAAACCATCTCTGTCCAGATTCAAGTTTGAACAACTTTACATTGCCAACTTATTCCAAATGCCCCCAAACTTTGTGGACATGCTCACAACCCCAAATGATGAAACTACACCAAGTGGTGCATCAAGGGGAATGGTTTTGCATGACTAGATCCTGGTAAACTCAATTCTGTTCATTTCTAGGGTTTATTAAAGTTGCATTAGCAACTTTGCCCAAATGAGCTCAAATTTGGTAGAATACCCTAATTATATGTGCCATTTCACCCTGTTAAGCCTCATGCCAAATGGGATTCATTTTCTTGCGCAAACCAACAACAAACACCTTCTGCCCTTTTACCAAAACCTCTACTTGGACCTCTTCCACTAATCCAAATGGGCTCAACTTTTTACCACAGCCCCACCAAGTCCTCTTCTATCTCCAGTAATTTCCCCCTAGCCTCAGCTCAATGATTGAGAGGTGAAACCTCCTCATTTACCCCTCTAGACAGCCACAACACTCTTCTCTCTCACCCCTCCTCTCTCACCAGAGCCCCTCCATAGCATCCAAGGGTCCCTCTCCTTTCTTCACTCTATCCCATACCTGCTAGACACCAATGGACACGCTCACCGTGCATATAAAATGGCATGCCAGCCATATTCACGCTGTGGAGCGCGCTACAGTACGCTCTGGCTCTGTAGCCGCCCCCTGGCAACCACCTTCCGCCACCTCAGCCCTCCCCTCACGCCCTACGATGCGCATCAACATCTGTGGCATGCCATGACCTGGTCCCCCTCCTCCTTCTCCCTCCTCTTGCCCCAGCTCGCATGCGCGCCGGCCGCCCGGGCACACCAGTGAGCATGTTGACACGTGCGGCTCCCCTGGCACCTCTCTACCCTCTCTCTTCCTTCCCCCAGAGCTAGACCAACCTCACAAGCGCTGCAGACACGCTTTAGTGAGCCCCCATGACCCGTGGCGACGGCACCGAGCTCACAGGCGCACACGTCTTCGGTGGACTGTCGCCCACCTATAAATATGCCGCGCGAGCCTCTCCTCTCCACCACTCGCCTCCCCACACTCCCAATCGTGGCCCTGCACCCCCAGCTTACCTCCAGAAGCCCTCGAGCTGAGATCGAGCTGAAGCTCCGCCGCGGAGGATCGCCGTCATCCGCTCGGTACAAGCCATCCTTGCTACACATGTGACTCGATCTGGAACCACCTCGCCCCACTGACCATTTCCCCTCTTCTTCCCGCCTCGTTTGCAGTCGCAAACGACTGGAACGGCCACTGCCCAAAGCTCCTCCGCCATGCCTCCTCGTCGTCGACGAATTAGGCAGCTCCGGTAACGTCGACCACCACCACCCGAATGGCGACTCCGTGCTGAGTCCAACCCTTCCCTTCACTCGTCTCGCCGTGCCTTGCATTGCCGTAGGTGAGCTCGCTGGCCGTCTGGACTCTGGGTTAGGTATGATAGGCAGGCCCCGCCTGTCAGCCTCTCCTCTCCCTCACCCTTCTCTCTCTCACTTGCACCCGAGGCCCGCCTGTTAGGTTCAAACCTGGCGCACGTGCGCCGCTGAGGCCGAATCCATTTTGTGCCTGTGCGCTGCGGCCGTTCTGACCCAGTTGCACAGTGCCCCTTTTTCTTTTTCTTTTCTGTCCAATTTTAAAATAATTCCACAGGATAAAATATTTATCCAAATTAAATAATTCCAACTCCACAAATCTTGTAATATTTCCACCTATTTAATGGTGTATCTTTCATGCACATCCATCAAAAAATTCTGTAGTGTTCTAATTTAAATTCAAATTTGAGCAATAAAATCTATGTTTGAAAATCCACTACTCTGTACCTTTAGCTCGAAACCCAAAACTAAGAATTTTCCCCTTCTTAGTTTTCCTCCTAGTATTTTACAAAAATAAGTTGACATTTTTCTGAGCACTTTGAGTTTTCTATTTTATTATTGCCTTATTTTCCCATTGTTTCTTTCGCGACGAATATATCCCATATTGGACAAAGTTGTTGGAGAATAAGAAGGAGAAGGACTTGAAGACTTTGAAGACCAAGCCAATCAAGGCAACAGCCCTTTGACCATGACACCCCTCTTGTTCATCGGTACCTTATTCCGATTGCATGATGATGAAAAGTGATGGTGGTACACTTGTTGTGAAACCACCACATGATGCATACCCCTACTCATAACTCTACCCTGTGCACAGATGCAATGTCAAAGGATTAGTTGTTGATGCGTAATGTTGCATGTATACCATGAACTCTTCATGGTTGCATTCTTTCGAAAATCCCATCGGGTGCCCCTAATGCCCGTGGGTGATGTTGAACTAAGGTCACCACTTGAGGAAGAAGTGGTGTACCAAAGGAAGCTTTTGGTGTGTGTGTAAAATGATGGATTAGATTTATGTGTGATTACCGTTGAGGGAGTCCTGGATCGGGGGGTCCACAGGTGGCCGAAAAACTCCTGGTGGGCCGGACTGGTGGGCCATGAAGATTACTTTAGAAGATCATCTCTCGTATCTGGATGGGACTCCTGGATTCTTGTAATGGCTAGTTTAGGCTCGGGTCTAGATTTTCCTTCCTCTGCAAGATGGTATGTACAAACCCTAGGCCCCTCCGGTGTGTATATAAACTGGAGGGTTTAGTCCGTAGAGGCTAGAGAACCATATAATCCTCATAGGCAAAACTTAGGGTTTTAGCCTTTACGATCTCGAGGTAGATCAACTCTTGTACACATATTCATCCATACTAATATATTAGGAAGTAGGGTTTTACCTCGATTGATAGGGCCTGAACCTGGATAAACATCGTGTCCCCTGCCTCCTGTTAATATTAATCCTCAGACGCATTCGGGAACCCCTACCCGAGATCCGCCGGTTTTGACATCGACATTGGTGCTTTCATTGAGAGTTCCACTATGTCGTCGACGGAAGGATTGATGGATCACGTCATCAACTGCAACGACGATGGCAAGGGGATTTTCCCTCCCAGCCAACTCTTCGTGTTCGGCGGCTTCGCGCTTCGTGCCAACACTAAAGGCCACCTTGAGCAGATCGACAGCTACACCCCTGGCCATCATGTCAGATTTGGTAGCTTGAACTACGTTGCTGATATCCGTGGAGACTTGATCTTCAACGGATTGGAACAAGTGGCAATCCCCCTATGCCACCACGATGATCATGACTCAACTGTGTCATCGGATCAGGAAATAGCACCTGCAGCAGTTCTGGCCCTAGATCCAAAACGCATCGCGCCACCCGAAGATGGGAAGCTCAACCCCACCATGGGAGCCGTATACTCTACGACGGTGGAGCCGCACACGAACACAACTGATGAGTTATGTGTTACCGAAACCCCGGACTTAGCTCCGGTATCTGATTTCGAACTGCGCCCCTCAAATCTAATCAGTCGCCTATCACCAAATTCTGTGCTGGAGATATTTTCCACCACTCACCACTTGGCGACATGTTACAGTCGTTGAGATCTCTCTCCCTGGATGAGAACGCACAGCCGCACTATATCCGGTTCGAACTGGAGGATGATGAACAGTCGCGTTATACCCAGGGGGATGAAGAATTTCGTTCCCCACCCACCACCCACTTGGTAGCCACGGCTGAAGATATAACTGATCTACTCGACTACGCTTCAGAAGACTTCGACGGGATGGACCTCGAAGCTGAAGCAGATACAGATCAAAGCAGGCCCATAACAGGGCAGTGGAAAGCTACGTCTTCATACGATGTGTATATGGTGGATACACCCAAAGAGGCGGAAGGCAACGGTGAAAACAATCCCGTAGAGGACAAACCCGCCGAAGAACCTCCCAAGCATCGGCATCTGAAACGCCAAAAAAAATCCCGTAAAGGAAAGGATAGCAACATCGCAACTAATGACGGTGATATTCCGGAACAAGCCGAAGACCCCGCAAACCCAGTGTTAGATCCGGAGGTGCGAGAGGACGGCGAACAGAGTCCGAAGCCGCGGTCCGATGACAGCGATGCCGAAGACGGTGACTATGATCCGATCTCCGAAGAAGAGGCTAGCCTGGATGACGACGAATATACCGTCCAAGAAGAACCCTCCGAACAAAAACGCTTCCATCGGAGGCTTATAGCCACCGCACGGAGCTTAAAAAAGCAGCAGAGACAGCTTCGAGCTGCACAAGACACACTCAATGATAGATGGAATGAGGTGCTAGACGCCGAACAGAAACATGGATTTAATGACCAAACAAAAGGCTATCCCAAGCGCAAGCTGCTGCCCGAATTCGACGATGAGGCTGTTGCGCCCGTCCCACCGAATAAAAACACCGCCTACAAGCCGGACCGACCATCTCGCGGACGGGATAGAGTCGCAAGCAATGGCATAAACTAGCCCCCACCCCATAAAGGAAAGGAGGGTGCAGACCAAGTCCGAAAGCATGAGCTGCGAGGAACTAAACAAAAAAGCTAGCAAGACCAGGTCTATATTCGGACCCAGAGATCGAGCACCCGCACAGGACGGCGGCTATCAAGCCAATCGCGCCGGTGACATACCAGTTCGGGGTCAATACCGAACACTACAACCATCGGACATATGCCATGATATAGCAAGATATAGAGGAGCTTCACACCCTCTATCCTTTACCGATGAGGTACTGGGTCATGATTTCCCAGAAGGGTTTAAACTCGTTAACATCGAAGCATACGATGGAACGAAGGATCCAGCCGTCTGGATAGAAAATTTTATTCTTCACATCCACATGGCTCGAGAAGATGATCTCCACACCATCAAATATTTACCCCTCAAGCTAAAAGGACCAGCTCGGCACTGGCTAAACAGTCTCCCAGAAAATTCCATTAGGAGTTGGGAAGAACTCGAGGACGCTTTTCGGGCCAATTTTCAAGGGACTTCTGTCCGCCCCCCAGACGCTAACGATTTAAGTCACATCAAACAACAACCCGGGGAGTCAGCCCGCAAGCTTTGGAACCGGTTTCTCACTAAGAAGAACCAGATCGTCGACTGTCCGGACGCCGAAGCATTAGCGACATTCAAGCATAGTATCCGGGATGAGTGGCTAGCCAGACACCTTGGACAGGAAAAGCTGAGGACAATGGCAGCCCTAACTACACTCATGACTCTCTTTTGCGCGGGTGAGGATAGCTGCTTAGCTCGTAGCAGCACCAGCGACCCTGGAACATCTGAAGTCAGGGACTGCAATGGAAAGGCACGACGCAATAAAAACAAGTGTCAAAACAATTCTGGAAGCCCAGATGGTACAGCGGTAAACGCCGGATTCAGCGGCTCCAGACCCGGTCAACGGAAGAAGCCATTTAAAGGCAACAAAGATGACCCATCAAGTTTGGAGAGGATATTAGATAGGCCCTGTCAAATCCATGGACCCCAGAAAAACCTGCCAATCACACCAACCGTAACTGTTGGGTTTTCAAGCAGGCTGGTAAGCTAAACACCGAACACAAGGGGAATGAGCCTCAGAGCGAAGACGAGGATCAACCTCGCCAGCCGAATATAGGGGGACAAAAGAAATTTCCACCGGAGGTCAAAACCGTGAACATGATATATGCCACTCATATCCCAAAGAGGGAGCGCAAGCGCGCACTCCGAGACGTCTATGTCGTTGAGCCTGTCGCCCCAAAAGTCAACCCATGGTCAGCCTGTCCGATCACTTTCGATCGCAAGGATCATCCGACTAGTATTCGGCATGGGGGTTCGGTTGCCTTAGTGCTCGACCCAATAATAGATGGATACCATCTAACCCGAGTCCTTATGGACGACGGCAGTAGTCTCAGTCAGATATAGCATGACACTGTCCGCAAGATGGGGATCGACCCATCAAGAATGAAGCCAAGCAGCATGACCTTTAAAGGAGTAATACCGGGCATTAAAGCTTGCTGCACAGGCTCCTGAACATTGGAGGTTGTATTCGGTTCTCCCAACAACTTTCGAAGCGAAGAACTGCTCTTCGACATAGCCCCATTCCGAAGTGTCTATCACGCCCTACTCGGAAGAACAGCCTTCGCCCGCTTTAATGCAGCCCCGCATGATGCCTGGACCACGTGGCGTTATCACAGTCAATGGAAATATGGGGCGCTCTCTCCGTACGGAGGAAGATACTGTGGCCTTAGCAGCCGAAGTACAATGTGGCCTATTCAAGCCAGATAATGTATCAATAGCCGACACAGCTAAATGTGTCCAGCACACGCCTCATTGCGGCAGCTCAGATGAACCTGAGCAAGATTGAAAGCTATGCCCCCGTCGACCGCCCCATAAGGTAGTAGCATATGTACCTAGAGTACATAATTATGACCTAAAAATTCCTTGGGTGGCGACCGGGGGCACCTGCACACAGTCTGTAGTTCGACTAGACCCTATTCGGACTTTAAATTTATCTTCTTTCGGTTCATTAAAACGAACCAGACTTACTTTGGCCGCACTGGATTGACTTCTTCGTTTCCAGGTTTCATTTCTTTTTCTACAGATTGCCATCATAATCATACCTTCAAGGACACATTACAGAGGAGAAAACGGCGCAGACGTGCAACAGGGACCCGCACTAAGGTTTCTTTTTTAGATTAAGACCCTGTGTAAACCTTTTTTTCTCTTTCTTGTTATATACCTTTTTGGCATGTAAAATGTTCAAAAAATGTCAGCGGCATTATCTGTAAAGTTTGTGTCTCGCCATACTATAGATGGATATTAATAGAACAATGTTATTCATACCATATCCAGAGTTTTATTCGCTCACCATGGATGTTCTTTTCTCGCATTGGATTGCCATATGTGCCTTGTCCATAAAGGTTTATTATCAGGGGCTGCAATCAGCACTGGTATATGTTGAAAAGACCGAACACCTATAGGGAGTGTCCGGCGTCCTGCATGTTTGCATTATATGCATCAGTTCTGAATCATGTCTTCGGTCAATAGTTGGCTTGCCCGGCTCCTGTGCTTACCCCTATGTTCCCGATTGTCCGGCAAGGGTGTAAAGGGAGAACTACTGCAATAGTACTTCTGGCTAGTCCGGTCAAGTACCTCAGTAGAGAAAGCCGAAAACTAACTGTCATGATAAGCGAGAACCAGGTCTGCAATCCGGTGACTTAGTTTTATACTATGATCAATAGAGATCTACCCCGTGTTACACGAAGGGTTGGTTTTTCGCCCAGACAAGTGCAATTGGATACTTCATCCGCCCGAGGGGCTAGTACCTAGCCCCACTTGTCAAACTCCAACGACTAGGTGAAAGAAATAACGCTTCATAGTCTGATTGCCTGGTTCGGTCCGCATACACATCCTATACGGACCAAGACGTTGGATAAAGAGTGTATTTGCATATGACCGAACACCCAGTACTATGTACCTGGGGGCTGAAGCCGACGACTGGAAACTTTCAGCTTTAATATAAACAGTCACTCAGGGAAAAAAATACGCTGATATGATAAATAGCGCAAAAGTTATATACACTGGATTCATAAGCATAGTCTTTACGTCCGGATACAATTAATCGAAAACAACATCTTTTCAACACTGGCCTTCTACAAGGTGGGCGCCCTCGACGATGCCCTCGAAGTACTTCTCCGGCTTCCGGTGCTCTTTCCCTGCGGGCGGGCCTGCAGTTGCTATATGCAATGCGTTCATCTTTGCCCAGTGCACTTTGATGCGCGCAAAGGCCATCCGAGACCCTTCTATGCAAGCCGATCGTGTTAATGCATCGACCCGCGGACTCACCTCGACAACCCGCTTCACCAATCTGAAGTAACTACTTGGGATTGGATCAGCGGGCCATATCCGGACTATCAAGTCCTTCATGGCCGAACTCGCTATGTTGTGCAGCTCGACCAGCTGCTTCATCTAGCCGCTGAGGGGCATCGGATGTTTTGGCGCCTCGAACTGCGACCAAAACAGCTTGTCCGTGTTGTTCCCCTCCAGGGAACGGAAATACTGGGCGGCATGTGCGCTGCTCCTTGGAAGATCAGCAAACACGCCTAGAGAACTCCACAATCATGTCAGCCCAATATACTTCTGCCCTTTGAAGATGCTCTATAAGAGAAATATCTTACCATATGCTATCTGTCGTGCTTGCTCGATCTCTTGAAGAGCACTGCGCGCCTCGCCTCGCGTGTCCTGGGCAGACTTTACTGCCGTAGATAGCTCGGTCGCCTGTTCCGAAGTCGTCTTCTCCGATGCCTCACACTTACGGATGGCATCTTGAAGCTCGACCTCGACTTCGGACACCCGAGACTTGTGCTTCTCGCACTCCGCCTTTTCGGCCTCTAAATCAGAAGTTACTTTATCAGCGGCCGCCTTGTTCGCCTTGGCCTCCTCCTTGGCCTTGGCAATCTCGCCTTTGAGGGCCTCGAGCTCAGCGGCGCCAACTGTGTAATACATAATACAATGTTAGAGTTTGTACTCATACTCAATCAATTAAGTCTTATTGACATTTAAATTAAAATCCGCATACCTTGTGTTTCATCAAAACTCCGGTTGATGCGGTCGAGGTCCGAATTGGCCACCTCGAGCTTCCGATTTAGTTCGGCGACCTCTGCGTCTCGCGCAGTCGCCGTGTCCAAAGAAGCCTCACGATAGTTCAACTCTGTAAATATGCTACTCTATGGATACTTCGTCCAATTCTTTTTAGAATCACACGAAGCATCAGGGGCTACTGGTTATATATGTGCACTTAAAACAAATAAAACTTCTTAAAAGCTTTACATGGCTTACCTCAAAGCCTGTTAGAAGGCTGTTGAAGGCTTCATTCAGTCCGCCCTTGACGGACTGAATCTTCTTCATCACTGCACCCATCACGATGCGGTGTTCTTCAATGACGAGAGCACTTTGCAGTGCGCCCTCCATAGAATCCGGCGCCTCCGGATTAACTCCGGGTGCCGCCATATCCTCCTCTGCTTGAGGAGCGGGATCTTCAAACCACGGAGCCGCGCTAGGCTCCGGGACGGTGTTCGGTGGGACCTCGGACTGTGCGGGCCCTACATCTTCGGTCTCCATGGGGGCCGTTTCCCCATGGTCAGCGGCCGCCGGGGTATTACCCTCGGCCGCCCTGTCTCCTGCCCCGCCCTCATCTCCTTGGGTGGAGAGAACCCGCTGGGACGACACTTCGGTGTCCCTGCTGATTGTGGGTGATGGAGCCTGGACTGGCGGGTCACTCTCCGTCCCCCCAGGCACCAGAGAGTTCCCCTGTGATGATGTAACATCGGGGTTTACAGCAGGAGGGCTGTAGGACAGCAGGAGAAGAATGTTAAGTAGGTATCCTAAATACTAAATAAACAAAGGTGAAATAGCCAATCCGGACAAACTTACGATTCGGGCAGGGGTTTCTCCCTGGGCTTCACCACGAAGCTATGTTCGGACGAATCCGAACTATCTCCGAGCTTCAGCTTCCTCTTCTTTTGGGGCACGACCGTACCCACATCAGCGAAGGCCCCCCTTTCCCCCCTGCCTTGCGCAAGAGGCATCACTTCTTCCTCCTCTTCCTCCTCGTCATCTTCCTCCTCCTCGTCGGAGGAGAGAATGTGGGGGTCCTTGGGCTTCTTGCCCGCAGGACGAGGGTTGTCTCCGACCCCCTTGCCCTTTGTCTTCTTGGTCTTCTTGGTCGGCGCCTTGTACGGCGCCGGAACCAGCATCGCCGTCAGTAGAGGCACTGGACACTTAATCCGGGATGCCTTCTTCGTCCAGCCCTGTATATCACATAAAAATTTCGACTCCTATTGTCATTATGTAATTGGATAGGACAAGTGTTCGGCAGAGGTCATTATTACCTCAGTGGCGGAAACTTCAGTACTGAAGCCCACATCCTCGTTCTCTTCGGGCCATTCCTACTGGCTCTTGAAGAGGTGCTTCCAGATATCTTTGTGCGTAGAGCCGAAGAGATGCTTTAGTGGCTTGTCTCCTGCTGGATCGAACTCCCATAGGGAGAAATCCCGGCTTTGGCAAGGGAGAACAAGCCGGGTCAGAATCACCTGGACCACGGAGGAGAGAAGGTGCCCCTCGGAGATCACGTCGGACACACGGCTCACAAGAGTCGTCACCTCAGTGCGCGACCCCCAGTCCAGACCCTTTTTGGTCCAGGAGGTTAGCCTCTCTAGGGGACAGGATCTGAAAACAGGCTCCGCTGCCTAGTTGGTGTCATGGGGTTCGGTGATATAGAACCACTCCTGCTGCCAGACCTTGTTCGTCTCCACGAACCAGCCCTTGAGCCAAGTTGCGTTCAGGAGCTTACTAATCATAGCGCCCCCGCACTCTGCGTGTTCCCCATTCACCACCTTCGGCTTCACGTTGAAGGTCTTAAGCCACATGCCGAAGTGTGGGGGACGCGGAAAAAGGCTTCACACATTACTATGAATGCGGATATGTGAAGGATTGAGTTCGGGGCTAGATCATGGAAATCTAGCCCGTAGAAGAACAAAAGACCCCGAACAAACGGGTGGAGTGGAAACCCTAGCCCCCTAACAAAATAAGAGGTGAAAAATACCATGTCTTCCGCCTTAGGGACGGGCGTCACCTGGCCTTTAGGGGGGACTCGGTGTGCAATGTCATCGGCGAGATATCCTGCATTCCGTAGATCCTTCACGGTCTTTTCGGTGACCGTGGAAGCCTCCCACTTGCCTCTGGCACCAGATCAAGCCATTACTAGGAAGGGGAATAGTGGTTGAGGAACGAAGAGTTGTGGGCGCAGGAGATGAGAGGACGGGGGCAAGGGAGATTGGAGAGCTCGAGCTTGAGGAAGGAGTGGGGTTGATGAAAGGGATTGGTGTCCTTTTATAACGCTACGAATACAGAGTGTCCCCCCCACCTTAGCCATAAAACACACCGGTTCCCAAAGCAGTCATGCGTAATGCTCGGCGTGGGTGATCACGTCATAATGATAAGAATCCCATAATAAGCGGGCACGATCTCTATTCTGACGGGACGTGTCAATGAGGATATGCCTCGAAACTCGAAACTAGGACCAAATAAAATGGTTCGATGTGTTAATGGATCTACGGAGCGCGGGCTATCTGGCCGCCAACATCGCGCACCGAGTCCCTTCCAAGGGTCAGGCGATTCCTGCCCCAGAGGCGGGTGAGAGGGTAGTGTTTACTTCTCACTTTGTTAGGGGGCTAGGGTTTCCACTCCACCCATTTGTTCGGGTTCTGTTGTTTTTCTACGGGCTAGATTTCCATGATCTAGCCCCGAACTCAATCCTTCATATATCCACTTTCATTGTGGTATGTGAAGCTTTCCTCTGCATCCCTCCACACTTTGGCCTATGGCTCAAAACCATCAATGTGAAGCCGAAGGTGGTGGATGGACAGCACGCGGAGTGCGGGGGTGCCATGATTAGCAAGCTCCCGAATGCAACTTGGCCCAAGGGCTCATTCGTGGAGACGAATAAGGTTTGGCAGCAGGAGTGGTTCTACATCACTGAACCACGCAACATCAAATGGGCGGCGGAGCATGCTTTCAGATCCGGACCCCTAGAGAGGTTGACCTCCTGGACCTAAAAGGGTCTGGACTAGGGGTCGCATACTGAAGTGACGACTCTCATGAGCCGTGTGTCCGGCGTGATCTCCAAGGGGTACCTGCTCTCATCCCTGGTTCAGGTAATGCTGACCCGACTTATCCTCCCTTGCCAAAGCCGGGACTCCTCCCTATGGGAGTTCGATCTAACAGAACACTAGCCGCTGAAGCATCTCTTCGGCTTTACGCACAAAGAGATCTGGAAACATTTCTTTAAGAGCCATAAGGAGTGGCCGGCAGAAACCGAAGATGCGGGCTTTAGCACCGCGCTCTCCGCCCCAGAGGTAATAGAAAACTTCGCCAAACACATATTCCTTCCCTTATTTAATGATAAAAGGAATTGGAGTTTTTGCGTGATATACATGGCTCGACAAAGAAGGCAACCTGGATCAAATGTCCGGTGCCTTTGCCCGAAGGCCCAGAATTGCCTTAGGTGATGGCGATGCTGGTCCCGGCGCCATACAAGGTGCCGGTCAAGAAGCCCAAGAAGAAGGGCAAGGGGGCCGGAGACTGCCCCCGCCCTGCGGATAAGAAGTCCGAGGAAATCAACATCCTCTCCTCTGACGAGGTGGAGGAAGATGATGAGGAGGAAGAAGAAGAAGAGCCCCCTATGCAAGGTGGGGGGAGGAGAGGGCGGCCCCTGCTGAAGCAAGCACGACCGCACCCAAGAGGAAGATGACCCTCACTGCTAGTTCGGATTCGTCCGAACATAGCTTTGTGGTGAAGCCCAGGGAGAAACCCCTGCCCGAATCATAAGATTTTCCGGATTGGCTGCTGCACCTTTGTTTATTCAGTATTTTTGATACTTACTTAGCATTTTTCTCCTGCTGACCTACAGCCCTCCCGGAGGACACCCCGACGCCTCCTTATCGGAGGGGGACTCTCTAGCTCCTGGAGAGATGGAGAGTGACCCACCAGTCCAGGATCCATCACCCGTGATCGGCGGGCACACTGAAGTGTCTTCTCAGCGGGTGTCCTCCGCCCAAAGAGACGAGGGCGGGGCAGGTGACGGAGCGACCAGAGGTAATACCTCGGCCGCTGCTGACCATGGG
>LR738714.1:543979949-544003734 GCA_902687465.1 Secale cereale
GGGGGGGGCGAACAATCAGGGGCCCTCCGGAACATTGACCCGGAGCCTAATGCGGCTTCGGGGTCCGAAAACCAAACCCCGCAAGCGGGGGTGGATACGGGAGCGCCCGGAGGTAATCCGGAGGCGCCGGATTCTATGGAGGGAGCACTGCAAAGTTCTTCCATAGTGGAAGAACACCGCACCGTGATGGGTGCGGTGATAAAGAAGATATTGTCGGCATTATGGGAACGGGGGTACCCAGACTTGCGTGCCTGCAGCCCAGGGCGTGGCTCACAAGGCGGCTTGGTACAGCCCAGCATCTTCAACAACCACTCAAGACCCTCGCGAGGGGCCAAGCCTCACGAGGCAGACGACACAAGGCATCCCCTGGGGCGGCCTCGCCAGGCCGGCTCGTGGGTATCAGAGATATTGAGGCGAGGGGCACCTCGCAAGGTCCTTGTGACGTGAACGGTGACGATCAACGCCAAGCGGGCGCCAGGGGGTGCCAGGGGGCGCAGAGTGCCAGTTTCCTCTTTGGTGCTAAAGGAGCAGGTGTAGGTGCGGAGTCCCGAGGCGTCAGGCAAAGGTTTCCATATCGGTGCAACGAGACCAAGACCAGCAGGACGGAGGTCATCGTGGATCCCACGACGGCGTCACCACCAGAGCCTTCGGCAGGCGAAGACCACCTTTTGTCAGGATAGCTTGTACTAGTTACCCGCCTTCAAATTTGACCGTTGTGGGATTCCTTCCCACTCAATTTTTGGGAAGAGGATCCTAGCCACTATAAATAGGACTAGCCACCACCATTGGAAGGGGATCATCTTGAGTTGATCAGATAGAAGGCCACACACCACAAGCTCACCCGAGCGCAAGAACACCTCTCCTCAGGAGGCAGTTCATCCATGTACTAGTTCTTCCTCAGCCTACAAAGCAATCCACCACACCTCACTGGATTAGGGTATTACACCACAACGGTGGCCCGAACCAGTATATATCTTGTGTCTCTTGTTCATCGGATCTGACGATCTAGGCTTAGGGCTGTTGAGTAGATGAGCTAGGGTGGAAGGAGTGATCTTCGTGCGCACACCAGAGTTCGAACCTTAACGGTTTTGCCGGTACCCTAGATCCGACATTTGGCGTGCCAGGTAGGGATGCGTCGGTGTGATGGCCTGGCTTATTAGGGATGATAGACTACTCATATCCGTATGGAATTCCTTCTTTTCCGGGAGCCCATTCGGATAGAACTCCAAAGTTAAGCGTGCTCAGCTTGGAGTAGTTTCAGGATGGGTGACCGACCGGGAAGTTGCTCCTGGGTGCGCACGAGTGAGGACAAAGTGCGCAGAAAAGACTAGTATTGATATGTGAGGCCAGTCTAGATCCCGCCAGGAGTAACAACCACCGGCGGGTGTGTCCGGGGCGTTACAAGTTGGTATTCAGAGCCTTCTCCGACCTAGAAGCCCCCACTGATTGATCGAATCGTTGACTGTTGAGTCTAGGCACACACTTGAAATGTTTTGAGTCCTATATATATAACGGAGAGTAGGATTTCTTTTGCTCCTCATCTCTTTTCATTCTGGTGAGGACTCCTGACGACTACTCTTGCCTCTTCTACTCTCAAAAATTGCACCAATTTTTTTTTTTGGATCTCGCGAGTATTGTTTGGATTGTTCTGATGTCTTTGTGACAAGAACATTGTTCTCGATGCCTCCTGTCATTTAGGGGTTGTGGCAGTGTCCGGGGAGTTGAGCTCCGAGGTGTTGTCGTCACAAATATATCGCGGCAGTTCTAGAATACTTAAGATGGCCGACATCGAAAACTCTCCTATACGGTTAGTGGCAAGATAACCCCGACATCACCCAATACTGGGGAGGTAGTTCGGGAGTATTGCCATGGCTTGTATAGTTGATGCGTTTCGAAGGTCCGAGGTAAACGATTTCCGGAAATAACTGGTTATGTGTTGAAGGATGGATACAACTGGATGTAGGATTAGAGTTGAGTGCGCGGTGCTTCCCCTGTATCCCCAACACCTGATTGCATAACTGGAAACTTTCAGAAATTAATAGGTGGGTTCATCCAGTAGTTCTAGGCATTCTTCCAACGAATGCATGATATGGAGTTCGGGGTTCTACATTGAGTGAAGTGGTTTTATGGGCGTTTGTTCCAATCGGGAGTTGCATCTTAAAGGGTCCTTGGCTATGCTGATCCGGGGATAGCAAAACCCTTTTGTAACACGTTCCATGAGCTTTCAGCACGAATATGTCGAACGAAGCTTCTATCTTGTATTTGTTCTATCTGCTCCTTGTTGTTTTTATTTATCTTTTGTTCTCCCTAGTGGCTTCTCGACAAGCTGATGTACCTGCGGAATTCATTCGTTCAATTCTCTGTTCGAATGATATTGTGAAGATTATGCTGCCACATATCTATCCTTTGTTTTGTTTCGATTCTGGTATTCGAGTTGCTTCGATGTCAAATGTTGATTCCATACCTTCCCAATCGGTGTTCTCATATTTCTATGGGAGTGTTAATCCTTCTTGACCATCGAGATCTTCATGTTAATCCTTTTCAATCGGTGTGCCTTCTCGTCAAATTATTCCATACGGACGCCGTTGAGAAATCCGACGATTTGTCTATTTCATTCATCCCAAGTTATCTGTTTTCCCCACCCTCCCACCCTTTTTCTTTATGGAGCTAGCAATTCTCGGATGAAATATCCATTTTATTCATGTGATGTTTCTTCATTCTTTTCCTTCAACGTTCTTATCCGGTGATTTATCGTGAAGATGCTCAAGAGCTTCAAGTTCATCATTCTTTTGTTCTCAAATTCTGCCGGTGGATGTAATTCAAGAATTCGGTGTTGATCTATTCCTTTTTCCTCTTTTTACAATGATTTCTTATTCCGGTGCACCAATTAATCATTCTCCTCTTCCTATTCATATCCGGAGAGCTCAAGATATCTCAGATGATCCGCGTTTCCATTCTTAATCAATTCAAGCTTTTTTTAGGATTGTCATCTTATTCAAGCCATTTAATTCAACCGGTGCAATATCCCTCAAGCAATTTTTTCCAACGGTGTTTTCTTTGAGTGGGCCCTAACCCACAGGTCTTTCTCCAGGATCTTACCTGACTCTTCTTTTCCAGAGAATTCTTTTCAAATGTGACGTAAGAATGGATTACATCAGTCACAGTCCTTCTCCAGTACCGCTTTCAAATTATTTTCATCATTGGTTCAACCTTTTAATTCTTCATTATGGAGTGCCTATACAATTCATGGTGGTGTATCTCATCGTCTTCTCAGATTTTGAAGACCCGAAGACGAGTTCCTCTTGAATCCTTATCCGTTCTTCCAAGATTCGTGATTCTAGCTTCATGCCATCCTCATTATTGTTCCGATTGTGAGGAATTCTTTTATGCCATCCGAAGCTTTTCATGAATTCTTTCCATTGTGATCCTCCGAAGGCCATCATTTCAGAATATTTCTTCGTTCTCAGTTTTCAACTTCGACCTCCAAATATTCTTCATTGATGCCTCTTCGTTCGTCTCCATATTCTTACGGTGGTTCTTTCAAGATTACTCTTCCTTGTTATCGTTTTAATTCATTTGGTCTTTTCACAATCCTACCGGTGCTTTGTTGAAGATTTACCCAAGTTTGTGCGAGATCTCTCTTTAATTCTTTCCAACGAGAATAAGTAGTATGCCAAATCCTTTGGTTGTCATCAATTTAAATTGGTGAAGGAGATGCATGACATAATTCTTATTCTTATTCCTTCAAGGTGATTTAATTCTTTTGTCTGGAGTTTGTTCATCATATCATATTCTCGGTTCTAAGTTGTTCATCTTGTTTTCCGGAGCTCCAAGTTATTTCAATTATATCATTCCAAAGCTCCATCTAATTCATCGCAGGCCTTGAATCTTATTCTTTTCGTCTTTCACTTCTCATGCTTTCATTACCGGAGTTCTCATGGTGGTTCTTCATCATTTAATTCATCCTCGAAGTCTTCATCAAGATTCATGTTGGAGCTCAAGCATTCTTCATCATGCTTTCCAAGTGCAATTTTTTCTACCTTTATTGCTTGAGATGGTGGTATGCCATTTTTTGACAATTTTCCTTCATGATTCATGATTCACAAGTTGTCAAGAATGAGATACTTAAACCATCATTTTCTTTGTTCAGGAGATCTTTTCAACTCTTCAATTATTCGTTGGAGTTATCTTGGGTTATAATTCACCTAAAAGTTTTCCCTAAGGATTGTTTCTATTATGGTGCTTATAAATGACCCAAGTTCTTCATTTATCATTCCGGTGAAATAAGTTTTTCGTCTCCTTGTTTATCTCAATGCAATCAATCGTTTCAGTTAGTGGCAGAATTTCACCTCAAATTTTGAGATGAATTCCATAAGCCCACTTCAAGCTTATTCTTTTGTTGTTGATTTTTCCAACAACTCTATTCAACCCTTCTTCGTAAGGACGCTCTTTCAAATTCAATTTTGAGAGAAGTTGTCTTTTTCTTCTTCGTTCAATTCTTTCATTGAATTATATGTTATTCTTTCATTCCGGAGGCATTGTGATGTTGCTCTCTCCAAACCATCATCTCGTTTATCGAGATGATGTTCTTTCCTTGCTTGTCCATTTAGCCGGAGTATTATGTCCTCTTTTCAAATTCTCTCATCTTATCAAGTTTTGCCTGTCTTTTTTAACCGGAGTGCTGTCTGAATCCTTCTTACCCCTTGTGCCATCTTTCAATTGTTTCAGAGGCAGTGTGTTGTTGATTTCATCAAGTATCATACCACCTTACCAAGTTCATGTTAATTCCTTCCATTTTCAGACGGAGTGCTATCCAAATTCTGTCATTCTTATTCCTTGGCTATACCATTGTGGTTCCGTATTCTTTTGGTTCGTAAGCTCTTGTTTCATGTCTTTTCAACCTTCAAGGTTCTCATAATGTTCCTTGTTCCTCCTTTTACCGGGGTGCTCTTAACTTCGTTCATCTCTGTTGTATTCTTTCCTTCAAGATTGTTCAACCTCTCAGGTTCGTGGTTTCACTCATCTGTCAAAGAAGCAACTTTGTTTTACCTCTTCCTCTTCCGTTTTTACCCGGTGCCATCTCTAGGATCTCGGGTCGAGATCCTCTGTTAGTGTGGGAGAGTTGTGACGCCCGAAGACCGACGTCCCAGAAGATTCCAGAAAATTCTAGATGTTCTGGGTTCTCCAGCGTGTTTCATTTATGCTTGTGGTTGTATGAGATGTTTCGCTTGTGCTCCGTGCCCATTTCATCTTTTGTCGTGCTCCTCGGTTGCCTCGTCGCTGACCCGTGGGAACCCGGTGACGGGATCATCCCACCTTCATCTTGTTCGGCTCGTTCACGCCGCCCTTCATCTTTTGCACTGGTCTCTCGACGAGTTACCGGAACCGAGATGTTGCGTTGCATCATTTTCGGATCGTTGCCGTGGCACCCGTTCTTTCCACCACGATGACAAGTGCTTCATATCTCTCTTGTCAACCTTTTAATATAAATTGCATAAACTTGATCATGTCATCTGCATCATGTTAACAACATTATATGTGTGGTTTGTTGTTTGCTAAAAATTGCTAAACATGCTCATGGGGATTTTCCGGAATTGTTGTTGTTATTTTCCGGCCTCATTTAAACTTGCCTAAATAGGTAGTTTGCTCTTGCTTCACCTCTTGCCATGTTAACAAACATTTAATCTTGTCTTGTAAATAAACGAGAGTCAATTAATTAATTAAAATGTGGTGTTTCGTCAATATGCAACTCGTTGCATATTGAGCTCCACTTAACTTGTAGTTTTGTTTGTGCACTTTGCCATGCCATGCATAATTTAAACATGACATGCATCATGCTTGCTTGTGCATCATGACATGCTTATGATTGTGTGTTTACCGTGTTGTTTGCTTATTTTCCGGTTGCTTCTCTTGTTAGCTTCGGATTCGTTCCGGAGTTGTGAGGATTCGCTCGACTATGTTGCTCCGTCTACTTCATGGATCCGTTCTTCTCCCTTGCGAAATCTCAGGCAAGATGATCATACCCTTGGATACCTTTACTACCATTGCCATGCTTAGTTGTCTCGATGCTATCGTTACATGTCGCGCTACCCATCTTTTATGTGAGCCTCTCCTTGTTGCCATGAAACCTCTAACCTTTGAAACCTTCCTAGCAAAACCACTGTTTGGCTATGTTACCCGCTTGCTCAGCCCCTCTTATAGCGTTGTTAGTTGCAAGTGAAGATGAAGTTCGTTCTAGGAGGGAACTTGTTGTTGGAATATCACAATATGTTATATTATTATTAACACACCTATATACTGGGCATGGGTGGAAGGCTTGGCCTTTTGCTTGGTGTTTTGTTCCACTCATGCCACCTTAGGCGCCGATAAACCGGCATTATGTTCCTTGATTTTGCGTTCCTTACACGATGGGTGGATGGGGACCCCTTGACAGTTCGTCTTTGAATAAAACTCCTCCAGCAAGGCCCAACATTGGTTTTAATTTGCTCATAATAACAACTTAATTAATTAATTAAATTGCATAGGGAGTTAGCGCTACCCGAGGATTCTTCCTACATAGCAGGGGGGGCCAGTGCTGATGGTGTTGGTCCCAAACGGGGAGCCTGCGGGGCCACCACGGGGAAACTCGAGGTTTGGCTCCCGTAGCTTCACCCATCCGGTCGTAGCCTGAGACAAGATACGCGCGGCTACTATCAGGGTGTCGACACGCCGGGAGGTCTTGCTGGACTTGTTTTACCATTGCCGAAATGTCTTGTGCACCGGGATGCCGAGCCTGATCCGATTTCCCTAAGATAAGGAGTGATGATATTACATTTATCACTTCAGCTAATCATGAGAGCTTGTGATGGGCTAAGTTGGAACACCCCTGCAGGGTTATGATCTTTCGAAAGCCGTGCCCGCGGTTATGTGGCAGATTGGAATTTGTTAATGTCCGGTTGTAGAAAACTTGACAGAGGATCCGAAGTAAAACACACAACTATGTGAGTAACCGTGACTGTCTCTTTTCACTTTGAGAAGAGAACACGGTGGGGTTATGTTTGACTCGTATGTAGTTCAGGATCTTTAGCGATCACTACTAGTTGGCGACCGTTTGCGTAGATGCTCTTCTTATTCTTGTACTCGTAAGCTAGCCACCATATTATGCTTAGCCGCTGCTGCAACCTCACCACTTTACCTCTTCCTACCCATAAAGCTTTGCTAGTCTTGATACCCATGGTTATGGGATTGCTGAGTCCTCGTGGCTCACAGATACTACAACACCAGATGCAGGTTCAGCCGAGAACGAAGCAGGAGCTGGTTCAAAGCTTCACTGGGAATTCCATGAAGAGCGTGCCGTTTGCTTGTGACGTTTTCGACGATCAGTAGTGGTTTCTACTAGGGGCGATTCGGACCTGTGGCTTTATATTGTTTTTGGTATCTTTCTTTTGGATCTTCACCCGTAGTCGGGTTGTGATGTGTTGAATGATGTTTTGCTTATGTAATGTATTGTGTGAAGTGGCGAGTGTAAGCCAACTATCTACTTTTGCATTTTAATCCCTCTTTTACATGAGTCGTGCAAAGATACCAAACTTGAGATCATTCCAGAATGGGCTTATACCTTTAAGTCGTGCCTCGACACGTAGGAGGTATAGTCCCATCCTGGGCATTACAAGTTGGTATCAGAGCCGACCCTCGCGGTTACACGGATGTTTGCGGACAGTTTGCAGTCATGTTGTGCATGACGTTTGTGACCCGTCGTGGCACACGGCATGGCACATGTGCTGTCTTGGAAGCACAGACGGTTGTGCCAAGAGGGAACGTTCCTGTGGCCCGACGAGGACGTCGGTTCCTTTGAGTGAGGATGTATGTGATGGCCTGGCTTATTAGGGATGATAGACTACTCATATCAATAAGGAATTCCTTCTTTTCCGGGAGCCCATTCGGATAGAACTCCAAAGTTAAGCATGCTCAGCTTGGAGTAGTTTCAGGATGGGTGACCGACCGGGAAGTTGCTCCCGGGTGCACACGAGTGAGGACAAAGTGCGTAGAAAAGACTAGTATTGATATGTGAGGCCAGTCTAGATCCCGCCAGGAGTAACGACCACCGGCAGGTGTGTCCGGGGCGTTACAGCCGGATCTGTTCTTCCGTCGTCCGCTCCGTCATCGCCTCACGATCCCAATGGCCGACGACCAAGGGGCTCATGCCAAGCACTGGGCGACCTGGCCTGCGCGGGCGGCACCGCCCGACCACGGAGATGTCAACTCTGTGCTCTAGACTACCCCAGCACCACCCAGCGCCGGTGGCCGCGGGTGGCGCGGGCCGGTGGCCATCGCCTTGGCGTCCCGACGTGCGCGCTCCGCGGCGTGCTCTGCAAACCACGCCACGGTGACAACACCTTACACCCGATGGGAGCAGGTGAACATGAGGGTTGCGGTCATCGTGGCGCGGGAACTATTACGATACATGCTAGCCGAGAGCGGCCACAACGTGCTGCTAGAAAGCATCGTTGAACTACTGGGTTGCGCTTGCGAAGGCGCACCGCCGTTCTGCTCGTCACCCCCGCCCCAGGTTGCAGGTGGGGCATTGGTGACGCCCCAACTAGCGTTGCCACCCTCTGGAACGATTGGAAGAACCCGTGACACCAGCAGGCGCGCTGGTGCCCTCCTTGCGACTACAGCAACCTCGTCACCAGCAAGAGCAGACGTCGGCGACCCTTCTAGAGGGTACGCCGGGGTTCAACTCGGCGGGCTCCAAGGCCAGATGCTGCAACCAGGAGCTCAAGGCATGGGGCACGTAGGCTGTGCCCTTGGTGGGGCTGCCGACGAAGCCTACGTGCCCCGCTTGGTGGACCTGGCGTACGTGTTCGGGGAGGGCCCCAAAGCCTTCCATGGGCCAGGATTGAACAACGAGGCTCACGACGAAGAAGATTACCGCGGGTCACCTGGGGACGCCGTGGAACCCTTTAGCAACGAAGACAGAGCACATCAGGTATCACAACAGCAGGCGTATGCTAACAATGGACTGCAGGTCGAAGACCCGATGTTCGAAGACACGAGAGCGACCGCTCCGCCCTCAGCCGGAGCGGAACGCTGGGGGCTGCGCGTGGAAGGCCTAGAGCCACGGCCTCCCCAGCGACGCGAGGAGCAGGGAAGTATGCGAAAGTAGGTCCTCTATCGGGGTGAGCCTCACCAATCTCCCCCCCCCCCGGCAGAGGTCCCGTGGTCACCGAGGGCGCCGCTGGCATCGCCTTTCTGCCTCCTTGGTCATGTCCTGGTTTCTGGTTGCCCCAACGGAGGTCGAGGGAGGCGCAAGGCGGGGCTCTCGTCTGGTGATATGAAGTAAGGCTCGGGCCTGTGAAGCTCTTTGCCCGTGACACTCTCACGTAATAATGATTGGGGCTGTACACTCCCCGGAGGCTCCGGAAAGCCGCCCTCGGGCCTCGGGACTCCCTCCCACGTCCTAGTGGCAGCACTTAGCTCCGTGCTGGTGAGAAGACTGAAGACTAGATAGGAGCCGGACGCGGTTATTTCCTTTTCTCGCCGTCCTTTTTGTAATTGGATTCGCCTTGTCTTTCGAGTTGAATTTGAAGTCTCGCTTGTTGCCAAAACGAGGGGAAGTTTTCTTTGATTTCTGCTGGATTTTGCCACTTCTGGCTGTCTCGAAAATCTTACCCCGGGCCCTCAGGTCCGAGGGCTGGAAGGCCAATCCCACTTGGCGTGCCGCTACAACCTTGGCAGGACCCTCTCGGGGCAATAGCCTACGCGCCGCAATTATGCCGCGCAGGCATCCTGCCGCGACCAACGGAACGCCACTAGCCCTGTTCCCCGGAGCAGGGCCACACATTGCTCAGGAGGCCAACAACGCGGACCGACAACAGTCCACCTCAGGGGGGAGGCGGCTCCACGGCCTTGTGACCCTCACGAAGACAGGAAACATCTAGATGAGGCGATATGACCGCTAAGCTAGAAAGGCTTGAGGACACGCGCTTCAGGTTCGGATCCAATCACCAAACGAAAAGGAAGAAAATAGAATACTTATTTACACACATAGGGGGCTTCCCCCGTCAAAATGCTCTCATACCCCACCGGGCCCTTTGCAAGTTTACGCGTGCAAGATCAGGTCAGAAGAATGCAAGCTCAATCGGACGTATCGCTCGCCGAGCCGTCCGAGCCACCCACATATTTGCCGCCAATGCTGTCGCTGGACACATCTCCAGCGTATTCAACCGCGCCTCCTTCATCCTCCATGACCATGGCATCATCATTATTGGTGGAGAAGGCTTGGATAAGGGCATCCACGTGGTCATCCACCCAGTGAGCCAGGTTGTCTCGAACAGCTCCGGGCACAGGGGCGATGGCAACATCGAAGTCAAAGTCAGCATCAATGCTCTGGAGGTAGCTGAAGACCCAGGAGAACGCACGACCTAGGTGGCCCTGAGGCCGAAGACCAACTGCGCGGAGGCCAACTCGGCCTGGGCAGAAGAATGGGCTGCCGCGGTGGTCCTCTCGCGCAACTCTGCTTCTCTCAGCCTCGTCCTAAGTGCAGGAGTCCTCTAGTCGGCATCGCCCGCTGGAACTCCAACTTCAAGTTATACCCCTCGGCGAGGTCCACACGGGACTTCGTCACCATCAATTCGATCTCCTCCTGGACCCTGGACTCGCGAGCGGAGACGGCGTCCTCAGCTAGGGTCACGTGGCGCTCCCTCGCCTCCAGCCGCTCAAGCTGCAGGCTGCGCTCTGTAGCCTCCAGCATCAGCGCCTCCTCGAGCCTCAAGACCTCCACCTCCTTGAGGAGCATCCCCCGCATCGACGCCAGGGCAGTCCTGCGCACCTCAGCGCGGTCCTCCAAGTCGGCATTCAAGACCTAAAGCTCCAGGAGGAGGCTCTCCGCGGCCTCACGACGGGCGTCGGCTTCCCGGGCCTCCTCCATGGCCTAGGCGCAGGCCTCTCGCGAGGCGGCGAGGGACGCGTCTGCCTTCGCGCTGGCGCTCTCATGCTTGAGGCACCCGAGGTTGATGCCCACCCTTAGCTGGCGCCACTCGTCTAGCAGTTGAAGACCTTCAACCTCAAGACAAGCATCGGCCCCATCAAGCTCCTTCCCAATCCGGCCCAACGCGTCTACCGCCTCCCTGAGAAGCTCGTGGTGGGTAGCTCCGCGCTTGGACACCGACTCGAGCAAGAGGTCAAGGCCCTCCTCGGCACCAGGAGCAGTTGAAGGGGACTGAGGGAGCATGTCTCCCCCCTGAGGAGGAACTGGGGTCTCCTCCGCCCCAGATGTCTCTCGGGCCTCGGCAGAGGCCCGGAGGGGCCGAAACCCACCACCTGAAGAAGACGCTAGAGCCGAAGTAGCCCCGGCGCGTTCAATGACCATGGGGGGAGCCCTTGGCACACTCCTCCGCCCCCAGGCGGGGTCGCGGAGAAGGAACGACAAGAATGCGGGGTTGACGCGCCAAGCTGGTGCGCTCGGCCTCGTGGACGGCCTCACGGCCTGGGAGGCGCATCGACCCAGGGTGCCCAGGGCAGGTGAAAGGCTCGGGGCCGCAGAGGCCTGCTCCTTGGTGGGTGTCGTGGTCTTGGCAGGCGGCGTCCTGAGTAATCAAGGTCAGGAAGGAAGACAACACACAGGAGGTCACAAGGGCAAGCTACTCACTCGTCTATGACAATGAACTTCCTCAGCTTCAGCGGTCGGGAAGCGTCGTCACCACCACCGGGGACCCTCCTCCTCTTGCAGAGAACTTTGAAATTTTGCCAGAGCCGGCCGAAGCCCCGGAAGCGGTCGACAAAATTGGGCGCAACGAGTGCGTCCCCAGGCGAGGCACACTCGAAGGCAATAGCGCCACCCTCAGGACTATGCGAAGAGCCCAGGGCGGCTTCGGCCTGAGGAGCATTCGACGAGACTTGCACTCCGAATGCCCCTTCCGGGCGACTCTCTTGAGCTCCGGAGGGTGGCACTTCAGGAACTTCAGGAGGTGCTAGTATAGAGGCCGCAGTACCACTAGCACCCGGCAGCAGCCGTCCCCCAGCGCGTACTTCTGGGTTGACCACCTCAACAGCAACGGGCGAGGGAGCCACACAGACCGGGTTCTCGCGAGATCCAACAAACCCGGGAGGGCGAAGCCCCCATTCGTCGAAAGAGGACATCTGCCTCACGAGCTCCATCATGTTTGAGCAACAATACAAGAGACAGCCCTCCTGCGGCAGGCGTGCTGGCGACGGATCACCTGTCAAGATCTTGAGCACAGTGCGCCGTGCCTCGGGAGGAAGAGCGGGCGCCTAAAGCTTCATACGTTCCATGTGATCGAAGAAGCCCACATCGGCCGAGAATTGCACTGGAGTGGAGCGATGCGGTACTGGATGAACTCCCTCACCACCGTTGGCGTCTTCACACCAAGCCTCTGCAGCCTGGCGAATCGGAACCAAACAGGAGCTAGCTTCGGACTAGCAAGCCTCACATGGCCCCAGCCAGAGCTCTGAGCGGCCGGGCTCCAGGGCAGGAGTAGCAGGAGGCTGCGCACCCCGACATCGACGAACACCCACTGCTTCCTGAAGCCACCAACGATCGACTCAAGGTCAAAGTCTATGCCCGCGTTGGCCGTCGCCGCGATGGTTTGGAAGGACAAGCATCCATAGCATTGGAGCGCATCCATCAGATGTAGCAAGAAGAAGTGGCGGAACAAGGCCACGGAGGGAGCAATGTCCACCATGGCCTCGCAGACGAAGGCAAAAACGGCAAGGAGGACAATGGACTGAGGGTCAAGATGCAGCGCGCTGATTTGATAGTGCGAAAGCACCGCGTTGAAGTCGGAGAAGGAAGGAATCAGGCCATCCCAAAGAGCGTGAAGATGAAGGGGGACCTCGGTGGCGGACCTATCAATCATGGCGCGAGAAGCAGGCCAGGCCATCGATGCCCCCCTCCCACTCGTTTGAGACGGCGGCGAGCACCGGGCGCACCTTCTCCATCATCTCTTCATTAATAACCACGGACTGCTTGGTGGCGGGCATGAAGACAGGCGGCGAGGAAGCCGAGGCGCTGGGCTCCGCTCCCCCTTCCCTCTCCCGACCAGAAGCCATGGCGGCGAAGGGATTAGGTGTTGGATCAGTCCGGGGAAGAAGATTCAGAAGATGAAGAAAACCGATGGGCGCGCCACTAACACGGGAAGCAGAGTTGAGCAGGTAATAGTGGCCGCCCGGCCGGGCGAAAATCGAGGCTATATGGGGAAGTGGAGACGCCCACGTCCCGTCAATCGCCATGCGTCAGTCAGGACCGCAGACTTTGGGGCCCGCGGTGCTCTGCCCTTGGCCCTTGGCTTCGCCGCAAAGCCAAGCCCGAGCGCACCTTGGGCCAGGGGCTAGTGTCGCCGTTCTGGGAACAGGGGTACCCAGACTTGCCTGCCTGCGACCCAGGGCGTGGCTCACAAGGCGGCCTGGTACGGCCCAACATCTTCAACAACCACTCAAGACCCTCGCGAGGGGCCAAGCCTCGCGAGGCGGATGACACAAGGCATCCCCTGGGGCGGCCTCGCTAGTCCGTCTCATGAGGATCGGAGATATCGAGGCGAGGGGCACCTCGCGAGGTCCTCATGACGTGAGCAGTGACTATCAACGCCAAGCGGGCGCAGAGTACCAGTATCCTCTTTGGTGCTAAAGGAGCAGGTGCAGACGCGGAGTCCCGAGGTGTGACGCAAAGGTTTCCATATCGGTTCAACGAGACCAAGACTAGTAGGACGGCATGATGGAGGTTATCGCTCCGCGGCGTCACCACCAGAGCCTTTGGCAAGCAAAGACCACCTTTTGTCAGGATAGCTTGTACTAGTTGTCCCCCTTTGAATTTGGCTATTGTGGGATTCCTTCCCGCTCAATATTTGGAAAGAGGACCCTCGCCACTATAAATATTACTAGCCACCCCCATTGGGAGGGGATCATCTCGAGTTGATCAGATAGAAGGCCACACACCACAAGCTCACCCGAGCGCAAGAACACCTCTCCTCAGGAGGCAGTTCATCCATGTACTAATTCTTCCTCAGCCTACAAGGCAATCCACCACTCCTCACTGGATTAGGGTATTACACCACAACGGTGGCCCGAACTAGTATAAATCTTGTGTCTCTTGTTCATCGGATCTGACAAGCTAGTCTTAGGGTTGTTGAGTAGACGAGCTAGGGCGGAAGGAGAGATATTCGTGCGCACCCCAGAGTTCGAACCTTAAGGGTTTGTCCGGAAACCCAGATCCGACAGATTCAGTCCGTCAAGGGCGGACTGAATGTAGCCTTCAACAACCTGTTAACCGACTTTGAGGTAAGCAATATAATGTTCTTTGTAGAACTTTATTATTTTTTATGCACATATATAACCAGTAGCCCCTGATGCTTTGTGTGATTCTGAAAAGAATCGGACGAAGTATCCAGAATATAGCATACTTACAGAGCTGAACTGTTGTGCAGGCTTCACTAGTTAGGGCAACTACGCGAGATGCGGAAGTTGCCAAACTAAACCGGAAGCTCTTGTTGGCCAACGCAGACCTCGACCGCGTCAACCAGCGTTTAGATGAAACGCAAGGTATGCGGGTTTTAAGATGTCAATAAGACTAATTGAGTATATTTATAAACTCTGATATGGTATTCTATATTACATATTTGGCGCCGCTGAGCTCGAGGCCCTCAAGGCGAGGTTGCCAAGGCAAAAAAGGAGGCCGAGGCGAACAAGATAGTCATTGACAAAGCGGTCGCCGATTTGGAGGCCGAAAAGGCAGAGTGCGAGAAGAACCGGGCACGGGTGTCCGAAGTCGAGGTTGAACTCGAAGATGCCATTGTCAAATGCGAGGTATTGGAGAAGAAAACATCAGAACAAGCATCCGAGCTTGCTGCGGCAGTAAAGTCTGCCCAGGATGCGCGAGGCAACTCGCGCAGTGCCTGTCAAGAAATCGAGGAGGCACGACACATAGCATCTGGTAAGACATTTCTCTTACAGAGCATCTTCGGAGGGCAGAACTATATTGGGCTGACATGATTATGGAGTTCTCCAGGCGTGTTTGCTGATCTTCCGAGGAGCAGCGCAGATGCCGCCCAATACTTCCGAGCCCAGGAGGGGAACAATACGAAGAAGCTGTTCTAGTCGCAGTTCTATGCGCCACAACATCGAGTGCCCGTCAGCGACCAGATGAAACAGTTGGTCGAGCTGCACAACATGGCGGGCTCGGCCATGAAAGACTTAGTAGTCCGACTATGGCCCGCTGATCCAATCCCAAGTAGCTACTTCAGACTAGTGAAGCGGCTCGTCGAGGAGAATCCATGGGTCGATGCATTGACGCGTTCGGCCTGCATAGAAGGTGCTCGGATGGCATTCGCTCGTGTCAAAGTGCACTGGGCGAAGATAAATGCGGGGCATATTGCCACTACTGGTCCACCCGCCGGTAAGGAGCACCGCAAGCCGGAGAAGTACTTCGAGGATGTCATCAACGGCGCCCGCCTTGTAGAAGGCCGGTGCTCGAAGGATGTTATCTTCGAGTAATTGTATCCGAAATGTAAAGACTTATGCTTATGAATCCGATGTGTATAACTTTTGCGCTATTTATAATATCAGCGTCTTTTACCTCCTATGTGACTGTTTATCCAAATCTGAAAGTTTCCAGTCGTCGGCTTCAGCCCCCATGTACATAGTACTAGGGTGTTTGGTCATATGCATGTACACTCTTTATCCAACGTCTTGGTCCATATAGGAGGTGTATGCGGAGCGAACCAGGCAATCAGACTATGCAGCGTTATTGATTTCACTTAGTCGTAGGGGCTTGACATGTGGGGCTAGGTACTAGCCCCTCATGCGGATACGATATTCCTTTACTTAAGGTATCCAATCGCACCTGGCTGGGAAAAAAGCAACCCTTCGTATAACACGGGGTAGATCAGTATCGATCGTAGTATAAAACTAAGTCGCTAGATTGCGGACCAGGTTCTCGCCTATCATGACGGTCAGTTTTTGGCTTTCTATACTGAGGTACCTGACCGGCCGAGCCAGAAGTACAATCATAGTAGTTCTCCCTTTACACCCTAGCCGAACAATCGGGAACGTAGGGGTAAGCACAGGAGCCGGGCAACCCAACTATTGACCCAAGACATGATTCGGAACTGATGCATACAAGGAAAACATCCAGGACGCAGAACACTCCCTATAGGTGTTTGATCTTTTCAACATATACCGGGCTGAATACAGCCCCTCGTAATAGACCCTTATTGACAAGGCACATATGGCATTCTGATTTTGGAAGAGAACATTTATGATGAGTGAATAAAACTCCAAACATAATGCGAATCAAGCTGCTCTATTAATATCCCTTTATGGTACAGCGAGCCGCAAACTTACAGATAATGCCAAAAACCTTTTTGGACATTTTACATGCCAAAAAGGTATATAACAAGAAAGAGAAAAAAGGTTTACACAGGGTCTTAATTTAAAAAGAAACCTTAGTGCGGGTCCCTGCTGCACGTCTGCGCCGTTTCCTCCTGTGTAATGTGTCCTTGAAGGGGTGAGAGTATGACGGCCATCTGTAAAAGTAAAAGGAAAATCTGGAAAAGAAAAAAAATCTAGTGTGGCCATGACAAAACTGGTTCATTTAATGAACCTGGAAAGATAGGTTTAGAGTCCGAATAGGGTCAAGCCGAACTATGGACTATATGCAGTGTGCCCCCCGCGCCGGCCAAGGAATTTTTAAGGTATAATTATGCACTCTAGGTACATGTGCTATCACCTTATGGGGCAGTCGATGGGGGCGTAGCTGCTAGTCGAGCTCAGGTTCATCTGAGCTACCGCACTGAGCGGTGCGCCGGACACGTTTTGTTATGTCCAACAGATTATCCGGCCTGAATATGCCGATTTGTACTTCGGCTGCTAGGGCCGTAGTGTCTTCCTCCGTGCGGAGAGAGCGCTCCATATTTCCATTGACCGTGATGACACCACGTGGTCCAGTCATTTTAAGATTTAGATAAGCATAATGCGGGACTGCATTAAAGCGGGCGAAGGTCGTTCTTCCGAGTAGTGCATGATAGCCACTTCGGAATGGAGCTATGTCGAAGATCAACTCTTCGCTTCGAAAGTTATCAGAAGAAACAAATACGACCTCCAATGTTAAAGAGCCCATGCAGCGGGCTTCTACACCCGGTATCACTCCTTTAAAGTTCGTGTTGCTTGGCTTGATTCTTGACGGGTCTATCCCCATCTTGCGGACAGTGTCCTGATATATCAGATTAAGACTGCTGCCGCCATCCATGAGGATTCGGGTGAGGTGGTATCCATCGATTATTGTGTCGAGCACTAGGGCAGCCGAACCCCCATGACGAATACTAGTAGAATGATCCCTGCAATCGAAAGTGATCGGACAAGCCGACCATGGGTTGAATTTGGGGGCAACAGGCTCAACGTCGTAGACCTCTCGGAGTGCGCGCTAGCGCTCCCTCTTTGGGATATGAGTGGCATATATCATGTTCATTATTTTGACCTCCGGTGGAAATTTCTTCTGTCCCCCCGTATTTGGCTGGCTAGGTTCGTCCTCGTCTTCGCTCTGATGCTCCTTTCCCTTGTGTTCGACATTGAGCTTGCCGGCCTGCTTGAAGACCCAACAGTTACGGTTGGTATGGTTGGCAGGTTTTTCTGTGGAGCCATGGATTTGGCAGGGCCTATCCAATATTTTGTCTAGACTGGATGGACCATCTCTGTTGCCTTTAAATGGATTCTTCCGTTGACCGGGTCTGGAGCCGCTGAATCCAGCGTTTACCGCTATATCATCTGGGCTTCCAGCATTGTTTCGACGTTTGTTTTTGTTACATCGTGGCTTTCCATTGTCGTCCCTGACTTCAGATGTTCTAGGGTCGCTGGTACTGCTACGAGCTAACTAGATATCCTTACCCGCGCAAATGCGAGTCATGAGTGTAGTTAGGGCTGCCATTGTCCTCGACTTTTCCTGTCCAAGGTGTCTGGCTAGCCATTCGTCCCGGATACTGTGCTTGAATGCCGCAAAGGCTTTAGCATCCGAACAGTCGACGATTTGGTTCTTCTTGGTGAGAAACCGATTCCAAAGCTTGCGGGCTGACTCCCCAGGTTGTTGGATGATGTGACTTAGATCGTCAGCGTCTGGGGGCCAGACATAAGTCCCTTGAAAATTGGCCCAAAAAGCGTCTTCAAGTTCTTCCCAACTCCCAATGGAGTTCTCTATGAGGATGTTTAGCCAGTGCCGAGCTGGTCCCTTTAGCTTGAGGGGTAAATATTTAATGGCGTGGCGATCATCTCCTGGAGCCATGTGGATGTGAAGAATAAAATCTTCTATCCAGACGGCAGGATCCGTCGTTCCTTCGTACGCTTCGATGTTCACGGGTTTAAACCCTTCGGGAAAATCATGATCGAGCACCTCATCGGTGAAGCACAGAGGGTGTGTGGCTCCTCTGTATTTTGATATATCATGGCGTATGTCCGATGGTTGTGATGTTCGGTATTGACCCTGAACTGGTATGTTACGGACGCAATTGGCTTGATAGCCGCCATACCGTGCGGGAGGCCGGTCCCTAGGTCCGTAGATAGACCTGGTCTTGCTAGCTTTTTTGTTTAGGTCCTCACGCATATCATGTTTTCGGACTTGAGCCGCATCCCCCTTTCCTTTATGGGGTGGTGGTGCGGGCTTGTGTACGCCATTGCTAGCAACTCTGTCTCGTCTGCGAGGTGGTCGGTTTGACTCATCGGCGGTTTTATTATTCGACGTTATGGGCGCAGTGGCCTTATCGTCGAATTCGGGCAGCAATTTACGCTTGGGATAGCCTTTGGTTTGGCCGTTATAGCCATGCTCCTATTCGGCATCTAGCACCTCGTTCCATCTATCATTGAGCATGTCCTGTGCGGCTCGAAGCCGTCACTGCTGCTTTTTCAGGCATCTTGCGATGGCAATAAGCCTCCGATGGAAATTCTCTTGTTCTGAGGGTTCTTCTGGGATGATGTATTCATCATCGCCCAGGCTAAATTCCTCTTTGGAGACAGGTTCGTAATTGTTGTCTTCGGCCTCGCTATCATCGAGCAGCGGCTTCAGACTCTGTTCGCCGTCCTCTCGCTCCGCCTGCTCCATCGCCGGGTCTGCAGGGTCTTCGGCTTGTTCCGGAATATCATCATCGTTAGTTATGGTGTTGCTGTCTTTTCCTTTACGGGATTTGGTTCGTCGCTTTGGACACCTACGTTTGGGAGGTTCTTCGACGGGCTTGTCCTCTAAAGGATTGTTTTTGTCGTCGCCCTCCGCCTCCTTAGGTGTATCCACCATGTACACGTCGTATGAAGACATAGCTGTCCACCGCCCAGAGACGGGCTGACTTTGATCTGGATTGCTTCGGTTTCGAGGTCCATCCCTTCGAAGTCTTCGGAAGCATAGTCAAGTAGATAGGTTAGATCTTCAACCGTGGCTACCAAGTGGGTGGTGGGTGGGGAGAAAAATTCTCCATCAGCCTCCAGTTCAAACCGAATACAATGCGGTTGTGTATCCACATATAAGGAGAGGGATCTTAGCAAATTTAGCATGTCGTCAAAGGGTGAGTGCTTGAAGATGTCTGCAACACTAAATTCAGCGGTAAACGCCCGATCTGGCTTGAAGGGCACATATGCAAGTGATTCCGAATCTGAGGCCGGAGTTAGGTCCGGGGTTCCGGTAGCATAGACCCCGCTTATAGTTGGGTCTTTGTGCGGCTCCAACGCCGTAGAGTCTGCGGCTTCCGTCCCGGGGTTGAGCCTCCCGTCCTCGGGCGACGCGATCTGTTCCAGATCTAAGGCCAGAACTGTTGCAGGTACTATTTCCTAATCTGATGACAGAGCTAGATCATGTTCATCATGAGGGCAGAGAGAGGTTGCCGCGGGCTCGAATCCGTCGAAGATGAAGTCTCTGCGGATATCAGCAATGTAGTTAAAGCTGCCGAATCTGACCTGACGGCCAGGGGCGTAGCTCTCAATCTACTCGAGGTGGCCTTCAGTGTTGGTGCGAGGCGCGAAGCCACCGAACGCAAAGAGCTGTCCAGGAGGGAAGATTCCCTCAGTGTTGCCGTCGTTGTTGATGGCGAGATCTATCAGTCCTTCAATCGACGACATAGTGGAACTCTCAATGAAAGCACCAATGTCAGTGTCAAAACCGGCGGATCTCGGGTAGGGGGTCCCGAACTATGCGTCTGACGATCGATGGTAGCAGGAGGCTGGGGACACGATGTTTACCTAGGTTCAGGCCCTCTCGATCGAGGTAAAACCCTACTTCCTACTATATTAATATGGATGAATATGAATACAAGAGTTGATCTACCTTGAGATCGAAATGGATAAACCCTAAAGTCTAGCCTATGAGGATTTTAGATTCTCCGTTAGCCTCTACGGACTAAACCCTCCGGTTTATATACACACTGGAGGGGCCTAGGGTTTGTACATACCATCTTGTAGAGGAAGGAAAGATTACACCCGAACCAAAAACGTGCCTTTATACGAATACAGGAGTCCTATCCAGATACGAGAGACGATCTTCAACTATGATCTTCATAGCCCACCAGTCCGGCCCACCAAGAGTTATCTGGCCTCCCGCGGACCCCTCGATCCAGGACTCGCTCACTGGGCTTGGGCCTCATTGGTCATGATTTTGAGCTGGCGCCACCCTGTGGCGAGCCTCAAGTGCTCATTGGCGAGGCACACCTCGCACGTCGGGGAAGACTTCCGCATTGGTCCCCCGGACCTCAGGAGTGGGCACGGCTTGAGGATGCCCAGTGGCGTTCCCTGCGTTGCGTTCAGCCTAGAGGGCCGGGCCAACTGTGGGGGGTTGAGATCCCCCCTCCTTCTCCATCGGACAAGCCCCTATGGCTTGGGAAGATGGCACTAGTGCTTGCACTACTGGGATGATGCGGCCGTGGTGATCGGGCTCTCTTATGGTGTCGGGGAGGCGTTAGGCATTGCTGCAGCACCCAGACGCCCAAGTGTGGCGCTGGGCTGGTGCAAGGCACCCACGCGTCCGTCGAAGCTTCGGCCGAGTGCCAATGGTGCCCGCGGGACGGACGATACTTTTGCCCCGGCAGCCACCCTCTTCTTCTTCTCCTCGCCGTCGCCTAGGCTCCTTCATGGGCGAGGGGTTAGCATGGACAGGTGGATCATGGGTGCGTGGTGTAAGATTGGGCCAAGGCGCTTACTCGTCCGGGGCGCCCCACTTCCTCTTCCTCTCGACGGATGACAACACATCACCACCGCCCTCGTGCACCGCCCTCGTGCCGCTTGTGGGGTGCTCTGCCCGCTTCTCGGCAAGCCCGATTGGGTTTTCCCCTTCCATCAGGGTTGGGGGAACCCCCAGAGGGGATTATGCCGTGAGGGGGGCGATCGTTGCCTCGGCGGCATGAGCTCCTCTCGTTGGTAGCTGGGTGGCATGCGGGCATGCCTTCGTCCCGCCCACCATGCCAGCGGGCTGAGGAGACACCGCCTACGGTTGCATGTGCACATCATCGTCAGCATCCCCGAAGGTGCACAAGGACTGGAGGAGGGGGAGTGCTGGTGCCCGGCTGGCCTCCTCCTCCTCGATCGCCTTCGAGTCCTCGCCGCTGTCGCTGGAGGACAGCACCGCTGTGGTGGAGACCCTATGCGAGCCCCCATGGTCGCCCGACATGAGCCCCCACTCGTAAAGGTGGGCATCTTCGCGACCAGCTCCACTGGGTCCTCGTAAGTGTATAGCGGGGACAAGACCTCAGGGGGTTCCTCAGGGAGGTAGCCCAGCAGGGTCCCCAGGGCCCTGTCTAACTCCACGGCTGTCAGGCTGGAGATGTGCAGCCTCATCGCATCCCTCGCGCTGGTGTACTCCCACACGGGCCGCGAGCGCGCTTGGAGTGGCGCGACACGCAACCCTAGGAATTCCTTGATGATCATCGCCCCTCAGCTTTGCGTCCATGTGTGTGGATATCAGCTCTAGGAAGGGCTTCGCCCTCGGGTCAATGAGCCTCTTGTGGCTCCTCTCGGGGCTCTGCTTGGTTGGGGCCACTGGGGTCATCAGGAGCGGCCTGGCCCGATGTGCGCCATGAAGACCCAGCCCTGCCGGTAGCCCTCTGCCTTCTTCCCGACTTTTAGGTGGCCGCCCCCGCTCTTGACAATGATGGAGGAGACGCATATGGTGTGTTTGTTCTGGGCGGAGAATCTCAGGCTGAAGAAGTGGCGGAAGAGCGCCACGGAGGGCCTCACGCCCAAGAAGGCCTCGCAGTAGAAGGCGAAAATAGCTAGGAGGAGGACCGAGTTGGGCTGAAGTTGTAGAGCGTGGATTTGATAGTGGGTAAGGATGTCATAGAAGAAATCGTAGAACGGAGAGACAAACCCGATGTAAATGTTGTGGAAGAAGAAGGGGTAAACAGACTCTCCTAACCGCCCCGCGCTTCTGAGCCTGACCAGGTTTGGGTCTCTTGCCCCTCTTTGTGGTCGCTGGATATCAGCAGGAGCACCGGGCCCAGGTCCTCCTCTCCAGTGATAGAGGAGGTCAGGAGTGCCGGCCCGATGGCCGAAGGACTCGCAGTCGGGATCACGAGCTTCGCCTTCTTGCAAACAGACGCCATTTGATTATCGCGGCCGTGGGCAAGGGGGAGGAAGAGCCACGCCCGAGATTGGATCGGGAGGAACCTCGCACGGAGAAAGGGGGCGCAGCAAGATGAATGTGAGACGAGAAAGGATCAATGATGGCCCTGTGCAGCGCTCGCCAGGCTTTATGTCACCCCGCGCAGTTGCCAAGGCGTCGTGGGAGAAGTGGGGGCATCCCGTGCTAGTCGCGTGCCATGCATCAAGCTTGGCCCGCACATGGTTGGGGCCCACACCTTTTCACCCCGCTCTTCGAGCAGATCGTGCTCGCCACGGGCCTGGGGGATAAGGTCGGGCACGTGGGACTAGGGGTACCTAGGCCCATCTGCCTGCGGCCCATCGCGAGGCGCATGGCCTAGGCCCCACGTGCGGCCCATCTTTAGGTCTCATGGATAAGCCCTCAAGAGGACCCCTTCCTCGCGTGGCGTGCATCGTGAGGCATCGCTAGTGACCTCGTGAGGCGCTCTCGCGAGGCCCTCTCGCGAGGCGGCTTCCCGAGGCCATCTCCTGAGGCCCCCCGAGGAGGAGTATGGATCAAGGAACAAGTGGAGGAGTCACGCTTCCATGTGCCTTCATGTGGGTGACGCGCGTGGCAACGAGCACAGCCAGAGGAGCACCAGCAGGCGCGGTTGAGGAGGTTTGGCTTTTTTGTGCTAAGGGAGCAAGGACAACACGCCGGTTCCTAAGGCAATCCCCAAAGGTTTCCTCTTTGGTGCAAGAAGACCAGGACGACGAGCTCGCCAGGACGGAGGTAATCACAGAGCCCACCAGCGCGTCATATCAGAGAGCTTTGGCAGGCGAAGACTACCTGTAGTCAGGACAAATTGTACTCTTGTCCCCCTTCAAATTTGGCTGTTGTTGCAACCCTTCCTGCCTTGTGTTTTTGGAGGAAGTGGACAAAGGAAGGATAAGTAGAGATAGGGTGCCACTGTAGAGAGGGGTCGATCAATTCTCCTTCTACTCGCGTGTTTATCCTCCCTCGTGTGGCAATCCATCCACAAAGCAGGAGTAGGGTTCATCTTCCCCTTGGCTCAAGCATGCCAGGGCATCATCATGAGGTAGTATCGAGCTTGGCAGGGATAGGTGAAGTTCCTCGCGCATACCCAAGTGTTCGAACGTTTCTTGGGTCCCCGGAGCCCAGGATCCGACAGTGGTAGTACTGTAGTTAGGGCCAGTTCTTTTGGTAGCTTTTTTGGGCTTCTAGAATAAGCTG
>LR738714.1:544012007-544023749 GCA_902687465.1 Secale cereale
GGCGCCGCGGGCGCGTGCAAGTGTGTCTGGGCTCAGAACGGACAACGGAGAGGACGGGCGGACTCGGACGGATGCAAGTTTTTAAAACATGCTGATGCAATGCACAGGATGACATGGCAAGATGCAACACGCAAGCAAGATGACATGGCAAAGGCAACGAATAACTGGCTGACACCTGGCGCACCGGTCTCAGGGTGTCATAGAAGGTTTCATGGAAATTTTTGGTGGAATTTTTTTGCACGACTAGCCTTAACGCATCCAGTGTGCTCATTATGTAAGCATTCTAGTATTCCAACAGTCGATCTCATTTGCAGATGCCTTGCCTAAAGTGGCATGCCACATCAATCATAACTAGACTTGAAGCAGGGATGCATTGGTATGTGCATAACCATGACTAAACTTCATCAAATTTACCAAATCAATTAATTTTAATTGAAAACTGAATTAAAAATTTGGATATTGGTGTCACCACTTTCCATTCTCTTGGGGATAATCAAGGAGGCACCCATAGGTTTCCTTCAGGTACTGCAGCACACCTCTTAATCCTTTTCCATCGTCTGGATAAGTCGTTGCGACGTACTACACTCAAGAGAAAAAGTTGCATCAACCAGATCGAATTCCTAGTTCAACTACTTCAAGTCCAAAAATAGCTGAAGCAAGTAGCATCTTTGACAAAAATAGTTGAATTTTTTTAACTCACTTGTTACTAGGTCTGTCCTAGAACCTGCATCACAGAAGAAAATATCATGTAAGTACAAGTTTGCAAGATTTACATGAAGAGGGAGATTGCGGACAGCTGGAATTCTAGACCTAAAAAAGCTACGCGAGAGATACCTATTCTGCACATCTCCAAATGAGCTGAAAATTCAAAGAGAAATATTTCCGAATAAATAAAAAATATTGGAGAAAATAAATGCTGGAGAGGGCCACCCAGGTTCCAACGGGGTACCAAGACGCGCCCACCCCCTCGGCATGCCCTGGTGGCTTGTGGGGCCCCTGACAAGCCTCTGGTGCCCATCTTCTGGTATATAAGGCCATTTGCCCTAGAAAAAATTGGGAGAGGAATTCCGGGATGAAGCGCCGCCGTCTTGAGGCGGAACCTGGGCAGGAGCACTTTTGCTCTTGGGCAGAGAGATTATGCCGGGGATACTTCCTCCGAGAGGGGGGAATCGAAGCTATCATCATCAGCAATAACCCTCTCATGGTGGGAGGACCAGTCTTCATCAACATCTTCACCAGCACCATCTCATCTCAAACCCTCGTTCATATCTTGTATTCAATCTTTGTCTCAAAACCTCAGATTGGCACCAGTGGGTTGCTAGTAGTGTTAATCACATCTTGTAGTTGATGCTAGTTGGTTTATTTGGTGGAAGATTATATGTTCAGATTGTTAATGATATTCAATACCCCTCTAATCTTGAACATGAATGTGATTTGTGAGTAGTTACCTTTGTTCTTGAGGACATGGGAGAAGTCTTGTCATAAGTAATCATGTGAATTTGGTATTCGTTTGATATTTTGATGATATGTATGTTGTGATCCCCTTAGTGGTTTCATGTGAACGTCGACTACATAACACCTCAACGTCTTTGGCCCTAAGGGAAGGATTTGTGGAGTAGTAATAAGAAGATGGGTTGCTAGAGCGACATGAGATTAAACCCTAGTTTATGCGCTATTCGGTAAGGGACTGATTTGTATCCATATGTTTCATGCTATGACTAGACTTATCTTAATTCTTCTTTCATAGTAGTGGATGCTTGCAAGAGGGGTTAATCATAAGTGGGAGTACGGGTCAGGGAAGCCACGAGGTGGCCACAAGAAGTAGGGGTGTGCCCTAGGGGGGAGGGCACACCCCCTGGGCTTGTGGGCCTCCTGTGACTCTCCTGCACCGCCTCTTTGCCCTATATATTCTCAAATATTCCAAAAACCCTAGACGGGGCAACGAAAATACTTTTCCACCACCGCAAGTCTCTGACCTCGTGAGATCCCATTTGGAGGCCTTTTCCGGTACTCTGCCAGAGGGGGATTCGAGCACGAAGGTCTTCTACATCAACCTTACTGCCCCTCCAATGATGCGTGAGTAGTTTACCACAGACCTACGGGTCCATAGCTAGTAGCTAGATGGCTTCTTCTCTCTCTCTCTCTCTCTCTCTTTGATCTTCAATATAGTGTTCTCCTCGATGTTCTTGGAGATCTATTCGATGTAATCTTCTTTTGCGGTGTGTTTGTCGAGATCCGATGAATTGTGGATTTATGACCAAATTATCTATGAATATTATTTGAATCTTCTCTGAATTGTTATATGCATGATATGATATCTTTGTATTTCTCTTTGAATTATTGTTTTGGTTTGGCCAACTAGACTGGTAGGTCTGGCAATGGGAGAGGTGCTTAGTTTTGGGTTCAATCTTGCAGTGTCCTCACCCAGTGACAGAAGGGGTAGCGAGGCACGTACTGCATTGTTGCCATCAAGGAAAAAAAGATGGGGTTTATATCATATTGCTTGAGTTTATTCCTCTACATCATGTCATCTTGATTAAAGCGTTACTCTGTTCTTAAGAACTTAATACTCTAGATGCATGCTGGATAGCGGTCGATGTGTGGAGTAATAGTAGTAGATGCAGGCAGGAATTGGTCTACTTGTCACGGACGTGATGCCTATATTCATGATCATTGCCTTACATATCATCATAACTTTGCGGTTTTCTATCAATTGCTCAACAGTAGTTTGTTTACCCATCGTATGCTTTATTCAAGAGAGAAGCCTCTAGTGAAACATGGCCCCCGGGTCTATTTTACATCTTATATTTTCAGATCTATAAAACCAAAATCCCAAAAATATGTTGATGCAATTATATTGTGTTTATTTTAGTTACCTTTTTTACTTTAGTTTTAAATTTGTCTCTATTAGATCTCACTCTTGTTCGTGACATTGAAGGGATTGACAACCCCTTTTCCGCGTTGTGTGGAAGTGTTTGTTAGTTTGTGCAAGTGATTATATTCGAGACTTGCTTGTACCTCCTACTGGATTGATACCTTGGTTTTTAACTGAGGGAAATACTTCTCCCTACTTTGGTGCATCACCCTTTCATCTTCAAGGGAAAAATCAATGCAAGCTCAAGAAGTAGCAGGAAGAATTACTGGCGCCGTTGCCGGGGAGGTCTACATCAAGCCTACCAAGTACTTGTCATAAAATCTCATCTCTTGCATTTACATTATTTGCCATTTGCCTCTCGTTTTCATCTCCCCCACTTCTAAAACCTTTTCAGAAAAACATAAAAATATTTTCCTTTTTATTCGCCTTCTTTCCGTTTGCCTTTATGTTTTACTTCGTTTGTTTGCTCGTTTACTTGGTATAATTGTGTTTATTCAATTTCAGGAGCAAAGAGATTTATGGATCCTCATATCCACTTGCTAATCTTTTTAAAAGATCCAATTATGATGAATTAATTGCTAGTGAGTTTAGTGCACTCGATTATCTTTATGAGGTTTTGCTTAAAATTCATGAATCTGAAAAGGGTGATGAAGTGTTAAAATCAATGTTGAGGATATCGCTTATCGTTATATTCTCGGTCACCTAGGGATTAGAGATTAATTAGAAATCGGCCGATTAATCGATTTTATCGGTCGTCTATTAATCTGCCATTTTTTTCAAATCCGAGGTTCCCAACACTAAAATATGCTATATTCAATGCCAAAACAATATTGGATAGAAGTGTTACCTTTAAACCTAGCCTTTGAATCCTGATATAATGATAAACAAAATAGAAAAACATTACATATTGCGTAACAAGGTCCACAAAACACAAATAAACATAGTTCTTGCAAACATAGTGCCACGAATAGGCCCGATTTATCGGGAGATTCCCGATAAATTGCTTGTCATAGCGATAAATCGGCCCAAATAATAAATGATGAAGATAAGGCATAATCTTAGCGATCACCCCAAGAGTAGCGATACATCCGACGATAAATCGCTGAATCGGAAGATTTCTTGAACAGTGGTTAAAATAAGAAATTAGAAAGTGATTCACGATAGTGCCTTGAATGAAAAGCATGATGGCAATGATGCTATTATAAATTCCATTAATGTCAATTGTGTTAATGATATGTAAAACCCTAAGCTTCGGGATGCTAATTTGCTATGTCTACTACTTGTTGCAATGATCATGATTGGGGTGATTCTTCTTATGACCTTGAAAATTTATTTAAGCCCCATGATGAATATGAGATTGATAATAATGTTTGAAATAATATTTAAGACGGGTTTGGAAGAGTGTCAACTCTAGATCCCACATAATAATGATTTTTTTATGAAACTGGGTTTGGAAAGGTCATGACTTTAGTTGATGATTATCCCACTATTTTGGAAGAGTGTCAACTTTGCATGCACATGGATTATATAGAGAATATGTATGTGATAGCCATATTGTTGAGTTTGAATATGATCCTACATGCAATTATTATGAGAGAGGAAAATATGGTTGTAGAAATCTTCATGTTACTAAATTACCTCTCTTGATGCTTAGATTGTTAAAGTTTTACTCTTCTTCCATGCATATGCTAGTTTTTGCTTGCCTTGATAAATTGTTTGCTTATAAAATGTCTATGCATAGGAAGTATGTCAGACTTAGATGTGTTTGTCATGTGTTTTATGATGCACTATTTGTGCTTCATTCTTGTCATTGATGTAAGCATCATCAAAATAATCAATGCCTAGCTAAAAGGCTTTAAAGAAAAGTGCTTCTTGGGAGACAACCCAATATTTTTATTTTCTGTTTTTAAATAAATTTATCATCTAGCCTCTGGTTGTATGTGTTTTCATATTTTAAATTTATTGTTTGTGCCAAGAAAGATCTTTGGGATGATTTGGAAGATAGTAGATTGGTTTTTCTCTGGAAAATAGAAACTTTTGCATCCAGTGTCAGAATTGTTTCTGATAGCTGGAACGTGTAAAAAATCTGAATTTTTTACATGTTTTTGATAGACAAATTTCCCACGTTTTCCTAATGTTTCGGAATTTTTAGAGATACCTAGGTTTCACCTCAATTCACATCTTTATAGACTATTCTGTTTCTGATATATTCTGTTTCCATTGTGTTGTTTGCTTATTTTGATGCATCTATGGCTAGTATCGGGGGGTATGAACCATGGAAAAGTTTTAAAAAATAGATATTACACCAATATAAAATAAGAATGAGTTCACAACAGTACCTACACGTAAGGATTTCATTTGTTTTACTAACGGATCTCACGAGTTTTCTGTTGAGTTTTGTGTTGTGAAGTTTTAAGTTTTTGGTATTTAATGGATGGACTATGGAATAAGGAGTGGCAATAGCCTACCTAAGCTTGGGCATGCCCAAGGAACATCAAGGTAATATTCAAGGACAACCAAGCATCTAAGCTTGGGGATGCCCCGGATGACATCCCCTCTTTCGTCTTCAATCCATTGGTAAATTTACTTGAGGCTATATTTTTATTCACCAGATGATATGTGTTTTGCTTGGAGCGTCTTTTATGATTTGAGTCTTCACTTTTTAGTTTGCCACAATCATCCTTCCTGTACACACCTTTTGAGAGGGACACACATTAATCGTGAATTTATTAGAATACTCTATATGCTTCACTTATATCTTTTGAGCTAGGGTTGTTGCTCTAGTACTTCACTTATATCTTTTATTATCACGATGGTGATGTTTAATTTGAAGAAATTTATGAACTCTCATGCTTCACTTATATTATATTGGGAGTCCCTAAATAGCATGGTAATTTTCTTGGGTTATGAATTTAGTCCTAATATGATAGGCATCCAGGGTGGTATAATAAAAACTTACATAAAGAGCATTGAATATATGAGAAGTTTGATTCCTTGCAATTGTTTTGAGATATTAAGATGGTGATATTAGAGTCATGCTAGTAGTAAGTTGTGTGGTTAAAGAAATAATTGTGTTAAGGTTTGTTATTCCTGTAGCATGCACGTATGGTCTTCTATTTATGTGATGAAGTTGGAGCGCGATTTATTCTTGAATGTCTTCATTTGTGCGAAAGTTGGTGGCGCGCGATGGTTAACTCCTACCAACCTCTCACCTAGGAGCATGCCTAGTAGTAGTTTGCTTTGAGGGTTAATATACTTTTTGCAATAATTATGTGAGTTCTTTATGACTAATGTTGAGTCTATGGATTATACCCACTCTCACCCTTCCAGCTTGCTAGCCACTCTAGTACCGCGCAATTTTCGCTGGTGCATGATACGTCTCAAACGTATCTACTTTTCCAAACACTTTTGATATTGTTTTGGCCTCATTCTTGCATGATTTGGACTAAACTAACCCGGACTGACGCTGTTTTCAGCAGAGCTGCCTGTATGGTTTATTTGTGTGCAGGAAAACGGATTTTTAGGTACCTCAGAAAAATCCACGAAAAATCACAGAAAATCCACGTACCCGAAGGAACCAGGAGCCAGAAGTGGGGCCAGAGGGTGGCCAGGGGGTGCCCAGGCGCCCTGTGGGCGCCCCCCCTGGGCCGCGCTGGGGGGGGGGGGCGCCTGGGTGGGTCCCACACCCCCTGGTGCCCTACTTTACCCCGTATTTTTACTCCCGACGCAGAAACCCCAGATCAGAAGTTCTTTCGCACTTTTCCGTCGCGGAGCCGCCGCCACCCTCTGTTCTTCCTCGGGAGGGCTAATCTAGAGGCTGAATTGGCCTCCGGAGAGGGGAGATCGTCGCCATCATCATCATCATCACCACTCCATCATCCCTCCATGACTTCTCCCTTCATGTGTGAGTAATTCCCCGATGTAGGCGAAGGGGATGGTAGGGATTGGATGAGTTAGATCATGTAATAGTTTATCAGATTGTTGGGGGCATGTTGCCTATCATCTACTATGGTGTTTATCATCTTTGCTTCAACTTGTTATTCTTAATGCTTGACACTTAGGGCCCGAGTGCCATGATTTCAGATCTGAACCATATGTGTTTGCATGAATATATTTGTCTTCGTGATCCTATCTATGAGTTGTTTGCACCTATTACGGTCCGGAACCGGTGATCCCAAAAGTGACAGCTTGGGACACCAAAGGGGATGGTCCGTAGTTTGAGGATTACATGTATCCATTGAGTTCATTGCTTTGTTTCGGTGCTCTTTGACAGGAGCACCTTAATATTCATAAGTTCCTTTTGGCCCCGTTCGTAGCGGGATGGTAGGACAAAAGATGTTGTGCAAGTTCTTATTGCAAGCACGTACAACTACCTACGGGATACACGCCTAATGTTTGATATTTGCCTAGATGATCATTACTTTTCCGTGTGCCGTGCCCCAAGTTAAATCTATCTCATCCATGCAGCGCCCAACCATCCATCTCCCTAGCCTACAGTGTTTTAAACCCTGCTTGTCACTAGTCGCTACTTTTGCTATTTACTTTGCTATCTACTGTTGCTATTTACTTTTGCTGTTTACTTTTACTATTACTATCATAAATATCATATCACTGTTACCACTTATCTTTTGTTGCAAGTAAGTATATTTCAGGTGCGGTTGAATTGACAACTCAACTGTCAAAGCTTATAAATACTCTTTGGCTCCCCGTGTGTCGAATCAATAAATTGGGTTATTCTTACCCGCGAAGACTATCTCGATCCCTTACGGTTGAGGGTTATCAAGTACCATTTTCTGGCGCCGTTGCCGGGGAGCATAGCAATATTTACAAGTATACTTGAGGTATCCTACCTGCTGCACTTCATTCACTATGGGTAAGAAAGGAGACCCCAAGGTTCCGATCTTACTATCCACTACAAGAAGAGGTACTGCTCTGAGCACTAGTGCTACACTTGATTCACCTTCCGTTATGAGTAAGTTTGCCTCACCACCACCACATGATGCTCCTACTGAATCTGTTACTATGTCTGACACTCTTGATGATGCTTCTACTACTTTTGATGATGATATTAGTTCGCTTGGTTATGCTCTTGAGAAACAAATTGTTGCTGCTGCTAAAAAGTCTGGAATTGAACTTCCTGTTACTCGCTACCCTATTGGTGAAACTTATGATTATCCTGATTTGAGTAAACTTAAAGAGAGGCTCCTTGATGATGATTACTATATACTAGATGAAGATTTATGCAGGGAACTGACAGAGTTTTCCGGCTCTGACCCTAAAGCTATTAAGAAATTGTTCGAAAAACACTCTCTGAAGAACAAAACCGTTCCTAATCCTGAATTTGCTACATCCCCTATATGCATTGATGATCCTGATTATGATTTCTCTATTGATATTTCACTTATACCTATGGTTGAAGCTGACCCCTTTTATGGCAGAGAAAATGATGATGCTATTGCACACCTGACTAAACTCGGTGAGTTGGGTAGCCTGTTTACCACAGATGAGAAGATACGATACTTTTATGTGACCAAGCTTCTTCCTTTCTCCTTGAAGGAGGGTGCTAAAGCATGGTATGATTCACTCCCATGCGGTTCCATTAAGAGTCCTCAGGACTTAGCTCACTCTTTTGTTGATAAGTACTTTCCTGCTCACATGCAACATGCTGCTTTACAAAGAATTTATAACTTTAAACAGTTGCAGGATGAGTCCCTCCCTAAAGCTTGGGGGAGGTACTGCGGTCTGATTCGGGCTAGACCAGGACATGAAATCCCTAAGAATGAATTAATCGATATATTCTATGCTGGTCTAACTGATGAATCCAGGTCCTATTTGGACAGTTGTGCTGGTTGTGTTTTCAGGAAGAGAACACCGGACGATGCGGAAGATTTAATGGGCAGGATTGCCAAAAACCATGAAGATTGGTCCGTCCCTGAACCACCTCCACCAACAAAGAAGAGGGGCATGTTTGTTCTGAGCCCCGAGGATATGCGAGAAGCAAAGAAGTCTATTAAAGAGAAAGGTATTAAAGCTGAAAACGTGAAGAATCTACCCCCTATTGAGAAGCTGTGTGAGCCTACTACTCACCCTCCTATGGTAGAGGTACACTCTCTTTTAGATTTCAACGCAAGTGACATCCCTCATGGTAAGCCTCCTGATCAATGTTTAGATGAGTTTGATAATTTTATTATGAAACAAAATAATTTTAATGAGAGGATAGAAAGTCAATTGCATGATAATTCCCTTGCTATCAAAAGACTGCTTGATGTTTTAGATAGAACAGTTAATGATGTTCAATGCCTTGTGAAGCATTTTCATATGGTTCAAACTCAGCTTGATCAAATTTCTAATGTGCAAAGAGATTTGCTTGCTAACAATGCCAAACAAGATAATTTGCAGGCTTTCGGGATTAAGACCCGAGGAGGAACTAGCACTCAAGATCCTCTTTATCCAGAGGGGCATCCTAAGAGAATCGAGCAGGATTCTCAAATGCAGGAAGAAGAAATTGTTGGCTCTCCAAAGAAAAAGAAGAAACATAAGGAGACTCACAATTCTAATGATCCTATTGCAGATGAAGAACCAGCTATTGATCCCAACAGTGTATCTATCTCCGATGCTGAGACAGAAGACGGTGCTGAACCTGAAGGTAATAATAATGAGAAGAATGATCCGCCTGAAGTTCGAGAAGAAGAAGCACCTGACAAACGTAAGAGGTACACTAAAGAAGACTTCATCGCAAGAAAACATGGGAAGGAAAGAGAACCATGGGTACAGAAACCCATGCCCTTTCCAGGTAAGTCCGTCAAATCTAAAGAAGAAGAGCATTATAATAAGTTTTGTGAGTGGATTAAACCTCTTTTTCTTCAAATCCCTTTGACTGATGCTATTAAGTTACTTCCTTATTCAAAATATATGAAAGATATTGTCACTAACAAAAGAAAAGTTCCTAACGATGCAATATCTACTATGCTTGCTAACTACTCTTTCAGTGGCAAGATTCCTGAGAAGCTCGGTGATCCAGGTATACCCACCATTCCTTGCTCCTTAAAGAATAATTATGTCAAAACTGCTTTATGTGATCTTGGGGCAGGAGTGAGTGTTATGCCTCTCTCTCTTTACGAGAGGCTTTGTTTAGAGAAACTAATTCCTATAGATATCTCCCTTCAGATGGCTGACAAGTCAACCGCTGTTCCGATAGGTATTTGTGTGGATGTTCCCGTAGAAGTTGCTAATTGTTTAATTCTTACTGATTTTGTTGTGCTTGACATGCCCGAGGATGGGAGCATGTCCATTATTCTTGGTAGACCTTTCCTTAACACCGCAGGTGCTATTATTGATTGCAATAAAGGGAAGGTTACCTTCCATGTGAATGATAAAGAACACACGGTATATTTTCCGAAGAAGACCGACAGGAGGCATGCCCTCAACTCTATAGAGAATATCGAGACCGTGAAGATTGGAGAATGGGACTATCCACTACATGTGCCTCACAAATATAAAACTATCATGGTGGGGACAATGTCCATCAAAGTAAAGGTTTAGTAACTACTTCGTAGGAGGTGAGACTTTCTGCTCTATATATCGCCTGTTTGTTGGTAAGACTTGATCAACCTTACTAGTAAACATGTTTTATATGGATAAAAAGTTGAGCTTGTTATGTTTTCACTTGTTTTTAGTTTTGTCCTACTCTGTACCAAGTATTTATGTTTTTGAAGCTTCACAATACTACTAACTACTTCAAGTTTTCAGAGAGTTTCGCAGCTTTTTGAACTTCGAAAAAATTTCAACAGTGAAGTTTTCAGAAAAATTACAGAAAAATTATAATAAAAATTTCCACCCTGGGGCCAGCCAGGGGGGGCCACCAGTGGCCCAGGCGGCCAGCTGGCGCGGCCCAGCCCCTGGCTGCGCCCACAGGGTGCCTGGGGCCCACAGGGCCCCCCTCCAGGTATTTCTTCTTCCTCGCTCTCTCTCTCTTTCTCCAAAAACACGAGTTCTGCTTTTGTTCTTGTGTTCTTGCTGTTCTTGGAGGCGATTCTTCGATCTCTCTCTACAGCCCATCATTTGAGCTGAAATTTTGAGCAAATACTCCCTGGTATGTGACTCCTCCACCCCTCCAATTAGATTTTTGATTGGTGGCCTCATTTGTGAGTATTTAGTAGTTCTTGGTGCTGTAGAGATGAGCTTGCATGCATGTGTAGAAAGTTATTTTCCAAGTTTTGATGCAAGTTTATGCCTTGGGCAAGTGAGTTGAGTAGTTTGCCTTAGCTCATTTTGTTTTAATCCTCGTTTTTGTAAATTGTAAAAAAATTCAGAAATGAGTTTGTTAGGAAGGGCAAAAGGATGGCTTGAGAAGAGGAGGCCCGCACACTCCAATCGAGTTACTAGAGCCGCAGCTTCACCATCGACTGCTAGGGTGAGCTATAATGAAGATCATGTGCCCCTGGAGTTGTTGGAAGACACAAGTCCAGCACGTGCGATGACGTTTCCATGTGATGAATTCATGGAAGCTGCGGGAATCAAGGATGAGTTTTATAATCTTTGTGCTAATGCAGGTTTGACACGACTCGTCACGAGCCGTGTTACTCAGTATCAAAAACTCACCTCCAGTTTCATTAACAGTTTTAGATATAATCCTGATTCAGGTGCTATTGAGTTTAAAATTTATAATGATCTTATCACCATGACTTTGGGAAATTTTTGTGAAATAATAGGTGTGCCGAACGTTGGGAGGACGGCTAGGATGGCCACTCAGCCCTCCGAGCTGAAAACCGTCATCAACTCTCTCTGCAGCATGGGTACGAGGGATATTCATCGGTCGAAGATCTCCAGCATCTTATTTCCTCACCTCAGGTATTTTGCATATTATA
>LR738714.1:544033235-544043623 GCA_902687465.1 Secale cereale
TTTTCTTTGTAGTAATGTGTGTCTCATTAATAACATAAAGATTCACTTACAAGCCACGTAAACATCGACATTACATGACTGAAAAGATAGGATAATCCTATGAAAAACCCAACGCATGTCCGTCTTCACTAAGAAAAAGGAGACATATTACTTCTTCACCCTAGCTCAACGCGGCTCCATCGCTGATCAGTAGCTTTACGGACCTCCAAAGTAGTTTGCCTGAAGCAAAATCATTGCCGCTAAAAGAATTAGACTAGGGCAACGTGTCCCCAGACACGCAATCGAATTGCAGAACTAACACCCCCGCACGACTACGACGTCGGAGGAGGAAACTAGAACTGTCAGCCTCAAACCATAAACTAAGCAGAAGATGCACCATCTTTCAGCTGTCACTTGCATAGACAAGCGTCTGTGTGTACTCATGTATGAAAAAACCTCCTTGCTCCACCATGATGTCGGAGACAACGTCGCAACAACAGGACATAGCAGAAGGAGTGACACACTTGATAGAGTCGCCGCTGCCGCCTAGCTGACACCATCCATGAACCCCAACGCCGCTGATCTGAAGGATCAGCAAACACACGATGCCAGCAACTCCGAGATGCCGCCATGAAGGACACCGCCGGTGTGGGAGTGGAGTTGAGGCAGGTTTACTCATCCGGGCGCGCTGCCACCGCCCCAACAGCGCACCACGACCTGCAAATCCAAACCCTAACTGAAGAGCGGAGGAACGGGTCCCCCCTCCCTCCTGCCGCCTAATCTAGGTGAGAACATGATGCATTTTTGTATATGAGAAAAAAGGTATTGGCGCACTAGATGAGAATACATACAAGATACTACAAGTACAACAATCTAAAGGTACTGATCAGTGGATTCCCTCTTGTCAACTTTTGTAGAATTGCTATCGCTTTAGTTTGGACGCAATGATTTAATTAAACTGCTCAAATTCCACATCAGTTGAATGAGCATCAAGCAACAACTGCCTAAGTTTTTAGGCATAGTTTGTGTACTAGATGGTGTTTGTTGTATTGTTGAAATTCGAATAAATAGAATTGTATATATTGTTTCATGCTGAGACTAGATAAAATTATTTTGATGTTGTAAATCTTAAAAGGCACATAATTTTGACTTTCAGCGTAACACAAACCGTAATGTAAACTTTGTTGGTCGCCATGATATCTATCCTAACGCATACAAAAGACAAAACAAAAGTCGTACTCTAGCTCGAAGCCAGATGTATGACGTGTCGGATAAGTGCTCCAGCGGAAAAAGTGAGACACAAATTGACGTCGATCTATCAAGCCACATTACACCCCTATATTAAAAGTGCTCCCCAAAAAAAACCGAGTGAACACAACGGAAACTCCGCTACGGTTTCCTTGATCTAGGCCAGTGCATAGCGACGGTTTCCGCAACCCACGTATCTGTCAAACGTCCATTGCCGTTTCCTTGATCTAGGCCAGTGCATAGCGACGGTTTCCGCAGCCCACATATTTGTCAAAAGTCCGACGTCGTTTCCCTGATCTAGGCCGGTCACGCGTAGCGACAGTTTCTGCAGCCCACATATCTGTTGAAAGTCCGTTGCCGTTTCCTTGATCTAGGTCAGTCACGCGTACCGACGACTTCTGCAGCCCGCATATCTCGCATCATAATGTGGCGCCGCGGAACTTTCGTGGCACCAGATATATACAGATTAATGAAAATAAAACAACTCGACTAAATGAAAAGGCAATGCGGGTCGTAATAATGTGTTTCCTTATTATGTTAATACCAAATATCACACATTGGTTGGTTTGTTTTCCTATCTAAAAAAGGTTTGATTTTTATCTCTACCTCAGCAAAACCAAATCATCATGCATATAGCATAGAGTAGCCGTTGACCGATATGGAATAATAGAGACCGGATGGTTTTACCGCACACATATACAGTACTATATGTGGGCGGCGCGAGGGTAACTCTAACAAACTGCCTTAATCGCTATAATTCCCAGATCAAAAGCATCCAAGTGTCTATAGTGGGGAGTGGACGGCCCACGTGCCCGGGCCTCCTCCCCTTTTTATGCCCCTGCCCTGCCCCGTTCCTCCTCCCCAAAACCCCTCCCACCACCATCCAGTCTCTCTCCAAATCTTGGGACAGAAAGGCCACCGTACTGAAATATAGATTGAGAGAGGCGGGGCGGGAACCAGCGAGCGAGCGAGCTCGGCACGAACCCGGTCCGACGAGATGCTGAAGAAGCGGCCGAGGAGCATGGTGCTGCGCCGGAAGGTCAGCGTGGCGTCCATGCCGTCGGTGCCGAGGCGGGCGCGCCAGGTGAGGGGCGACGACAAGCAGGCACACGGGAGGCCGATCTTTTTTGTGTCGCCTTGCACCGAGGAGATGGGCGCCGGAGGCGGCAGCTACCCCTCTCTGAGGAGGGATGCATTTACCGGGCTGTGGATGACGGCGGCGTTCCTGGTGGCCTGTGGCGTCTGCGGCAAATCCCTCGCCGGCGAGAATATATATATCTACAGGTACTAGCGTCACTGTTTTCCCATTCTTTGTTTGTCGGAGCGTGGAAATGTCCGGTGAAATTCTCGTGTTTCGGCCTTGTGTTTCAGTTTTGTCCTTTTCGGTAGGATCCAATCAAACTCTCATGATGCTTTCTGATGTGAATTCCACGCCGTTCGTTCGTTTCCCACGTAAGGTTGCACCTAATCGAAATCTTCTAATGAAGTTGCGTGATGGTTTCGTGATGGCATCCTACGATTTTGTCATGGTTTCGTGGTTCCCCTCGTTTGTGAGGGGGTTATTCAGGATCCGTTTTCATTTATGAAAATTTAGTGATCCTCTCTGTTTAATCTAGACCAGTGTGATCTAGACAAGTACTCCATACTAATTTGACGAACCTCGTTCAGTAGGAAGGTAATGCTGAATGCTGATTCGATGCTAGTATAAACAGTCCATTGATGCTACTAGTATAAGCAGTTCATAGCATGAATCTAACGCTCTCCTATATTTTAGCGGAATGTTCGATGCGAACCTCTTCCCTCAGCATGTTATTTGTTGCCTATACAATTCTGGTTTGATCTGCCATGTTAATTAATTATTAATACTCTGTATGTATTTGCTAATCGGATATGTACTATTGATGCATCGGGTGCTCATAGCTTTATAATTTGTCCTCTTTTAATTTTAGACGCTGAATTATGCTCGAACCGCCCTGTGTCAAAATATATAATTATTGGGATGCATTTAGATTTTTTATGGTGGTGCCTTTAGATTTAGTTTTCTACAAGTCCTTTTAAAGATTTCTATACGGACTACATAAGGATGTATATAGACATGTTTCAAAGTGTAAATTCACTTATTTTAGTCCATATTTAGTTCGTATTGAAATCCCTAAAAAGATTTATATTTATGAACGGAGTGAATAGTCAAGAGTCAAGACTACATATGCTCGCTTAAGCAGCGCAATAAATAAACAATATTAATCAGCCAATCATATGAGTTGTTGTTTGATTATCATACCATAAAATTGTCACCTGTTACCATCTAACACTCGTATTTCTTAAATTGCCACAATCTTTCATCAACCAGAGAGAATTAAATAAATACTAAAAAAATCATTGGTGTCTTCCTTGCAATAAAAAAAGGTTAAATGTATTCGTTGGAGATGTCTCTGACATGATGGTCCAATTCCAATGTCTGTCTTGTGCAGGGGCGAGTTTGCATTCTGCAAACCGGAGTGCAGGGAGAAGTACATGAAGAAAGATAAGATGATGAGAATAAAGCGCCGCCTCAAATCCATCAGGGAGGCCCAGTCGGACAAGTCCGGCAGCGGCGGGGGCTCGTGCAGCGGGCCAGGCAAACCCATTTAGCTTATATATTAGCTCCTGGTTATGCGTCATAGACATATGTGGTACAATCTCCACCATGTTTAAGCCGTCCTCCCATGTATACAAACTAGTAGTCTTGAATAATGGTCGGCTCCATCCCCGTTACATGAGTCATTTCCGCCGATTCGTTGTTGATATGGAGCTGCGTGATATTTACCTCATACTCGGTCCAACGAGAGGACAACTCTCCCTCATCCAGAATGACCGTGTTCTCTGTATGCCAGGTTGAGAGGTCTCGCAGCACCCATACTGTGTCTGCTGCGCAGCTTGGCCTCGACCACCTCTGATCATTCCCTCCACCCTAGTGGATTGGGTGCCCTGTTCTAGCCACCCCACAAGTTTTCGAGCGTTTCTGGCATAAGATGGATCATGGACCGCTTCCTTGAGGTAGTTGTTGCTGCTTGGGATTCCGAGGAGCCAGAGCAGGACCCCTTTCCTTGTATCTACTCGCGCCTCAACTTCATGGCACACTGTTTCCATAGTTGGAGCACACGCTCCATCGACAATATCTCTCTTCACCTGCTGCTTGCGCACGAGCTCATCGCTCGATCTTCATAGGGCGCACGACAAGAGACCAAACCCTCTCGCTTGAGAAGGCGTGGCTGCGGCGCAAACTGAAGATGCCTTACTTAGGGCTGTCCTCCCTCGAGTGTTCCATCGCTCGGCAACGGGTGCACTTCTCCTGGCTCTGCGTGCGCGGGGTATGGGGAGGGGAGGAGACACTATAACTTTGCTTTCTTCGAGATCCATGCATCTCATCGTAAGCAGAAAAACTATATCTTTTATATCCGTGTTAGTGATGAGGTCGTCTTTGGCAAGGCGGCGATGGCTGAGGCCGCATTTCATGCTTGGGCTTCCGAGGAGCCATATCCGAACCCCATTCGTCGTATCTACTCGCGCCACAAGTTCATTGCAAGCCGTCTCCAAAGTTGGAGCACGCGCTCCATCGACTATATCTCTCTTCACTTGCTACTTGCGCACGAGCTCATCACTCGATCTTGGTAGGGCGCAAGACAAGAATCCCCTCTCGCTTGAGGAGGCATGGCTGCGGCGCAAACTGAAGATGCCTTATTTGGGGTTGTCCTCTCTCGAGTGTTCCATCGCTCGGCAACGGGTGCACTTCTCCTGGCTCCGCGTGCGCGTGCGGTAGGGGGCGGGAGGGGACACTATAACTGTGCTTTCTTCGAGATCCATGCATCTCATAGTAAGCAGAAAAACTATATGTTTCATATTCGTGTCAGTGATGAGATCGTCTCTGGCAAGGCGGTGATGGCTGAGGCCGCATTCCGTCCTTGGGATTCCGAGGAGCCAGATCAGGACCCCCTTCGTCATATCTACTCGCGCATCAAGTTCATTGCACGCTGTCTCCAAAGTTGGAGCACGCGCTCCATCGACAATATCTCTCTTCACCTGCTACTTGCGCACGACCTCATCGCTCGATCTTGATAGGGCGCAAGACAAGAGACCCCTCTAGCTTGAGGAGGCATGGTTGTGGCGCAAACTGAAGTCGCCTTATTTGGAGTTTGTCGTCCCTCGAGTGTTCCATCACTCGGCAACGGGTGCACTTCTCCTGGCTCCGCGAGCGCGGGGGGTAGGGGGAGGTGAGCGGACACTATAATATTGCTTTCTTTGAGATCAATGCATCTCATCGTAAGAAGAAAAACTATATCTTTCATATCCGTGTCAGTGATGAGGTCGTCTCTCACAAGGCGTCGATGGCTTAGGCCGCTTTTCGTGTTTGGGATTCCGAGGAGCCAGATCCGGACCCCCTTCCTCGTATCTACTCGCGCCACAAGTTCATTGCACGCCGTCTCCAAAGTTGGAGCATGCACTCCATCGATAATATCTCTCTTCACATGCTGCTTGCGCATGACCTCATCGTTCGATCTTGATAGGGCGCAAGACAAGAGACCCCTCTCGCTTGAGGAGGCATGGATGTAGCGCAAACTGAGGATGCCTTATTTAGGGTTGTCCTCCCTCGATTGTTCCATCGCTCGGCAATGGGTGCACTTCTCCTGGCTCCGCGTGCGTGGGGGGTAGGGGGAGGGGAGGGGACAATAAAACTTTGCTTTCTTCAAGATCCATGCATCTCATTATAAGCAGAAAAACTATATCTTTCATATTCGTGTTAGTGATGAGCTCGTCTCTGGCAAGGCGGCGAGGGCTGAGGCCGCATTCTGTCACTTCTCCGACATCATTGACTCGCCGGATGGGCGGGAATTGTCCCTCGCTTTCGAGGTGTTTGGACCTCGATACTTGAGAGAACCAACTGTCGCGGAAACTAAAAGTCTCTTTGCAATGTCCGATGCAAGAGGGTTGTTGGGTTTGCTTGGATCTCTTGATTGCATACACTAGAGATGTAAGAACTACCCAAAAGATCTAGAAGGGCAATATAATGACCAGTTTAAGAATCTCATCATCATTCTTGAGGCAGTTGCATTGCATGACCTCTAGATTTGGCATACATTTTTGGCATGTCGGGTCTCACAATGACATCAATATGCTGCAGCGGTCTCCATTGTTTGCTAAGTTACCTAAAAGACAAGCTCATCCTTGCAACTACACCGTCAATAGACATCATTACAACATGGGCCACTATCTGTTGAAGATGTCTACCCTCTGTGGGCTCATTAGCAAGACCATCTCGAAGTCAGTTGGTGAAAAAAAGAGATCACTTTACCCAAAGACAAGAAGGAGCTAGAAAGGATGTGGAGATGGTCTTTGGAGTGCTCCTATCCCATTTTGCAGTTGTTCATGAACTTTCTAAAGAATGGATTCGAAGACCTTGCAGTAGGTTATGACATGTTGTGTGATTATGCAGAACTTGATCGTGGAGGATCATGGTGAAGATGTTGCCAGAGATCTGGAATTTGAGAACAAGGGTGATCGTATCCAACTTCTACATTAGAAATTGTGTATGTGTGATGGGTTTGTTCAAATGCATCATCAAGATCAGCACCGAGCAACTCATAAGAAGCTCAAGGAAGGTTTTATTGAGCATCTATGGATGATTAAAGGGGACAGCTAGAACATATATGTGCGAGTTGAATTCAAGTTTGAACTATTTTATTTAAAAACTTAGTTGGATTGTAATATTTAAATTAGAACTAACATCGCATTCGAATATTTTCACTCGTCAAAGATTTTCTATGTTATCATTATGAGCTCATGGACTTGAAAACAAAGGCGAACATTAAGGGGATTTAGAGCATCTACAGACGGGTGCCCCAAACCCCCTCATACGGCCGGGCGAGCCGCCCGGTCACTGACTGGTCACGATTTTTTGACCCAGACTAGCTCCTTAAATGGGCCTCAAACGCCCGGAATGACTGGCACCCCTCATATCCATCCCAAATATGGGGCAGATATGCAGTCGCCCGGTTACGCACGCCACATAAGATTGATTAAGGGGTCCCACGCGGACTCGCCCAGAAACCCGATGGTCCGACGGACGCCTCCTCCATCATCGCAGTGTGAACGCCGCGTGGCGCCGCTCCGGCTCGTCGCCCGATAGTAAATCCTCCTATTTATGCCGACAGGAGTCCCGCAACCCTAGCCCATCCACCTCCCCCGTATCTACGTTGCCAGTCCAAGACCATCCACCTCCTCCCTCTCCCGCTGGAGGAGGAGGTTGAGCAGCCAGAGCTAGAGTTGTCGGGCTTCAACATGGAGCAGGCAGAGGTGGAGTTCGACATCTCCCAATTGGAGGAGATGGCCGAGCAGCAGGCCATCCAGGAGTCCATCTAGGATGAGGCCTATGTGGAGGGCAACCGAGCGTTCCTTCGGCAGGAGCAGGCAGCGTCCGACGCGCTCTTCTCCAAACTCAATGCGGAGATAGAGGCGGAGGAGGCCGGAGTGGAGCCGGGGGAGGCAGAGTTGCAGTTGCTACCAATGGTGCCGGAGCCAGGCACTGAGATCGTTAACGTCTCTCACGATGAGTAGCTAGATGATCGATGTAGTATGTAGGTTTATTTCGTTTGCATGTCTGCTACTTCTCGAGCTTGCAATGTATTCTCCCGAAGAGGAAAGGGTGATGCAGGAAAGTAGCGTAAGTATTTCCCTCAGTTTTTGAGAACCAAGGTATCAATCCAGTAGGACACCACGCGCGAGTCCCTCACACCTGCACAAACAAATAAGAACTTCGCAGCCAACGTGATAAGGGGTTGTCAATCCCTTTACGGTCACTTACGAAAGTGAGATCTGATAGATATGATAGTTTGATATTTTTGGTATTTTTTGGATATAAGAACAGAAAGTAAAAGCAGAAAAGTAAAGTAGATTGTAGATTGATATGTTGAGAATAGACTCGGGGGCCATAGTTTTCTCTAGTGGCTTCTCTCATGATAGCAGAATTCTCCGGCGGGTAAACAAATTACCGTCGAGCAATTGATAGAATAGCAAATACTTATGAGAATATCTAGGCATGATCATTATATATAGGCATCACGTCCGAAACAAGTAGACCGAAACGATTCTGCATCTACTACTATTACTGTTAGATAATAACGAGAATAAATGAGACAGATAGACACGGATTTAACGTGGAAACCTTTGCGGGCGAAAACCACGGACGCATGAAGGCGTAATCACTATGAGGAGAAGTATTACAAGCACGAGACGACATACCGTCTTAGGTGCGACTACGTGGGGTATATAAGAGGGCAATACATGAGAGTCCTTGGAGGACAAGTAAACGAGTTGTACTCGTACGCGTCGATGTCAACGCAACGCCCACACCGGTTGTACTACGTCTAGTCCAACATGGTACTAGAATTTGGATCACAATTTAACAATTACTCCACACATCGACCGCTATCCAGCATGCATCTAGAGTATTAAGTTCATAAGAACAGAGTAACACCTTAAGAAAGATGACATGATGTAGAGGGATAAACTCAAACAATATGATATAAACCCCATCTTTTTATCCTCGATGGCAACAATACAATACGTGCCTTGCTGCCCCTACTGTCACTAGGAAAGGACATCGCAAGAGTGAACCCAAAGCCAAGCACTTCTCCCATTGCAAGAACTATAGACCTAGTAGGCCAAACCAAACCAATAATTCGAAGAGACTTGCAAGGATATTATAATCATACATAAAAGAGTTCATAAAAGAACAAAATATTTTTCATAGATAATCTTGATCATAAACCGACAATTCATCGGATCTCGACAAACACACCGCAAAAATAGATTACATCGAATAGATCTCCTCGAAGACCGAGGAGAACTTGGTATTGAGATCCAAAGAGAGAGAAGAAGCCATCTAGATACTAGATATGGACCCAAAGGTCTGTGGTAAACTACTGACAACTCATGGTAAGGCGATGATGATGATGTAGAAGCACTCCGTGGTAGATCCCCCCTCCGGCGAAGCTCCGGAACAGGCCCCAAGATGGGATCTCATGGGAACAGAAGGTTGCGGCGGTGGAACTAGGGTTTTTTCTGTTGTTCTGATGGTTTCGTGGTACGTAGGTATATATAGGAGGAAGGAGGGCATCGGGGGCCAAACGTGGGGCCACAAGGCAGGGGGCGCGCCCTATAGGGGGGGCGCCCCCCACCCTCGTCGACGCCATGTGTGACCTATTCCGTGGTTCTCAAGTCTCCCGTGCGTATTTTGCTCCAAAAATATCTCTCCCAAAGTTTCATTTCGTTTGGACTCCGTTTGATATTCATTTTCTGTAAAACCCTGAAATAGGCAAAAACAATAATCTGGACTGGGCCTTTGGGTAAATAGGTTAGTCCCAAAAATAATATAGAAGTGTATAACAAAGCCCATTAAACATCCAAAACATCATAAATAATAGCATGGAACAATAAAAAATTATAGATACGTTGGAGACATATCAAGCATCCCCAAGCTTAATTCCTGCTCGTCCTCGAGTAGGTAAATGATAAAAACAGAATTTTTATGTGGAATGCTAACCAACATAGTTTTCAATGTAAATCTCTTAATTGTGGCATGAATGTTTAGATCTGAAACATTCAAGACAAAAGTCTATATTGACATAAGAAATAATAATTCTTCAAGCATATTAATAAAGCAATCATGTCTTCTCAAAATACTATGGCTAAAGAAAGTTATCCCTACAAAATCATATAGTCTTGCTATGCTCCCTCTTCATCACACAATAAATATTCATATCATGCACAACCCCGGTTTCAGCCAAGCACTTGTTTTCATACTCTATTCTTTCAAACCTTTCAACTTTCACGCAATACATGAGCGTGAGCCATGGATATAGCACTATGTGGAATAAAGTGGTGGTTGTGGAGAAGACAAAAAGGAGGGAGATAGTCTCACATCGACTAGGCGTATCAACGGGCTATGGAGATGCCCATCAATAGATATCAATGTGAGTGAGTAGGGATTGCCATGCAACGGATGCACTAGAGCTAAAAATGTATGAAAGCTCAACAAAAGAAACTAAGTGGGTGTGCATCCAACTTGCTTGCTCACGAAGACCTAGGGCATTTGAGGAAGCCCATCGCTGGAATATACAAGCCAA
>LR738714.1:544055383-544068035 GCA_902687465.1 Secale cereale
TAGAAAAGCGAATACTTATGAGAATATCTAGGCATGATCATTATATATAGGCATCATGTCCGAAACAAGTAGACCAAAACGATTCTGCATCTACTACTATTACTCCACACATCGACCGCTATCCAGCATGCATCTAGAGTATTAAGTTCATAAGAACAGAGTAACACCTTAAGCAAGATGACATGATGTAGCTAGAGGGATAAACTCAAATAATATGATATAAACCCCATCTTTTTATCCTCGATGGCAACAATACAATACGTGCCTTGCTGCCCCTACTATCACTGGGAAAGGACACCGCAAGATTGAACCCAAAGCCAAGCACTTCTCCCATTGCAAGAACTATAGATCTAGTAGGCCAAGTCAAACCAATAATTCGAAGAGACTTGGAAAGATATTATAATCATAAATAAAAGAGTTCAGAAAAGAACCAAATATTTCTCATAGATAATCTTGATCATAAACCCACAATTCATCGGATCTCGACAAACGCACCGCAAAAATAGATTACATTGAATAGATCTCCTCAAAGACCTAGGAGAACTTGGTATTGAGATCCAAAGAGAGAGAAGAAGCCATCTAGATACTAGATATGGACCCGGAGGTCTGTGGTAAACTACTGACAACTCATGGTAAGGCGATGATGATGATGTAGAAGCACTCCGTGGTAGATCCCCCCTCCGGCGGAGCCCCGGAACAGGCCCCAAGATGGGATCTCACGGGAACAGAAGGTTGCGGCGGTGGAACTAGGGTTTTTTCTGTTGTTCTGATGGTTTCGTGGTACGTAGGTATATATTGGAGGAAGGAGGGCATCGGGGGCCAAACGTGGGGCTCACGAGGCAGGGGGCGCGCCCTATAGGGGGGGCGCCCCCCACCCTCGTTGACGCCTCGTGTGCCCTATTCCGTGGTTCTCAAGTCTCCCGTGCGTATTTTGCTCCAAAAATATCTGTCCCAAAGTTTCATTCCGTTTGGACTCCGTTTGATGTTCCTTTTCTGTAAAACCCTGAAATAGGAAAAAAACAGCAATCTGGACTGGGCCTTTGGGTAAGTAGGTTAGTCCCAAAAATAATATAAAAGTGTATAACAAAGCCCATTGAACATCCAAAACATCATAAATAATAGTATGTAACAATCAAAAATTATAGATATGTTGGAGACGTATCAATGTCTTTGTATGGATTTACGAATCTAGTATGAGATGTCCAGATGCAACAAGTGAAATTTGAGGCGTGCCCAACCACTGACCGCGGATGCGCCCGGGCGCATCCATGGGCGTTTGAGAGGCCATACTTGACAAATTTGCCAGTACATGCTCTTAGACCATCTATAGCCGAGCACCTCAAACCGGACTCAAACGTCTGGGCAGACGGACCGGTCAAAAAAAGTTGGGCGCCTGAAACCTGTTAGGAAACATAGTAGAAAACAAAAAAAAATCTCCCTGTGAACACCCCAGAACAATATGAAGATGCATATAGAGTTTGGATCAAACGATCGTTACCGACTCCGGAGTGAAGTGGAAATAGATGAGTCACTGTAGATTGTACTTGGAGTCCCTCGAATCATTTGTGACGATCTCGCAAACCGCCCTTGAACGATCCTCTAACAAAAGAATGAAAGCACGACCTCTCTACTTGGTTGCAAGTGTTAGATCTTCACAATCTGGCAGCGCTTCACCGTCCAGAGCTCATTGTACTTGAAGAATTAGAGGGAGGAGATTAGAACCACACTAAGCTTCTAATTATGAGGATTAGAGGAACTAGGCCAAGCTCTAATTAGTCAACTAGAACTATAACTAGATGAATTAGAGGAGGCTCTAAAACTTGTGTGGACAATAGGGCTAGTACCTCAAGTATATATAGGTTAGAGGAGGGGAGAAAGGGTAACCACCAAGGAGGGAAAGGCCCTTCTTGGGGTGCCGGCCAAGGGGGGACTCCTCCCCTACTCAAATTCGGCCACCCCCTATGGAAAGGGGGGCGTATCCTCTACTTGGGCCCTTGTGTTCCAAGTTGACTTCCACATCTTGGCCTTTCAAGGCCCATTGGTATTTACTTAATTATAAAAGCGTTCTAACAATTACTAGAGCCTTATATATAGTTTTTAACATCATCGGAAACATTTCCCACCTATATATAATTTATCGAGAATATCCTGTACTGCCCGATAAACATTGAAACTCTTCCGGTAACCCCGAAACGCTTCCAGTTCCTCTCAAAATTGTACCGAATATTAATGAAACAATACCGAAAATAAATCCTTGATACTCCTGTCCTACTAACACTCAACATATCGTTATCTTAAGCTTGTGACCCGGTAGGTTTGGTAAATCATAGACGTGAACAAAGCTCCTTCGTTAAATGACTGGCAGGCGGAACCATGGATGTCCTTATCGATCCCTATGAGGACACGAATGATACTCGAGTGAACCTTTAGTTATTATGTTAAGTTCCCTTTCCTTTGATACTTTACAAAACCCGGGGAGTGTTGGTATCATCCTGGGTCATTCACATGCTCACTATACCATCACTCTCGTCACCGGTGTTTATCTTCTTTCTCATTGAAGTGTCCCGGCATCCCCGTCACGTAGTCACCTATGTATGTACAGACGATGATGGACGTTGTCACACCGAGAGGTCCCTAAGAATAATTATCCATTGTTGGAGGAGAAAAATCCCAATCTCGAGCAATCTAGTCCCTTATCAAACTTTTTGATGGACTCGAAAGTTTTCGTTATGATCACAGTGTTATTGGTGACATTTGAGCAACCCCAAAGTCCACCGTATGGTAGGAAGTGACTACAATACTTGTCAGGGTTACGATCCCGACAATGAGTACTAGGAGTATGAATGAGGGGCAGAGCCTAGCTACAATGCAGGTGTAACGCTAGGTGTTTAACGAGTTCATGCCCCTCTCGGCGGAGGTAACAGCCCTACATCTCGTGCCCTGAGGCTTGGTTTTGTTTGATGGGTATGGTTAGAGAGACCTGGTTAAGGAAGTGGGGTGCATCTTATATAGAGTGCGCTATGGCCCCATGTCCCCCACGTTGCCGGGGCATTAAGTGCCATTGAATGCGTTAGTTATAGGTGTAATGAGCCTCTACTACAGCAGTTACAGGTAACGGTAGCCTTGATTTCTTTTAATGGATGGCTTAGGATTCCTCTACCGTTGCAGCTCCCTTCTCATCCCTTCACCTCCTTGGTACGAGTGGTGGTTGGTCTGCCAAGTGATGGGTGGTCGTCCTAGTGATGTTGACGTGTCCGAGTGGACTTCTTGGTATAAGTATCCGAATGTTGGTATGGTCGAGGGACCTATCCTTAGTGGTGTGGGGCCCCATGTGGGTCCCATATGATGGGTCCTTGATGCTACCCTGAATAGGTGACCTCATCATTAGCCCCAAATCGGTTGAGGTTTTGTAGGACAAGCGGTCCGATCCTTCGGTTAAGTATGAGTGCCGCAGGGGCACTCGGGATACATTTCTGAGTCGTGCTCCGCTGTCCCTCAGATCAAAACACAACGGATTCTGTACTACATGTTTTCCCAAGTGTCCGTGTATCGTTGACCACCGAGTAAAACCTGGTAGACTTTGCATGTCTCTCGGAGGAGATGGACTTGAGGCCCGAGTGAGAGCATGCCATTCTAACTCAAGTGGCGACACCGATGTGTGATCTGACCCTCCGGAGAGGCGTCACTCCTTATGCCGGGGGAACGTCAGCGCAGGCCATCTACGAGTCCAGATTTACGAGTCATGCGCCTTGGAGCCTAATGAAAGGGCGAAGTCAACCCGCGAAGGGGCGTCAAGATTGCCTCATAGCGGTCCTGAAGAGGACTTAAGTCGTGTGTTTAGCGTGGCCGAGTGCACGGGTCCCTGTGGAGGGTGGTCTATCAGACTCACATATGTCCTTTAGGAAAGGAATCATGGGAGATCAATCGGGTCGATCCGCCCCGGAAATCCCGGGACTTGAATTCGCATGTGCGCGCACGGAAGCGGTAGCAACGAGCGCTAGTCGGGAAAGTGGGGTGCGGCTCCTCAGTTTTCGCCCGCTAAATCCTCCGCATGTGGAAGTTTCTCTCCGTACCACTTCATTGCATGCACCATTGATCCAGAAATAAGTAGAGTGATATTCTGTGCGGGATTCTGTCAGGAGTATAAAAGGATTTGAGGGGTCAGGTTAGGCCTCCAGATCCCCTTCCATCCCTCTCGACACCTTCGCTTATCCTCCCCACGCGAGCGTGTAGGGTGACTGAATCCATCATGAAGGACTCCACGGCCAACGCAGAGAAGGTGAAGAAGGTTGGAAAAGCTTCCTCCTCGGGCTCCGGCGCAGCTGCTGGGGGCGCGTCCGGGGATTGGATCCCGTCATGCATCTCGGCTAAGCAGTGGGAGGAGCTCACCTTGGAGGGGCTCATCCTGCAGGATGGATGGCGCCGCCCGGTGGCGCGGGAGGTCGAGCTGGCGCCTCAGGAGGATAAACGCATCCTCCTGGTTACTCACATCGAGAGAGGTTTCTCGATGCCTCCTCACCCTTTCTTCCGAGCATTTCTTGACTATTTGGGTGCGCAGCTCCACCATCTTCCTCCCAATGTCGTCATCTATCTTTCGTCTTTCAATTTTATTTGTGAAAACTTCCTCGGTTGCTATCCCATTGGGCCTCTTCAAGCACATATTCACTTGTCGGTTGATGGCCGTCAAGAAGGACTATCCGACTGGAGAGAAGACTCAGGTTACTGATGTTGCTTGAACTACGTTGGTATTTCTCCAAAGAGGAAGGGATGATGCGACACAACTGTATGTATTTCCCTCAGTGATGAGACCAAGGTTATCGAACAAGTAGGAGGACCAAGCAACACTATGTAAACGGTACCTGCACACAAATAACAAATACTTGCAACACGACGTGTAAGAGGGGTTGTTAATCCCTCCCGGGTAATTGATTGGTAAGAGGGTAGATGAGTAATGGCAAATGGACAACTTCAAATAAAACTCAGAGAGGTATTTTTGAGTTTTTGATCATATAGATCTGAAAATAAAATTTCAAATAGGGAAAAAAACAAATAGAAATATAGATATGAAAGTATATGATATGAAAATAGACCCGGGGGGCGTAGATTTCACTAGTAGCTTCTCTCAAGAAATATCAAACGGTGGGTAGACAAATTACTGTTGGGCAATTGATAAAAAGCGAATAGTTATGATGAGTTCCAAGACAATGATCATGTATATAGGCATCACGTCCAAGATTAGTAGACCGACTCCTGCTTGCATCTACTACTATTACTCGACACATCGACCGCTATCTAGCATGCATCTAGTGTATTAAGCTCATGGAAAAACGGAGTAATGCAATAAGAACAATGACATGATGTAGACAAGATCTATTCATGTAGGAATAGACCCCATCTTTTTATCCTTAATAGTAACTATACATGCGTGCCTTGCTGCCCCTCTGTCACTGGGAAAGGACACCGCAAGATCGAACCCATCACAAAGCACGTCTTCCCATTGCAAGATAAATAGATCAAGTTGGCCAAACAAAACCCAAATATCGGAGAAGAAATACGAGGCTATAATAATCAAGTATGGATATTAAAACAAGGCAAAACTGATCATAAATTCACAATTCATTGGATCCCAATAAGCGCACCGCACAAAGTCATTACATCAAATATATCTCCAAGAGAACTTTGCATTGAGAAACGAAGAGAGAAGAATCCATCTAGCTACTGCCTACGGACCCGTAGGTCGCAAGTGAACTACTCACGCATCATCGGAGAGGCACTAATGAGGATGATGAACCCCTCCATGATCATGTTCTCCTCCGACAGAGTGCCGGAAAAAGGCTCTAGATTGGATCTCGTGGTTCTGGAACTTGCGGCGGGTGGAACAAAATTTCGTCAACTCCCCTATGGTTTATGGAATATTGGGGTATTTATAGAGCGAAGAGGCGGTGCGGGATGCCACTGAGGTGGGCACAACCCACCTGGGCGCGCCAAGGGGCTAAGGCGCGCCCTAATGGGTTGTGCTCCCCTTGGAGCCCCCCTCTAGTACTTCTTTGGCCCATCTTATGTCTTCTGGTCCAAAAAATTCTCCAAGTAGTTTCAGTGCATTTAGACTTCGTTTGGTATTGATTTTCTACGAAGTAAAAAAAACAAACAAAAAGAGCAACTGGCACTAGGCACTATGTCAATAGGTTAGTCCCAAAAAATTATATAAAATTGCTATAAAATGATTGTAAAACATCCAAGAATGATAATATAACAGCATGGAACAGTCAAAATTATAGATACGTTGGAGACGTATGAGCATCCCCAAGCTTAATTCCTTCTCGTCCTCGAGTAGGTAAATGATAAAAACAGATTTTTTGATGTGGAATGTTACCTAACATGTTCATCGCATATTCTTTTCTTTTATAGCATTGACATTTGAACTTTTATATGTTTCAAAGCAATAGTCTAGTTTTGACATGAAGACTTTAATACTCAAGCATATCAACAAGCAACCATGTCTTTCAAAATATCAATACTAAAGCAAGTTATCCCTAGCCCATCATGCTCAATCATTGATCCATTCATTAAACACACTCGCATATTAGCTACATCCAATGCTCAAGTTGGTGTTTTATAAGAGAAGATGGAGACTCAGTTGGTGTTTTATAAGAGAAGATGGAGACTCAAATAAAATAAAAATTGCATTAAGTAAATAGAAAGGCCCTTCGCAGAGAGACGTAGGGATTTATAGAGGTGCCAGAGCTCAAAGCTTAAATTGAGAGATAAAATTTATTAAGAGGCATACTTTTCCCGTCAACAAAAACGACTAAGAGATTCCAATACTTTCCATGCTAGATACATCATAGGCGGTTCCCAAACAGAAAATAAAGTTTTTTTCCTTTTCCACCATTCTTTCACAATCCATGGCAAACCGTATCCACGGGTGCCCTCCATACCAACACTTTCCAAGGAATTTATTATTTGACAACATAAAGTAAATTTCTTTATTCATTTTGGGATTTGGCATCCCTATTACCGCCGCGACTCGTGCAATGACAAGTGAATAAACACTCATCTTGAGAATAACACATCTAGCATGGAAAAATATCGGCCACCCCTCACCGACTCATGAGCGTTACGGGCACGCAAAAGAGAAGTTTATTTTGAAATTTAGAGATGGCACATACAAATTTGCTTAGAAAGGCAAGGAAACACAGTATATAGGTAGGTATGGTGGACTCATATGGCAAAACTGGGTTTAAAGATTTGGAATGCACAAGTAGTATTTCTACTTAGTACAAGTGGATGCTATAAAATAGATTGAGAAGCAACCAACCAAAAAACTAAAATCACATAAGAGAGCATTGAGCATAACTAACAATAAATAATGTACCACAAGTAGGATGTAATTTCATTGCATAACTATTGACTTTCACGCTTGCATAGGGAATCACAAACCTTAACATCAATATTCTTACTAAAACATAATTACTCATTAACATGACTCACATATCACTATCATCATATCTCAAAACTATTACAAAGAATCAAGTTTATTTTGTCCAATGATCTTCATGAAAGTTTTTATTATATCCCTCTTGAATATCTATCACTTTGGGACTAGTTTCATATGTTGCTTCTGATAAGCTCAAACAAATCTAAGTGAAGAACATGAGCATAAAATTTTCTTTCTCTCAAAATAATCTAAGTGAAGCATGAGATAATTTCTTCAGAAATATACCAACTCTAAAATAAATCTAAGTGAAGCATGAGAGCATCTCTTCAAAAATATTAAAGCACACCATGCTGAAAAAGATATAAGTGAAGCACTAGAGCAATTCCATGGCTCTCAAAAAATTTAAGCAAGCATAAAGAGCAAACATAACATAGTTTGGCTTTATCAAGTAGGTGCATTCTGCAAGGATAGATGACACACACTAAAAAAAAGAAGCAAAGACTCATATCATACAAGACGCTCCAAGCAAAACTCATGACATGTGACAGATAAAAATATAGCTCCAAGTAAAATACCGATGGTTGTTAGAAGAAAGAGGGGATGCCACTCGGGGCATACCCAAGCTTAGTTGTTTGATACTTCTTTAATATTATCTTGGGGTGGCTCGGGCCTCCCAAGGTTTAGGTTTTTGCTACTCGTTATTCCTCCATCCATCGTGATCTCACCCAAAACTTGAAAACTTCAATCACACAAAACTTCGTGAGATCTATTAGTACAACAAAACCAATCTATACTTTAAGTATTGTAGCAAACCAATTCATATTTTTCTTATTCAGTTAATCAAATGAATACTAACTTTTCCATGGTTTAAACTCTTCAAAAGAAACCATATATTCATTAAAACAAGCACATAACACAAAGAAAACATAATCTGTCGAAAACAGAGCCGTCTGTAAAGATGCAAATTTTAGTCATACTTATGTAACTCTAAAAATTCTAAAAAATATGATAAAGTGGGAAATTTTCTATATTGATAATGTGTAAAAATTTCAAGAATTGATCACACTCCAGTAGCCGTCGACAATTCTGGCACTGACCCAAAAAGTTTCTGATTTTCAACGCAATCAAATCAACTATCAACCAAATCATCCCAAAGGCTTTTCTTGGCTCAAACACCAATTTAGACCACAAAAACACATCTAACGAGAGGCATATTGTGTATTTATTGGAAAACATCAAAAAACAAAAACAAACAGATACAAGTTGGGTTGCCTCCCAACAAGCGCTATCATTTTACGCCCCTATCTAGGCATAACACATAGATCTCAAGTATTGTCATCTTTGGTTCTATATGCAGAGGATTCCCTCATGATTGATTCATATGGTGGCCTAATTCTTATACTAGGGAAGTGTTCCATACCCTTCCACAAGGGAAATTGGAATTTAATTTTCCCTTCTTTCATATCAATCACCACACCTATAGTGCGCAAAATTGGTCTACTAAGTATAATTGCACAATAAAATCAATGGGCACATATTTTATATTATCAAGAATAAGAACATCATTAATTCTTCCCAGAGGTTTTTTAATAGTGGAATCCGCCAAGTGCAAATTTAAAGAGCACTCTTCAATATCGGTAAGACCAAGCACATCACATAAAGATTTTGAATTTGTGGAAACACTAGCACCCAAGTCACACAAAGCAAAACACTCATAATTTTTAATCTTGACTTTGATAGTAGGTTCCCATTCATCATGTAATTTTCTAGGAATTGATATTACTAATTCCATCCTTTCTTCTAAAGCTTTCATCATGGCATCAACAATATGTTTAGTAAAATCTTTATTTTTTTCATAGGCATGAGGTGAATTTATCATGGATTACAACAAAGATATACAATCAATCAAAGAGCAATTATCATAATTAAAGTCCTTGTAATCCAAAAGAGTGGGCACATCACTAGATAAAGTTTTAACCTCTCCAAACCCAGTTTTATCAATTTTCTCAACAAGATTTTCACCCTCTGAATTATCGGGACGCCTGATAACCCACAAGTATAGGGGATCGCAACAGTTTTTGAGGGTAGAGTATTCAACCCAAATTTATTGACACAAGGGGAGCCAAAGAATATTCGCGAGTATTAGCAGCTGAGTTGTCAATTCAACCACACCTGGAAAGACTTAGTATCTACAACAAAGTATTTAGTAGGAAAGTAATACGGAAGTTACGGTAACTGTCAGGGATATTACTAGCAGGTATGAACCGGCTAGGGAGATCCGGATTATGGTAATGTAGCTGTGTAACTAAAAACTCAGTAGAGGTTACGGCCCATGAAGGCTAAGGGCCCATGTGTAAAGGTTACAGTTTGTAAATCGTCCTATCATGTAACTTGAGACACAAGGAAGAAAGAGTAGAGACCGAGGCGGACACAATTATGAGCCAGCCTCGGGACTCTGTAAACCGGACCGGGCGTTGCCTCCTATATAAAGGGACGACCCGGCGACGGTTCAAGGGCAAGAAACAATCCGTCGAGAGACAGGCAAGCAATCTGCTCCCTGTTCATCGACGCCCAAGCAATACCAAACCAAACTAGACGTAGGCTTTTACCTTCATCGAAGGGGCAACCCTCTGTGTCCTTTGTGTGCTTTTAACCTCTTCAAGCTAACCCGTGCGATGGTTCCATTACTAAGTCCGTTAAACCGGACATCTGCCGTGCTAATTCCATGATAGTTGGTGCCCACCTTGGGGCCCCCGCACGATGGTTTCGAGTTCTTGAAGGGCAGCTTCGAAGGACTCAAGGGCTACGCGGTTGGCCGGATGACCAAGAGTCGCCGCGGCCGGATCTACATCGACGACGCAGGCTAGGGCCCGGAGGCTGATTCAATCGAATACGGGTACCGGGTCCCCTTCGGCGGCATCCACGTCTTCATCGGCAAGATTGGTGAACCGGGACCTGAGCCGGACGTCTTCCCCGACATCATCGAGCCGGCTCAGCGTGCGAGATCGGCCCGGATTCAGCCTGCCATGAAGCGCGTTTTCGTAGGAGCAATACATGGAGTCCAAGCCGAGGACGGATCGGATTCTGGTGGTGAGACGGTTGTCTATTCCGATGATGAATCCTCATCCGGAGAGACTGAGTCCTTGTATCTGTTGCGGGACGGCCGGTCTGAGGGTGTGCCCGACGGGGATAGTATTCCGGACCCCTTTGATCTTCCAAACCGGGTGGCTGTCTTTATGGTCGGATCACAACCTACGCCACAGCCCACGGTGACCGGGGCGTTCACAGCCGGGGCAGGGGGAGCGGCCAAGCTCCCTCGGCCTCTAACGCTCTATCCGCCTTGATAGAGGAGTTGACAACACGGGCAGTAGCAGTGGTGGCTCCCGCTGACAAAGTGCAGCACGATGCAGAAATCCTACAGCTGAAGGGCCGGATCGAACAAGCCAGACAGGATCTAAATGCGGAGAAAGCTATGCTAGCAACAAGACAGGAAGAGCTAGATTCTCAGGCTTTTCAGCTCAGGATGGATCAGGCCTCTGCGTAGGGAGTAAGGGATAGAAGGCATTAGTCTCGTCTACCGCCGGTCTATGAGGCGATGAATCTCTTTGGGACGCCAGGAGCGGGAGCCAGCAATAATCCGGAGGCGAACCGGAGGGGAGCCCCAGTGATAGGTGAACCGGTCCGACAACCCACTGCGGAGCAAGATCGACGGGTTATGCATCCGTGAGAACCGGGATACGGTGGCGAACGGGCCATCGTATTGCGCAAAACCGACGCAGGCTAATCCGGTCGGAACAAGCTTCAACGGTAAGTGAAAGGCAGAGGGTGGCTCTGATTTTGTGGCCAATAGTAAATCAGCTTACCCAGTTGGGAAAATTGACCTAGAAGTTACCTTTGGAGATGAACAGGATTCCAGGTCAGAGATGATAACCTTTGAAGTTGTAAAAATCCGAAGCCCATATCATGCCCTGTTCGAACGGCCGGTTTACGCCAAGTTTATGGCTAGACCGTGTTATGTTTATCTGCAGCTCAAGATGCCGGGTCACAAGGGAACCATCACGGTTCATGGAAGTCGCAAGATTGCATTGGAGTGAGAAGAAGGAGATGCTGCTTATGCGGAGGCAGTATGTGCTACGGAGGAATTGAAGTTTTATAAAGACAATGTTGATCCGGCAGATATGTCCCCGTTGAAGAAGCCAACTACAGAGCATGATCCGACGTTGAAGTTTAAATCTGCAGAGGAAACCAAGCAAGTTGACTTTGTGCCAGGCGATTCATCCAAGTAGTTCACTATCAGCGCTAACCTTGATCCTAAATAGGAAAGCACGCTCATCGAGTTCATCCGTGAGAACCGGGATATCTTCGCATGGAAACCTTCTGACATGCCAGGTATACCGAGGGAACTTGCTGAGCACAGTCTTAATATTGATCCGAAGTTTAAACCGGTCAAGCAGTATCTGCGCTGCTTCAACGAAGAAAGGCGAAAGGCTATAGGGGAAGAAGTGGCCAGACTTTTGGCCGCAGGATTCATAGTTGAAGTTTTTCACCCGGAGTGGTTGGCTAATCCGGTCCTGGTGTTAAAGAAAAATGGAAAGTGGAGGATGTGTCTGGATTACACAGACCTAAACAAAGCTTGTCCAACCGATCCTTTTGCTCTCCCTCGTATTGATCAGATCATTGATGCTACGGCGGGATGTGAGCGGCTAAGTTTATTGGATGCATATTCAGGATATCATCATATCAAGATGGCAGTTAAAGATCAGGAGAAGACAGCCTTCATAACTCCTTTTGGTGGCTTTTGCTATGTGTCTATGCCTTTTGGGCTCAAGAGTGCCCAAGCAACTTAGCAGCGTTGCGTGCAGAACTATCTTAAGGGGCAGATAGGGAAAAATGTTCATGCCTATGTGGATGACATCGTGGTGAAGTCAAGGAAGGAGGAGACAATGATAGAGGACCTCAAGGAAACCTTTGATAACCTTCGGGCCTATAAAATGATGCTTAATCTGGAGAAGTATGCTTTCGGTGTTCCGGCGGGCAAACTCCTTGGTTTCTTGGTGTCCAACAGGGGAATAGAAGCCAATCCGGAAAAGATCAAGACAATCACGTCCTTGACTAAACCGGCTTGTATCAATGATGTTCAGCGTATCGCTGGCCGGATTACAGCGTTGAGCCGATTCATCAGTTGTCTGGGGGAGAAGGCAATCCCGCTTTATC
>LR738714.1:544068139-544088061 GCA_902687465.1 Secale cereale
TACGTTGCTGCCAATGCGCGGGCAGTTAGCGTGGCGATCGTGGTCGAGCGCAAAGAAGCAGGAAAGGAGTATCCGGTTCAACGTCCGGTTTATTATGTCAGTGAGGTTCTCATTGAATCCAAACAAAGGTACCCGCATTGGCAGAAGCTGGTATATGGCGTGTTCATGGCAAACCGAAAGTTGAAGCATTATTTCCAAGGCCACCCAATAACTGTTGTCAGCTCAGCTCCATTGGGGGATATAATCCAAAACAAGGAAGCCACTGGCAGAGTGGCGAAGTGGGCCATTGAGCTTAGCCCACACGGATTAAAATATGTGCCACGCACCGCTATCAAATCCCAAGCATTGGTGGATTTCATCAATGATTGGACAGAACTGCAAGCACCAGAGGAGAAGCCGGATCTTACATACTGGACTATTCACTTTGACAGTTCGAGGCAGTTAGAGGGCTCAGGGGCTGGAGTTATGTTAACTTCCCCGCGAGGTGACAAGTTTTGTGATGTCCTCCGTCTAATGTTTCCTTGTACTAACAATGCATCAGAATATGAGGCATTGCTTCATGGCCTGCAGATGGCTAAGGAGATGAATTTGAGCCGGGGCAAGTGTTTTGGTGATTCAGATTTAGTGGCACAGCAAGTATCCGGCAAGTGGGATTCTAAAGACCCTCTCATGGCAGCTTACAGACGAGAAGTTGAAGCAGTTGCAGGATATTTCAAAGGGTATCAGGTGGATCACATAGACCGGCGAAGAAATGAAGCGGCCGATGCTCTAAGCCGGCTGGGTTCTCAGCGTAAACCGGTGCCATCGAATACTTTTTTGGATGAGCTACACAGTCCATCAGTTCAGGTACCGTCGGAGGAAGACCTGCCCGTTCCTGATCCGGAAGCGCAGCTAGTTGCAGCACTTCATGTTATTCCGGATTGGACGCTCCCATACTTGGAGTATCTAGGCCGTGGAGAGTTGCCGGACGATGAGATCGAAGCAAGACAGATAATCCGGTGATCCAAGTCCATGACAATTGTATATAGAGAACTTCACCATCGCAGTGTTTCCGAAGCATTTCAGCGGTGTGTATCATCCGAGGAAGGCTGTGACATCCTTCGAGAGATCCATGAAGGGGATTGTGGCCATCATGCCGATTCAAAATCTTTGGTAGCCAAAGCTTTTCGACACGGGTTCTATTGGCTGACAGCCCATGCTGACGCGGAGGATCTAGTCCGGAGGTGCGATGCTTGTCAGAAATTTTCACGGCGAGCTCTTGTTCCTGTGCAGGAGCTGCGGATGATACCAATTACTTGGCCATTTGCGACTTGGGGGCTCGATATGGTTGGGCCTTTTGAACGATCCCAAGTTCAAAAAACTCATCTGCTGGTTGCTGTGGATAAGTTTACAAAGTGGATTGAGGCAGAGCCTGTGAGTAAGTGTGATGCGGCAACAGCGGTTAAATTCATCAAAAAGGTAATTTTCTGGTTTGGGTTTCCACACAGTATCATCATAGACAGTGGCACCAATTTATCTAAAGGAGAGATGGAAGAATTTTGTCAACGGGAGCATATTCGTCTAGATGTATCTTCTGTAGCTCACCCTCAATCCAATGGTCAAGCTGAAAGGGCCAATCAAGAGATTTTGCGAGGTATCAAGCCCCGGCTTATGACTCCCTTGCAAAGAACACCAGGGTGCTGGGTCGAGGAGTTACCTTCTGTCCTCTGGAGCATCAATACTACGCCGAACCGGTCCACATGTTATACACCTTTCTTCATGGTGTGCGGTGCTGAAGCGGTCCTTCCAAGCGATATCCGCCATGATTCACCACGAGTGACGGCTTATGTTGAAACAGCCAATGAACAGGCAAGACAGGACAGTTTGGACCGGCTAGATGAAGAGCGTGACATAGCAGCAGCACAATCCGCGATTTATCAGCAGGACTTACGCAGATATCACAGCCGCCGGGTCAAAACCAGGACATTCCAGGAAGGGGATTTGGTACTCCAGCTCATCCAAGACCAAACAGATATGCACAAGCTATCCCCGCCTTGGGAAGGGCCCTTTGTGGTCAGTAAGAATCTACACAACAGTTCATATTACCTGGTGGACGTTCGAGAGCACAAAGACTCACGGACATCAGAAGAAGAGACAAAGAGGCCGTGGAACATCGCTCTCCTGCGGCCCTACTACACTTGAGCCATGAGCTCTGCTGTATCCTATGTATATATTATGATTAATGAATAAACCGGCACCCTCGGTAAACCGGGGAATCAGCCTTTTTTCTTCTAAGTATATGTCCTGTGAAATTATTACAGATATTTTGAACAAACTATTTTATGCAGAAGGGACCAAACTAGGGGGCTACGGATCACATATGAATCTTCGATAAAGTCTCTTCTGGTCCGGTCTACATAATGTTCTTGTCCTTAGGGATCCACCTTTGATGGCAAATACAAAAATTCTTGCCCCTTGGTGGACCAAATCCCTTTGATGGCAAAAGAAAAGTTCTTGTCCTTAGGGATCCACCTTTGATGGCAGATGTAATATTCCTGTCCCTTGGTGGACCAAATCCCTTTGATGGCAAAAGAAAAGTTCTTGTCCCTAGGGAACCTTCCTTTGATGGCAGATGTAATATTCCTGTCCCTTGGTTGATCATTCCCTTTGATGGCAAAAGAAAATATGTTCTTGTCCCTAGGGTACTTCCTTTGATGGCAGATGTAATATTCCTGTCCCTTGGAAGATACATACCCTTTGATGGCAAAAGAAAATTTCTTGTCCCTAGGAGTACATCTTTTGATGGCAGATGCAATATTTCCTGCCCCTTGGAGTACATCCTTTGATGGCAAAGTTCTTGTCCCTAGGAGTACTGATAGTCATAGCCCTTTGGGTCACACCCTTTGATTGGCACATAGGGAGCCTGGCAGCTCGCAAAAAGCCTCGACTACATGGTCTTATTTGCAAACCTGTGTTTTTGATGTTTGTGATTTTTGATGTGTTTCTTATGGTTTTTTAATCCGGAGCTGGCCAACTTCAAAGTTGACCACACATTTTCAAAAGTCTGGACACAGAGCTCCAGCATTATTTAAACCGGTAGTTCCTATAAACCCGGATTAACTATTGGGTTCGCCCCAACAGAGCCAAGAGCTTCCTCAGAAACTACAAATATCCACCGGATTAAGGATATCAGGCATACTTAATCAAAGGTATGAAGTTATTTTTGGGTATAAAATAGACACTCGTTTGATATATATGTGAGAGCGATTTAATCGGTCCGGCGGTAAACCGCTAGGACATCTTTTTAGTGTTATCTATGCAGATACAGATAATACAAAGATCAACCATAGCAGCCAAGCGATTAAGATTCGCAAAATGCCTAATCAAACATCTGACATCCGGATCAAGACGGACAATATTTCAAGCTATCCTATTATAAGGCACAGCAAGCCTGAACGGATTAAAGTTTTTCTCGACAAAATAATACAGCAGCTAAAAGATAAACTGAGCGGCTTATGCTTCTTCCTGCCGCGAAGGCTGAGGATCAACTTGTTCTGGAGCTTCTTCATCCTCTTGAAGTGGCTGAAAATCAGGAGCGCGCCAATCGATCTTGGATAAGGCACGGAAGTACATCTCTTCAGTAATGAGATCTGACGGATCAACATCTGGGGCGAAAGTATGGGGGCGTACTGGCGGGATTAGATTTTCGGTATCATAAACCGGCCGATCCACCCGCTCATTCTTTAAGTCATATGCCGGATGATACCTGGACATATCCGATTCATCAGCAAGCTTCCTTGCAAGAGGACGCATCTCCTTAGTCAAAGCATGAAGATCTTTGCCATAGAAGGCCGATCCATCTTCCTTGGTGCTGGGATACCCGTTCATGGCTTCTTCCGGATCAAAGTCTGGAACCCACGCCTTGGCTCTGGTTAGCGCTACAAGAGAACCGACCCGTGCAGCAGATTTCTTCACCTCTTCCAAGCGTACAGGCAAGATAGAAAGCTTCTCCAAAGTGCCATGGATAGTGGTGGGGCCGGTTTATTAAAAGACATCGCACTTATAATCCTTTGAGCGCCGGAATACAGCTGCTCAACCAGAGTATAAGAGGCCTTGAGTTTCTTCCGCAGATCATCCCCAAGATGGGTGACGTGGCGCCCTGCATATGATTATCACAGTTAAACCGGAGCGGAATAAAGATTGCAGAGATGATAACACGTGCAAGTTAAGTATTTACCAAAGACGGCAGAGGTCATAAGCTCTATCTGCTGCTTTAAACCGGTCAGCTCTTGCGTCACCGGGTTGAGGGCCTCTTCAGCATCCTTTGCTCTTTTTTCCAGAGCATTCCTCTGCACTTCCCATGTTGTCCGTTCCGCTTCAAAATATTTCTTCAATTGTTCAGCAGTGCTTAAGCTCAACGCAAGGTTTTTTTGGCCTTGGCAGCAGAAGTTTCAGTCTCAGCAAGTCTGTTCCGGAGCTCAGTTATTTCTTCAGCCCTCCGGGTCAAGTCAGCCTGCAAGAAAATCAAGTGAAATAATTGATGATTCAGACAAGTCTCAAGCACATAACCAAGTTATCCACTTGACACTTGGGGGCTAATGAGCAGTTGAAGTATCAAAGGGTGACAATTAAAGACAAAGTCTCAAGCACATAAAGCAAGTTATCTACTTGACACTTGGGGGCTAATGGGCAGTTGAAGCATCGAAAGAAAGATTCAGACAAGTCCCAGGCACATAAAATGAGTTATCCCCCTAGCACCTGGTGGCTAATGTAAGATTATTTGCTCACATTTGGAAGTACCGGTTCACCTTCCAACAAAGCTAAACCGAAACTTGGGGGCTACCATGATATAAACAGGAATACAAAGAAGGCAAAAGCAAAAGACAAGTAAGATACCTCATATTTGTCCTTCATCATATTGACCAAGCCCGCTTCATAGTCCCGACTGGTATGAAGCCGGTTCAAGTACCCGGAATAAAGCTCCTGGGCACTCAGATCAGCATAATTGGATAAATCGGTGCTCCATTTGCCCTTCTCTTGCTGAAGCTTCTCAGCTTTAGCAGTATGCTTGGCTAAAACGATAGGCTCAGCAGGAGTGATAAAACCAGTTCCGGTTATTTGAACATCCGGAGAGGAAGCAGTATTTGGCTGTGAAGGGGCAGCAGTATGACCCGGACTAATAGGAGCTGGACTAGTCCGAGGAGGGCTGGCCCGGATAGGACTTGCCGGTTCATGAACATCTTCAGCATTGGGATTTTCAGGAGCAGCAACATAATCATGATCCATGGGAGCAGGATCGTCAGGCTGAACTATAGGCTCATTTTTCCGGAGTGATGACTGTATCCGGATCAGCTACCGGATCATCAGTAGCAGTCTCAGCAACCGTTTTGATGGCCTTTGCCTTTTAGCTAGGCTTGGGTTTGCTGAAAGGAATTGAAAAAGAAATTAGAATCATAAAGGCAAATACAAAGGTAAACCGGATGGGATAAAGGACTTACCCAGGGACAGTTTTCAGAGTTGGGACCTGTGTGGCAGTTGATTCGCCGGAAGATGATAAAGGTGTCTCATGATAATTAGGATCAGACGGTTTAAGTGGTTTGCGTATAAGTCCGGCCTTGGGATGAAGAAGAGTTAGAGAAAGTAAAACCTCAGAACGGCGCCTCTGGGCCGGAGTGAGAGATATTCCAGAAGACTCGACTACATGGCCACTATGGCGTGTAGTCCGGCGGGCTTCGTGTTGCTGCTTCTTCAAAAGAAAATTGGGGTCCAGTTGAGCGTAAGGTTGAGAAAAAGGGTACTTCCGAGATGCCTTACGAATCTTGGGCACCGACGGTTCAGAATCTGAAGAAAGAAGGATTACCTCAGTTTCGGCCGCTTTATCAGCTTCAGCCAAATCGTGTGAAAAGACACTGTTAATATAAATATGGATAAAAGAGATCAAAGCATACCAGGATCAACTCATACCTCAGAATCCGGATCATCTTCTTCAACATGTGAACCGGAGCCAGCAGCTGCCTTTTTCTTCTTAACAGCAAAGGTTTTTCGGCGTGGCTGTTTACCTGACTTGTCCTAAGATTTTCTCTTCCAAAATGGATCGTCGGCCTATGCAGAAAGGGAAAAATAAATACAAGGTGTAATTCATATGGATGGATTAGACGCAAACAGGAGAGGTTAAGACTTACTGCTGGCATTTTGTTTTTCTTGTAATATGGGGCCAATCCGGTTTGGCTACATTCCTCCAAGGAGATGTTGAGCATTTTCTTAGCAGATTCAATAACTTCCTTCTCAGGAAGCATGATGTCGGTGTGGCGCCGAGGATCATCCGGTTTTCCGGTATACTGACACATCAAACCGGAGCGCCGACTCAGAGGGAGAATACTCCAGGCAAGCCAACAACGCACGAAGTCAACTCCAGTCAATCCGTTGGCCATAAAGGCTTTGAGTTTGGCGAGTTGAGGGGCGAACCGGGGCCGTTCTGAGGAGCTAAGACACTGCGGCAGTGGATGATCTTCAGGAAGACGATGTTCACGATAACCCGGCAGTGGGTTCTCTCCCTCAGGCGAGGTATCCTTGCAATAAAACCAGGATTGATTCCAATCCTTGGGGTGTGTATGGAGAGCAGCATGAGGAAAAACTACATCTCTCCTCTTCTGAATACTTACACCACCCAGTTCTTGATGTGGTCCGTCAGTGAACTCAGTCCGCCGGTTTAAGTGGAAAAAGTCCCGGAACAAATCCACTCACGGTTCTTCTTGAAGGTATACCTCAGAGAAGACTTGGAAATTACAGACGTTTGATACAGAATTTGGACCTATGTCCTGAGGATGAAGCTGAAAAACGGCCAGCACGTCCCGGAAGAATTTTGAACCGGGGGAACTAAAGCCCCGGGCTATATGATCAAAGAAGACAATAGTTTCCCCTTCTTTGGGGGTAGGGGGGCATTCACCCCCTGGGGCCCGCCATTTGAGAACTGCTTGAGGGCCCAGAGTACCAATTGCAGCAGCATTAGCTAAGTCCTCTTCCGTAATGCGGGAAGGGACCCAGTTGCAAGAAACAAACTGCTTGGCAGACATACTGGCAGAAGGAAAGCGCTGAAAAAGTAAAGTGCAAAATCCGGATTATTCAAATACTGAAGGATAGACCGGATCATGTTATCAAATTACATTGACGGTTTAGACAGAAGGCTAATGGCATTGACAACCCGGAAGCAAGCGGGAAACGAGCTGCTACCGGTTTATGATAACGAAAAAGAAAGAAGCTAAACCGTCGGGTTCATGATTGATGCGTTGCAGAAGCAATGTATAATTGACTAAACCGGCGAGTGTCTTACAAATCTATCAAGACGAAGAAACAGGTTTCTACAGAAGGCTAAAGTAAAATAGATCTGAGCGGTAAGAAAAAGATGAAATTTACGCAGATCTATCATAGAGGAACTGCGGAGGTCTTTCTACAAGAGAAAATGAATCTAAGGGAGAACTTGGAAATATGAATCTAAGCATAAAACTGCGGAGCAGTGGCGCGTTCGAAACAAACTAAGGATTCGAATCTACTGCAGAAAACAGCCCGTAGAATGAACAAACAGAGCTTCGAGGTCTCATGGCAGAAGCAATGGAGAAACCCTAAGTTACAGATCTGCAGCGAGGGAAAAGGAATACCTGAGAATGGAAGAGACGGCGGCGGAGTAATCTGGACGCGGTTCAGGTTGATGTAGCGGCCTGGTCGACGACGGCGACGAGCTCGAGAACAGCGGAGAAGCTTCGGGCGACGGAGGAAGAAGATGAGCGAAAGGAAGAAAGGCAGAGATGCAGCGGTATTTATAAAGGTTGAGAGACGAAACGGCAAGCGCGGGATTCGAGGAAGTCACAGATTGGATAAAAGATTCTCTTGTCGCCTCGATTTTCGGGATGGCCTTTAAACAAAGGTAACAAAACGGTTGTGCGCAATAAATGTGGAGGTGATGTCATGATCGAATCAAATGATTTCCAGGGATGACGTCATAGCCGGTTTACAAAACAGAGAAGATATAGGAAGGAAGTTTATGCAAGGTTTAGAAGACTGACATGAACAAGTTCAAATCATTCTGGGGCCTAATGTCAGGAATATTACTAGCAGGTATAAACCGGCAAGGGAGATCCGGATTATGGTAATGTAGCTGTGTAACTAAAAACTCAGTAGAGGTTACGCCCCATGAAGGCTTAGGGCCCATGTGTAAAGGTTACGGTTTGTAAACCGTCCTATCATGTAACTTGAGACACAAGGAAGAAAGAGTAGAGACTGAGGCGGACACAATTATGAGCCGGCCTCGGGACTCTGTAAACCAGACCGGGCGTTGCCTCCTATATAAAGGGACGACCCGGCGACGGTTCAAGGGCAAGAAACAATCCGTCGAGAGACAGGCAAGCAATCTGCTCCCTGTTCATCGACGCCCAAGCAATACCAAACCAAACTAGACGTAGGCTTTTACCTTCATCGAAGGGGCCGAACTAGTATAAACCCTCTGTGTCCTTTGTGTCCTTTTAACCTCTTCAAGCTAACTCGTGCGATGGTTCCATTAGTAAGTCCGTTAAACGGGACATCTGCCATGCTAATTCCATGACAGTAACAGTGGCAAAAGTAACAGTAGTAGTTTTGTAGCAATTTTAACAGCAGTAATAATGAAGCAAGGATCAATATGAAACGAACTTGTAGGCAATGGATCGGTAATGATAGATGTCGATGATATTCATCATGTAGCAGTGATAACCAAGGGTGACACAGAACTAGCTCCAATTCATCAACATAATTTAGGCATGTATTCCGTATATAGTCATACGTGCTTATGGAAAAGAACTTGCATGCCATCTTTTATCCTACCATCCCATGCCAGCGGGGTCCTAATGGAAACTAAGGGATATTAAGACCTCCTTTTGATAGAGAACCGGAAGAAAGCATTAACACTTAGTGAATACATGAACTCCTCAAACAACGGCAATCACCAGAAAGAATCCCAATTATTGTCACCTTGGGGTATGTGGATTGTAACTCGTAATATGTGTCTATAACTTGCAAGATCGGAGCAAGAACACATGTATATTCATGAAAACATAATAGGTTCAGAGCTAAAATCATGGCACTCGGGCCCTAGTGACAAGCATTAAGCATGGCAAAGTCATAGCAACATCAATCTCAGAACATAGTGGATACTAGGGATCAAACCCTAACAAAACGAACTTGATTACATGATAAATCTCATCCAACCTATCACCGTCCAGCAAGCCTACGATGGAATTACTCACACACGACCGTGGGCATCATGAAATTGGTTATGGAGGATGGTTGATGATGACAACGATGACTTCCACTCTCCGGAGCCCCAAACGGACTCCAGATCTGCCCTGCCGATGAAGAATAGGGGTATCGCAAAATGTGATGATTCCTTCTCTCTGAATTTATTCTCCCCGAACATGAATATATGGAGTTGGAGTTGAGGTCGGTGGAGCCTCGTGGTACCCACAAGGTAGGGGGCGCCCCCCCACCCTTTTGGATAGCCGATGGGTCCCCTCTGGTTGAATCTTTCGCCAATATTTTTTATATTTTCCTGAAATAATCTCCGTAAATTTTCAGGTCATTTCGAGAACTTTTATTTCTACACAAAAATAACAACAAGGCAATTCTGCTAAAAATAGCGGCAGTCCGTGTTAGTTCCATTCAAATCATGCGAATTAGAGTCCAAAACAAGGGCAAAAGAGTTTGGAAAAGTAGATACGATGGATCCGTATCAACTCCCCAAGCTTAACCCATTGCTTGTCCTCAAGCAATTCAGTTGACAAACTGAAAGTGATAAATAAAAACTTTTACAAACTCTAATTGATCTTGTTGTTGCAAATATGTAAAGCCAACATTCAGGTTTTCAGCAAAGAGTATGAACTAACCATATTCACAATAACATTTGGGTCTCACATTTACCCATATCAATGACACGATCAATTAGCGAGTAATAATAATAAATATCGGATGACAACACTTTTTCGAAACAATCATGATATAATATGACAAAGTGGTATCTTGCTAGCCTTTTCTGAGACCGCAAAACATAAATGCAGAGAACCCCTAAAGATCAAGGACTGACTAGACATTGTAATTCATGATAAAAGAGATCCAGTCACACTCATACTCAATATCAATTAATAACAAAGCGTACAAATGACAGTGGTGCTCTCTAGCTGGTGCTTTTTATAAGAGGATGATGACTCAACAATAAAAGTAAATATATAGGCCCTTCACAGAGGGAAGCAGGGATTTGCAGAGGTGCTAGAGCTCGAGTTTTTTGAAACAGAGATAAATATAATTTTGAGAGATATGCTTTCATTGTCAACGCAACAACCAAGAGTTCTCAATATCTTCCATGCTACACACATTATAGGTGGTTCCCAAACAGAATGGTAAAGTTTTACTCCCCCTCCACCATCAAACACACTCCACGGCTTATCTGAAACAACAGGTGCCGTCCATACGAACAAAAGTCCAGGGGGAGCTTTGTTTATTTATATTTTGATTTGATTTTGAGCGTGGGACTGGGCATCCCAATTACCAGCCATTTTCTTGTGAATGACAAGCGGAGTCCACTTATTGTGAGAATAACCCACCTAGCATGGAAGATACTAACAATCCCCCGTCGCTACATGAGCGATTCGGGCATACAAAACAGAATTTTATTTGAAGGTTTAGAGTTTGGCACATGCAAATTTACATGGAATGTCAGGTAAATACCGCATATAGGTAGGTATGGTGGACCCATATGGAACCACTTTGGGTTTATGGAAGTGGGTGCACAAGCAGTATTCCCGCCTAGTACAATGTGCAGGCTAGCAAAAGATTGAGGAGCGACCAGCTAGAGAGCGACAACGGTCATGAACATTCTTTGAGATTAATCAACATTGAATACAGGCATGAGTAGGATATAAATCATCATGAACATAAATATCGTGGAGGCTATGTTGATTTTGTTTCAACTACATGTGTGAACATGTGCCAAGTCAAGCCACTTGAATAATTCAAAGAAGGATACCATCCTATCATACTTCATCACAATCATTTTAAAAGCATGTAGGCACGCAAGGTAAACCATTATAAACTCCTAGCACATGAAGCATGGCATGAGTAACTATAATCTCTAATTGTCATGGCAAACATGTCTCATTCATAATAGGATGAATCAAGCATGATGAGCTAATCATATTTACAAAAACAAAATAGGTCGAGTTCATACCAGCTTTTCCTCATCTAAATCATTTCATCATATATCGTCATTATTTCCTTTTACTTGCATGACCGAACGGTGTGAATAATAATAAGTGTGCATGTGCATTGGACTAAGCTGAATCTGCGAACATTTGTTCAAAGGAGAAGACAAGGTAACACTACAAACAAAAGACACATCCGTGACATTTTGGGCCGAATGAATTTTTTTTGTCATACTTATGACACTTCTATGACGATAATTGTGACAAAACCCGGTATCATCATAGATGTGGTAGGGTCCTACTTCTATAACAAAAAATCATGATAGAAAATGGGCTTTTTGTCCTGGGCGGGTCGGAGACGCATCTGGATGACATACTTTGGGTCGTCCATGACGGAAAAAACCATAGTAGAAGCAAGGGCGAGGAAAATATCGGGGTGTTCCCGGTTACGGTGGGTATCGGGGCCGAGCGATGCGCGTTTCTCTCATACACGCACGTGCGTGGGTGTGAGGCGTTGGACCCTAACTGAACCCGAGTGAGGCGTTGGGCTCTAACTGAACCCGAGCGATTGCACTGCAGGCTACGTGTTACTGAACCCGAGCGATCGATCATGGTTGTTAACTAAACCCGATCGAGCGATTCCTTCGCTAGTGCTGCCAACTGAATCCGATCGATGCTACCTCTGGATGAATAGTGAGTGTTGCTAGGGGGGTTGGATGAACAGTTCACGGTGGGGTGGATGAACATGACCCCGTGGTGTTTCCGCTGGATGAACAGGACCCCGATCGATCGAGCCGGTTGGGGCTGGATGAACAGGACCGCGTGGAGGGCTTGATGAATAGGACCACCCCGTGGAGGGCTGGATGAACAGTAGATGGTGGAGGGCTGTATGAACAGTAGCCAGTGGAGGGGTGGTTGAACAGGCACTACTAGGAAAAGGCCTACTAATGGCGCACCTATTTTGGCCATTAATGGCGCATTAGTGGTGCGCCATTAGTGCCACACCATTAGTATATTTTACTAATGGCGCATTAGTGGTGCGCCATTAGTGCCACACCATTAGTATATTTTACTAATGGCGCATTAGTGGTGCGCCATTAGTATCTGGTATACTAATGGCGCACCACAGATGCGCCATTAGTATATACCACGGTGCGCCATTCGTATGCCTCCCAGGGGGCCATATATACCCAGGTGCTTTGGCATACTAATGGCGCACTTTTGGTTGATGCGCCATTAGTATCCTTTGGCATACTAATGGCGCACTATCATGTGATGCGCCATTAGTATGAATATTAGGTTTTTTATTTATTTATTAATTTTCTGTTTTTTGCACAGGTTACAAAATGTATTATTGGACAGAATATAGACAGCACCAGCACACATAAACAACAGATTCATCGAATACAATAGAAGATTGGTCTCTGAATACAATTCATCATATTAGTCTCTGAATACAATTCATCATATTAGTCTCCAAATTGAAAAGACCGAACAAAGATAGAACATTATATTACAAGTCTCGAGACCGCGAGTAGTGAGTTTGTCTTCACATTACAAGTCGATATCGATCATCTAAACTACCATCACATAGAAGAGAGCTGCGGTCATCACGATGAGCATCATCACGATGAAACTCGTCTTCATCCGGTTCCTCCAACGCTCCCTCCCCTCTCCCGCTAGATAGCGGGCGTATCTAGATTCCGCCTCGGCCCTAGTGGTGTACCCCTTGTAACTGTTACTGCTGAATCGGTGAACCTGTCTCCGACACTCCTCCCAGTCGTCGTAGACTCCGGGAACCTTACCGTTGTACACGACATACGACGGCATCTCTATGCACTAGCCAAACGAAACGTTAGTACCAATTCACAGACAATACATAAGCAATATATAAGTATGCAACAGAACGATCGGAATAGAAAAGCAAGACATTAATAGCATTGATTACATCTAAGTTGAACGACAGTCGAAACCAAAGAGACATACTACAAGTTCATTAAAGTTTAATTACAACATGAGCCAATCGATGTTTCAGAACTAGACACAGCATCACTACTTTCGACTCGACTCAAGGGACCGGAGCGTGGATGAAGCCGCCGTCTATCGTGGGAGTCATGAAATCACGGGCGTTGTCAGCCTGCATTTGTAGCATTATGTCGATGTCACTGTTGGACGGTTGATTTTTGAGGTAGAACTGCCCCGAGGTACGAAGGACATCTTGATGGATGATTTCCGCAAACTCCGACTGGATGCGAAAGAATTCTTGTCTGATGTCCGCGTCCTGGATTGCCGACACGCTCGCGGCCCAATCTTTGAGTTTACTCGGTAGCAGAAGTTGATGATGGTCCCGTACGACCGCCCGCATGTGATGGATGGCGTAGTAGGCACCCTTTTGACCGCCAGGCGGCTGCTTGACGCAGCAGAACGTCGTATTGTGGGAGAACACGTGCTTGTCGTACTTATGAATAGGCCTGGTGAAGGTGCCTCCAGATTTGGCGTAGCCGGGGAGAACATCATCAAGAACCTTCTTGACATTTGTGTAGTCTACGTTCGACTGGCGGTCCGAGTCGAAATACGTGGCCATGGAATATTTGGGGCTTAGGAGGATTAGCGTGCAATGTGTGTCACGGCAGAAAACATGGAATGTTAAAAGAAAAACGATCGAAATCTAAGAATTCATATGTTACGGGGCGGTTGAGGGGGAGGACATACTCGGGAAAGTAAGGCACGAGGAAGTTATCCTTATCTCAGTTTGCCAGAATGACGCCTTCGAGGTAAGAACTCGCGACTTGTCGGTCCCCAGCGCTGCCCAAGATCTTGGCATGCATGTAGAAGGGGTCGACTATCACGATGTCTGGGGTCTTGTCGCGAATGATCCGCATCTCCATACTCAGTGAAAATAGCCGAACGAAGGTGTAGTGCAGCGGATGAAGGTTCAACATAGCGTGGATGTCATCAAACCGCAGGACGATCGTACCCCCGATGGAGTTATCCACAAAGCCCTTGCCCTCTGGCACCTTGGCCGCGAAAACTGGGTATGCCACATCCTTCTCTCTGAGACGCCGCTTCTCCAAAGAAAGAACATTGTCATGCAGACTCCGCATAGCACCGATTGCAGCATCGAGCATATTTGTCGGTAGCATCGGCCTACCCGCCACATGCACCCTCCTCATTAGATCCTCAGGTGAAGGTGGCACGTCCTGAGCACGAATCGTACTCGATGCCGGCTGGCTCGCACCCTTGTTAGTTTTTCTTTTGCGTGCCTTCTTCTTCTCCTGAATTGGGACCAAGTTCTGCTCACAGACCGCCTTCTTGAGTGTGTTGGGGCTGATAATATTTCGCACCTCGCCTGTTTGAGGCTCGGTGAAGCCGGCAGCTGGAGGCGTCTCCTGAGAGCTAAACGGCAGATGACGCCTGTTGCAACTTGGCTTCTCCGTGGTACTAGCTAGATCGCGCACGTCTTTTGTTGGGTTGGGTTCTTGAGAAGGAGGCCCCATGAAGTCGCCACCGTACCCATGATCGGCAAAGTACTGATCGACGTTGCCAAATGTATCGTCGTCGTCGTTCTGATCCTGTGCCATATGCATGTTTGGATCCAGTGGCATAGGGATGTCAGGCACCGTTGCGGCGGTCTTGCCATGGGGCCGACTTGGCGCCGGCACGACTGGCGGTGCTGTCTTTGGGGTGGTGTCCCCCGCCCACAAACGAATCTGGCTCTTCGGCCAAAGCAGGGGCCAGCTCAGGCAGGCGCTGAGGGTCATCACGTCATCTTCGTCGGCCCCGACGGGTCGAATCGGAGGTAACAACTCGTTGCAGCCTGGCAGCACCCGAACCAGTTGAACCCTAAACAAGTTGGGTGGCATCCTAGTACCGTGGAACACGGGGTTGCCCGGTTGAACGATTTTGCCCTTGGCGACATCGACCAACTCGTTGTTCACGAAGTGCAGGAGAGTGCACGGAACGTCGACAGCGCCCTGCGAAAACATGTAGGGCGTCAGGGATGCCCAGTCAAAGGCAAGGAGATGAAGTCATCGGCCGAGAGAGGCTTAATTAGTTACCGTGATGATGGCGTCGAGCTCGGCTAATGTCGAGGCACCGCCAACGGCGGGCGTGCAGTTGACGGAGGGGCCGCTTGCTGCAGAGGTGCCGGCCGGTGTACACCCGGGTGCATTAAGCTCCAATGCCCGTGCCGGCGTCGGAGACACCAATGCCGCCTCCGCCGGAGACACCAATGGCCCCGCCTGCGCGTTCTGCGAGTTGCTGGTCGTGAAGCTAGGAATCGGGGGCGGCCCCTGTTGGCCGCCCGCAATCCACGCCTGCAACCCCTCGATCAAGGTAGGCACAATGGCGGTGATCGTCGCTCCCAGTTGTTGTTGCACTTGCTCTTGTACAATCTCCGAAATCCGTGGCACCTGTGCCTTGAGTTCTTGAACCTCGCGCGACTGGCTTTCCGAGCTGGTCTTTTTGTCCTTTCGCCCACCAGCGTTATAGTATGACGACCATTTTGTGGACAAGTCTTTGCCGGCCACACGACCAGCTGAAGACGGCTTACTGAGCTTATCCTTTTTATTCATTATATTCAACGCCCTATTTAGAGTGGTGTCTCAAGGGTTGCTCTTAGTCGACCCCGCGCTACTGCTTTCAGTCGCCTACGGAAGGAATGTGAACCATTTAGAATTTTGGCTTCCTTAATTAGAATGCAACCATATGGAGCTAATTACGTGGGGGTGTATTCCTTACCAGAACAAGCTCAAGCGCCCTGGTCTTCGAATCCGTGGTAAGCTCCTTTGTTTTCGGGTCCTTCTTGTACCGGGCCCTGAGAAAGTTCTTGGTCTGCTTGTCACCGTATTTATCAAAGAGGGACAGTAGGCCTTGCTCGGCACGGTCCGCCTCCTCCTTGTCCCATATAGGCTCCGCCACTTTGTAACCGCCGGGACCGAGTGTGTGTTCCCCTAAGTTTAGCTCCCGCATTTATTTCCCCCACTGACTTGATTCGGAGGTTGCGGTGCTTGAGCACTTGATCTTGAAGTTGTTATAGTCATCTTCGGTTATCGAAGGATGTTTCTCCTTGATCTTCTCATAATTCTCACCTTTCTCGATCATTCTCTTCACATTGCTTCTCCAAGTAGACAGGGCCGTGCTCTTCCTCGTGAGGGCAGTATTGTTCACTTTATTCCCTTTGAGGCTTGTGTTTTCAAATTCAGTGGGGAACTTGTATCGGTCGTGCAGCTTCGTGAAGAGGAGGTTGCGCAAATTCCCTCAGTCAGGATGCCTCAGGTTCTTGGTGTTGATCGAGACAATGCTCCGGAGAATGCACCCGAGCTGAAGCGAGTACCCCTTGACTTTTCGTTCGGGCACCGTTGGATTCCCGTCGGAGTCCACTTCAGTAAATTCCTCCTTGACGGTGCGGAGCATGGTCGGGCGCCGGTCCTTCCGTTGCCTCTTCGGTTGGCTGCCATCTGTGCGTGCACTGCCATCATCAGTGGTGGCATCCTCGGCGGCACCATCAGTGGTGGAATCCTCGGCGGCACCATCAGTGGGGTCATCCTCGACGATACCATTAGTGGTCTCAGGATCGGTGGGGAAGGCGGCGTCCTCATACAAGTGAGGTTGTCCCTCCATCTCCTGGGACAGCTCCCAGAATGCCTTGCCGCGCGAACCCCCGGCCTCATCGTTGTTGGCCATGTTTCTCTCTAAATAGGAAAAAAGTTTGGTCAAAAAGTTGGTTATTGTCAGGGAACAAGATCATGGTCTCATCATTTAGGGTTTGTCGACACCGAGGCATCCTAAAAGCTATGCTTTTATCATTGAGGGTTTTTCGACGCCGAGGCACCCTAAAAGCCTAAGCTTTCATCATTTCATTTTTTATCGACACCGAGGCACCCTAAAAGCCAAGGTTTTATAATTTATGGTTTGTCGACACCGAGGCATCCTAAAAGCTAAGCTGGGAAGGAGAATTCTAAGTTGGGCCTAATCACTTGGCTCTATTGCCGCCTATGGTTTAATGCAGCAAGAATAAAGGGGCAGTTGATCCTACTTAATTAACTACTAAGATACCCCGGCCCATGCATTAGTCACAAGTACCCCATATGTCCTATTTTTAGCAAAGTCATGCTAAAATTCACGGAAAATTTCAGCATGACCTTTGCTGAAAATAGGACATATGGAGTACCCGAATTTGCCGAAACGGAAGTTAATCGACATTCCAGCAAACTCAAGGGCCTCTCGGGGTACCTGCAAAATCATCACGACACGATGGTCGGAGACAAAACCCAGCAGTGCAAAGTGGGGAAATCTGCCATGTCTAAACATGGATATTTCCAGTAGGTGATTGGACCAGTGAAGCTATAAGATGTTACAGTACAAACAAATTAAAGCAGCAGCAATAATAACAGGCTTATGTGCATGAACATGAATCTCTATCTATTGTCGCTATGATCTAGTAATAAGAACAAGACATGTCAATTTCAATTTCAATTACCCATCACATAAATCAGATCGACCTTGTTGATTTGATTCACAAATCTACCAAAATATTGTGGCAGTCACTTCCAAGCAAGAAAACACAAAATTCACTGACCAATTTTAATTTTTAAGACAATTGAGCTAAAATCTCAGTGTACTGAAGCTGAAACTAGTTAACTGTATCAAGTATATGTATGAAGATGACATATAGATGAGTTCTTTCATGTGCTTGCAGTTACATCAACAACTTTTTGTGTCTTTTGACAGTACCAAATTGATAAGATCCATTACGAAAGAGAACATATTTTTCAAATAAATCAATGGTCAGAAGTCACATTGGAGACTGTGAAAATACCCAATTAACATGTAGTTTGACTCGGATGGTAAGAATTTTGACTGCAAATAGTTATAACATTTTTTATAATAATAAGTTGAATCATAAACTTTGAATTCAAATATTGCTTGGGTAGTTTTACCCATCAGAAACATTATTGACAGCTTTGCACAGGCAATCAAGATTTAACTAACAACCAATTATCACTGGTTTGGTATGTTGCAACTTGACATGTGGTATGTGATGGCATGCATAATCAAATGTAGTAGCACTTAGGCCGTTAGGCCACAACAACTCCTTTTTCTAATCCAAATGGTCTCTTTGATTGACCAGTTATACCTTTCTTGGATAGGCATCGATGTCATGATCGGTTCCTACAAATATCTTATGAACCTGAGGACAAAACCAAAAACCGCATACATGTTTCTTTCCACGGAGTAAACAACGAATGAGATCACGAGAAGACGCGCTACTAAACCACAACAGTAAACAAAGACGATATGCTGCCTATGGATTAGTAACTGCATGGAGTTAACTGAATTTAATTAACAAACTAGAAAATAGAAAAAACTAGACTGCATGGAGTAGTAGCAAATTCAGTTAACAAACTATGCTGCATTTATTCTAAATAATACTCCAGCAATATAAGGCAAGTGCATTGGAGACCACTGTGAGTTAACTCCATGAAGGACAGGCATTCCTTCAGCCTAGCAGACAGGAATCTGATGGAATGAATTACTGTTGCTACTGAAACCCTCTCTCATGGATTTTTTTGTGGAATCTTGCTACATAGATAATTGCACTGTTGTGATGCTACTGGTGCCTTATGTTAATAATTTCTAATGAAAGCACCAAAACCAGTTGGAATCTGGTTCGGTTGGTAGGGTGATGAACGAGAGAGCTAGCACCAGGTCTTATCACACTTGTGATTTTTTTTTCGTGGTTCCACAAGGTCTCAAGAATTTATTGAATGAGATGCAGGCATTAGCAGCCCCAAATGCCTGGACCAACCGGCAAAGATGTTGTGGTGATTTCGATCCATCATTTCTTTTGTTATTACTCCCTCTGTAAAGAAATATAAGAGCGTTTAGATCACTAAAGCTCTTGTATTTCTTTACAGAGGGAGTATTTAATATTAGCTTGTTTGGATTGAAAAACTTCTTGATTCCTGGAGTTCTTTTTTTGGTAGCTAATGAATGGATCAAGCTTGCAGTTTAATGTAACCACTGCATCTGTCACAAATGGTAGTGAAAGCAAGCTGTAGTGTCCGTTTGTGTACTGTCGTGTTTGTACACATATGCTACAAAGCATGCCACATGACAGAAGAAAATACAAGGAGAAAAACAATGGGGTTTAGCCCAAACCAAGGGCTCATTTCCCCAATCTCAGTCTGTTCCTTTCTAAACCAAACAACAACCACAAACTGCAGTATTTATTTCAGTACTGTTTGTGCATACTCTGCAAACAAACATTGGAGTAGTAACAAGTGAATCTGATAAAGATGGCATAACCACCAGGAATCAGAGGGACAAGCATTCCTTGCAAACAAACATGTGAGTAAATTAACTACAGAGGGAGGGTGTTCAAAAACCTAGCAGACAGGTTTGCATAACTCTACGAAATTCAGTTAACCTAGCAGACAGAGGGAGGGTGGTCTCCAATGCACTTGCCTTATTTAGTTAACAAATTCAGTTAACAAATTCAGTTAACAATCAATGTAAACTTGAACATGCTCTGGAAAAAAGAGAGGATGCGAGAGGAAGGAGGGAGGAGTGGTGGCTACCTGCCTATGGATTGGTCGTCGGCGTAGCTCTAGGCGGCGGCGTTGCTGCTCGACGAAGGTGGCGACGCCGCGGCAGAGGCGAGGGGCTCGTCCGGGGGGGTGGGGAGGCGTCGATGGCGAGGTCGCGGCAGCGCTACGG
>LR738714.1:544088577-544113655 GCA_902687465.1 Secale cereale
GGGGGTGCTCGGCGGCGAGGGGGACCGGATCTGCCGAGGAGGGATAGCGATCGAGATGGAGGGGGGTCGAGATCGAGTGTCCATGAAATTTAAAAACATTCAAGAGTTCAAAAAGTGCCCATGAAATACAATCGAGAAATGAAGGCTACGATTTAAATACAATCGATCTTAGCTAGCTATCTGTTCACAATCTTCTTGCCCTTCTTTTTCGCAAATGGAGTTCCTCGATGGAACGGACGTCCTTTAGGTAGGGTGGTCCTGCTTCTTCTTTTGGTGTATGCTGCTACTTCATCATCGTCGTCATGTTCGATCCTCGGGTCGCCGTACTTGTCGAAGCCTTGCTCATTGGCTACTCCATCCATTCCGATGATCTTCCTTTTGTCTCTCCTCACGACAACACGACTGGGCTTTCACGGGTCGGTAATGAAGAAGCATTGGTCAACTTGGGAAGCCAGTATCCATGGCTCATTTTTCGCGGTGACGTTTGCGCCCGCGGTCTTGGATTTGGTTTCGGGTATAACCATGGTGGTGAAATACCGGTCTTCTTTTATGACGCTCTTGGCCCATCTGACACGGAACATCGGGACCTTCTCTCCAGCGTAGCTCAGCTCCCAGATCTCCTCGATCCTTCCGTAGTATCTGTCCTTGTCGTTACCGGTGTAGGATTCCATTGTTACCCCGGAGTTCTGATAACCATCGCTCTTCATGTCCTTGGCCTCGGTGTAGAATGTGTAGCCGTTGATATCGTACGCCTCATAGGTCATCAGGTTGTGCTCGGCGCCCTGTGACAAGGCGAATATGAGTTGTTCTTCCGCGGAAGAATCCTCGTGTAAAAGGTACGACAGAAGCTTCTGCTTGAACCAACGCGTGAAACATGAGTTGTGCTCTTTGATTATATCTCCGTCTGTCCTCTGTTGGCCTCGGTCATTGTACGTCTTCTCAATAAAGGTTTTGTGCTCTACCACCCAAGGATCGACCATGTCTATGTGTTGTAGCGCGACTAGGTTTGCTCTTTCAAAGTCGGCGAGTCGACCCTCGAAGTCGACATGCATTTCGCGGCGACCCTCACGGTGACCCCATCCAGCAAGACTACCGAGGTGTCTGTTGACGGGAAGACCAACGGGGTTCTCGATGCCTAGATAATTCGTGCAGTAGGAGATGCACTCTTCGGTCAGAAAGCCCCTGGCTATGCTTCCCTCTGGACGTGACATGTTGCGAACGTATCCTTTGATGACACCATTCATCCTTTCGAACGGCATCATGCTGTGCAGGAACGTCGGCCCGAGTTGGATGATATCGTCCACGATATGGACCAGCAGATGCACCATAACGTCGAAGAATGCGGGTGGGAAGTACATCTCAAGCTTGCATAGTATCACCACGATCTCTTCCTGTAGCCTTCTGAGTTGCCTCACGCCAACCGACTTCCAAGAGATGACGTCGAAAAAGTTGCTTAGGCCAAATAGCGTTTCACGGACGTGCGCGTCGATGATCCCACAGATTGCAACTGGAAGTATCTGCGTCATCAACACATGACAGTCGTGAGACTTCATCCCGCTGAACTTCAGCTTCGCTGGGTCTAGGTATCTGCTTATCTTCCCCGCGTAACCGTAAGGAAGTTTTACTCCTACGAGGTAGGTGAAAAACTGCTCGATCTCCTCCTGACTTAGGGTGAAGCACGCGGGAGGGTAGTCATTTCAGGTCTTCTTGGCTTTTTGCCTTTGCGACGACTTTTCGTGTCTTGCTTCGCCTCATCATCATCATCATCATCATATATAGCGTGAAGCTCCTGCCTGATGCCCATTGATTTCAAGTCTGCCCTTGCTTTCGGTCCATCTTTGGTCCTCTCTGGCATGTTGAGCAGGGTACTAAGCAGACTCTCGCACACGTTCTTCGTGATATGCATGGCATCAAGGCTGTGAGGCACACGGTGGATCTTCCAGTACGGCAAGTCCCAGAAAACAGACCTCGTTTTCCATACCTTCAGCAGCGGCTCTGGCGCCTTTCGCTTCTTTCTCGGCTCTGGCGCCTTTTGCTTCTTTCCCGGCAGTGGGCAATCTTTCCAATTTTTCAACAGCTCGTCTATTTCCTCGCCGCTCCTCGTACGCGGGCGTCCTCGGGGTTCGGTTTCACCCTCGAACAGATCCTTGCGTTTTCTCCACATGTCATCGTTGTGAAGCCACCTTCGATGTCCCATGAACACGGTTTTCGAAGACCCGGGATCTCTATCTAGGTGGCGATATGTTGTGTCATCCATGCACCTGACGCATCCAGAAAATCCGTGGACCACCTGCCCCGCGACATATCCGTAACCGAGATAGTCGTGCACCGTCGTGAGCAGCGCGACTCTCATAGGGAAATATTCTTTCTCTGCGGCGTCCCACGTATTGGCTGGCGTTTTCCACAACATGTCAAGCTCCTCTTTCAGCAGCCCCAGATACAGATTGATGTCGTTCCCTAGTTGTTTCGGTCCTTCAATTAGCATACTCATGTGAATGTACTTCCTCTTCATGCACAACCAGGGGGAAGGTTGTACATCCACACAAACACAGACCAGGTGCTATGTGCGCTTCTCTGGCTGCCAAACGGATTGACTCCATCGGTGCTCGCGCCCAGCACGATGTTCCTTGGATCGTTCCCAAATTCTAGGTCTTCGAAGTTCAACGGTTGCCACTGGCTCTCATCCTTAGGGTGACTCAGCATCTTGTCTTTTTTATCTATCTCCGGATCATTTGGGTCATCTTCTCGCTTCTTCTCCTCCCTATCCGCGTGCCAACGCAGGAGCTTTGCTACCTTAGGGTCCGCGAAATACCGCTGCAGACGAGGAGTGATCGGAAAGTACCACACCACTTTTCGAGGAGCTTTCTTCCTCTTCTTGTATCGAGTGACACCGCACACCGGACATATGGTAGACTCCGCATGCTCGTCCCGATAAATGATGCAATTGTTCATGCACACATGGTATTTCACGTGCGGTAAATCCAGAGGACACACGATTTTCTTCGCCTCCTCGAAACTAGTTGGGCACTTGTTCCCCTTGGGAAGACGTTCGTGCCAGAATGACATGTTCTCGTCGAAGCATGCGTCGGTCATTTTGTGTTTTACCTTCATCTCCAGAGCCATGAGCGTTACTTTCAGGCGGGTATCCTCGGGCCTGCATCCTTCATACAATGGAGTAACCGCGTCTAACTCCAGTTGATCCATCTTGGCTTTCTCTCGGGCGGCAGCTCTTGCGTTATCCGTCTGCTTGAGAAGCAGCTCTTGAATATGAGGGTCCTGCACCCAGCCCATCGATGGTCCAGCGTCGTCTGCTCCGCCGGCATCATCATCTTCATGATCATGCCCGACGTCTGCTCCGGCATCTTCCTCATCATCATGTCCTGCATCTTCTACACGATGACTGTGTACAGCATCACCGTCGTGATCATCTCCTGGGGATTCTTCGTCTTCTCGCCTGCCCGAGGCGTGGTGGTTGTCTTGCTGCCCTTCCTCATTTCTTGCCCGGCCCCCATGGACGACTTCGTAGTCATCTTCATCACCTTGCCACCGATAGCCATCCATGAAACCACGCAAGAGCAGGTGCTCCCGCACCTGCCCGGAATCTGGGTCCGCAATAAGGCTCTTCAGCTTGCATCTTCGACACAGACATCTTATCTCCGTCTCGTTCTTTTGAATCATCTCGGCCTTCACGGAGCTCAAAAACCTATTCACGATGCCTTCGGTCATCATGCGGACCATGGTCGCCTGCGGGGTAGAGCAAAACGATATTTTAGAACCAAGAAAAAATTTAGCATGACTTTCCCTAAAAATAGGACCAAAAAGAATGCTTAATGCCAAAATTCTCGCCGAAACGGAAATGAATCAACATTCCGGCAAAATATTGGCAACTATCGCATTTCAAATACCGGTACACCTCCAAACACAAACACATATGCAACACCACAAACATATGCAACACCACGAACATACATAGATCTAGCTAGGCCATAAAAAGTGCATGTGCACATTGTTGTAGGGAGAACAACATAAATATAGCTTCCCCCCTTACTAACCTATCAAAACAAGGTAATTTAACCACTTAATTTGAATGAATCTATGGTGGAAATGAGGTGACAAAGAGGAGGCACCCGAGACAAGGAGGAGGTGGAGAGAATGAAGTGGGGGAGAAAGTGAGTGGGTAGGAGTGGCTGTCCAAAATATCTTGTTGGTGCCCACTTACTAATGGCGCACCACCTCAAAATGCGCCATTAGTAACCCAGGTTACTAATGGCGCACCTTCTAGTGGTGCGCCATTAGTAGTTTTGCAAAAAATAAAAATAAAAAAAACATACTAATGGCGCACTGTCCCAAAGTGGGCCATTACTAGTTTAAACTAGTAATGGCGCACTGTGGAACAGTGCGCCATTAGTAATTTTGCAAAAAAAGAATAAAAAATATATTAAAAAATTTACAGTAGTGGCACACTATGTGAAAGATGCGCCATTACTAGTTACAACTAGTAATGGCGCACTTTGTCTGGATGCGCCATTAATATGTTTGGAAAAGGAAAAAAATGATACTAATGGCGCACCCTGAGCCAGGTGCGCCATTAGTGTATTCAACTCTAATGGTGTACCAGAAGGTGGTGCGCCATTAGGGTCAATCTCATCTGTAGCCCTTTTTCTAGTAGTGAGGAGCCCGTCGAGAGGGCTGGTTGAACAGTAGCCCGTGGAGTAGCGCACGGTGGAGGCTGGATGAACAGGAGCCCGTGGATGAATAGTCGCAGGTGGAGGCTGGAGGATGTCGACGGTGGATGAATAGTAGCCCGTGGAGGCTAGAGGGGGTCGACGGTGGAGATGAACAGTATCCCGTGGAGTCCCGTTTTGCTGTACGCCACACCCCTCCCGATGAACAAGACCCCCGTTTCGACCGTAGCGCTCCAACACAAGTCTGTTTCCTCGGTTTTACGGTACGCCACACCCCTCCCGATCAACAGGACCCCGATTTCGACAGTAGGAGGTCCGTTTCCTCCGTTTTGCGGTACGCCAGACCCCTCCCGATGAACAGGATCCCGTTTCAAACGTGGCTGGTCGAACACAAGGCCATTTCCTCCGTTCTGCGGTACACCAGGCCTCGTTTCCATCGGATGTTCCGTCCAAGCCCTCTCGATGAACACGACGACGCATTCCGTTCCGACCCAGACGGTTGGCTCCCCATGAACACGACAACGACGCTATTTCTCCGTTCCGACCGAGCCATGTACACGAGCACTGGCCGTACGTACGGGCGAGTAGGTGTTCGAGACCCCACCCGTATGTACGTACGTGGACGTATTTACTTTCTTGCACCCTGCCCGCTGTACGTACGTGTACATGTTACGTGCGCGCCTCTACTACGACACGTGCGCGCCTCTATATCGACCAGTATGTACGTACACGTTCGCGACCAGAATGACAACACTACGTACACTTTGACCAGGTGGGTCCCGACTGTCAGGCACTTCCTTGCTTGCGAAGAAGTAGCTGGTGGGTCCTAGGAGTCAGGGGGGGCGAATCATTTTTTTTTTGCCCGGACACACTTCCTTGCGTGCGAAGATGTAGCTGGTGGGTCCCAGCAATCAGGGGAAAACATTTTTTTTCGCGAAATACGGTGGCCCGTCCGGTGGGTCCCGGCTGTTAGGTGGAGGAATAATTATTTTGCGCGTAATAAGGAGGCACTTCCTTGCTGCGGCCGTGGACCCAGCTGTCAGCCTCTCCACGTACAATACTCTTCCGGTGGAAGCCGTTCCTTGACCACGTTGACCACGCCGCGCCGAGAGCACCAGGGCGGTGGTCGACGACAAGGCCTAGGAAGGGGATGACATGGAGCCGGGGAAGACGCGGCAGTGGATGCCCACGCATAGAGGAGTACAAGGATTCACTAGTTCACTGCGGTCTGAGGCTATCGTAGTCACAGAATAACAGGGGGTGTGGGTGAGTAGAGGGATGGCCTGGCCAGCGGTGGGAATAGTAGGGGGGTGGTGAGGCCTCTGCGACAGCACAGCCGGCCACGGGAGGCAGGAGCATGCGGCACGACCGACGCTACTTTGGGCGGCTGGAGCAAGAAGACCAGAGGTTGAAGAAGCACTACGGCCGTTGGATGGACATCGTATGGTCACTTGAGCTATAATCGTACATATTGACTAAGTTGATAAAGCACTCTGTCCCCATCAACTTAGTAGGCCCACAAGTCAGCCTCCCACCAAGGTGGGACCCAACCAGTAGGGGGGAGTATTCATTTTTGTGTGCGTAATAAGGAGGCGCTTCCGGTGGGTCCGAGTTGACAGCGGGGGGAACGTTTTTTTCGCGCAATACGGTGGCCCGTTCGCTGGGTCCCAGTAGTCAGGGGGAATTTTTTTTCATGAAATACGGTGGCCCGTCCGGTGGGTCCCTGCAGTCAGGTGGAGGAATCATTATTTTCTGCGTAATAAGGAGGCACTTCCTTGCTGCCGTTGTGGACCCAGCTGTCAGCCTCTCCATGTACAGTCCATGTCCGATGGAAGCCGTTCCTTGACCACGTTGACCACGCCGCGCTGAGAGCACCAGGGTGGTGGACGACGAGGAGGCCTAGGAAGGGGACGTTGCGGAACCGGGGAAGATGCGGCAGTGGAAGCCCGCGCGGAGAGGAGTACGAGGGTTCACGGGTTCGGCTACGGTGTGAGGTTGCCGTTGCCATGGAATAACAGGGGGTGTGGGTGAGTAGAGGGATGGCCTGGCCAGCGGTGGGAGTAGTAGGGGGCGGTGAGGCCTCCGAGGCATCACAGCCGACCACGGGAGGCAGGAGCACGCGGCATGACCGGCGCTGCTTTGGGCGGCTGGAGCAAGAAGACCAGTGGTTGAAGAAGCACTACGGCCGTTGGATGGACATCGTATGGTCACTACAGCTAGAATCATTTATATTGACTAAGTTGACAAAGCCCTTGGTACGCGTCCACTTAGTAGGCCCATAGGTCAGCCTTTGAAACGGTGCGCCCCAGATGCCAGGGGGAGGAATCATTTTTTGGGCGGCTGAAGCAAGAATATTCGATATTGAAGAAGAAGCACGACATCCGTTGGATGGACATCCAACGGCCACAGCTGCCAAAATCGTGTGCTGTTGAGAAAGCCTTGCATACGCGTCAACTTAGTTTTTCTAGGGGACGCGTCAACTTAGAAGGCCCACAAGTGTGTGGCAGAGAACATATAGCCCATTTGCGATTTGTAAGAATGTACAGCCCATTTTTAAATTCTAATGGAATTTACTACTGCCCATTTACAGTTCGTTAAAAGTACAGCCCATTTTTTAGCTAGGACAACGATTAATAGTTTCAACTAACCGCTCAAAACAGAATTTAGAAAAATTCCCACATTTTTATGGGATCCGAATTATTTTTATCCGAAATTTCTAGTCAGATTAAATATAATTTTAAAATAAAGTTGTATTACGTTAAAATCCAATGGAATATTGCGCGCGCAACCAGTAATGAAATTAAAATTTTCAAATTCCGAAAATAATATATTTTTTAAACTAATTACGCGTTTGGTGCATTTTTTATAGTTACTGCCCAGTTATTATAATTACATCCCATTTATTATTTCTTAAAGTCCATTTTCTTGTTAAGCCTAATGCATACCTCCTAGGAAAGTTTGCAGCCTAGCGGGGCGGAGAATCACAAGTTGAACCGGATATTGTGTACATCTATCGGCCCAATTGCATTGCTGATGTTGAAAAAAAAGGCATGTGTAGTACAGTACAACCTAACATGGCTACTCAGCCCACATTCAGCGACGCCGGAAAGGCCCAAACAAGGCTTCTGTACAACTTTTTGAAGTCACTAAGCTCAATTTAATAACTTAAGAAAAAAGTTAGATTACAGTGAAACCTAATTAAAAGCTATCACGAGCAAAGAAATAATTCAACGGGTCCCACTTGTGCATGTGTGCGTGTGTGCGTGTGTGTGTGTGTGTGTGTGTGTGTGTGTGTGTGTGTGAGAGAGAGAGAGAGAGAGAGAGAGACCCATTGGTCGATGCTCGTAAATACATCTTTCAGCCATATGCATTGTTGATGCTCAGTAAAAACTTATATAGTTGACACAATCATATAGAACATCATAGCACACTGAACTTGCATACAAAAATTTCACGCAGGCGGCACAATCAGGATGGAAGCAGTGGATCGCTACGGGTAGGGCTATGTTGAAACCAACGAACTCGTACATAACGGTACATCGTATTTATCAATGACAGGGAAATATCTTGAATGTTGTGCAAAGAAAACAGATAGAGAACACAATAAGTTCTGCTAGCACATTAAGTTGAAGTACAGCCCTTTCTAAAAAAAGTTCAGGTACAAAATTAGAACAGGTCATAATCAAATGTACTGGCACATCAGTGCTTCACACCCATAGCTCAAATTTAACTAGTATCTAACATGATTCAGTTGTTACCTCAAATTAGAGCACATCCAGGCAGCCAGCCCTGCCTCTTATCCCAAAGAAACAGTGGCCTCCGCCGCGTTATGGAATAGGCCATGTGCCATCCATCGTTCCAAGCAACACGGGGAAAGTCTGACGTTGACTCCTATAATGGACGTCATCGACGGACCCTGGCACCAGCGGCGGCGGCAAGACTTCGATTGATAGATTGACCACTTCTTCGACATGCACGAACACTCGATATAGGTACATCCCTAACGTGGTCCGCGGCGGCCTTGGTGGCGATGAATAGTACAACCTCGGTTCCTGCACCGTTATCTCAACACCAATCACCTTCGGTATGGTCGACGGCTTCTTCATCCATGCCATAACCGTCAGAGCCCAGCTGTCTGGAGGAACAAACATACTTACGAGCTCACCTCCAAGGTCGTTGATAAGCTCATTCATGGACTCGCTGTTCCAAGCACGTCGAGGCATGATGTGGAAGGTAATCTTTGTTAAAAACTCAAGCTTTGAGGGCACCGAGCCCCATCCTGGGTGCCACCGATCAATGCTCACCAGCGCGCCATCACAGAACAAACGCCGGGAAGATTCGAACACATGACTGCAGTCGAAAGTTTTCTGGAACCTGACGAAGAAATCAGCCGGTGGTGGACAGACTTCGAAGAGCAAGTCACTTATTTGGATGATGTGCACAATGCTAAGAGCTTTGACAAGGTCGTCCGGCGAGACTAGAGGCCGGTCGCCGTTGATGGTTACCATCAGCACTTTGTCGGCAAACTGGTCGTCAAGCGCCGCCATGCCACTGTTGAGCGATAGCACGCAGCGACCGAAGGCAGGACGGACCTCAGGATCTCCGGCTCGGAGATCCGCGTTGACCGACGACATGATACTCAGCTTGAGTACAGGCAGTACAGGAGGGGGATTTGGGGGAAGTGGAGTAGGAATCGAGATTCCAGAGGTGGGTGAGGGGCGGGAGATTGGGGATGAAAAGGTAGCTTGAATTTCGAACACGCGCCAATATGCTCTCGGCGCGCAAGCGCACGAAAACACCGGTGGCGCCCACATGTCGGCCTAAGAGTCCTTATTCTTTCTTTTTTGGAGAGCCCGGCATTTTTTTAGGATCTTTTGAGAGGCCGGCCTGAGAGTCATAATTGACCCATTTGGCATTGCATTACTACTTGGGCCATATTCAACGACACCTCACTGGCCCAAACAAGTGTACATCATCGAAAAGACATTGAGCTCAAATTATATAACTTGAAAAAAGGAGATACACTCTAAACACTGGAGAATGGTGATGCCCTCATTTAGCCCACCAGTAGTTCGAGACAACAAACAGTTTGAAACAACGATATATACAACATTCAAACACTGACTAGTGACTACTACTGACATAAACAGCAAGACATGATTGTTCATAAGAAGTCTTGCTACACCACCAAAACACACCCATATGTAGCACTCAGACTCTCGTGATCCAGACGAGAATGACATTCTAAACAGAGCCAACTATTACATAGTAAGAGTGACATAGACGTGGATGAGCAAATGACAAGGAATATGCATAACAAAAGAAAGAACTACCCATCGAGAACAAGCAGCAAAGACAACAAAGTCATTCGAAGAGATGATCCAACACCATCATAATTTGCAGCCCCGCTTCTGCGACCAATGATCCGGAGACACCAGTACTCCACCCTTTCGACGCAACGGCCCAATTACCTATCAACCTGAAGGCTTGAACCACATCACTGCCTGTCGTGATTGAGACATCCAAGGATCAATGTTAATCCGGATGCCTTTGTCATTCTCACATTCTTTTGGCTGTAGGTTGTACCGTTGAAAATCAGGGGAGTTTGCTCCCAAACTCCTAGGGCACGTCGTGTAGACACAATTTTCCATAGCAAACAGAGCCTCTCTACCATGAAGGTCCTTGCCAACGGTGATCTCCTGGTTAATCGGATAATTGAGTCCGAGAAACAGAGAGTGTGAACCAAGGATGTTTACCCGCCTCTAACTAAAAAATCCCGAAGGCCCCAACAAGCTGGTATCCTGCTCATAGACGTAACAGCCAATGTCCGGATACTCACGTATTTCATGGTGCTTGTATACAGTGGGTTTTTTGCAATATAACTTTTCCGGCTCATATGTCTGAATGATCATCAGTCTTTTGCCGTCGTCTGATCGAGCGAGGAACCAGTTGTGCTTCCCTGTTTTTGGAAAAGGTGGTGTGATTACAAAGGGCAATAATTGTAGGGACACTGCATCATATCAAAAAGGACATGCATTGTTCATGTAAGATCAGCATTGTTCAGAGTATGAGTAGGATAATGCAAGAAACAGCATTGATATGTCCCTGTTGGAACTGGGAGGAAAATATAGGGAAATGTATAGTGGGTTCGAAAATATAGAAGTGCCATGCATGGTTATATTCATGTTATCTCGCAATCGATTCTTCACAGGAAACTACCATGTCATGCATGTTATGGAATCATGTTATGTCCTCACAAACAAATTCTTCAAGGTAACTAACAGACCATGCATTGTTATATACTCGTGTTCTGTGGGCAAAATTTTTGTGAGGATATTATTCTAGCCATTGATTGCTGAAGGACGACTATAGGTATGTACACATGGTAAGCATTACAGGATTTCACTACTTCCAAATATAGAGTTCTCCGTATGCACATTTACTTCCCTAATGTATGGTTAGATGAAACCAACAGTGTGGTGCATGTTTCTACATCATGAAAATGAGGAAACTAACATGGCCATTGATACACACTCATATTTAGTAGTAGTATATAGATTACTGTAAAATAAGGAGAATATCCATATATTCCTAACCACGTGATTATTCAGGGGTATAAATTGGCTGTAATGACATGATCACAATCGCATGAATTAACTCATTCCAAATATAGCTGATTTACGGCGTCTCTAATACATTGCCATAGTCCTACTCAAATTCTGCTCAAACGGGGATATGCCAATCATCACAAAAATTTCAAACAGTGTCATGGCGTCATCATTAACATGAGATGGAAACAACTTACACGCTCCGTCCCAGCAATATGTTGTGCCATCTGCTTTGTCGATCGCGTAGATGATGCCATTGTGTTCTATAGCATCATAGAAGTGTGTATCAGCCTTGATGATGATCCACTGCGAGTTGAGTTGTCTCCAGCTAAAGAAGTCACTGGCGTAAAGATAGGCGAGTCCGCGGTCAAACAAGGCAATTAGCTTGAAGTCTGCGTAATACGCATGTCGTGTGGTCACTTGGCAGATTACAATATTCTGCAAAACAAGGTCCATCCAACTGACGTGGTAATCTAGATGACTAGGACCGCGATGGTAAAACTCTATATAATCTTACGGAGGAAGGATAATCTCATGGGAGGTCTGGAAGTTCATGAGCACCAACTTTTTACCATCTTCTCTGAAGGCAGCCACCGAGTGGGAGTTCATGCCGACCCAGTACATACCTGGTAAGAAGTTTCGGGCGATGGTGATCGGATCGAAGTCAAGGGAAATGATATACGGCGACCCACTACATACCTGTAAATAAGTTTCGGCTAATGGAGATAGGATTGAAGTCGAGGGGCATCATGTGCGCCTCCGTATCATGGTGAGCCAATTTCGCAAGACCAGATAGCAGCAAGCAGGGTGTCTTGAAAAGCTTTGGCCTTGCTTCGATGATGGTCGTGTGCATGCCCCTCGAGCATGCAGCCAGCCACAGGGCGCTCAACATATCCATACACGAACAATAGAGGTCGAGGACGTCACTGGGGAGATTTCTCCAATCGCGGCTCAAATGGATCATGCGCGGTTTGCGTTCGGCCATTGTGGAGTATGTAAGGTGGGGTTTTGGGGGGCTTGATTTACGGGGGAGAAGGCTGTCGGTGCTGGAGCGGCTAGCGAGGGAATAGTGGTACTGGGGCAGGCGAGCGAGGCGAGGGTATGCGGGGGCACAGTGAGATAATGAAGAGTGACCTCAAGATCTCCGGCGAGACGGAGATGGAGAAGGAGTGGTGCTAGGGGAGAGGGAGACGGGGCGAGGCATGCTATACAGCGGTGGTAATAGTGACTGCACAGTGCATAAGGTGAGGCTGGCTTTGGTAACCCAGACACGCCACCTGGACTGGTGTCACCTCGGGCGCAGGGTCTTGTCACTTCACTTTGAGGACCGGATGAATAATAGTATTTTGACCATCAAGTGTACCATAGTTGTACTACTACTGCTAGTAGGAGTAGTAGGAACATGAGTAGTAATCCCATGCTAGCATGCCTCTGGGTTGACTTCATCCTCGAGGTATCATCCATATTGCGAGCAGAACCAAATTCTCGTTTGCATAGGTCCCACCTGTCAGGAGGGGTGAAGAAATAAAAAGGAATCATAAAATGTCTCGCCACGGCGATTCGAAAGAGTGACCTCAACTAGCCAGTGGCACATGTAGCGCTAGAAGGATGGGCACGTATAGGGACAGGCCCCACTCCTCAGCCTACCCACGTAGCCTTTTCGTTTAGTCTACCTAGCCGTCTAATCAACTGCCTACAGGCCACTTCTACCATTTACTTCTCCATCGGGAACCGATTTTCCTCGGCTTCTTCACTACTCATTGATCTTCATTTGCATCCAAACCACACTGCATTCACATTGTTTTAACCTCTTCACATCCTCCTGGAGTAATTCCGAAGCCCCTATAAATAATCATCTTCTTCGGTTAGACTAGCCATCTAATCCTAATTCTCCAAAGCATAGCCCTCCGGTCCAGCGGTTCCAAATGGCGAAACAGATCGAGATGCAGGTTTTTAGCATCCAACATGTCCTCGTCGAAGGCTTGTTGAGCATAGTTGTGCTACTTCTCGAGCTTGCGTTGTATTCCCTCGAAGAGGAAAGGGTGATTCAGCACAGTAGTGTAAGTATTTCCCTCAGTTTTTGAGAACCAAGGTATCAATCCAATAGGAGACCAAGTGTGAGTCCCTCGCACCTGCACAAACTTATAAGAACTTCGCAGCCAACGCGATAAGGGGCTGTCGATCCCTTTACGGTCACTTATGAAAGTGAGATCTGATAGATAGGATAGTATAATATTTTTGGTATTTTTGATATAAGAATAGAAAGTAAATAAAGCAAAGCAAAGTAGATGGAAGATTAATATGTTGAGAATAGACCCCGGTGCCATAGGTTTCACTAGTGGCTTCTCTCATGATAGCAGAATTCTACGGTGGGTGAACAAATTACTGTCGAGCAATTGATAGAAAAGTCCATAGTTATAAGAATATCTAGGCATCACGTCCGTGACAAGTAGACCGAAATTATTCTGCATCTACTACTATTAGTCCACACATCGACCGCTATCCAGCATGCATCTAGAGTTTTAAGTTCATAAGAATAGGGTAATGCTTTAAGCAAGATGACATGATGTAGAGGGATAAACTCAAGCAATATAATATAAACCCCATCTTTTTATCCTCGATGGCAACAATACAATACATGCCTTGCTGCCCCTGCTGTCACTGGGAAAGGACATCGCAAGATTGAACCCAAAGCCAAGCACTTCTCCCATTGCAAGAACTATATATCTAGTAGGCCAAACCAAACCAATAATTCGAAGAGACTTGCAAGGATATTATAATCATACATAAAAGATTTCAGAAAAGAATCAAATATTGTTTATAGATAATCTTGATCATAAACCCACAATTCATGGGATGTCGACAAACACACTGCAAAAAGATTACATCGAATAGATCTCCTCGAAGATCGAGGAGAACTTTGTATTGAGATCCAAAAAGAGAGAAGAAGCCATCTAGCTAATAACTATGGACCCGAAGATCTGTGGTAAACTACTCGCAACTCATTGGTGAGGCTATGGTGTTGATGTAGAAGCACTCCATGGTAGATCCCCCCTCCGGCGGAGCTCCGGAACAGGCCCCAAGATGGGTTCTCACCGGAACAGAAGGTTGCGGCGGTGGTATTAGGGTTTTCTCTGTTGCCTCGATGTTTTCAGGGTACATGGATATATATAGGAGGAAGGAGGGCATCGGGTGAGCCAGAGGGGGCCCACGAGGGTGGGGGCGCGCCCTGGACCCTCGTGGCCACCTCCTTCATTCCCTCGCGTGTACTCCAAGTCTTCTAGGTAGATACGGTTCCAAAAATAACTCTCCCGAAGGTTTCATTCCATTTGGACTCCATTTGATATTCCTTTTCTGTGAAACCCTAAAATAGGCAAAAAAAAAAACAGCAATTTGCACTGGGCCTTGGGTTAGTAGGTTAGTCACAAAAATAATATAGAAGTGTATAATAAAGCCCATTAAACATCCAAAATAGAATATATAATAGCATGGAACAATAAAAAATTATAGATACGTTGGAGACGTATCAAGCATCCCCAAGCTTAATTCCTACTCCTCCTCGAGTAAGTAAATGATAAAAATAGAATTTTTATGTGGAATTATAACTAACATAATTCTCAATGTAATTCTCTTTGTTGTGGCATGAATGTTCAGATCCAAAAGATTCAAGATAAAAGTTCATATTGACATAAAAATAATAATACGTCAAGCATACTAACAAAGCAATCATGTCTTCTCAAAATAATATGGCCAAAGAAAGTTCATCCCTACAAAATCATATAGTTAGGTTATGCTCCATCTTCGTCACACAAAATATTCCAATCATGCACAACCCCGGTTTCAGCCAAGCACTTGTTTCATACTTTAATTTTTTTCAGACTCTTTCAACTTTCACGCAATACATGAGCGTGAGCCATGGACATAGCACTATGTGGAATAGAGTGGTGGTTGTGGAGAAGACAAAAAGAGGAAGATGGTCTCACATTAACTAGGCGTATCAATGGTCTATGGAGATGCCCATCAATAGATATCAATGTGAGTGAGTAGGGATTGCCATGCAACGGATACACTAGATCTATAAATGTATGAAAGCTCAACAAAAGAAACTAAGTGGGTGTGCATCCAACTTGCTTGCTCATGACATAGGGCATTTGTGGAAGCCCATCGTTGGAATATACAAGCCAAGTTCTATAATGAAAATTCCCACTAGCATATGAAAGTGAATAGACAAGAGACTCTCTATCATGAAGATCATGGTGCTACTTTGAAACACAAGTGTGGAAAAAGATAGTAGCATTGTCCCTTTTTTTTCTTTTCTTTTCTTTTTTTATTTTTTCTTTCATTTTTTTTTTCTTTTTTTCTTTTTTTGGGCCTTTCTTTTTTTCTTTGGCCTTTCCTTCTTTTTTTTCCTTTTTTTTCTTTGGGGCAATGCTCTAATAATGATGACCATCACACTTATATTGATTTACAACTCGATATTACAACTCGATACTAGAACAAAGTATGACTCTATATGAATGCCTCCGGCGGTGTGCTGGGATGTGCAATGAATCAAGAGTGACATGTACGAAAAATTATGCATGGTGGCCTAGCCACAAATACGATGTCAACTACATGATCATGCATGGCAATATGACAATGATGAAGTGTGTCATAAAAAAACGTAACGGTGGAAAGTTGCATGGCAATATATCTCGGAATGGCTATGAAAATGCCATGATAGGTAGGTATGGTGGCTGTTTTGAGGAAGGTATATGGTGGGTGTATGGTACCGGCGAAAGTTGCGCGGTACGAGAGAGGCTAGAAATGGTGGAAGGGTGAGAGTGCGTATAATCCATGGACTCAACATTAGTCATAAAGAACTCACATACTTATTGCAAAAATCTACAAGTCATCAAAACAAAGTACTACACGCATGCTCCTAGGGGGAAGGTTGGTAAGAGTTAACCATCGCGCGCCCCTGACCTCCACACAAAGGATGATACTCAATGAAATACCGCATGCTTCAAATTTGTCACACAACGGTTACCATACGTGCATGCTACGGGACTTGCAAACCTCAACACAAGTATTTCTCAAATTCACAACTACTCTACTAGCATGAATCTAATATCACCATCCTCATATCTCAAAACAATCATCAAGTATCAAACTTCTCATAGTATTCAATGCACTTTTATGTGAAAGATTTTACTATACCCATCTTGGATGCCTATCATATTAGGACTAGTTTTATAACCAAAGGACATTACCATGCTGTTATAAAAGACTCTCAAATAGATATAAGTCAAGCACGAGATATCAACAAGTTATACAAAATAAAACCACCACCGTGCTCTAAAAGATATAAGTGAAGCACTAGAGCAAGACTATCTAGCTCAAAAGATATAAGTGAAGCACAAAGAGTATTCTAATAAATTATAAACCATATTTATCTCTCTCAAAAGTTGTGTCCAGCAAGGATGATTGTGGCAAACTAAAAAGCACAGACTCAAATCATACATGACGCTCCAAGCAAAACACATATCATCTAGTGAATAAAAATATAGTCTCAAGTATAGTTACCGATAGATGAAGACGAAAGAGGGAATGCCTTCCCGGGGCATCCCCAAGCTTAGGCTTTTGGTTGTCCTTGAATTTTACCTTGGGGTGCCTTGGGCATCCCCAAGCTTAGGCTCTTGCCACTCTTTGTTCCATAGTCCATCAAAGCCATACTCAAAACTTGAAAACTTCACAACACAAAACTTAGCCAAAAATCTCGTGAGCTCCGTTAGTATAAGAAAACAAACCACAACTCAAAGGTACTGTAATAAACCCATTCTTTGTTTATATTGGTGTTAAACCTACTGTATTCCAACTTTTCTATGATTCATACCCTCCAATACTACTCATAGATGCATCAAAATAAGCAAGCAACACACGAAAAACAAAATCTATCAAAAACAGAACAGTCTGTAGTAATCTGTAACTTTCGAATACTTCTGTAACTCCAAAAAATTGAAATAAATTGGTAATCGTGAGGAATTTTTCTATAAATTATCTAAAAAAAGAATCAACTAAATAGCACTCTCCAGTAAAAAAATCACAGCCAAACTCGTGAGCGCTAAAGTTTCTGTTTTTTTACAGCATGATCATATAAACTTCACACAAGTCTTCCCAAAGGTTCTACTTGGAACAAACACTAATTAAAACACAAAACCACATCTAAACAGAAGCTAGATGCAATATTTATTCCTAAACATAAGCAAAAACAAAGAAAATAAAATTGGGTTTCCTCCCAACAAGCGTTATCGTTTAACGCCCCTAGCTAGGCACGATAAAAGAATAGATCTAGGTATTGCCATCTTTGATAGGCAATCCATAAGTGGCTCTCATAATAGATTCATAAGGTAATTTGATTTTCATTTTAGAAAAGTTTTCCATGCCTTTCCTTAACAGAAATTGGAATCTAATATTTCCTTCCTTCATATCAATAATTGCACCAATTGTTCTAAGGAAAAGTCTACCAAGAATAACGGGACATGAAGGATTGCAATCTATATCAAGAACAATGAAATCTACGGGCACATAATTCCTATTGGCAACAATAAGAACATCATTAATCCTTCCCATAGGTTTCTTAATGGTAGAATCGGCAAGATGCAAATTTAAAGAACAATCATCAAGCTCATGGAAACCTAACAAATCACACAAAGTTTTTGGAATTGTAGAAACACTTGCACCCAAATCACACAAAGAAAAGCATTCATGATCTTTAATTTTAATTTTAATAGTAGGTTCCCACTCATCATAAAGCTTTCTAGGGATAGAAACTTCTAATTCAAGTTTTTCATCATAAGATTGCATCACAGCATCAACTATGTGTTTGGTAAAAGCTTTATTTTGATTATAAGCATGCGGAGAATTTAGTACAGATTGTAACAAGGAAATACAATCTATTAAAGAGCAATTATCATAATTGAATCCCTTGAAATCCAAAATAGTTGGTTCATCAATATGTAAAGTTTTAATCTCTTCCATCCCAGTTTTAACAATTTTAGCATCAAGATCTAAAAACTCTGAATCATTGGGACGCCTTTTAACTAAAGTAGGCTCATCTCCAGTCCCATCTTTATCAAGATTCATACTAGAAAACAAGGATCTAATAGGAGACACATCAATAACTTTCAGATCTTCATCTTTTTCATGATAACTAGAAGAACACGCTTTCATAAAGGAATCTTTTTCAGCACGCATTCTAGCGGTTCTTTCTTTGCATTCATCAATGGAAATTCTCATGGCTTTCAGAGACTCATTGATATCATGCTTAGGTGGAATAGATATACGTTTCAAAGAATCAACATCAAGAGTAATTCTATCCATGTTTCTAGCCGATTCATCAATCTTAAGCAATTTTTCTTCAAGCATAGCATTGAAATTCTTTTGCGAATTCATAAACTCTTTAACACTAGTTTCAACTTCAGAGGGCATCTTACCAAAATTTCCATAAGAGTTATTGTAGGAATTACCCTAATTATTAGAGGAATTACTAGGAAAAGGCCTACGATTAAAGTTTCCTCTATAAGCATTGTTACCAAAATTATTCCTACCAACAAAATTCACACCCAAAGATTCATTGTTATTTTCAATCAGTGGGGATAAAGGCATATCATTAGGATCAGAAGAAGCACTCTTAGTTGCAAATAATTTTATAAGTTCATCCATTTTTCCACTCAAAACACTAATCTCTTCAATAGCATGCACTTTTTTACTAGTAGATCTTTCGGTGTGCCATTGAGAATAGTTAACCATAATATTATCTAGGAGTTTGGTAGCTTCTCCTAAGGTAGTTTCCATGAAAGTGCCCCCCGCGGCCGAATCTAAAAGATTTCTAGAAGCAAAATTCAAGCCAGCATAAAAAAAATCTATAATCATCCATAAGTTCAAACCATGTGTAGGACAATTACGTATCATTAATTTCATTCTTTCCCAAGCTAGTGCAACATGCTCATGATCTAGTTGCTTAAAATTCATAATATCATTTCTAAGAGAGATAATCTTAGCGGGTGGAAAATACTTAGAGATAAAAGCATCTTTGCACTTATTCCATCAATCAATACTATTTCTAGGCAAAGAGGAAAACCAAGTTTTAGCACAATCTGTAAGTGAAAACGGAAATAGCATCAATTTAACAATATCATTATCCGTATCCCTCTTATTTTGCATATCACACAAATCAACAAAGTTTTTCAGATGGGTAGCGGCATCTTCACTAGGAAGGCCAGAAAATTGATCTTTCATGACAAGATTCAACAGGGAAGCATTGATCTCACAAGATTCAGCATTGGTAATAGGAGCAATAGGCGTGCTAATAAAATCATTATTGTTGGCATTGGAAAAGTCACACAATTTGGTATTGTTCTGAGCCATAGTGACAAGCATGCAATCCAACACACAAGCAAACAAGAAGCAAGCGAACGGTAAACACACGAAAAAAGAAGGGCGAATAAAACGACAAGGGTGAAGTGGGGGAGAGGAAAACAAGAGGCAAATAATGTAATGCGAAGGATAAGGGTTTGTGATAGGTACTTGGTATATGACTTTTGCGCAAGCCTCCCCGGCAACGGCGCCATAAATTCTTCTTGCTACTTCTCGATCTTGCGTTGTATTCCCTCAAAGAGGAAAGGGTGATGCAACACAGTAGCGTAAGTATTTCCCTCAGTTTTTGAGAACCAAGGTATCAATCCAGTAGGAGACCACGCGCGAGTCCCTTGCACCTGCACAAACAAATAAGAACTTCGCAGCCAACGCGATAAGGGGTTGTCAATCCCTTTACGGTCACTTACGAAAGTGAGATCTGATAGAGAGGATAGTATACTATTTTTGGTATTTTTGATATAAGAACAGAAAGTAAATAAAGCAAAGTAAAGTAGATGGAAGATTATTATGTTGAGAATAGACCCGGGGGCCATAGGTTTCACTAGTGGCTTCTCTCATGATAGCAGAATTGTACGATAGGTGAACAAATTACTGTGGAGCAATTGATAGAAAAGTGCATAGTTATGAGAATATCTAGGCATGATCATTATATATAGGCATCACGTCCGTGACAAGTAGACCAAAACGATTCTGCATCTACTACTATTACTCCACACATCGACCGCTATCCAGCATGCATCTAGAGTATTAAGTTCATAAGAACAGAGTAATGCTTTAAGCAAGATGACATGACGTAGAGGGATAAACTCAAGCAATATGATATAAAACCCATATTTTTATCCTCGATGGCAACAATACAATACGTGCCTTGCTGCCCCTACTGTCATTGGGAAAGGACACCGCAAGATTGAACTTAAAGCCAAGCACTTCTCCCATTGCAAGAACTATTGATCTAGTAGGCCAAACCAAACCAAAAATTCGAAGAGACTTGCAAGGATATTACAATCATACATAAAATATTTCAGAAAAGAATCAAATATTGTTCATAGATAATCTTGATCATAAACCAACAATTCATTGGATCGAGACAAACACACCGCAAAAAGATTACATCGAATAGATCTCCTCGAAGATCGAGGAGAACTTTGTATTGAGATCCAAAAAGAGAGAAGAAGACATCTAGCTAATAAATATGGACCCCGAAGGTTTGTGGTAAACTACTCACAACTCATTGGTGAGGCTATGGTGTTGATGTAGAAGCACTCTGTTGTAGATCCCCCCTCCGGCGGAGCTCCGGAACAGGGCCAAAGATGGGATCTCACAGGAACAAAAGGTTGTGGCGGTGGAATTAGGGTTTTCTCTGTTTCCTCAGTGTTTTTAGGGTACATGAATACATATACGAGGAAGGAGGGCATCGGGGGAGCCAGAGGGGGCCCACGAGGGTGGGGGGCGTGCCCAGGGTAGGGGGCGCGCCCTGGACCCTCGTGGCCACCTCCTTCGTTCCCTCGCTTCTACTCCAACTCTTCTGGGTAGATACGGTTCCAAAAATTAACTCTCCCGAAGGTTTCATTCCGTTTGGACTCCGTTTGATATTCCTTTTCTGCGAAACCTTGAAATAGGCCAAAAAATAGCAATTTGCACTGGGCCTTGGGTTAGTAGGTTAGTCCCAAAAATAATAACAAAGTGTATAATAAAGCCCATTAAACATCCAAAACAGAATATATAATAGCATGGAACAATAAAAAATTATAGATACGTTGGAGACGTATCAAGTTGCCACGGTCACCGACCACCCATGGGTTGTTCGGAAGTGGATCAACAATGTATCCAACTCCCTACAAAAGGTGGAGATGAATGTCATCGGCCTCGACGCAGAGTACATGGAGCGTGCCACTTGGAAGATCCAACGCACCACCCTCCTTTAGCTGTGCCTCGAAGATGATGTTTTTGTGTACCACATCATACACGCGCCCTCCATACCAGGTGAGCTTCACGATTTCTTGTCTGGGAGGACATATAGTTCTGTGGGGCAACCATCACAGGGGACAAACATAAGTTGGAGCCATACAACCTTGATATGAAAAGCATAGCTGACCAACAAACCAGAATAAAAATTGTTGTACAAGATTGTGATAAACCGACAGCATCCCTATTCGACGTAGCAAATTTTGTGCTAGGAACAAATCTTCAGAAGGGTGACGAGACGCTGTCATTAAGGTCATCTGGATGGGAGAATTATCCCTTGACGTACGAGCAGATAAAATATGCTTCCCTCGATGCCCGTGTGAGTTTCGACATAGCTGCAAGGTCCAGAGAGCTTGTTGCGAAGCTGTCTCCCACAGAAAATGAAAACAAGAAGAAGAAGAAGAAGAAGAAGAAGAAGATGTTGCACCAGCAGCAGGGCTTTATGGATGGATGAACTATTTCCTCTCTTGTAAAAAAATATTCCCTCTCTATGTATATTGATATAGATGGACTATTTCGATGGTGTGCATGTCTTTGGAACAAGTAGTAGAGTGGGTCCGCTTGACTATAAGGAACTATTTATCTGCCTAGCTTTCTCTACTACTCCTTCCAGTGATCGGTATGCAATGCATGTGTCCGTAGACATGACAGCTTGTCCATGGAAGGTCAACTACGGCGACCATCATGTTTCATCCACTGCCACTCGCAATTCCCACGACGCCGCTCCAACCCACGGCACCACGTCCCCTGACGTGCGCCTCACCCCTCTCGGCTGCACCGCCCCTCTGCCTTTGTGTGCATGACATGTGGGCCACCTTAAATGCGGCGAGCATCAAGTTTCTACCATAGCCACGCGCGATTCCCACGACGCCGCATGAACCCATGACACCACATGTCCCGCACCATTGAATTTTCATCCAGTGGTTGTGATACATTTCATCCCGGGCATTAATCCTCAGCTGGAGTACTTCTATACTACAGGTAGTACGCACCGGTGTGGCCATCTATGCCTCGTAATGCCCCGACGCCCAGCTGTGGCACCCTCGCCACGGCCACGCCACCACCGGCCGATTCATCTCGAACGAGTGAGTCGCGAACCACACCACCATCATGAGAATGACATGTGGGCCAGCCACATTTAAGGTCGCATGTCATTGACTCATAGGCCGGGCACTAAGCCACTGAAGTTCGGTCCCGTGGACCCCGAGAGGGAAATGTAACTCCGGCAGCAGGCCTTGTGGTGCTCCCGCAGTACGAGCTCGTGCCAAACCCGGAATTTGTTTCTTACTACTACCAACTACTAGTAAGGTACATGTGCATTACACGCATGAGATTCTGGTGGTTTGTGCATTATGCTTCTACATGTGGAGTCTTCTAGATTCAACATGTGGCAGAATCTGGTTGAATGTAGATGATATCCAACGGCCAGTAGTGCTCAGATTTGCCATCTTTGTACCGTCGGATTGCCTTCATCCAACGACCAACTTTCAAAGTTATGGTTTGGTTTGCAGCCTAAGGTTGCCACGCCTAAGCTTAGGCGTGCCACAAGTGTGTTTGGTTGCGTTCTCGTCTCAGCATAGTTGTTCCCTCTTCATGCATGCTCAACTCAACACCCCTCTTCATGTATGCCCTCTTCATGCTTGCTTCTAGTGTATTTGTGCTAATCTAGTGTGGACTCATGCACCCTCCATACACTCTACCAAACACCCAAAAATGGATCGAGAAGGGAACTCTTGGGATCATGCACCCCTCATACACCCTACCAAACACACCAGGCATGTGTTTGGTTCATTGCTACACTTGTGGCTTGGCACACTTTTCTAGCTACATGGTCCACATGTCATAGACTCAACTTCTTGCCAAATCATGCCACACTTGTGGTGGCCATTTTGTTAGCCATATTTTTTGTGGTAAACACACTTTGCCTAAGCTTAGTTGTGGCAAAGATAGTCATGAATGAAGTTCAACCATGGAGTCTTCTAGATTCTACATGTGGCAGAATCTGGTGGAATGTAGATGATATCCAACGGCCAGTAGTGCTCGGATTTGCCATCTTTGTACCGTCGGATTGGCTTCATCCAATGACCAACTTTCAAAGTTATTCACACACTATATATGTGGTATAGATATAGATGTGCCGGCCCGTTGCAATGTATCCAAAGTATATCTGTTTAGTGGAGTGCACTCTAAACACATTATCTATTTAGTTTTCTCTAATTTTTTGTTGCCATGCAACCAAGCCACATAAGCTTCATGGGTGCCCCCCACATCATATTAGTCATACTACATTGACAGAAAAAAGATAAATCACCCAAAACAAGATCTTCCCGTTTTTTGTTCCTACGATGCTGTGACGTGCACGTACCTACTAGTTGCATAGTGGTAGTACTAGTTGGATAGAACAAACTTGGTACTAGTAGGAGTAGAGTAGTACGGAATGCTCCTACTCTATCAATGAGCCCCATGTGATACCAAATTTCTTGGTTTCTGTGCTACAGCTAGATCTTCCCCTCGTTTTTGTTTTCCAACCCGGCTATGGGCGGGGTGTGGTTTGCCAATAGTCGGTTTGCTCAACGGCGGTCCCACATGAATGTGAAAATGCTAGGCAACACGCCTTCCCTAAGCTATGTGTCGTGTCGGACGGGCCGTGGAGTACTCCCGATTCCCGGGAGTGTGTGGGGGAGTGCGACGCGAACGCGGCAGGCCTTTTCCTTTTACTAGCAATGTGCCCATGCGTTGCGACGAATCCAAAGTAGTAGAATAGTAGTACTTGTTCACAAACTTGAAAGAAATCACTCTTGTTTTGATATACTCCTAATATATTACTCCCTCCGTTCCTAAATATTTGACTTTTTAGAGATTTCAAATGGACTATCACATACATATTATATAGACATATTTTGATGTGTAAATTTACTCATTTTGCTCCATATGTAGTCACTTATTGAAATCTCTAGAAAGAAAAATATTTAGGAACATAGGGAGTAGTTTTAACTCAAAATATATTTCCCAGGCTGTTTTGATGAGGTGAGGGAAGGATGTGGTTGCTTTCAAGATAATAAAGGGTTTTCTACAAATTGGTGCAGAGATGTGGGCTATTGTTGGAAAAATGCCACAACTAACCTCACAGCCGTTAGATGCAGATCTAATGGTCAGAAACGACAGATGGCAGACACACCACCATCACCAACTGAGTCTTTTATAGGAGTATATATATTTCTCAGGATGTTTTGATGAGGTGAGGGAAGGATGTTGTTGCTTTCAATATAATAAGGGGTTTTCTACAAATTGGAGCAGAGAAGTGGGCTATTGTTGCAAAAATGCCACAACTTACCTCACAGCCGTTAGATGCAGATCTAATGGTCAGAAACGATGGATGGCAGACATACCACCATCACCAAC
>LR738714.1:544125756-544167650 GCA_902687465.1 Secale cereale
CCATTGTATGTATTCATATGGTTCTGGAACTCGAGTTAACCTTAGGCATATGTGTGAGAGACATTATTATACTTTGAGACATTAGTGGCTGTGGGTGGGCGGAATTAAAGGGGTGGGCGTGTTCGACAGAGAGAGCGTGTGTGTTTATGTGCGAGAGACTTGTAGGATGGGGTAGAAAGACGAATTCTAACCTTGACGGAGGGAGAGAAATACACGAAGTGCGCGTGTGTGATTCCGATGCCCACAGGGAAATGAGATATATATGCGTGTGAGAGAGATTGCACAATTCATTCACATATCACTATCTAGCGATCATGGACGTGCATCGCTTGAACATAAATCAATATCTACTTCATATCGTGGCCAAAGGTACAATATCGATTCAACGGTATAAATATTGGACACTCACATATCATATTTTTTTTCTATTTAAATAAACCTTTTCAGTTGTGCATGCCAAAGTTACAGTGATGTTTCTTCAAACAACCAATGTAGCTATGATGTACATGCACCATTGTTACTCTTGCATTCAAAATCATTAGTCTTGGATGATTTAAGGTTCTATTATGAAGTAATATATGTAATATTCATATATGAATTCAACGGGTACGCATTTTATGAAATAGAGGCTATGTAATCATTGAGGTAACACTTTTAAGTAGCGGACTACAATATCCATTTCTTTTTGTGCGCCTCTACACTAACATGTCAATGCATTATGTTTAAATTAAATAACCAATTGCACTAAATTATCTATTTACACAAGAAATGCATAGGCTGAGCGTTTCATCCATTTTTTGTGAACGTGCCACTACACCCGTACGATTGGCCGTGCCCGTGTGAACGTCCAAGTTATCGGCGCATCATCCCGAGTTATTGTCTTTTTTTCTGGGGTGGACTTCACACCAGCTATTAATTGCTGATGCGTGCCCCGTGTACACGGTCTCGCATGACCTTCCCGCTAGCACGGTCTAAAATTAGTTGAAACTGGATACGAACGATCCCGCGGGCGGCAAAATCGGCCGCCTCCTTCTAAAATTTCCGCCACCTTAGTCTTTAGCATGCGAAATTCCCCTTTTGTCCTTGGTGCACGGAGACCAACAGTTACAATACTGCCATCATCTACATAATAAGTCGGGGCTGCTTTGGTAACTTCTGGTTCCCCCCATTTCCTCTTCCCCTCCGGCAAAAACAACTAACTCCACAGCACCAGAGCATCTCACATCACGCCGTCCATACTTCATCGGCCTTTCTCCCCTCCCCTCTCGAAACCCTGGACTGCTCATCCACCGGCGTACCAGAGCCCATTCACTACCAGCGGCGTCCACCTCGCTGGATCTGCTTCTGCGGCCGCATCTACCCCTCCCACTTCCCCTAGAAACAAGTAGACTGCTCATCCACCACTGTACCACATCCCATTCAGTGCCGGCCTTGTCCACGGCGCCGGATCTTCTTCGCCGGTACTCTCATCAACCGCAGCGCATCTGGAGTGGCTCATTCGTACTCCCCACCGGAGACGCTTCGTCCACACCCCCCTGAGCCGCCCCACCGACGCCCCGGTCGACGGACTCTGATCCTCTTCGCCGACACCTTCCTCAACCCTACCGGAGCCGCTTCACCGACACCATCATCAACCCCACCGGAGTAGCTTCGCCTATACCATTTTCAACCCTATCGGGGCCGCTTTGCCAACTCACAAGTCCATGGCCTCAGATCCGCTTCCTCGCACCCTCATCCAACCTACCGGAGCAGCTTCTGACGCCCCGTCCACGGCCACAGATCCGCATCGTCGACACCATCCTTAACCCCAACCATCGGAGCAGCTTCACCTACGCCCTCATCCACGGCGACAGATCCGCTTCGCCCACACCGTAGTCCACCCTACTGGAGCCGCTCCACAAACACCCTACTCGACGGTTCTAGATCTCCTTACCGGACCCCGACAGCCAGCGTAGGCGTCATCACCCTTGATGTTTCTAACCTTATTCCCACCGTCTGCCAAGATGCCAAGCACCCGCCGTGTCCTAGGTACTTGTCACCTTTAAACCCATCCAGCATCACCTGCCCGATGTACTTCAAATATACTAACATGTCGCTGTTACCTGTTATGCAACTGGCAAAAACTACAAGGACGATGTTTCTTCTAGATCTAACAGCTTGGCCAACCAAGATCCTGGACCAAGGCATTGCTATGATCTTGTAAGCACGTCTCTCTCTCTTGTATTGTTCTATGCCTGCCAGCGTGCTTTGCTAGGATTTTCGACCAGTAATCCCTTTGTGCAGACAATGATTTCTACTACTGGCTGCAAAATTAGATATGTAGATGTCATACATGATCCTACCTCGTACCTCCGTTCCTAAATATAAGTCTTTCTAGAGATTCCACTATAGGCTACATACGGAGAAAAATGAGTGAATCTACACTCGAAAATGCATCTATATCACTAAAAAATACACTTCCGTGATGATACGTGTTTGTCACAGTAGGTCACGTTTTCTGTCATGCATGTACATCCATGACGATTTTATGACAGAATCAAGATAGTCATACCTGTGTTGTCGTAGAAGTGTTCCATGACATTACCAAAATTATCATCACGGAAGTGTCCACTTCCATGACGATAAATCGCGCGTCACAGAAGTGCTTTCGTCAAGGGTGACCGACACGTGGCATCCACCGTAACGGAATGCCGTTAAGCTATTGGGTCCAGTTTTGGATTCGATAACCCGTTAACAGCCTCGACCAATGGGGATTTTCCACGTGTAAAATCATCATTGGCTGGGGGAAACACGTGTCGGCTCACCGTTGGGACAGATGTCATCCACTCATTGGACACAAAGCGCCTATGATGCGTCGACACGTGGCACGGCCCAACAGAGGCCCATTCCTGTGAAAAGGCCGGCCCGTTTGACTTGGTCAAAAGATGGCGGGCCGGCCCACGGCAAGCCTGTTAACGGCCCGTTCGCATGTAGCCCATTTACAGCCCGCTAACCCAGGGCCCATTTACGGCCTATCCGAATTAGGCCCATTAGCGTCATCTGGGCCGTCCAGTATAATTCCAGCCCGTTTTAACTTCCGGCCCATGTATGGCCCATCGCGTCTTTCGGCCTATGATACGTCGACACGTGGCACGGCCCAACAGAGGCCCATATAGGTTAAAAAGGCCGGCCTAGTCAAAGGCTCGTAGTACTTACTCACATACAAGTGGGCCAGCCCAATAACGGCCTGCTTAATAAAGGCCCATTTACGGCCCGAAGCCAGATCTGGCCCGTTAATTGTTCGCCGAATATTTGGGCCCATTTACGGCCCGAAGCCACATCTGGCCCGTTAATTGTTCACCAAATATTTGGCCCCAAATACAGCCCAGTGACTTTCAGCCTGTTAGAGGCCCGATGTAGACAAGGGCCCATTTCAGCCCGGTGTGACTTTCGGCCTGGGAATGGACTGTGATGCCCATGGGCCATATATTGTCCGACAGGGCATCGGGCCCACTAACGGCCCGTGATAAAGGTGGCAACAATTAAGCCCAACGTGACTTTGGGACTCTTAAAGGCCCATGATATCAGTGGACCAACTAGGGTCCGAGATATGTTTCGGCCTGTTAACTGCCCGTGATATAACTGGGCCCAAAAAGGCCCCGTCTACATTTTAGCCTACAGAAGGCCCATCGACGACTAGTGAAAATTGAGGCCCAATATGCATTTCGGCCTGCTAAAGGCCCATGGTTTCATCTGGGCCGTAACAGGCCAGTACAATATTCAGCCTGTTAATGGCCCAACGCTACCTGGGCCAAACTAAGCGCTGGGTCCACAAAAGGCCCAACTAAAATATAAGCCGGTGTAAGTTGTGGGCCTCGCGCAAAGTGTGAAGGCCCCAATGATTCGGGCCCAAGAAAGATGCACGATGTCCAAATTATGGCCCGCTAAACACCAGGCCAGTTACAGGCGAATGTTTCAGCCCGGTCGACTACATCCATTTTTTCAGATAGCGAATGATGGCAGTAACTAGCAAGAATTAAGAACAAACCTACACTAGACAATAAAGGATTTATGGTAATATTTCATCCACTGGGCATCAAAGTTCACCACCAGTGATCATAACGCGTAACGAAGAGGCAGATTACAAAAACTAGGCACCATTGCAGGGTAACAAAATAATACTGAACCGAGACCACTTCCAAGACAGTTCAAGAAAGGTTAGCCTTGCATGGGAACTGATGCGCAAGCTACTGAGCAAGGTTGTGAGATCGTCCTAGCATGTCGGTCAAAGCTTCGAGGTGTATATGTTTAGCGATGAGGTTCTCATTGGTGTTCTCTGCAATCTTTCTTAGAGATAGGACTTCAAGTCGAAGTTGAGTTGCAGAATACCTTTCTGCTAGAACTTGGGACTGAAGAAGTCGAATTGATTCAGACAACGAATTATGTGAGCTTGTCTGACTGCTAGTCTGAAGTAACTTGAACACTGCATCAAGACAAGACTTTCGGGTTGTCTTGCTATCTTCAAGATGTTTTGCCTTCTTTGCTGCAATATATGTTGGGTTTGTCTCACAGCCTTCAGCAGACATGTGCATGCCATCAGGCATTTCACCCTGAAACAAAGTAGAGAGATGACAGGTTTTGCACGTGTATAAACAAAGATGATAATTATGATGTCAATTCCATCCAATTTCAAATTAGAAAATAAAGAGTAAGTTCAAAATATCAATAGCATAATTTGGCATTGTTCATAATGCGGGGAGCTTCACCACACTACTAGATTACCATGGCAACATAACAAGCATAGATGAAGGGCAAAGAAAATCATTGTATCTATTTTGGTTAATGTGCATGGCATGTTGTTCATATCATCGACCACATCAGTAAGATAAAACAAGAGATGACAAGGTGCAAACGTGGGCTGCTTCACCACACACTGGATTATAGATCCACAAAAACAAGCATACATATAGGGAGTATTGATTAATGTGCATGGTATGAATAAGGAATTTGGTTTTACAAGTAAAACTTAGAACTTACGGTTCTTGTGAACATGCATTTTGGTAGAAACAACAAACTAAACATCAGTAAACGATAAGGAGTATGAGAAAATTAAGTAGCAGTTGAGGATAAACTCTTTAGAAGGACTAACTTACATTAACAGTTAACACCGGCTTTAGAATGCCCTTCTCCATGTCAAGGGAAGGATAACTCAAGAATTTCAGCACAAAATCTTCTTCATAAGCATTGCTTGTACTCTACATTTTGTAGAGAGTAATTATAGATATGATAATACTGGAAAGGATAGAGGATAATGAAGATAAGATGCAGATTGATGCTACATAATCAACTACCAATCCCTGGAAGTGCACGCATTACATGACAAAATGTACTGACAAGAGCAATGGGCTACATTTCTGCACTGGCATCGTCTGTGTATTCTATTTTTTGGTAAGATTAAATACATATATGATCTTTTTAGTAAATGGTGGGCGACGGAGATAAGATGCAGAATGCTACATAATGAACCAATCCCTCTTCCCATAATAAAAGTCTGTTTTGAACACTGGTGTACTGTACAAAATGTTCTTATATTGTGGGACAGAGGGAGTAGCTGTTAATGTAAGTACAGTGATAGACGACGTTCAGTCCTTACAAGAGGACTGCAGAGCTAAACCTCTTCAAAAGCATTGGGTTGATTCTAAATTTATGTAAGAGTCCATACAGATCTTATAATGTCCACCAAATGGACGATGACGAGGCTAACATGTGCAGTGATGCTACATAATCAAACAACTACGAAAGTAAGTATGGTCATACAGGGCAAGAGGTACTCACAAGAGCAATGCAGTGTGCAGTATAGTTGCGAGATTCTGTTGTCCCTTGAGAATGAATGTTCTTCTACTAATAGTTTTCGTACAAGTGAGACGTTAAGGCAAATGCAGAAATGTAGTTCAAATAGTGATGTGATATCATAGATAGTACCTTACGCTGCAGCCGAGACCAATGTGTAACAAGATTATTCCAGTCACCGTCGGATAAATGTAGCACTAGAGACTTTACAGAAATTTCGTTTAGAGGCTTGCCATCAAAGTGCGCTTGCCTCAGGTAGGAACGATACTTCATCAACGAGTGCTTGAAAAGCGCAACCAACCCTTGCTCGTCTTCACAATCCAGTTTGGTCCTCGCCTATTTAAAAGAATGAAATCTTGTGTCTTCTGTCAGCAGAAACATATGCATCAATGACCATGAATAACATTAGTACATTACTTACGCGTAAGTCGCAGTGGAAGAATGGAAATTGTTCTGTGTCTGCGGTATAATCTTTCCATGAAGGAAATATGCGCACAAAGTTCCTCACAACAATATAAGCTTTGTCTTCTAAACTGGGAAGAAATGGAACAGGGGTCCTATTTGCTGCAATTGGGGCTCTCTCTGGTTCTAAAAGGGATTTGGCAACTGGATTTGGTGTACTTTTTGCTGGAATGGGGGGTTTTGCGTCATAGAGCTGGTGCTATGTCAACCGGCATAATCATAATGTTTGCTGTAGTCGGGGTCTACTGAGTTGAGGCATCAGAAATGACCAGTGTAGTAGGGCTAGAGTCCGCTAGAGTTGGGGTGTTTTGTGGATCAGGTGATATTGCAACTACACCTAATGGGCTATTTGATTTATCAGGTGCCACTACCTTTTCCAAATACCTTGCTTGTGCTCGTCCATGATCAGCAATCGCCCTCTTCCTTTTGAACGTCTGATACACAAGAACATCATTTGAATGTATAAATATGGTATGATAACAGATGGAATATGTACTAAAAATGGATAGGCAGGGCGTATTCACATACACGATGTGTAAACTAAGATAATGGCAGTTCAACCAAGTAGAAGCAATGCAAAGCATCAGTTGCAAGATCTGTGCGACAAATATAACCTTGGAAAGTTAAAGCAAGCACCTTAATGGGTGAATGAGATAGGGCATCTTCCTCTGACTCCTCCACTAGGGAGCTACATTGACTTAGGTCTCCCTCTAGCTCAGAATCACTGTTAGGATCATATTCTGAGCATGAATCTGTAGGTGGAGAACGTTTGCATTGCATTGCATCCAGACTTCATTTCAGTCCCTTAATGCCAAGTTTGACAGCCATGGCATTGTTCTCCTTTATCCTTTTCATGCGCGCAAGCTCATGATCATTATGATGCTGTTCAGAATTTGAGATTCATGAAAACATAAAAAGTAGTCAGATTATCTATGGAATGCATTGCAGATTCAACTCAAAGAGTTTCTCCCTATAAACCCCTGCATATGCAAAGTTCACCCCCCAATTGTGCTGACCAGACCACACACAGAAATACAAACCCCTTATGTCTCTATAACAGGCAGACACACATTTCAAAACTGAAGTAGGAACATTAGAATCATATGAAATTCGTATTTGAACAAATAAACGAAGGAGTTATGAGTGGCATAATTTTTAGCTTCAAGGGTGGAGTGTTGGTAGTGCGACACAAAGCAAGTAGGCAGATTGTATTCCATGTAAAAGATCGAAGCCTATGTAAAAGCTGGAAATGACACTTTCTTTCTATACAATGCAGTGTTCGTTGCCCACACATGATGGAAGAGATCACATAGAGAAATACTATTCACTCATGTCTACGGTTGCAGTATTTAGAAACACGGTGGTCCACCCTAAAAGAATATTGACAACAAATATGACAAGGCAAACATAGATGTAGTGAATCAATCATTTACTTGTGAGCTTACTAGAACAAGTATGCAGAATTATAACTGCAGTAAGAGACCGTCCAAAATCTGAATCAAGAAGATTGTCTAGCACTTATTGTTTGCAACTAACCGACGTGAATAATTGGATATTATATCAAATGAGTAAGAAAGACAAGTAAAATTGCCAACAAACCTGGCTTGCAGTAGTAATCTGGGTCAATGTCACTATGACAAACAATCCAAAATGACTAGTGTATGTTCCTAGGGCCGGAATTTTGAAAACCCTGTGAACTTTACAGGTACTAAAGATTACCAAAATACATCTGAACCATTAAGTGTAGGTAGCACTGAGCACACAACAAACCCTAATGATAGTCCTGCCTAATGAGTAATGAATCAATTAGAAAATGGGTGATGAGGAGTGGCTGTTGAGTGTTGAGGACTTATCTCAGGATAAATCGGGTTGGCTTAGTGGGTGATGCACGCCTGAGCCCTAAACGGACTAGGAAGGTAGGCACGACGGCGCGCCCAGGCAGCGGTGACGTTGTTGGGCGAGCGGCTCCTGACCTCCTGTTAGTCCGGCGTCTCCTCCTAGAGTCATGCCGTCCGGGGACGGCAAGTCGCCAGCGAGGCAGGCGGCTGGGGGCGAGTAGAGATCGGAAGTGCACAACAGAACAGAGGGGAATCGGGGCCTGGGACGACCCAAAATCCCAGGGTGGGCTGGCCCACTGTGGGCACCCTGTAGAGATACACACACGAGCAGTGAACATGCATTTTCGAAACTAATTTAGGAACATTTAGCTGACCAATTAAACGAATCTATTTTAATAATATTAGATTCGTATTTGAACAACTAAGCTTGTTTAGCTTGATGGGTCGAGAAGTGCTATTATGACACGAAGCATGTATTCTGATCATATAGTGAACATAAAAGGGGGAAACCGGAGAAATGGTATTTTGCAGCCATTGTTTGCTTTGAACTAAGAACTAAATTCTAAGAGCTGAAAAGAAAGTAGAGTAACCAAGTTAAGATCTATTTTCTCGTTGAGATCAAGAAGTTGAGGCGATATGAAGTACCACCTCTCTTACAATGCCGTGTACGCATCGGGGGTGCGATGGATGTCGGTGGCGTTGAAGCAGATCTGCGACGGTAGACGAGTGCATCGGGGGATATGTCGCATTGCGTGGAAGAGAAGGTCATGTGAGCGGCCCCGGCAAAGAGGACGACGGTGTCGATAAAGCGAGAGGACGTGATGCAAGGCTCTTGGTCCATCACCGTGGATGAGAAACGTCCATCTCTAGCAGTGGACAACGCGGTCTTGGTAGGCGCTCCGGCATGGTGGAGGACGGTGGTGATGGATGTGGTGGAGGACGGCGGTGGTGGATGTGGTGGAGGACGGTGGCGATGGATGGGGTGGCGGACGGATGCTGGTGTGGGGATGGTGTTCTAGCGCGACGGTGTATGAATGGGAAAATGGAGGGAGAGGTACGGGGAACCATGTTTTTGGGACGCACCTGTCTGAAATATGGGAAAGTTACAAACTTATCCCCCGTTTAAAATTTGGACGTCTCGTCGGTTGGGGATATGACAATAATCTCGCATCTCGCCAATATTTTCTGAAAGCGACTTCGGACGAGGAGAGGGTCGTTGGTGCCCATGGTTGGCGCCCACGGTGTATGAACGGGGCTGACAGGTAGGGCGGTTGTGCCACGTCTGTGTGAAGTTACAAACCTGCCCCTATTGAAAATATTTGCCTACATCAAATTCGGCCGAGTCGAGTTTGTTTTGCCGCCCACCGTGTATGAATGGGGAAATGGAGGGAGAAACAAAGGTATTTCGGACGATCTTGAATCAAATGTGTTTTGCCGCCCATGTTTGGCGCCCACCGTGTCGGAATGGGCTCAGAGGCGGTCGTGTCATATCTAATTGAAGTTACTATCCTACCCCTATTTAGAGCAGTGTAAATCGGGCCGATGGATTGTTCGTGCAACGGGTAGACAGTAATTTCCATCTCCCAAACACTTGGCTTCGAGCAACCGACGTGGGAGTGGACATTTTGCCGCTTCTTTAGAATTTCGGACAATAAGCATCCACGTTTACAATGGCAACTAAATTCGAATCCATTTTGTATTCCTATACGAATCTTTATAAATCATTCTATGTGTTTTTATATATCTTCAAAAGGACGACAAAGATGTATTCCACTGTCATATATGAATAAAGTTTACAAATGCCGATACTCAAATTCAGAAGATAGAATCCAGCTTAAGGTGAATTCGAATATTTGGGACACTTCATGTCCAACTCAAATGTCACACGCAGCATAATGTGTACTCCCATTTAGATATGTACACAAGCGATGTATCAAGATTCAAATACCGAGTCAATCAACCAAGAATGTACAGAACTAACAGACATATAAACACTTATAGAGTATATGGATCAATAATAGCAATTAACATACATAAGCCAGGCTGTTGTACTTTTCTTTGCTACAACAGCATCCTTTTTTAGCCAAGCTACTACAGCATCTTGGCCCTTTCCGATGCGTGCCACTTATGGTCCATCTATACTACTATTATTGTTGAATGCACATTCAGTCCGATTAGCATATTTGTAGGTCTGGCACAATAATCAAAATGAAATGTCTCCAAGTCTTATCAATTAATACAGACTTGTGCTCAAATAAAATTACAAACCAAAAACCAAAAAACAAAAAAACAATTATTACATGATCTCTAAAACAAATGGTTTGATTGATTACATGAACAAACAACACAAAGGTTATTCAACGATGGAAAGAACATTTCACCTACGATTTATCAAGTGGGAATTTAATTTCCTTTTTCCTTCAGAACCTTAACAATGTGGTGAGTCTCAGCTTGCTTCGTTTTGATATTCACCAAATATTTAATGGTTGTCTTGAGTATTGCTACTGATTGTGTTGTTTGCTTCCTCAACATGTCAACTTCATATCTAAGTGCAGAAGCAGAATCTCTTTCTACCACTAGTTTAGCCTCTAGAGCATCAGCAGTTGGCAATTCATAATGCAGGATTGGGGCGGTGCCACTGCTGTGGGATGATACAACGTCGATGGGGACCTCGCTCTTTGATCTTGGGTTAACTTGTTTTGCCATTAAAGTTCCGATTGGATTCAGAAAAGTTGAAGTTAGAAAAATATCTCAACTGGGAGTTATAACAGCAAACAAGTTAAACAAACAAGGAATTAAAGACTTTCAATTTGATGCTGAAAAGTAGTTATTAACATCATTGTAACCTGTTGTTGCAGTAGCAAAGCAGTTAAACAAACAAGAAGCTATTTAAGTTTAGGCAAACACGTAATTCTTAACAATAAGTATCGAACACATAGATAGGCGCAGTCTATAATATGATTAACAGGCTATGGCATTATGTAATCAGTAGCAAACTAAATTAAGCCAAGCAACATAATTGAATTTTTTTGCAATAAGTGGCTAACTAAAATTCTGTCAGGACCCCGATCCTAAGTCACACCGATCTAGTTGTAACACGTCATATCACTTTGCGGTCTCACGCACTGTACCCCCACGGGTGCCACCTTACCTGGCCCGGGGCCGTTTGCGCATTTTGGCACACGTATATGACAGTGTCGCTAGCATCCATATGACAGAGAACCCGGGCCGACATGGCTAGTTATAAACCAAAAGTGGCACTAGCTTACAGAGACAGGCATCCATGACCCAGCAACGAACGTGTCGGTCATCAACGTATGAACCCAAGTCGTAGCAAGCTACATGGACTTAAAGGAACAACGCGTGACATTTCCCCTAAGAGACAGACACAGGAACGAAGAAGGACACATGCCGGCCAGCCTACGTGTTCCGAGCAGTAGCAAGCTACCAAGGCTCATTGGAATCACTAGGAGGCATTTCCATGTAAGATAGGCTACCAAAGGAAAACAACTAGGTGTCGAATCCCACACATACCAAGAATTTCAACCATACACACAATATGCTCAATATGTGCAAATACAACATTGCATCACAACAGAACTCTATGACTCAAAGTACTTTATTTAAGAGGCTCCAAGAGCCATACATAACATATCCATACAGGTAGGGGTCACATGACCCAACACTCAAGTCATACAGTCATACAAGCACAAGCGGAAGCTACATGTCTGAGTACAGACAACTTAGGAAATAAAACAGGCTTGGTGTAGCCTGACTATCTACAAGGCCCTTCACAAGCTCCAGATCTCCATCTGGGTGTCAAGCTACTCGTCGACGTCAACGTCTATGTAGAACCCATCAGCAGGGGCAGGGTTCTCCTCTGCAACAATTATTAAGCAAACATGAGTACAAAGGTACTCAGCAAGTCTTACCACAGAACCTATCATACATGCAACATTATCAAAGGGGGTAGTGGAGTTCATAGCAGGATGCCAGCTTTGACTCTTGGCTAACCTACACTACAACTCTCAACGGATTGCAAGATGTTATTACGAACACGAGTCCTCTACTCACCACAACAATACACTACCGAGGATCCTCTTCCGTCATCCTACGGAATGGCCATCCACGGCACTCACACTTATCTTGAGGCTTTTAGTAGTATCCATCAACTTGTCTATGAACTGTAGGAGTAACCAAGTAGTCCGTACCGTGAACAACGGCTATTCGAATAGATTGATAACCCTGCAGGGGTGTACTTCTTCACACATGTTTTCACCACTTAGCGTCTGCACACGACATGTGCTCGGCAGACTTCAAGCGAAAGCCGACGTGGGTGTAGACTACGACCTAACCAATTACTCAAGTCTCTCGTCCAGGTTAATCGCCTATTTGGGTTCCATCCGTGGGGAGATCCGGCCGGGGTGTCGCTCACGGCCCCAAATGATGTGTACAGGGTTCCCGAGTCACCAAACGGGCAACCGGTACACCGTGCCACGTACCTGTCGCATCACAGCCCACCCCGAGGGTCAGCGCTGTGCATGACCTCCAGTAAACTATAAACACCAGAAACTAGTTGCAACTCCTGGACAGAGAACATGGCAGTCGATAAGTCGAGCGGGGTCATATTTCAGGGCCCAATGTGTGGTAGTAACTGTAACTTGAATCACACACACAGATCTCGGGTCCTATGGACGATTCCAATGAAACAACCCACCACGTACTCCTACATGGCCTTTCATCGATACCTTTACCAAGCGTATTCCACACTTCCTTCTCTTTATCGGTATGACTGTTTCACTCTGATCCATCACCCAGATGAACCAGACCTGACACAACTCTAAGCATAGCAGGCAACATAAACAAATAGCATGGTGGATCACACATCACATGGCTCAATCAACTCCTACACATGCTAGTGGGTTTCAACTATTTACTGTGGCAATGACAGGTCATGCAAGGGAATAGGGTTCAACTACCGCAGCAAGTAGCAGTTCACACGATGTTGCCTTAATGCAATAAAAGAGAGCAGGAGCGAGAAGATTGGGTTTGTATCGGAATGATCAATGATTGCTTGCCTGACAAAGTGGTTGTCGGGTACTGCTCTTCAGCTGGATACGCAGCAGTATCCTCGGGAGCAGGACCTAACACAGAGAATACCGGGGATACAATCATTAAACAAACAAATGCAACAATATGATGCATGCTCATGACATGGCAAGATGCATGTGTGTTGGGCTAATGCAACTGTAACCAGAAGGGTTTGAACCTATTTGAACCAAAGATTCAAATTGGAATTCAAACTATTATTTAATTAAGTGCTTTATCATGTTTTAATGTATACAGCAAGGTTAACTTGCTCAAACATGCATGAAACCAGTGCCATTGGAAAGATTCGATGTTTCTGATCATTTTTCATATATAAATCTTTTCCATCTGAGCTATTGTTGAATTTATATGATTTTTTGAAGTTTAGGCATTTTCTGGAATTTACTGAATTATTTTAAATCTAAAAATACCAGAAAATCCTTTATTGCGTCAGCATGACATCATGCTGACGTCAGTCAGTCAACAGGGTGGCCCAGGTCAAACCTGACCAGTGGGACCCACTGGTCAGTGTCACAGTTAACTAATTAACTAATTAGAATTAAATTAACACCTAAACTAGGTTTGACTAGCAGGCAGGGCCCACATGTCAGTGACCCAGGGGGGTCAAACCCGTGGTCAAACAGGCTCAACTCGCCGGCGTTTAGCCGCCGGCGAGGCCAAACACGGCGGTGAGGTGCGGGTTTCGTGCTCCGGCTGCCAAAACGACGGCGGAGCACACCTACGGGTAGCTGGAGGCAAACCGCATCGAATGGAGGTGGTGGCTGGCCTCGGGGTCGCCGGAGATGACGCCGACGACGAGTCCAGCGGCTGCCGGAGTTCGGCGAAGTCGAAAACGACGGTGCGGTGCTCGTAGAGGAGCGTGGAGTGGTCCTACAGCACCTACGCGTGACGGTGAAGCTGATAGGCACGGTGGCCGGACCATTGGATGGCCGGAGCCTCGTCGGCGACGAGCTCCGCGGCGGTGCGTGCAGGTGAGCTTCGTGCGGTGCGTTCCAGGGCAGTAGAGAGGCAACGGAGAGGGGGAGGACGAAGCAGGGCTCACAGGGGTTGCAGCAGACGCCGGAGCGAGCTTGGGGGTGGTCGGAGCTGAGCGGGACGGCGAGGGGGATCTCCGTAGCCGGAGTTGGGGAAGAAGGGGTCGGGGGTGTCTCCAGGGCGGGCGAGCGCTCGGGGCTCGGCCTGTTCTAAGTAGTCGAGGACGGCGGAGACGACGGACACGACGATGGGGCTCAGGGACGACGGTGGGCGCGGCTTCTACGACGGTGCGAGCACGGAGGTGTCGGCCATGGTGCAGGGAGGACGAAGGAGGGGAGATGGGGAGAGTGGGGTGTGTCTGCGAGGTCGGGGGCGAGGTGGACGACCGATCCAAGCTTCCAGGGCGGCGAGGGGAGGAAGCAGGGCGGTGGGCAGCTGCGTGGCGCGCGCTGCGGCCGCCGTCCAGCACCTGCCTGCCTGCCTGGCCGAGCCAACCAGCTCGCTGGAGCGGCAGCTGGGCTGGGCCGGCAGGTGGGCCGGGTGGGGCGCCAGGTAACTCCTTTTTTCTCTCCCTTTTCTATTTCGTTTTCTGTTTCATTTCTTTTGCAGCTTTGTTTAATTAATAAAAATGCCAGAACATTTTTATAACTCATAAAACTTGTCATGCCCACTGTATATATATAATGAACAGCATGGAACATTATAGTTTATGATTATTTGAGCATTTAAAATATTTTATAGCATTTAAATGCCCAAATGCAAATACCATATGATTTAATCCAGAGCCCTTAGATGTCCTTGAAAATTGTGCACCATTTTTGGCAAGGGTTTGAGACCAAGGTAGAAATGATGAACATTTTTGAAGGGCATTTTGGGTACATTGGAAAAGATTTTATCAAACCCTAGTTGTTAGAAGAGGGGTGCTGGGGTTTCTGTCATTCCCATTTCAAGTTTCTTTGATAAGTAAACATGATGCACACTCTAGCTAGTCCTAATGCAAGTACTAAACCAGGGATGTGACAACTCACCCCCACTTAAAAGAATCGCGTCCCGAGATTCGGGTTCCTCCGGAAAGAGGGTGGGGTACTCAAGTCGAAGACGATCCTCCCTTTCCCAAGTAGATTCACTCTCGGAATGATGTGACCATTGAACCTTGAGAAACTTGATATTGTGGCGTCGAGTGGTGCGCTCGGTTTGATCAAGAATACGAACGGGGTATTCTCGATATGTGAGATTATCCTGGAGATCAAGCGTTTCGTGGTCCACTCCGCGGATAGGATCCGAGAAGCAACGCCTGAGTTGAGAAACGTGGAACACATCATGAACCCTGGAGAGGTGCGGAGGTAGTTCCAATTGGTAGGCAACTTCTCCTCGTTTGGCAAGAATGCGAAAAGGACCAATGTAACGAGGGGCCAATTTGCCTTTGATACCGAAGCGATGGGTTGCCTTAAGAGGAGTAACCCGAAGGTAAGCCTTATCGCCAACTTCAAAAGTCACAGCCTTATGATGGCTATCATATTGGCTCTTCTGGCGAGATTGGGCTGTTTTCAATCTCTCACGAACGATGCGAACTTGCTCTTCTGCTTCCTGGATCATATCCGGGCCAAAGAATTGTCTTTCCCCGGTTTCTGACCAGTTAAGAGGTGTTCGACACCTTCGTCCATATAGAACTTCGAAGGGAGCTTTGCCCAAGCTGGCTTGATAACTATTGTTATAAGCAAATTCGGCAAATGGAAGACACTTTTCCCATTCCATACCGAAAGAAATGACAGAGGCTCGAAGCATGTCTTCCAGAATTTGATTGACTCGTTCCACTTGACCACTTGACTGGGGATGGAAGGCGGTACTGAAGGAGAGATGAGTTCCCATAGCATTCTGGAAACTTTCCCAAAATCGTGAAGTGAAAAGACTTCCACGGTCTGAGTTAATCTCCAACGGCACACCATGAAGTGATACTATCCGAGAGATATACAAGTCGGCTAGCTGGCTAGCGGTAATACTCTCTCGAACAGGCAGGAAATGAGCTACTTTAGAGATGCGGTTGATAACGACGAAGATAGCATTATTCCCTTTCCTGGTCCTGGGAAACCCGGTAATGAAGTCCATACCGACTTTGCCCATTTCCATTCAGGAATAGCTAAAGGTTGAAGGGTGCCAGCAGGCCGTTGATGCTCTGCTTTAACTCGACGACAAACGTCGCAGTTAGCAATGAATTGAGCGATTTCTCTCTTCATCCTAGTCCACCAGAATCTCTCACGTAGGTCCTGATACATTTTGGTACTACCGGGATGAATTGTGAGAGGAGATTCATGAGCCTCCTTAAGGATTAATTGCCGTAGATGGTGGTTCTTGGGAACCACTACACAGTTCTCAAAGAAAACACCACCTCGATCATCCATAGAGAAGCTTTTAGCGAGTGCGCTAGCAATGCTCTCTTGGAGTCAGGATATACCTTTATCACGCTTCTGGGCAGCTATAACTTGATCCATAAGGGTAGGTTTCGCCACCAAGGTGGAAAGGAATCCTCAAGGAACAATGTGAAGGTTAAGCTTACGAAATTCCTCGTGGAGAAGTGGTTGTCCTTGTTGTAACATCAAGTTGTTACAATAAGACTTACGACTTAGTGCATCAGCCATGACATTGGCCTTCCCAGGGGTGTAAGTGATTCCTAAGTCTTAGTCTGTGAGCAGCTCAACCCAACGTCTTTGACTGAGATTTAGGTCCGGTTGGGTGAAGATGTACTTCAAACTATGATGATCAGTAAAGATTTCACAGCGATTACCAAGGAGGTAATGTCGCCATGTTTTGAGTGCATGGACTACAGCTGCAAGCTCTAGATCATGAGTAGGATAGTTATCCTCATGTGGACGCAACTGTCGGGATGCGTAAGCAATCACTTGACGATCTTGCATGAGTATGCAACCTAGTCCTTGTCGCGAGGCGTCGCAATAGATTATAAAATCCTTGGAAAAGTATGGTGGTACCAGTACAGGTGCAGATGTCAGGCGTCTTTTCAGTTCCTGAAAACTGGACTCGCACTGTGGGGTCCACTCAAACTTCTTATCTTTCTTGAGGAGCTCAGTTAGAGGTTTAGCAACCTTGGAGAAATTCTCAACGAAGCGTCGGCAATAGCTCGCTAAGCCAAGAAAGCTCCTAACTTGCTTGACCGATTCAGGGGGAGTCCAATCAAGGACGGCTTGAACTCGCTCGGGATTGACAGCAATACCCTTGCCAGAGATCACATGACCTAGATAGGTTACTTCCGGCAACCAAAATTCACATTTAGAGAATTTGGCATAAAGGCGGTGCTCTCGAAGTTTCGTCAATACCAGCCTTAAATGCTCGGCATGATCTTCCTTGTTCTTGGAATAGATGAGTATATCATCGAGGTATACCACGACGAATTTATCCATGTACTCCATGAATATAGAATTCATGAGCCGGGAGAAGGTGGCTGGGGCATTGGTTAATCCGAAGGACATGACGGTGTACTCATATTGGCCATAACGAGTAACAAAAGCCGTTTTAGGAATGTCCCCGTTCTTGATTTTGATTTGATGGTAACCCAACCTCAAATCCATCTTAGAGAAGACTGAGGATCCAGCGAGCTGATCATACAGGTCGTTGATCCTGGGAAGCGGATATTTGTTCTTTATGGTGACTAGATTGACAGGTCGGTAATCTACAACCATCCGCTCCGTTCCATCCTTCTTCTTGACGAAGAGGACGGGGCAAGCCCAAGGGGAAGAACTAGGACGGATGAAACCTTTTTGCAAGGACTCATCGAGTTGTTTCTTTAGCTCAGCTAATTCTAGTGGTGCCATCTTATAAGGTCTCCTAGAGATTCGGACAGTTCCCGGAATAAGATCTATCACGAACTCGACGTCTCTGTCAGGTGGAATTCCTGGCAGTTCTTCTGGAAAAACATCCGGAAAGTTACGGACTACCGGGATATCTTCGAGTTCTGGTAGAGGGCTGGCATTAAGATAGTAGAGCTGACGCTCAGCCATTCGGGTCAAGACATTGACTATCTTGCCGGATGGGTGTGTAAGTTGAACGGTCCTAGTATAGCAATCAATCTTGGCGTAATGAGTTGTCATCCAATCCATACCCAAAATGATGTTTATGTCCGAGGACTTGAGAGCGATTAGAGATGCTAGAAAAACAAGTCTATCGACAAGGATTTCATTTCCATGGCTTACCCTAGAGGTTTGCCACTTTGAACCAGGAGTTTGAATAACCATGGAAGTAGGCATGTCACAAAAAGTCATGTTGTGCATTCGAGCATAGCTCTCAGATATGAACGAATGGGATGCTCCAGTATCGAAAAGAACAGATACCGGATGGCAGTTAACGAGAAGCGTACAAAGAACGACGTTAGGGTCCTCATAAGCTTCCACGGCAGAGACATAGTTGACATGACCACGTGCAGTGGGGATTGGCTTGACATAATTCACCTTGCCGGTTAGCTTACCACGGCCAACGGGTTTTCCTGGTTGGTTCTGAGGACACTCACGCATGTAGTGCCCCGGTTCTCCACACTTGAAGCAAGTCACAGTGCTAGTGCGTGGAGCAAAGTTGGAAGGTGGTCCTCCATAGGTCTTAGCAGGTGCATACTGTTGAGTTGGGCGAGGCGCCTCATAGGATGGCCTCGGTGTGTATTTGGGTGGCAGAGCAGTGTTAGGAACCCACACACGACGCTTGTGAGAGCCAGAGCCGGACGAGGAACCAAAGTCTCGAGTATGCTTGCGTGTGGCCTCGAAGTCGGTCTGGCCCGTTTCAGCACTGATAGACTTGTTTACCAACTTCTGGAAGGAGGTGCACTCGTGCAGACATAGATCTCGGCGGAGCTCAGGGCTGAGTCCCTTGCGGAACCTCGCCTGCTTCTTGGCATCGGTGGATACTTCCTCAGGTGCATAGCGCGCCAAGTTGCCAAACTCGCGACTATAACTATCCACAGTTAACCGGCCCTGGGTGAAATTGCAGAATTCCTCCCGCTTGCGATCCATGAGACCTTCCGGAATGTGATGTTCACGGAATGCCTCACTGAACTCAACCCAAGTAGTGATTTGGCCAGCAGGACGCATAGCTTCAAAGTTTTCCCACCAAAGACTGGCAGGGCCCTCAAGATGGTAGGCGGCATAGGTAACCTTGTCAGCTTCGGCCACACGGGAAGAGTGTAGCTTGTGGGTGATACTACTTAGCCAGTCATCCGCATCCAGAGGTTCAGTGGAGTGATGGAACTTCGGTGGGCACATCTTGATAAAGTCATTGATTGACACCACGTCATTCCTCTGACGGAACCGAGTGTTCTGCTCTATGCGTTCCAGCAGACGGTTGGTCTCTCTCTTGTTCCGTTCTGCTTCGAGCATAACTTCAGCCAAGGAGGGTGGCTGGGGCAGATTCCCATCTCTAGCTCCGCTAGCCTCACCCTGCTCCTGGGCAGCAATAGTGTTGCGAGTGTGGACCATCCTAAAGAAGCAAAACAACGGTTTAGACAAGGATGGCAAAATTTGACATAGGAGTGCAGAATGTAATGGATGACACAGAATGCAGAGATGTTCATCCGTATGACATGGTAATATAGAAACTGCTATATATACACCAGTGGTCATACACACCATACATAGTTTAGTACAAGCCAAGGCTAAAGTACAACTGCGGTGAAACACGATACATCCCATCAGAGGCATTCCAAGCTCCTATACATTATTTAACTACACCTCCGGAACTCAGTACACACTAAGTCATATTCCACAAGACGCGCAGGACTGTGGAAATACAACTACTACAATACTACTACTACCACGGTCTAGCTCAGACATTCCCGTAGTAATCTTCGTAAAGATTACCACCGTAGCCTGGAAGTGGAACAGACGGATCTTGAAACTCGCGAGCGCTCGAAGGCTGTGGACCATAAGGACATGGATGTGGCCTCGGTCCCGATGCTGGTGGTAACCGACGCCCACGTGGAGGTGTAATACCCCCAACGTCACGCCAATCCATGCGATCAGGCAGACGAGTCCGCACGGGGTACAAATCCCGCATATCCAGATATCCGGCGTGCACAGCAGGTGCAAGCCGTGTCAAAGTAGTCCAGTGGGCGGCTCGAGTGTTATACAGCTCCATTCGGAGGGCACGGACCTCACGGTCCCTATCCTCCAGCATTTGAACACTAGTCTGAAGCTGTGGCTCTACATGAGCAGCATCAGTATACAGACCAGTGTAATAGCCTTCCTCTCCGGGAAGTGAGGCTGGCATGTAACAGAACTCAGTGTTCAGCAACAGGGCATGCCTAGCCCGGAGAATGGTCATCATCGAATAGGCGGCATCCTGCACTGCCATCTCGATGGTAACCCCAAGTCCATAAGACCAATGGATGGGGTCGTTAGCTCCGGGATATGAGGGGTATATCCGGACTGTGCAGAAATACTGACTCTGATTGAAATCCCGGTACTGTTCCTCCACGGTGTACTCAGGATACCAGCGATATCCGGTCTCAGTCAGCACACGGACTAGCATGGCCGTGTGACGGGGCACATTAATGCACCGATTCAAACGAACCACTTGGTGAGGGGTGCGGCCAGACATCTGAAACACGAAATAATGCAAAGGCATTAGTGTTTCTGGAAGAAATCGGGCAGCATAACAACTGTAAATGCTCAAACAAAGATTTGAGACATCATACAAATGATAGCATAGCCACTCAACAGTTCCATATCAAGGTTCCGGGTCCAACAATCATCATACTAAAGGATAGAAACTGAACTGAGGCTTGAAACCAACAATCCTAAGAGTCTACGGATTAGTAACACGTGAACCTAGTAAGGATAAGAGGCCTAGTCCTAAATCCCCGTAGAAAGAATAGACTGACTCAGATCAGAAGGGCATAAGGTAAAGGAGTAAAAAGAGCTATTTCATTGACCAACCAACACAGAACTCAGTTCCTGAGGACGGCTGCAATGAGATAACCCACCATGTACTCCTACATGGCCTCTCATCGCTACCTTTACCAAATCGTGTTCACACACTTAGCTCTCAACAGTAAGACATGTTCACCACATTCCAATTCATCCCCGATGAATCAGACCTGACACAACTCTAAGCAATAGCAGGCATAACCAGAAAGCATGAAAGAGTAGGCACAACATGGCTCAAACAACTCCTACTCATACTAGTGGGTTTCAACTATTTACTGTGGCAATGATAGGTCATGCAGTGGAAAGAGGTTCAACTACCGCAGCAGGTAACAGTTGAAGCGTTGTTGTCCTAATGCATTTAAAGAGAGCAAGAGCGAGAGAGTGGGATTGTATCGGAATGCTCAATGGGGTTTCGCTTGCCTGGCACTTCTGAAGATTACATTGGCTCTTCATCGGTGTCATCGATCACATCGTCGGAACATGTCTACTGAAAGGGAACAACACCGGCAACAGAGAAAGAAACACAATCAATGCAATGCACAATATGATGCATGATCATGACATGGCATTATATTGTGGATTGAGCTAATGCAACTATCAACACAATTAAATGAAGTTGGTTTGAACCCAAGATTCAAATTCAAACTCCACATGTAGTTATTTAAATACCATTCATTTCATTTGTCCTAAACAGTAGCCATAAGTTGTTCTAACATGCATGAAAACAGTACAGATGGATAGATTGGATTTTTCTGATCATTTTTCATATATAAATTATTTTCATCTGAGCTACGGTTGATTTTATATGAATTTTAGAAGTTTTAACTAATTTCTGAAATAAATAAATCATTTTTGATTTATTTAGAATTCCAGAAAGGCTTTATGACATCATAGTGATGTCATCACTACATCAGCAAGTCAAAGGTGCCAGCCCAGGTCAAACCTGACGGCTGGGACCGACAAGTCAGTGTCTCAACTAATTAACTAAATTAGTTAACACTAAGTTAAACCTAACTCTAATTAATTAGGGGCCTGGGCCCACACGTCAGTGAGTTAGTGGTTGACTAAGGGCGTGGGGCCCATACGTCAGTGACCCGGGGTGGTCAACCCCCCGGTCAAACAAGTCAAACTTGCCGGCGACTCGCTGGCGGCGAGGCCCGAGATGCTGGAGGTGCTCGGAAAACCTCCACGGGGCTCGAATCGATGCGCTCAGGGCATAAATGGGATGCTGGCGATGCGCCGCGTCGGATGGTGGCGGTCTCCTGGCCTAGGGTGGCTGGAAACAGCGCCGCCGGCGGGATTTGCGGCGGCCGGAGCTCGGGACTGTGCGGGCGTGGTGCTGCGGCTCGAGGGAGAGCGAACGGAGGTGCTGGGAAGCACCTAAGGGGCAGCAGGGGCACGCCAGAGCCTCTGGTTGGAGCGGAGGGGCTCGACAGCACGGAGCTCGCCGGCCATGGCGGACGGCGGCTTCGGGTGCTCGCGGGGCAGCGGCTACAGGGCGTGCGCGAAGGAAAGGCGGAGGGAAATAGGTTCAGTGGCTCATGGCGGGTCGCCCGGTGCAGACGGAGGGGCCGGGGAGGCGTTGGTTGCCGCGAATCGCCGGTGACATTCATCGGGCATCGACGGCAAAGATGGTGATGTTGGCGATGAAGCGGAGCCCTCCGGCTCGTTTTCTGCGGCGTGGGAGGCCAGGTGCTCAACGGCGGGGCTTCTGCGCTCGGCGATGCGGCGATAGGAGGACGGTGGCTACGCGTACGCGAGACGGCGGCCGGCGGTTTGCTCTCGGATGGATCTCGGGGAGGAGCCAGGGGGTGAGGGAGAGACCAGAGGGTTTGGGGAAGAGAGGGGGGATTTGCAGCACGTCTCCAGGCGCGTCGGATGGGCTCAGAAACGCCTCGGCGGTAAGCAGGAGGTGTCCACGGCCACGCGCAGCTGCTGGCACGCAGCTGCTTTGGGGCGAGGGGAGGAAGACGACGGAGTGGCTGGCGGGCTGGGCCAACAGGAGCTGGGCCGTGCAGGTAAAGGCCAGGTAAGTTCCTTCTCTCTCTCTCTCTCTCTCTTCTAAATTAGTTTCTGTTTTCTAATTTTTTCTATTCTGTAATTTGTTTCTAATTTAGAAAAAAATACTAAATCAATTTATTTTCTTCTGATAAATTTGTATGGGCTAAAAGAATTATTCCAAAGCCCCTCACAATTTTCCAGAATTATTGGAGCAATTTAAAAATATATAGCATTTAAATGGCCCCAATTCAAATACTTATGATTTAATTCAAAGCCCAATAATTCCCTAAAAATGTTCAATATTTTTGGTTTGGATCAAAACCCTTGCCAAAATTATCGCCCATTGATGAAGGCATTTTTGGGTTTATTGAAAAGGATTTTTATTTGAACCTATTTGAGTTCATTTAGTGCTAGGGTTTGATCAATCCCTAATTTCAGTTTAGCAAAATTTAAACATGATGACATGATGATCAGGCAAGGACCACAGGGGTTGATCTAGGGATGTGACAACTCACCCCCACTAAAACAAGAATCTCGTCCCGAGATTCGAGCGTAGGGTAAGAAATCAGAGGGGACACTAGCTAACACAATCTTCATGATCCAGCTGTCCTTCATATGAATGTTGATTTCTTGCATCATGTTGATCCTGACATCCTGGCTTTTAAGGTCTTTGTCCAACATGGTGACAACGAAAGAAATTCCGCAGTAGTTGATCTTGTGAAAGATCGGGCAACTCAAGATCAGCTCTTGGAGTGAGACGTTGAAACATCTCTTGAGATGAGACACGGAGTACACCTCCAGGGGGATGGAGTGAAGCAAACGATGAAGGTTCACCTGGTGGCAATAATTCCACACCTAAGAAGATGGTGATCGATACCACCAGACGGGGCACCTTAGAGAAGGTGACTCGTAGAGTTATTCCCCTAAGTGGCAAAAAGAATTACTTTTGATATAGAGATCATTGAAACTCTCTATACCAGCCGGAGGCAAATCACAATCGATCATTTGACGGTGTCCGAAAGAATGACATTCTCGGGCCAGAATGGATGATGTGGACTACCTTGTTAAAGACAACACAAGGGATGATTTGCTTATCATTGGAAATGGATGGGACCCATGGCAAGTCCATTGCTGAAGATAATCCTGAACAGCAGTGATTGAGAACGGTAACCCATGTAGAATCGGCACATTGGCGGTGCAAGCTGGGAACAAAATGCAATGCTGGGAATGATTCTGGTAACTGGGAAGAATCCCAACAGTAGAGAGTAAATCTACTCTTGAGGGGTTATAGCATAACCAATAGCATTGGAAGCAATCCCGGTTAGTGTCAAGGATAACACCTAGTGCTTGTGCGTGCTCTCAAGAACTTGAGTATTCCCGTATTCATCAAGGTTTTACCAATATCCGTGTCAAGGATCCTGGCAACACAACATGCTACCATGATGAATAATGATGGACGATGTAGATGCAAAGGAAGATAACGCTTTCTTAGATTTCACCTTAGCGGAGTCAAGGGGCAAAATCTGGATGATCGACCAAGAAACATTTAGCACTCCGCTTCTAATGTTCTCCTTGATGTGCTAGCAAATCCATTCATAGGTATGTTTGGTATCTTGAACATCAAGTAAGGGTCCGACTTCGGAAGCACAAGAATCCATAAAGAACAAATAGGGGGTAAATCCTACGAAATCCTTATGGGGAGGTGGCCAATTTCTTCAATCAAGATACTACAACAATAGGTCTTCCGGCTAGGTGTGTTGGCCACGACATCCACTTTACCGGTAATCGAGAGACCAATATTATAGTTCTTGGGAAATGCACCAACCATCATATCTGCCTAAGATTCAGTTCTGATTGGTGTCAGGATATTCCAGACTCATCGAGTCTAGAAAGAAAAATGAAAGTTTGCAACACAACTCGACGAGACGGCGTTGCGAGATTCTCGGGGAGTGAACTACGATAGCAAGCTCCAAAACATGAGCTGGTTCTGCTACATACATGTGAACACGTTGTCCAGGACAAGCATGGCCACGTAGTAGTCTTACAACAAAACACTATCGAGTTCAGGTGGGGAACCATCAACAAGGATAGCGAAGTCCTAACATAAGTCATGATTCTTAAGAAGGAACTTCTTCTCCTTGAACAAATCTATCAGTGGCTTGGTGTGCTAGGGATACATACAGAATGAAGATGATCAGTCTATCAAACCATAGAATACTTCGCACGTATGCATGACTGACTTGGGATGACTCTAGAGGAGGTAAAAACATGCTTTCTCGAATTCACGGCGGCAACTTGCATCAAATGCACATGAATTAGAGGAAGTCACTTCTTTCTTCCGTACATATGCTTCACGAACGGGTCATGAAGATAATGCTTATAAAAGTTTCCAATACTAGCTGGATGTTCAACATAGATCATGGAGAAGATAACAATGTTGCTGATGGGCTCAACAACAATTCATCCAGGTTTCCATATAGATGGAATTCCATGACAATGTGAACAAAGTGATAGCATTGGTCAGACTAATAGATGTAATGAGGTATGCTCGAGGAACACCCACGAGTAAGACAACATTACGAATACCATTGATTCTGATTTGACTTGACGATAGCCCATACTCAAATCAAATTTTGGGCAAGACAATAGATCCAACAATTGTTCACAAGGATCAACCGATCAAGATATCATCTTTCTTCAACACACACACAAAAGATATCCCTTGAGATGAACTAAGCTGGCAAACTTTTATCTTCCAACTCTCCAAGTTGTTGTTTAGCTTAACCAACTAGTTCAGGGTATCCAACACAGATTCTTGGAGAAGGGGTGGTTTATATGAAACCAACTTGATTACGAGCTCGACGCACTGGTCAGGGGACAACCCGGTGATACCTCCGGGAAGATAGCCGTAAAATCACGAACCACCGATATGATACTAAGCTCGCAAACAATCTTGCTTTTCAGGGCGAGATGATATGATCGCAAGAGTGAAGGATTTATGCAATCCTAACTCATTGATCAAGAGTGCACCAGAAAAATGGACTAGGTAGCATGATCAATCTTAGAAATGGTGATTCAGTAACCAACACACTAAGAATGAAATTGTTGTCCTTTAACTACCAAGCAACAAGGTTGCTAGGAGTATTGTTTTCACACATCACAATTCACTTGTCGGCATTCCGGTTACCATAACACGGAGACCGATGAATGAACAACGATGGTGAGAAGTATTACTGTATCAAGAGTTCATAGGATGATGTGCAATTCCCATGACATTCTGAACATAAAGATGGTAATATTCCAAGATAGAACAGATTAGAAGCTGGATTAACATTCTTCATCTGTGGAGTACAACTTCTTTGACCCAATCCTGGATATGGATAGGGTACTGGAGTTTGGTTCTCCTAGTCATTCCAGAATAGAATGGCTTGACAGACCACAAGAGTAAAAGGCATCGATGAACACGGGTGCACAACTACTCCTGACTATCAACTGATAGACGGGGGTCATGATACAACTAAAAGGAGACAACTCAAGGAACATATAACTTCTGAGTTGTGGATGCATAGATTAACATGTCGAACGAGTTCAACATATTTCTTCCGGATAACCCATGCAGAAAATAGAATTGGCAGAGTCACAATATGAATGGAGTACTACTCAGGAGCACTCTGGTTGTGATCTTTTGGTTCAGAAGAACTTCTGCCATGATGGTTCATGGTATTGGAAGAACGATATCCCACGGACCTCGAGGACTATCACAAGGTTACTAGTATCCTAAAGGAACGAGCAAATACTACCAACAAGATATAAGTGGAGTGAGTCTTGGGTTCAAGAACCCAGGAATAGAATGCCTACTAACTAAATGGCACCACGGGATGCTTTCGAGAATAATGGCTAGAATCATCACACTGAGAATATAAAGCATTGCTGGATTACTGGTGATCTTCTAAGACACCTAGGGTCATAATAATAAGTCCAACATATATGTCGAGGTAACAGAGTGCCTCAACACACTGACTAGTGTGGTTAATCTGGCCTAAAAGGACATTAAGAACAGGTAGGGATGATTTGCAAATGCATCAGATTGTTTAGAGATCTGGGATGACTCGGACAGCATAACGGCTGCAAATGCTCGAAAATACTTTTGAGATCCAAGCAAAGAGGGTAGCATATCCACTTAACATCATAATGTCAAGGTTCTGTGACCAACAGTTGAACAAACAGAAGTAGTAGAAACTGAACTGAGGGTTGAATCCACAATAACGTGATCCTGATAAATAGAATGAGAATCCTAGTTCTTAATCCCCGTAGAAAGAAGAAGGTGACTCAGATCAGAAGGTCATAGGGCAAAGGAGTAAAAAGAGCCTTGCGTTCCCTTCCACAAACAATTCCCTTACATAACTAAAGAGTTTCTAGACACGACTTCGACCAGTCTGGCTTGCTAATCCTACAGGCAGTCAGGCTCTGTTACCAAAGCTGTCGGAACCCCGATCCTAAGTCACACAGGTCTAGCCTGTAACACATCAAATCACTTTGCGGCCTCACGCACGGTATCCCCACGGGTGCCACCTTACCTGGCCCGGGACCGTTTGCGCATTTTGGCACACGTATATGATAGTGTCGCTAGCATCCATATGACAGAGAACCCGGGCTGACATGACTAGTTATAAACCAAAAGTGGCACTAAATTACAGAGACAGGCATACATGACCCAGCAACGAACGTGTCGGTCATCAACGTATGAACCCAAGTCGTAGCAAGCTACAAGGACTTAAAGGAATAACGCGTGACATTTCCCCTAAGGGACATACACAGGAACGAAGAAGGACACATGCCGGCCAGCCTAAGTGTTCTGGAGCAGTAGCAAGCTACCAAGGCTCAGTGGAAGCAGTAGGAGACATTTCCCTGTAAGGTAGGCTACCAAAGGTAAACAACTAGGTGTCGGATCCCACACATAGTAATACACATTACACGTACGCATAACATGCAGGTATGTGCTGTACAACAAGTCACCACAACATAACTCAACAACTCCTATCGATAAAGGCCCAGAAGAGCCATCATAGCATTTATTACAATCAGAGGTCACATGACCCAACATACAGAGCATACAGGCAACGGAAGCATAACATGTCTGATTACAGACAACTACAAATGAAGAAGGCTGAAAAATCCTGACTATCTACAAGACCCTCCCAAGGGTACAAGATCGTAGCTGAGGTAACAAGCTAAACGTCGAAGTCCACGCGGAACCACTAGCGAGACTGAAGTCTCTCTGCAAAAACATAAATTAAGCAAACGTGAGTACAAAGGTACTCAGCAAGACTTACATCAGAACTAGCTACATATGCATCAGTATCAACAAAGGGGTGGTGGAGTTTGACTGCAGCAATCCAACTTTGACTCGGTGGCTATTATGAACTACGACTGCAAGTAACTCTTTTGAGGTGGCGCACACGAGTCCACATATTCACCAATCAATACACCACTATGGATCCGCTCCCGTCTCCCTACGAGAAGGCCATCCATAGCACTCACGCTTATCTTGCGTGTTTTAGAGTATCCACTTTCACTTGTCTATGAACCGTAGAGGCAACCTAGAAGTCTATTTCCGCGGACACGGCTATTCGACTAGATTATATATATAACCCTGCAGGGGTGTACTTCTTCACACATGCTCTCACCACTTACCGCCGTTTACACGACATGTACTCGGCAACCTTCTCGTAGAGGCCCAGCGAGGGTGTCGGCCACGACCTGACTAACCACACAAGTCTCTCGTCCAGGTTTATCGCCTATTTGGGTTCCATCCGTGGGGAGATCCGGCCGGGGTGTCGCTCACGGCCCCAAACGATGTGTACAGGGTTCCCGCATCACCAAACGGGCGATCGGTACACCGTGCCACGTACCTGCCGCATCACAGCCCATCCCGAGGGTCAGCGCTGCGCACGACCTCCAGTAAACTACAAACACCAGAAACTAGTTGCAACTCCTGGACAGAGATCATGTTGATTAATAAGTCGAGAGAGTCAATTAAGGATCCCAATGTGTGGTAGTAGCTGTTTCATGGACCAACCAACACAGAACTCAGTTCCTGAGGATGGCTGCAATGAGATAACCCACCATGTACTCCTACATGGCCTCTCATCGCTACCTTTACCAAATCGTGTTCACACACTTAGCTCTCAACAGTAAGACATGTTCACCACATTCCAATTCATCCCCGATGAATCAGACCTGACACAACTCTAAGCAATAGCAGGCATAACCAGAAAGCATGAAAGAGTAGGCACAACATGGCTCAAACAACTCCTACTCATACTAATGGGTTTCAACTATTTACTATGGCAATGACAGGTCATGCAGTGGAAAGAGGTTCAACTACCGCAGCAGGTAACAGTTGAAGCGTTGTTGTCCTAATGCATTTAAAGAGAGCAAGAGCTAGAGAGTGGGATTGTATCGGAATGCAGAATGGGGTTTTGCTTGCCTGGCACTTCTGAAGATTACATTGGCTCTTCATCGGTGTCATCGATCACATCGTCGGAACACGTCTACTGAAAGGGAACAACACCGGCAACAGAGAAAGAAACACAACCAATGCAATGCACAATATGATGCATGATCATGACATGGCATTATGCTGTGGATTGAGCTAATGCAACTATCAACACAATTAAATGAAGTTGGTTTGAACCCAAGATTCAAATTCAAACTCCACATGTAGTTATTTAAATACCATTCATTTCATTTGTCCTAAACAGTAGCCATAAGTTGTTCTAACATGCATGAAAACAGTACAGATGGATAGATTGGATTTTTCTGATCATTTTTCATATATAAATTATTTTCATCTGAGCTACGGTTGATTTTATATGAATTTTAGAAGTTTTAACTAATTTCTGAAATAAATAAATCATTTTTGATTTACTTAGAATTCCAGAAAGGCTTTATGACATCATAGTGATGTCATCACTACGTCAGCAAGTCAAAGGCGCCAGCCCAGGTCAAACCTGACGGCTGGGACCCACAAGTCAGTGTCTCAACTAATTAACTAAATTAGTTAACACTAAGTTAAACCTAACTCTAATTAATTAGGGGCCTGGGCCCACACGTCAGTGAGTTAGTGGTTGACTAAGGGCGTGGGGCCCATACGTCAGTGACCCGGGGTGGTCAACCCCCCGGTCAAACAAGTCAAACTTGCCGGCGACTCGCCGGCGGCGAGGCCCGAGATGCCGGAGGTGCTCGGAAAACCTCCACGGGGCTCGGATCGATGCGCTCAGGGCATAAATGGGATGCTGGTGATGCGCCGCGTCGGATGGTGGTGGTCTCCTGGCCTGGGGTGGCCGGAAACAGCGCCGGCGGCGGGATATGCGGCGGCCGGAGCTCGGGTCTGTGCGGGCATGGTGCTGCGGATCGAGGGAGAGCGAACGGAGGTGCTAGGAAGCACCTAAGGGGCAGCAGGGGCACGCCAGAGCCTCTGGTTGGAGCGGAGAGGCTCGACAGCATGGAGCTCGCCGGCCATGGCGGACGGCGGCTTCAGGTGCTCGCGGGGCAGCGGCTACAGGGCGTGCGCGAAGGAAAGGCGGAGGGGAATAGGTTCAGTGGCTCACGGCGGGTCGACCGGTGTAGACGGAGGGGCCGGGGAGGCGTTGGTTGCCGTGAATCGCCGATGACATTCCTCGGGCATCGACGGCGAAGATGGTGATGTTGGCGATGAAGCGGAGCCCTCCGGCTCGTTTTCTGCGGTGTGGGAGGCCAGGTGCTCTACGGCGGGGCTTCTGCGCTCGGCGATGCGGCGATAGGAGGACGGTGGCTACGCGTACGTGAGACGGCGGCTGGCGGTTTGCTCTCAGATGGAGCTCGGGGAGGAGCCAGGGGGTGAGGGAGAGACCAGAGGGTTTGGGGAAGAGAGGGGGGATTTGCAGCACGTCTCCAGGTGCGTCGGATGGGCTCAGAAACGCCTCGACGGCAAGCAGGAGGTGTCCACGGCCACGCGCCGCTGCTGGCACGCAGCTGCTTTGGGGCGAGGGGAGGAAGACGACGGAGTGGCTGGCGGGCTGGGCCAACAGGAGCTGGGCTGTGCAGGTAAAGGCCAGGTAAGTTCCTTCTCTCTCTCTCTTCTAAATTAGTTTCTGTTTTCTAATTTTTTCTATTCTGTAATTTGTTTCTGATTTAGAAAAAAAATACTAAATCAATTTATTTTCTTTTGATAAATTTGTAGGGGCTAAAAGAATTATTCCAAAGCCCCTCACAATTTTCCAGAATTATTGGAGCAATTTAAAAATATATAGCATTTAAATGGCCCCAATTCAAATACTTATGATTTAATTCAAAGCCCTATAATTCCCTAAAAATGTTCAATATTTTTGGTTTGGATCAAAACCCTTGCCAAAATTATCACCCATTGATGAAGGCATTTTTGGGTTTATTGAAAAGGATTTTTATTTGAACCTATTTGAGTTCATTTAGTGCTAGGGTTTGATCAATCCCCAATTCCAGTTTAGCAAAATTTAAACATGATGACATGATGATCAGGCAAGGACCACAGGGGTTGATCTAGGGATGTGACACATAGGTACTATGTCTGATACAGTAAATTTTTACACACACATTTTTCCTCCGTGCCGAGACATGGCACACCTTACCGCGCGGTTTCGGGGTCCTCCCGGGTGGTGCACGCATATATTCTTCCTGACGTGGGATGCCCTACCGCGCGTTTTCGCCGAAGCAAGTAAATGAGTCATCAAATCATGAAAGACCACTTTTCCCGCCGAGTACATCAGTGAAGCATGGTGGCTAGCTAGTTGGGTTAGTTCGACCGATTAGCTAGGCCGCCGCCACATTTTTTTTACCCCTTTTTTTATCTACTTGCTGGCAGGTAAATTTAAATATCCACTGTGGTATTGCTCTAGTGTTTGAGTGCGGTAGTATTTTTAATTTTTTGATTGACGGGAGCAGGCGCGGCATGAATTTTAATTTTTTTATTGACGGGAGCAGCCGCAGCAGCAATTAGTCACGATGACTCCGCCTGTAAAACCCACTGATCCCTGATGTGAGAAGTCATCTACTGGTGTTTTATCATGGTGAAAACCAAAAGATTCCCCGCTCCTCGGCAGGCTCCCTCCAGCTTCCCGTAGATTGCATTGCCTTTCAGCCATTTCGCCCCCTGCATCACCAACGTCGTGCACCTCGAGAAGCAGAGGGACTTCGGTGGTGTTTAGGCGCCCTCTGCATGGGCATGTCCATGTCTCGGCGCAACATGACCATTGGATCAAACTCAGACGGTGCAGATTAGTCACTGTAGCACAAAGTGTGTGGGTGTGTTTGGTTGCATTCTCATCTCAATATACTCATCTATCTAGGTGTGTAAGTCACCTTAGGAAAACCAAATAATCCCAAAACTCTTAGGCACGGTACATTAACTCCCTCCCCGTTTCTTGTTTTGTGACATATCAACCAATAAGAGATGTGGGCCGTGCATGCTTTCAATGACTTGAGACTAGACCTGGCCATGGGCAGCCTGGCCCGGTCGGCCCGACTCGGCCCGGCCCGAAAAAGCCCGACCCGGCCCGGCCCGACCGTGTCCATGGGCCGGGCTCGGGCCTAGAATTCAAGCCCGACGGCTGGGCCGGGCCGGGCCCGACATATTTGCGGATTAACGAAGAGGCCAGGCCCGAGGCCCGTCGGGCTTTTTGTGTCATGGGTCGGGCTCGGGCCCAATTTTCGACCCGACGGTCGGGCCGGGCCAGGCTCGGGCCTGGGGTTTTTGCGACGGGATTTGGTAGGCCCGGCCCGAAGCCCGGCCCGGCCCGGCAGATGGCCAGGTCTACTTAAGACTAATAAACATGACATGCAGTGGTTAGTGCATTGCATGTAATGCTATTAATTAGCAAAAAGACATTAAGTTTTCTCATTTTTCTCTCCGCCTTGGTCGCAGTGCACAACGTAAGATGATTTACACACCTAGACGGATGGAGTTGTTGTTTCCTCTTCATGTATTTGTGTTAACCTACTAGTGTGGACTCATGCACCCTTCATGCCCTCTGCGAAACACCCAAAAGTGGGTCGAGAAGGGAACTTTTGCTCCCATCCCATGCACCCTTCATACACCCTGCCTAACACTATTCGTGCTTCATATGGTTCATGTTTCATGGAGTACTATAGCACCGTACTATCTGTGCGTTGTAGACCTAGTTCTGTTAACATTCATCTCACCGTTCATTCTCGACCGGACAGTCGAGAAAGCGGTACTATGTTACTACATCACTGTTCATATAGTTGACATGCGCACAACATCATTTGTTGTCGTCATATCTTACTACACTAGCAACAAGATTATGTAGTACTGACGTATGAACCACAGCACATGCCTAGTAGTAGGAGCACAGTGTATGTTCAAGTGGCTGCCGTGCTTCGCAGTCCTCCGTCATAAGAGTGGAAACGCTTGATGTAATCATTTTTTTCTTCAGAAAAACAGTGGACACACTCTACGGTGCGGATCCTCCTCCAGCCATGCACTAAATTACTCACTTTCGCCGACGTGTGGGACAGCCAGCATCGGGGTCCACCAGCCATGCACTAAATTACTCCGTAGTAGAGTGACGGTAGACTACCCCGATCGAAGCGCCACAGTAATGCCTAATAAGCCGTCAAATCACAAAACCCCCTCCTTTCTAGCAGTAAGTTGGACGGATGAAGCAACCATCATTTCACTCTTCTCTCTCATCTTCCTCTCTACCCAACTCGCTTCTCCCTCATCCTGTTCCTCATTTCTTCAAGAAAACCCCAACCTGCTTCTGCCATTGTTCTTCTCTCCCAAAGAAGGAAAGGTGGGCGCATCAATGGTGTTGATTCTGGCCAAGGCCCGGTCTTGCAACCCCGAGAATGATCCTATAACTCCCTCTCTTTTCTTCTTTTGGGTTTGTGATTATGGTTTCTTTTCTTTTATTTCTATTCGACAGTTTCTTGATGGACGCTGGAGCACCGGCCAAAGTGATGTCTATGGCTCTGGCCAAAACCGTCGAGGCTCATGGTACGAAGAAGCGCAAGCACCCCGCCAAGACTACCGCAGACAAGCTCAAAGCCATCGCCCTATCCAAGCCCCCCTCTCCGGGATCCCTCATTAAGAAAGTCCTGGTAATATCTCTTCTTGACGATCTTTTTCTCGATCTTGATCGTGTTTTTTCATCTAACACAAAGTACTAGTACTAGTAGTACAACTTTCTGGGTGATCTTGCATGTGACTTTTGTGTGCCAAATGACAGTTCTAAATTCCTCTTTTGACCAAAACATGCGAGAGGTTGACACTGATTTCTTATAGATTACTTTCAACTACTCCCTCTGTCCCAAATTTCTTGTCTTAGATTTGTCTAGATACGGATGTATCTAATACTAAAATGTGACTTGATACATCCGTATCTAGACAAATCTAAGACAAGAATTTTGGGACGGAGGGAGTACTTTATGAACATCAATGCTACTATACCTTTGAAGAGGGTATATTTGCCTCAGTAACTTGTGTTATGGATATTGCAAGTAATCCCTCTGCTCTCATGCCTTTGAAGACATGTTCTAGTGTCTTTGTTCACTCATTTCTGTGCGTATATGTAGTCATATATGGAGTATAATATCGAAAATCATCTTATATTTCTGAACGGAGGTAGTAATAAAATATGGTTTCTGTTTGAATTAGAACCAGGTCCGTGGTGGAGATGAGGTTCTAAAAGTCATGTCGTGTGAACTGGAAGACCTGAGGATGAATTCTACTGCTAAACTATCCAGCTGCTCTGTCCTTGTCGCCACGTGTAATGAACTAGTGTTTTCCTGTAGCATTGTTGTCAGGCGTGTTCTCGAGGCTGTACTTGACCACAACAATTTCCTGGTTGTGCCTTCGATTACGAAGGGTGTGGTTCTTGTAAAGCTTCCCAACAAATCTGATGCGGCCTGTCTTCATCATCATGTTTATGAGTGGAAAGACCACTCTATTAGGTTCTCCAAGGTTGTCGAGATGGTGATGGTGCATGTAGACATCTCTCACGAAGTCCATGGCCTACTCAGTTAAGCGGGGTTCATCCCGTAGGTCGGTGGCAAGAAATAGTATGCAGAGTTTAATTAGTGCAACTTTGCTTGTCTGTAGTAAGTACTATTGTTCAGTACTTGATTTGTGTTTGTGAACCCTGTATTGTTTATTAGTACTGCCGCTTTTGGTGTGTGATCAGTCCTGAGAATGGTCTATGTTAATGTTTGTCCAGTCAATTCAGTCTGTATATTTTGAAGTATCCAGATCATCTTTTTTGTGAGGACGGTTTATCAATTATGGTTACACTCCAATATCTGTATGCATTGCAGGGTTTATCACACCCACCAGGATTTCCAGACCCATGGATGTTCGGTCCATACGATCTGTCACGACCTTTGAACTATCCTGCTTGTGGGAGTAGGCGGGGCCCCTGCATGCCACCCATAGTTGGACGATCAATCTTCTGTTTAGTACTTCAACATAGTGGTTTCCTGGTATGGATTCCCTCATGTCACATCAAGTAAATCTTATTGATTTACTGTCTAAATCTTATTGATTTAATGTCATGTTTCCTTTCTTTTCTTGCAATTTCACGATGCAGGTTTTGCCATGTGACATTCATCACAGAATAAACCGTTTGGTTTGCTCTACGATGGCTATTTTTGCAGGTTTCCCTTCTTATGTCGTGTCAGTAATGAACGCATTGTCCATCACTTATATTACTGGAAAAATTTGGATCAGTCAGTTGTCTGAGTACAAGCTGAATCCCTATGATGAACTGCAGTTTGGTTTAACAAAAACGCCACAATTAGTCCTTCTCATGTTTAAAAGAAATGAAGAAAAAAATTGGATCACGGACACGAAGCCTAGTCAAGTTAGAAAGTTGATCATAGCAGACCAGACAAGATCGTCGCTGTCTCGCACATCGGTACCACCTTCAGCAACGGATCGAGCACCGGCAGTTGCTCTAGCACTGACAGCGGCAGTAGCTCAGTCTGATCCAGCTAAGGATTGGGCACCGACTGCGTCAGTGGATCAGGCTGATCTACCGGAGGATCGGGCATCGACACCGGCACCTGCTCCGACACCAGCACCTGCTCTACAAGGAGCACCATCTCCGGTAGCAGCAGCGGCTTCGGCACCTGCACCAACACTTGCACTTGCATCTGCTCCGACCCGTGCAGTGGCAACAGACTGGGCCGCAGTTCGCACTTCATATACCAAAGTCCTTACAAAAACCGACATGTACACCTTCTTGGTAAGCATTGGCCACCCAAGTGTTTCGTTCTTTTTTCTTTCCATATTGTTTCGCATGATTCACTATGTTGATCTAACTGTTTGGGTATGTCTTCTTGTTTGCAAACAGAGGATTCCTAGAGCAACGAGGGAGTCGTTCAACAATTCGGGCGACAACGGCCAAGTTTCTCTTACCATGCGCAGCCTTGGTGTGAATGAACCTGCTCAATATATCGTAAGTACGAAGGATGGTCGCATGATGATTGCTGCTAAAGGATGGTCAAGGTTCAAATCTAAATCATATCTTGAGGTAGGGGATGATCTCAAAATCGAACTTTCTCGGCAAGGAGAGTTGGTCCAAATCAATTTTGAAATTCTTCAGTAGCAGCACGCAACTGCTGAACTGATCTATCCTACGAGAGATTTTGATGTAATAATCTGGCATGGTGAAACAAGTGTCCTGTGTATATAAGTAAAACGACAGTATTATTTATCACATGGTATGTCGTTGATAGAATTGCAACTCTCATTGCTGGTTAGGAACTGTCTTTTGATTTCATTCCAACAGTTGCCGTGCTTTATTCAATTTTGTGTATTCGCCTTGCGACAGCATCTAAAACCAGCGTCGTACCGATCGCTTGCAATATGAAAAGCGCTGAGGTAGAACACATGGGCCCCCAAACATGCAGGGTGGGCCTGCGGCCCAAGTCCAGAACCGTGAGCCTGTTTGAGTATTATATTCTCAGCTGAACCCCCATAATTGTCTAAAAAAAACTAAACCCCCATAATGCCCGTGTGTTGCACGTAACTAGTTACTCCTGTCTTTCTACTTCCTTTCACTGATATGTGGGGCATCCGGCAACGGGGTCCACGTTTTGGGGAACGTAGTATTTTAAAATTTTCCTACGATCACGCAAGATCTATCTACCAGATGCATAGCAACGAGAGGGGAGAGTGTGTCTACGTACCCTCGTAGACCGGGAGCGGAAGTGTCAAGTGACGCGGTTGATGTAGTCGAACTTCTTCGCGATCCAACCGATCAAGCACCGAACGTACGGCACCTCCACGTTCAACTTGATTGCGTCCCACGAGCTCTTGATCCAGTTGAGCTTCACGGGAGAGTTTCGTCAGCACGACGGCGTGGTGACGGATATGATGTATCTACCGGGGCAGGGCTTCGCCTAAGCACTGCAATATGACCGAGGTGTGTTTCTGTGGAGGGGGGCACCGCACACGGCTAAAACAATTCAACTTGTGTGTCTTTGGGTGCCCCCTGCCCTCGTATATAAAGGAGCAAGGGGGAGGCCGGCCGGCCCCTTGTGGCGCGCCTAGGAGGTGCAATCCTACTAGGAATAGGATTGCAATCCTATTCCTAGTAGGAACTACCAAAAGGGAGAAGGGGGAAAGGAAGGAGAAAGAAAGGGGCGCCGGGCCCCCTTCCCGCCTTGTCCAATTCGGACCAAGGGTTGGGGGGCGCGCGGCCCAGCCCTGGCCCTCCTTCTCTCTTTCTCCTACGGCCCATTAAGGCCCATAGCTTCCCCAGGGGTTCTGGTAACCCCCCCGATACTCCGGTAAATTCTGAAACTTTTACGGAACACTTCCATTGTCCGAATATAGTCGTCCAATATATCAATCTTTACGTCTCGAACATTCTGAGACTCCTCGTCATGTCCATGATCTCATCCGAGACTCCGAACTACCTTCGGTACATCAAAGCTCATAAACTCATAATACCGATCGTCATCAAACGTTAAGCGTGCGGACCCTACGGGTTCGAGAACTATGTAGACATGACCGAGACTCATCTCCGGTCAATAACCAATATCGGAACCTATATGCTCATATTGGCTCCTACATATTCTACGAACATCTTTATCGGTCAAACCGCATAACAACATATGTTGTTCCTTTTGTCATCGGTATGTTACTTGCCCGAGATTCGATCGTCGGTATCTCTATACCTAGTTCAATATTGTTACCGGCAAGTCTCTTTACTCATTCCGTAACACATCATCTCGTGACTAACTCATTAGTATTTTGCTTGCAAGGCTTATTATGATGTGCATTATCGAGAGGGCCCAGAGATACATCTCCGACACTCGGAGTGACAAATCCTAGTCTTGATCTATGCCAACACCACGAACACTTTCGGAGACACCTGTAGAGCATCTTTATGATCACCCAGTTACGTTGTGATGTGTGATAGCACACAAGGTGTTCCTACGGTATTCGGGAGTTGCATAATCTCATAGTCATAGGAACATGTATAAGTCATGAAGAAAGCAATAGCAGTAAAACTAAACGATCATAGTGCTATGCTAACGGATGGGTCTAGTCCATCACATCATTCTCCTAATGATGTGATACCATTGATCAAATGACAACTCATGTCTATGGCTAGGAAACATAGCCATCTTTGATCAATGAGCTAGTCTAGTAGAGGCATACTAGGGACATACTATTTTGTCTATGTATTCACACATGTATCAAGTTTCCGGTTAATACAATTCTAGCATGAATAAAAGACATTTATCATGATATAAGGAAATACAAATAACATCTTTATTATTGCCTCTAGGGCATATTTCCTTCAGTCTCCCACTTGAAGTAGAGTCAATAATCTAGATTACAAAGTGATGATCCTCACACCCATGGAGTCCTGGTGTTGATCATGTTTTTCCCGTGGAAGAGGCTTAGTCAACGTGTCTGCAACATTCAGATCCGTATGTATCTTGCAAATCTCTATGTCTCCCTCCTTGACTAGATCGCGGATGGAATTGAAGCGTCTTTTGATGTGCTTTGTTCTCTTGTGAAACCTGGATTCCTTCGACAAGGCTATTGCTCCAGTGTTGTCACAAAAGATTTTCATTGGACCCGATGCACTAGGTATTACACCTAGATCAGATATGAACTCCTTCATCCAGACTCCTTCATTTGCTGCTTCTGAAACAGCTATGTATTCCACTTCACACGTAGATCCTGCCACGACGCTCTGCTTGGAACTGCACCAACTGACAGCTCGATCGTTCAATAAAAATACATATCCGGTTTGTGACTTAGAGTCATCCGGATCAGTGTCAAAACTAGAATCGACGTAACCATTTACGACGAGCTCTTTGTCACCTCCATATACGAGAAACATATCCTTTGTCCTTTTCAGGTATTTAAGGATGTTCTTGACCGCTCTCCAGTGATCCACTCCTGGATTACTTTGGTACCTCTCTGCTTGACTTATAGCAAGGCACACATCAGGTCTGGTACACAGCATTGCATACATGATAGATCCTATGGCTGAGGCATAGGTAATGACTTTCATTTTCTCTCTATCTTCTGAAGTGGTCAGGCATTAAGTCTTACTCAACTTCATACCTTGTAACACAGGCAAGAACCCTTTCTTCGATTGATCCATTTTGAACTTCTTCAAAACTTTATCAAGGTATGTGCTTTGTGAAAGTCCAATTAAGAGTCTTGATCTATCTCTATAGATCTTGATGCCTAATATATAAGCAGCTCACCGAGGTCTTTCATTGAAAAACTCTTATTCAAGTATCCTTTTATGCTATCCAGAAATTCTATATCATTTCGAATCAACAATATGTCATCCACATATAATATTAGAAATGCTACAGAGCTCCCACTCACTTTCTTGTAAATACAGGCTTCTCCAAAAGTCTGTATAAAACCATATGCTTTGATCACCTCATCAAAGCGTATATTCCAACTCTGAGATGCTTGCACCAGTCCATATATGAATCACTGGAGCTTGCATACTTTGTTAGCACCTTTTGGATCGACAAAACCTTCAGGTTGCATCATATACAACTCTTCTTTAAGATATCCATTTAGGAATGCAGTTTTGACATCCATTTGCCAGATTTCATAATCATAAAATGCGGCAATTGCTAACATGATTCGGACAGACTTAAGCATCGCTATAGGTGAGAAAGTCTCATCGTAGTCAACTCCTTGAACTTGTCGAAACCCTTTCGCAACAAGCCGAGCTTTGTAAACAGTAACATTACCATCTGTGTCGGTCTTCCTCTTGAAGATCCATTTATTTTCGATGGCTTGCTGATCATCGGGCAAATCAACCAAAGTCCACACTTTGTTCTCATACATGGATCCCATCTCAGATTTCATGGCCTCAAGCCATTTTGCGGAATCTGGGCTCATTATCGCTTCCTCATAGTTCGTAGGTTCATCATGGTCTAGTAACATGACTTCCAGATCTGGCTTGCCGTACCACTCTGGTGCGGAACGTACTCTGGTTGATCTACGACATTCAGCAGAAACTTGATCTGAAGTTTCATGATCATCATCATTAGCTTGCTCACTAATTGGTGTAGGAATCATTGGAACAATTTTCTGTGATGTACTTCTTTCCAATTCAGGAGAAGGTACAATTACCTCATCAAGTTCTACTTTCCTCCCACTCACTTCTTTCGAGAGAAACTCCTTTTGTAGAAAGGATCCATTCTTAGCAACGAATATCTTGCCTTCGGATCTGTGATAGAAGGTGTACCCAACAGTCTCTTTTGGGTATCCTATGAAGACACATTTCTCCGACTTGGGTTCGAGCTTATCAGGTTGAAGCTTTTTCACATAAGCATCGCAGCCCCAAACTTTAATAAACGACAACTTCGGTTTCTTGCCAAACCATAGTTCATAAGGTGTCGTCTCAACGGATTTAGATGGTGTCCTATTTAATGTGAATGCAACTGTCTCTAAAACATAACCCCAAAACGATAGTGGTAAATCGGTAAGAGACATCATAGATCGCACCATATCCTCGTGGTCAGGTGCTAGCTCCCCTCGCTGTGTTTTCTATGCCATATATTATCAAATATTCTAGAAAAAATCATATTTCATTTTCAAGGCATTTGGAGAACTTTTATTTTCGAGGTATTTTTTATTGCACGGATAAGTCTGGAAACAGACAGAAAATACTATTTTTTCTTTATTTATCCTAATTAACAGAAACTAAAAGGAGGATATAGAAGGTTGTGCTATCTAGATTCACCCATCTCATGCTCATCAAAACGAATCTATTAACAAGGTTGATCAGGCCTTGTTAACAAACTCTTTCCGAATAACATGAAACTGGAGAATTTTTAAATAACACTATCATATGTCTTATTGATAGTAGGAAGAGGAAATTCAAAACCTCCAATAGTAATAGTTGAAATTTTTCCAATATAATTGATACTGTGGACCTGAGGTTGTTTCCTCGAAAAGTGTGCCGTATGCTCATTACCATTGACATGAAAAGTGACATTGCCTTTGTTGCAATCAATAACATCCCCTGCAGTATTCAAAAAGGGTCTACCAAGGATAATAGACATACTATCATCTTCGGGAATATTAAGGATAACGAAATCCGTTAGAATAATAACATTTGCAACCACAACAGGCACATCCTCACAAATACCGACAGGTTTAGCAGTTGATTTATCAGCCAATTGCAAAGATATTTTAGTAGGTGTCAACTTACTCAAGTCAAGT
>LR738714.1:544173716-544184130 GCA_902687465.1 Secale cereale
CCACAACAGTTTCAGATTCATAGCCATGGAAAGGATCAGAATCAACCAAAGTAATTAACTCAGGATCAACAGAGAAATCATAATCCTTATCAGTAACAAAGATAGGTGAAGTAGCAAAAGCAGGGTCATATTTCATTCTAGCATTCAAAGACTTTTCTTTCAGCTTAACTAATAATTTCTTAATATCATATCTAACATTGCAAGCAAGAAAGTCTCTAGCGGTTTCTTCATCCATAACATAACCCTCAGGAATAACCGGCAATTCATATCTAGGGGAAGAAGCTTCATCATCACTTTCATAAAATATTATCAATTTCAATATTTGCATTCTCCCTAACCTTAGCAATTTGTTCATCTAGAAATTCACCTAGTGGCACAGTATTATCAGGCATAGAAGTAGTTTCATCATACATAGAAGAAGTGGCATCATCAAGAACATACGACATATCAGATTCGATAGCAGGAGTAGGTGTCGCAAGTTTACTCATAACAGAGGGTGAATCAAGTGCAGAGCTAGATGGCAGTTCCTTAACACCCCTAGTAGTTGAGGGATAGATCTTGGTTTTGAGTCCTTGAAATTATTCATAGTGATCAACAGATATAAATCCCAAGTGACTTAGATAATAGAGCTATGCTCCCCGGCAACGGCGCCAGAAAATAGTCTTGATAACCCACAAGTGTAGGGGGTCGCAACAGTTTTCTAGGGTAAAGTATTCAACCCAACTTTATTGATTCGACACAAGGGGGGCCAAAGAATACTCTTAAGTATTAGCAGCTGAGTTGTAAATTCAACCACACCTGGAAACTTAGTATCTGCAGCAAGGTAATTTAGTAGCAAAGTAACATGGAGATAGCGGTAACAGCAATAGAAGTAATGGTAGTGTTTTTGTAGTTTTTGTAATAGTAGCAACGGAAAAGTAAATAAGCAACAAGCAATATGCGAAAAGCTTGTAGGCAATGGATCGGTGATGGGGAATTATGTCGGATGCAATTCATCATGTAAAAGTTATAACCTAGGGTGACACAGAACTAGCTCCAGTTCATCAATGTAATGTAGGCATGTATTCCGAATATAGTCATACGTGCTTATGGAAAAGAACTTGCATGACATCTTTTGTCCTACCCTCCCGTGGCAGCGGGGTCCTAGTGGAAACTAAGGGATATTAAGGCCTCCTTTTAATAAAGTACCAGACCAAAGCATTAACACATAGTGAATACATGAACTCCTCAAACTACAGTCATCACCGGGAGTGGTCCCGATTATTGTCACTTCGGGGTTGCCGGATCATAACACATAGTAGGTGACTATAGACTTGCAAGATAGGATCAAGAACACACATATATTCATGAAAACATAATAGGTTCAGATCTGAAATCATGGCACTCGGGCCCTAGTGACAAGCATTAAGCATAGCAAAGTCATAGCAACATCAATCTTAGAACATTGTGGATACTAGGGATCAAACCCTAACAAAACTAACTCGATTACATGGTAAATCTCATCCAACCCATCACCGTCCAGCAAGCCTACGATGAGATTACTCACGCACGGCGGTGGGCATCGTGGAATTGGTGATGGAGGAAGGTTGATGATGACGATGGCGATGATCTCCACTCTCTGAAGCCCCGAACGGACTCCAGATCAGGCCTCCCGAGAGAGATTAGGGCTTCGCGGCGGCTCCATATCGTAAAACGCGATAATTCTTCATCTCTAATTATTTTCTTCCTGAAAGTGAATATATGGAATCCGGGGGTACGTCGATGGAGCATCAGGGGGCCCACGAGGCAGGGGGCATGCCCAGGGGGAGGGGGCGCGCCCCCCACCCTCGTGGACAGGGTGTGGGCCCCCTGACGTAGATCTTTCTGCAGATATTTTTTATATTTTCCAAAACAATTCTCCGTGGATTTTCAAGTCATTCCGAGAACTTTTTATTTTTGCACAAAAACAACACCAATGCAATTCTGCTGAAAACAGCGTCAGTCCGGGTTAGTTCCATTCAAATCATGCAAGTTAGAGTCCAAAACAAGGTCAAAAGTTTTTGGAAAAGTAGATACGTTGGAGACGTATCATGCAAGTGCAAGAGATGCGGCATGTTTCATTATGTGGTGTTGTTTTGTTATAATCTCATCCTTTTGTGTTCACAGACTAGAAAGTATGCATATTTATCTTCCAAGGCGAGTAACTAGTTTGTGTCACCTTGTAGAGGGGGTGCAATAAAGATAAGATTGAGGATTTCCAAGTACAAGATGTTAGGAAGGAGCCTTGCAAGAGAAGTAGAAGCTGTGCTGAGCCTCTTCAACCTGTTAAGGTAAGTCACTGTATCCAACTCAACAGTTCAATTCCTTGTTTGTTTCAGGCATAGTTAATTTGCTCTTTTCAATTGCTTTATTTGTCCTTAGTTAATGAGATGCCCAAAGAATGATGACTGATGTTGGGTACTTGTATAACTATTAGTTGACATAATTAAAGGCCTTACCATTTAATTACTCTGCCGAAGTGTGCCTGAAGCTTTGAAGTCTATTAACCAACTATTATTGAATGAGGCTCACAATCTAGTTTATACTAGGCTAATGATTGCATAGTTTTGCTTGTTGTAGTATGTTTGTATGAAATCCACTGCTGTTCATTATGCTCCCTAAGACTTTAATTGAGCTACAGAATGACCAACTGCTTGCTTACTTCTACGCAACGTGCTGTCTAAATTTGTAACTTGTCTGTGTTTTGGATTGGGCCCCAACATCATGCTCCTCTGGTGAGCTAAGAGATATTTCTATATGTAGGCTGCACAGACTACCTTTTTATAATTTTTAAAATATCACATGCTTATGCTTCATGACGTGTAACATTATTGTTAGTCATGTTTTGACATGTACAAAATAATCTGTCTTGCTCGCTTCACTGTTGTAACTATATTTTTGCCCTAGTCATGTGTACTTATAGAAACATTTTAGGATGAAGTGACATCAACACAAAGATCTGCGAGCAGTGCAGCATGGCTGTTACCAAATGATTATGGGTTGGAATTGGACTGTGCTGATGTTCTTCGAGCATCAACTAGAGGTGGCAAGACAACGTGGACATGATTCTGAATGTACAATCAACAAGTTGAGACTGGACATGCAGGTAGTAGATGCAGGAGTCAAAAAAATGAAACAAGACACTGAGGTAACAATGAAGGAATTGGAGATTTTGCAGACTGGAATTTGTGCTATCTAAATCCGGCCAGTCCTATTTTCTGATGAGATTATAGTTCAAATGGTAAGTTATGTTGATGCGCGTCCATGATGTATGAGGTGTATTTGCCCAGTGTATGTAATTTGCTATTTTTCTATGCTTTATTATCACTGGTGCCGAACCATAATGCCCAATGGGTATAATCGACTTTAATTTCTTTATTGTATAGTGTAGGATTATTCTACGTTTCTATGCCTTAGTCTCTTTATTGTATAGTGTATGTTTTTTATAGGTGATAGTATAGAGTAGGATAATTCTTTGAATATGCTATATCGTTCAAACAGGGGCCAACTCGCCCAAACGTTGTAGTGACCATGGCCCTCCACAGGTCGTACGATCCATGGGCCATCTACGGGGCGGACGATCCATGGCCTTCTATGGCCGTCAGATTCAAGGGCCTACTATGGGCTGTCGGATCCGTGGGCCTTCTATCGGCTGTCGGATCCATGGGCCTTCTACGGGCCAGCGGACCCATGGGCCTTCTATGGGCCGTTGGATCAATGGGCCGTCGGGTCAATGGGCCTTCTACGTCCCGTAGGATCCATGGGATTTCTACGGGTCGTCTCATCTATGGGCCTTGTACGGGCCGTATAAGGGGCCGCAAACGGGCTAGAGTGGAAATCGTACGTTTTATGGGCTGACCATAATGGGCCGTTAATAGGCCGTATTTGATTATGCTATGAAAATGGCCCAACGTATTAATGGGCCACAAACGGGCTTACTGTAACCACTGCTGTATTTGGCCCACAAGCAGAAAATGACAGTAACGGGCCGAAAGTAAACGAATGCTGGGGATGAGCCCAAGAATAAATGGGCCCTGAGAAGGCCGAAAGATAACATGGGCTGGAAACGGCCCTACGGAATAATGGGTCGTTAATGGGTTTAAAGTGACACACTGTTCATTACGGGCCAGTTTTACCATGGGCCGTTAATGGGCCGAGTGTTACTAAGGGCCTCATATGGGCCAAAAGACGTCATGGGCCATACATGGGACGGAAGTTAAAACGGGCTGGAAGGATATTGGACGGCCCAGATGACGCTGCTGGGCCTAATTCGGATAGGCCGTAAACGGGCCCTAGGTTAGCGGGCAGTAAATGGGCTATATGTGAACATGTCGTTAACAGGCTTGCCATGGGCCAGCCCACCACCTTTTGACCAAGTCAAACGGACCAGCCTTTTCACAGGAATGGGCCTCTGTTGGGCCGTGCCACGTGTCGACATATCATAGGCGGTTTGGGTCCAATGAGTAGATGACGCTATTGGGCCTAATTCGGATAGGCCATAAACGGGCCCTGGGTTAGTGGGTTCTAAATGGGCTATATGCGAGCAGGCCGTTAATAGGCTTGCCATGGGCCGGCCCCCCCACATTTTGACCAAGTCAAACGGGCCGGCCTTTTCACAAGAAAGGGCCTCTGTTGGGTCGTGCCACGTGTCGACGTATCATAGGCGCTTTGGGTCCAATGAGTGGATGACATTTGTCCCAACGGTGAGCCGACACGTGTTTCCTCCAGCCAATGATGATTTTACACGTGGAAAATCACCATTGGTCAGGGCTGTTAATGGGTTATCAGATCCAAAACCGGACCCGATAGCTTAACGGTGTTCCGTTACGGTGGATGCCACGTGTTGGTCACCCTTGACGAAAGCACTTCTGTGACGCGCGATTTATCGTCATGGAAGTGGATACTTCCGTGATGATAATTTTGGTAATGTCATGGAACACTTCTATGACAGCACATGTATGACTATCTTGCTTCTGTCATAAATTTTTCATGGATGTACATGCATGACAGAAAACGTGACCTACTGTGACAAACATGTATCATCACGGAAGTGTATTTTTTTGTAGTGTAATATGGTCTCTTTGTTAGATCAATAATAATGCATATGAGAGCCACTCATCATTTTCATCGTGGTCTTCTCCTTACGACCCAAAGAACAAGGAAAAAGAATTTCAAAGGAACACACTGAAATATTTTTGGAGTTTTTGTTTTTCTGGAGAAAGTAAATTAAGAACGAGAAAACTATTTACACGGGAAAGCTCCCAACAAACAAAAGAAGAACGAGAAATCTTTTTGGATTTTCTTTTAAATACTACAGACTACTAGAAGAACAAGCAGGAAAGAAAAGACAAAAAGGAAATGAGGAATATTTCTGGGTTTTGCAAAGCTTTTCAAACACACGAGAACAAAGCGAGAAAAATAAACTAACATGGGTGATACAATGAAAAAGGTTGAACACCGACAACTAGAATAAGTGTGTGAACACGAATGTAATGTTGGTGAGAAATACGTACTCCCCCAAGCTTAGGCTTTTGCCTAAGTTGGTCTATGGCCAAGGCTGGCCTGACGGATATCCAAAGTTGTAGTCGGGGTTGTACTGGGATGCGTCAGCTATTGCCTGAAGGGCTGCAGCATGGAGGCGAGAGGCCTCCCCTCTCTCTCGTACTCGTTCGCCTCCTGTCTAGTTATATAATATCTCCCTTTTACCTGAAAGTTAAAGAAGGCAGGAGCAGAAAGGGTAATATGGACACACTGCCAGTCAAAGATTAGTCGGTACAAGAGGGATTGTTCGTTCCTCAGAAGAAACTGGTAGAGCACCAAAGCATTTTAATCAAGGAAAACAGGTGGTAATTTAATATCATTCCCATTTATGGGCACCTCAAGATAATTAGCTAAACGAGTGGCATAAATTCCACCAAAGAAATCTCCATCTTTAGCATTAAGATGTAACCTCCTCACAATAATAGCCCCCAAGTTATATCTTTTATCACCCAACACCGCACACTTGAGGATACTAAGAACTAGAATGCAAAGTTGGCTATGATCATGTTTACCGTTAATGCATCTACCTATAAAGAGAGCAAAATAATGTATAGCAGGAAAGTGAATGCTCTCCATGGTAGCTTGCGTGATATTTCTAATTTCTCCTACAATGATGCTAGCAACAAAATCATTATACTCAGTCTTATGAGGTTCACTAAGGATGCCCCCTTGTGGAATTTTGCATGCATCACTAAAATCTTCAAGGTCCATGGTATATGATTTATCATAAAGATCGGATAAAACAATATGAGTATTGCGCTGGGATTTAAACTTAAATATTCTCACAAATGAATTGGTGAGCTCATAGTATTGCCGAAACTTATCTGGCACGAAGTCCTCCAGTCCGGCATTTTGCACATACGCATCAAATTCCTCCTTGAAACCTGCATGAACCATGAATTGATTCGATGGCCATTCACAGGGCCGTACTTGAGCTTCTCTTGGTGGTTCGAGATTCGTCTCACGAATCCCGAGCCTTGGGGCTTGCTTCCTCGATGAGCCACCTCGATATATTTTCCTAGACATATTTCTTCCGCTGAAAAATTTCTGATTTTTTTTGTGACTCAAAATAAAAGTGAACCAAACTCAACAAAACTGATAGCAACTATTCCTACAAGTGTCTAGAGGTTGTATGATGTTTCAAAACTACTTTTGACCATATAAATTTTACATGCAAGCTCAAGGCAAGGTCACCATAGCAGCAAAAATTTGCAAACTATAAAGCACTAGAACAAAAACTAATTGGCCCATTGGAGGTGTCACATACCGAAGAACAATCCCCCAAAGCAGTTTTGCGAATGAAGCTTTGAGCAAGGAGATCGACAATAGCAGCAAAATGAGCTAGAACACGTGTTTGAGAAATGGTGTGATTATTTATGGAGGAACACGAAGTGGATGGGTGCTGGAATAAGTGAGGGGGCCACATGGGACCAACAAGGCAGGAGGCGCGCCCAGGGGGTAGGGCGCGCCCTCCACCCTTGTGGCCCACTGGTGCATCCATGTGGTGCATGTTCAGTGCCAGAATTCTAAAATATTCTACAAAAAATCATACTAAATTTTCAGGGCATTTGGAGAACTTTTATTTTCGAGACATTTTTTATTACACGGATAATTCAGAAAACAGACGGATAATACTATTTTTGATTTATTTAATCTAAATGAAAGAAAGTAAAAAGTGGGTACATAAAGTTGTGATTTCTAAATTCATCCATCTCATTCTCATCAAAAGGAATCCATTAATAAGGTTGATCAAGTCTTAGTAACAAACTTCTTCGTAGTGACATGAAACCAGAGAATTTTCGAATAACACTAGGTTACCTCAATGGGATTTGCATGTCCCCAACAATAAGAATATCATATTTCTTTTTAACAATAGCAATAGGGAATTCAAAACCTCCAATAGAAATAGTTGAAATTTTTCCAATAGAATTGATGCTATTAACTTGAGGTTGTTTCTTCGGAAAGTGTACCATATGATCATTACCATTAACATGAAAATTGACTTTGCCCTTGTTGCAATCAACAACAGCCCCTGCAGTATTCAAAAAGGGTCTACCAAGGATAATCGACATACTATCGTCCTCGGGAATATCAAGAATAACAAAGTCCGTTAAGATAGTAACGTTTGCAACCACAATAGGCACATCCTCACAAATACCGATGGATATAGTGGTTGATTTATCGGGCATTTGCAAAGAGATTTCCGTAGGTGTCAACTTATTCAAATCAAGTCTACGATATAAAGAGAGAGGCATAACAATAACACCGGCTCCAAGATCACATAAAGCAGTTTTAACATAGTTTCTTTTAATAGAGCATGGTATAGTTGGTATTCCCAGATCTCCTAGTTTTGTTGCTATTCCACCCTTAAATGTATAATTAGGAAGCATGGTGGAAATTTCAACTTCCGGTATCTTTCTTTTATTAGTAACAATTTCTTTCATATACTTGGCATAAGGAGACATTTTCAGAATATCCATCAAATGCATACGCAAAAAGATAGGTCTAATCATTTCTGAAAAGCGTTCAAATTCCTCATCGCGGGCAAGGGCTTCTGAACCCATGGTTCTCTTTCTTTACCATGTTTCCTAGCAATGAAGTCTCTCTTATCATAACGTTAATTCTTTGATTGTGGGTTATCAAGATCAACATCAGGTTATATCTCCACATCATTATCATTACTAGGTTGAGCATCAGCATGAACATCGTCATTAACATTATCAGTAGGTTCATGTTCATCACTAGATTGTGTCTCGGCATCAGAAATATAAATATTATTGGGATTCTCAGGTGTGTCTATAACAGGTTCACTAGAAGCATGCAAAGTCCTATCATTTTTCTTTTTCTTTTTATTACTAGGACTAGGTGTATCAGCATTAATTGTCTGAGAGTCTTGGTATACTCTCTTAGGATGACCTTCAGGATACAAAGGTTCCTAAGTCATTTTACCACCTCTAGTCACAACTCTAACAACATTATCTTTGTTCTTACTATTCATTTCATCGAGCAAATCATCTTGTGCCTTAAGTACTTGTTCTACTTGACTTTTTACCATGGAAGCATGTTTACTAATAATCTTAAGATCATTAGCAGTTCTACATATATAGTTTTTTTGTGCAATCCCATCGCACAACACACACATCTTATTAGCGGCAATCTTGTGTGTTATTACCGGTCTTCGCACACTGCTACCTCTTGAGCTTGCGTCGTATTCCCTCAAAGAGGAAAGGGAGATGCAACACAGTAGCGTAAGTATTTCCCTCAGTTTTTGAGAACCAAGGTATCAATCCAGTAGGAGACCACGCGGCAGTCCCTCGCACCTGCACAAACAAATAAGAACTTTGCAGCCAACGCGATAAGGGGTTGTCAATCCCTTTACGGTCACTTACGAGAGTGAGATCTGATAGAGATGATAATTATATTTTTGGTATTTTTGATTTAATAAAACAGCAAATAATAGCAAGAAAAGTAAAGTAGATGTAGATTGATATGTTGAGAATAGACTCGGGGGCCATAGTTTTCTCTAGTGCCTTCTCTCATGATAGCGATATTCTACGGCGGATAAACAAATTACTGTCGAGCAATTGATAGAAAAGCGAATAATTATGAGACTATCTAGGCATGAGCATTGTATATAGGCATCACGTCCGAGACAAGTAGACCGAAACGATTCTGCATCTACTACTATTACTCCACACATCGATCGCTATCCAGCATGCATCTAGTGTATTGAGTTCATACGAACAGAGTAACACCTTAAGCAAGATGACATGATGTAGAGGGATAAACTCAAGCAATATGATGAAAACCCCATTTTTTATCCTCGATGGCAACAATACAATACGTTCCTTGCTGCCCCTACTGTCACTGGGAAAGGACACCGCAAGATTGAACCCAAAGCCAAGCACTTCTCCCATTGCAAGAACTATAGATCTAGTAGGCAAAACCAAACCAGTAATTCGAAGAGACTTGCAAGGATATTATGAGCATGCATAAAAAGTTCAGAGAAGAACCAAATATCTTTCATAGATAACCTTGACCATAAACTCACAATTTATCGGATCTCGACAAACAGACCGCAAAAAGAGATTACATCGAATAGATCTCCTCGAAGATCGAGGAGAACTTTGTATTGAGATCCAGAGAGAGAGAAGAAGCCATCTAGATACTAGCTATGGACCCGAAGGTCCGAGGTAAACTACTCACAACTCATGGTGAGAGCGATGATGATGATGATGAAGGCCTCCGTGATGGATCCCCCTCCCAGAACAGGCTCCAAGATGGGAACTCCACGGGAACAACAGCTGCGACGGTGGAATTAGGGTTTTCTCTCTGCGTATGGAGTTTCTGGGGTACGTAGGTATATAGGAAGAAGGGGCACCGGGGCTGTGTGGGCCAGCCTCGAGGCAGGGGGCGCGCCCCCCACCCTCGAGGGCTGGTCCCACGTCCCCTGACTTGGCCCTGAAGACTCCCGAGCGTGATTTCCTCCAAAAATATATCTCGCGAAGGTTTCATTCTGTTTGGACTCCATTTGATATTCCTTTTCTGCAAAACCCTGAAATAGGCACACAAAAAATAGCAATCTGGACTGGGCCTTTGGGTTAGTAGGTTAGTCCCAAAAATGATATAAAAGTGAATGATAAATCCCATTAAACATCCAAGACTTCATAAATAATAGCATGGAACAATAAAAAATTATAGATACGTTGGAGACGTATCAAGCATCCCCAAGCTTAATTCCTGCTCGTCCTCGAGTAGGTAAATGATAAAGAAAGAATTTTTTATGTGGAATGCTAACCAATATAGTTTTTCAATGTAATTCTCTTAATTGTGGCATGAATGTTCAGATCTGAAA
>LR738714.1:544184140-544201448 GCA_902687465.1 Secale cereale
TCATGGATGTACATGCATGACAGAAAACGTGACCTACTGTGACAAACATGTATCATCACGGAAGTGTATTTTTTTGTAGTGTAATATGGTCTCTTTGTTAGATCAATAATAATGCATATGAGAGCCACTCATCATTTTCATCGTGGTCTTCTCCTTACGACCCAAAGAACAAGGAAAAAGAATTTCAAAGGAACACACTGAAATATTTTTGGAGTTTTTGTTTTTCTGGAGAAAGTAAATTAAGAACGAGAAAACTATTTACACGGGAAAGCTCCCAACAAACAAAAGAAGAACGAGAAATCTTTTTGGATTTTCTTTTAAATACTACAGACTACTAGAAGAACAAGCAGGAAAGAAAAGACAAAAAGGAAATGAGGAATATTTCTGGGTTTTGCAAAGCTTTTCAAACACACGAGAACAAAGCGAGAAAAATAAACTAACATGGGTGATACAATGAAAAAGGTTGAACACCGACAACTAGAATAAGTGTGTGAACACGAATGTAATGTTGGTGAGAAATACGTACTCCCCCAAGCTTAGGCTTTTGCCTAAGTTGGTCTATGGCCAAGGCTGGCCTGACGGATATCCAAAGTTGTAGTCGGGGTTGTACTGGGATGCGTCAGCTATTGCCTGAAGGGCTGCAGCATGGAGGCGAGAGGCCTCCCCCTCTCTCTCGTACTCGTTCGCCTCCTGTCTAGTTATATAATATCTCCCTTTTACCTGAAAGTTAAAGAAGGCAGGAGCAGAAAGGGTAATATGGACACACTGCCAGTCAAAGATTAGTCGGTACAAGAGGGATTGTTCGTTCCTCAGAAGAAACTGGTAGAGCACCAAAGCATTTTAATCAAGGAAAACAGATGGTAATTTAATATCATTCAATTTATGGGCACCTCAAGATAATTAGCTAAACGAGTGGCATAAATTCCACCAAAGAAATCTCCATCTTTAGCATTAAGATGTAACCTCCTCACAATAATAGCCCCCAAGTTATATCTTTTATCACCCAACACCGCACACTTGAGGATACTAAGAACTAGAATGCAAAGTTGGCTATGATCATGTTTACCGTTAATGCATCTACCTATAAAGAGAGCAAAATAATGTATAGCAAGAAAGTGAATGCTCTCCATGGTAGCTTGCGTGATATTTCTAATTTCTCCTACAATGATGCTAGCAACAAAATCATTATACTCAGTCTTATGAGGTTCACTAAGGATGCCCCCTTGTGGAATTTTGCATGCATCACTAAAATCTTCAAGGTCCATGGTATATGATTTATCATAAAGATCGGATAAAACAATATGAGTATTGCGCTGGGATTTAAACTTAAATCTTCTCACAAATGAATTGGTGAGCTCATAGTATTGCCGAAACTTATCTGGCACGAAGTCCTCCAGTCCGGCATTTTGCACATACGCATCAAATTCCTCCTTGAAACCTGCATGAACCATGAATTGATTCGATGGCCATTCACAGGGCCGTACTTGAGCTTCTCTTGGTGGTTCGAGATTCGTCTCACGAATCCCGAGCCTTGGGGCTTGCTTCCTCGATGAGCCACCTCGATATATTTTCCTAGACATATTTCTTCCGCTGAAAAATTTCTGATTTTTTTTGTGACTCAAAATAAAAGTGAACCAAACTCAACAAAACTGATAGCAACTATTCCTACAAGTGTCTAGAGGTTGTATGATGTTTCAAAACTACTTTTGACCATATAAATTTTACATGCAAGCTCAAGGCAAGGTCACCACAGCAGCAAAAATTTGCAAACTATAAAGCACTAGAACAAAAACTAATTGGCCCACTGGAGGCGTCACATACCGAAGAACAATCCCCCAAAGCAGTTTTGCGAATGAAGCTTTGAGCAAGGAGATCGACAATAGCAGCAAAATGAGCTAGAACACGTGTTTGAGAAATGGTGGGATTATTTATGGAGGAAGACGAAGTGGATGGGTGCTGGAATAAGTGAGGGGGCCACATGGGACCAACAAGGCAGGAGGCGCGCCCAGGGGGTAGGGCGCGCCCTCCACCCTTGTGGCCCACTGGTGCATCCATGTGGTGCATGTTCAGTGCCAGAATTCTAAAATATTCTACAAAAAATCATACTAAATTTTCAGGGCATTTGGAGAACTTTTATTTTCGAGACATTTTTTATTACACGGATAATTCAGAAAATAGACGGATAATACTATTTTTGATTTATTTAATCTAAATGAAAGAAAGTAAAAAGTGGGTACATAAAGTTGTGATTTCTAAATTCATCCATCTCATTCTCATCAAAAGGAATCCATTAATAAGGTTGATCAAGTCTTAGTAACAAACTTCTTCGTAGTGACATGAAACCAGAGAATTTTCGAATAACACTAGGTTACCTCAATGGGATTTGCATGTCCCCAACAATAAGAATATCATATTTCTTTTTAACAATAGCAATAGGGAATTCAAAACCTCCAATAGCAATAGTTGAAATTTTTCCAATAGAATTGATGCTATTAACTTGAGGTTGTTTCTTCGGAAAGTGTACCATATGCTCATTACCATTAACATGAAAATTGACTTTGCCCTTGTTGCAATCAACAACAGCCCCTGCAGTATTCAAAAAGGGTCTACCAAGGATAATCGACATACTATCGTCCTCGGGAATATCAAGAATAACAAAGTCCGTTAAGATAGTAACGTTTGCAACCACAATAGGCACATCCTCACAAATACCGATGGATATAGCGGTTGATTTATCGGGCATTTGCAAAGAGATTTCCGTAGGTGTCAACTTATTCAAATCAAGTCTACGATATAAAGAGAGAGGCATAACAATAACACCGGCTCCAAGATCACATAAAGCAGTTTTAACATAGTTTCTTTTAATAGAGCATGGTATAGTTGGTATTCCCAGATCTCCTAGTTTTGTTGGTATTCCACCCTTAAATGTATAATTAGGAAGCATGGTGGAAATTTCAACTTCCGGTATCTTTCTTTTATTAGTAACAATTTCTTTCATATACTTGGCATAAGGAGACATTTTCAGAATATCCATCAAATGCATACGCAAAAAGATAGGTTTAATCATTTCTGAAAAGCGTTCAAATTCCTCATCGCGGGCAAGGGCTTCTGAACCCATGGTTCTCTTTCTTTACCATGTTTCCTAGCAATGAAGTCTCTCTTATCTTAACGTTAATTCTTTGATTGTGGGTTATCAAGATCAACATCAGGTTATATCTCCACATCATTATCATTACTAGGTTGAGCATCAGCATGAACATCGTCATTAACATTATCAGTAGGTTCATGTTCATCACTAGATTGTGTCTCGGCATCAGAAATATAAATATTATTGGGATTCTTAGGTGTGTCTATAACAGGTTCACTAGAAGCATGCAAAGTCCTATCATTTTTCTTTTTCTTTTTATTACAAGGACTAGGTGTATCAGCATTAATTGTCTGAGAGTCTTGGTATACTCTCTTAGGATGACCTTCAGGATACAAAGGTTCCTAAGTCATTTTACCACCTCTAGTCACAACTCTAACAACATTATCTTTGTTCTTACTATTCATTTCATCAAGCAAATCATCTTGTGCCTTAAGTACTTGTTCTACTTGACTTTTTACCATGGAAGCATGTTTACTAATAATCTTAAGATCATTAGCAGTTCTACATATATAGTTTTTCTGTGCAATCCCATCGCACAACACACACATCTTATTAGCGGCAATCTTGTGTGTTATTACCGGTCTTCGCACACTGCTACCTCTTGAGCTTGCGTTGTATTCCCTCAAAGAGGAAAGGGAGATGCAACACAGTAGCGTAAGTATTTCCCTCAGTTTTTGAGAACCAAGGTATCAATCCAGTAGGAGACCACGCGGCAGTCCCTCGCACCTGCACAAACAAATAAGAACTTTGCAGCCAACGCGATAAGGGGTTGTCAATCCCTTTAAAGTCACTTACGAGAGTGAGATCTGATAGAGATGATAATTATATTTTTGGTATTTTTGATTTAATAAAACAGCAAATAATAGCAAGAAAAGTAAAGTAGATGTAGATTGATATGTTGAGAATAGACTCGGGGGCCATAGTTTTCTCTAGTGCCTTCTCTCATGATAGCGATATTCTACGGCGGATAAACAAATTACTGTCGAGCAATTGATAGAAAAGCGAATAATTATGAGACTATCTAGGCATGAGCATTGTATATAGGCATCACGTCCGAGACAAGTAGACCGAAACGATTCTGCATCTACAACTATTACTCCACACATCGATCGCTATCCAGCATGCATCTAGTGTATTGAGTTCATACGAACAGAGTAACACCTTAAGCAAGATGACATGATGTAGAGGGATAAACTCAAGCAATATGATGAAAACCCCATTTTTTATCCTCGATGGCAACAATACAATACGTTCCTTGCTGCCCCTACTGTCACTGGGAAAGGACACCGCAAGATTGAACCCAAAGCCAAGCACTTCTCCCATTGCAAGAACTATAGATCTAGTAGGCAAAACCAAACCAATAATTCGAAGAGACTTGCAAGGATATTATGAGCATGCATAAAAAGTTCAGAGAAGAACCAAATATCTTTCATAGATAACCTTGATCATAAACTCACAATTTATCGGATCTCGACAAACAGACCGCAAAAAGAGATTACATCGAATAGATCTCCTCGAAGATCGAGGAGAACTTTGTATTGAGATCCAGAGAGAGAGAAGAAGCCATCTAGATACTAGCTATGGACCCGAAGGTCCGAGGTAAACTACTCACAACTCATGGTGAGAGCGATGATGATGATGATGAAGGCCTCCGTGATGGATCCCCCTCCCAGAACAGGCTCCAAGATGGGAACTCCACGGGAACAACAGCTACGACGGTGGAATTAGGGTTTTCTCTCTGCGTATGGAGTTTCTGGGGTACGTAGGTATATATAGGAAGAAGGGGCACCGGGGCTGTGTGGGCCAGCCTCGAGGCAGGGGGCGCGCCCCCCACCCTCGAGGGCTGGTCCCACGTCCCCTGACTTGGCCCCGAAGACTCCCGAGCATGATTTCCTCCAAAAATATATCTCGCGAAGGTTTCATTCTGTTTGGACTCCGTTTGATATTCCTTTTCTGCAAAACCCTGAAATAGGCACACAAAAAATAGCAATCTGGACTGGGCCTTTGGGTTAGTAGGTTAGTCCCAAAAATGATATAAAAGTGAATGATAAATCCCATTAAACATCCAAGACTTCATAAATAATAGCATGGAACAATAAAAAATTATAGATACGTTGGAGACGTATCAAGCATCCCCAAGCTTAATTCCTGCTCGTCCTCGAGTAGGTAAATGATAAAGAAAGAATTTTTTATGTGGAATGCTAACCAATATAGTTTTTCAATGTAATTCTCTTAATTGTGGCATGAATGTTCAGATCTGAAATATTCTAGACAAAAGTCTATATTGACATAAGAAACAATAATACTTCAAGCAATACTAACAAAGCAATCATGTCTTCTCAAGATACTATGGCTAAAGAAATTTATCCCTACAAAATCATATAGTGTAGGCTATGCTCCCTTATTATCACACTAAATATTCATATCATGCACAACCCCGATTTCAGCCAAGCAGTTGTTTTCATGATCTATCTTTTCAAACCTTTCAACTTTCACGCAATACATGAGCGCGAGCCATGGATATAGCACTATGGGTGGAATAGATGTGGTTGTGGAGAAGACAAAAAGAGGGAGATAGTCTCACATCGAATAGGCGTATCAACGGGCTATGGAGATGCCCATCAATAGATATCAATGTGAGTGAGTAGGGATTGCCATGCAACGGATGCACTAGAGCTAAATATGAATGAAAGCTCAACAAAAGAAACTAGTGGGTGTGCATCCAACTTGCTTGCTCACGAAGACCTAGGGCATTTGAGGAAGCCCATCGTTGGAATATAAAAGCCAAGTTCTATAATGAAAATTCCCACTAGTATATGAAAGTGACTAAACATGAGACTCTCTACAATGAAGAACATGGTGCTACTCTGAAGCACAAGTGTGGAAAAAGATAGTAGCAATTGTCCCTTTTTCTTTTCTTTTTTTTCTTTTTTTTTGGGCCTTTCTTTTTTTTTGGCCATTTTTTTGCGGACGGGCTTTATAGATTTGGCCTTTCCACCCATGGGACAATGCTCTAAAAATGATGATCATCACACTTTCATTACAACACAATATTACAACTCGATACTACAACAACAAAGTATGACTCTATATGAATGCCTCCGGCGGTGTACCGGTATATGCAATGAAACAAGAGTGACATGTATGAAAAGATTATGCATGGTGGCCTTGCCACAAATACGATGTCAACTACATGATCATGCATGGTAATATGACAATATGATGTTGGTACGTCCAAAACATATCTATAATTTCTGCTTGCTCCATGCTTCTTTTGTGTGATATTGCTATGATATTGATGCACTTCCATACACTTTTGATCATATTTGGACTAACTTATTAACTCAGTGCACCACAGTGCCAGTTCCTGTTTTCTGCTGTTTTTCTATTTCCGGTTTCCCCCATATTAAAAGTGCTCCAAAAATTCCAGGAAAAATATAGGAAAAATCAGCGTACAGGAAGCTTCGCGAAGAACCAAAGATGGGCCAGAGGGGATCCAGGGGAGGCCCAGGCGGCCACCTGGCGCGGCCCCACCCCTGGCTGCGCCAGGGGGCGCCTGGGGCCCTTGCTCCACCTCTGGCTGCCCCCCTTCGCATATATATCCCTCTCGTCCCAAAACCCTCGAGGACAGAACCTTTTTTCGCGATCTCGCCTCTGTTCCGCCGCCGCAGCGCTTCCAAGATCGGGAGCATCAGGAGAACTCTTCCCGGCACCCTGTCGGAGGGGAGAACCACCACCGGGAGCTTCTCCACCACCATGGACGCTTCCCGGATGAGTCGTGAGTAGTCCACCTTGGACCATGGGTCCATGATCAGTAGCTATGTGATGTTCTCCTCCCCTCTTTGGTCTTCATGGTTTAGACCTCGTGAGCTGCCCTACATGATCGAGGCACATATGTAATCTTTCTGCTATTGCTTTGCTGAATTTGCTGGGATCTGATGGATTATGAGACTATGTTCAGATTGTGTTTGAGTAATATATTTGATTCACCTCTTTTATATCTTTGTTCTTGAGTAATTCTTGCATGTTCTCCGTTGCTGTTTATTGCTTTGGCCAAGTAGTAGGTAGTAACTCCAAGAGGGAGCGTTATGCTTGTTGTGGGTTCATGCCCCTGATGACTAGCTTGAGTGACAGAAACATGAGTCTAGGGGATGTGTTGTTGCCACAAGGGAGAAAACAACGGTGCTTGTACTTGCGGGTGCAAGGATTGTTTACTTTACGCAAAGTTCTTTTAATGCAGTTGTCTGTTGCTTTGAGTTTACACTTTGGGTGGGATTCGCAACTTAATACCATCGAGATGTTCTGGATAGATATCTCAAGGTGGATGATTAGTAGTAGATGCAGCTGGATTTCGGTCTACTTGCCTTGGCGTACCGCCCATGCTTTTGAGCCTCTACCTTTCTTTGCAGCATAGTTAGCATTGGTTTGCGCACATAATCATGTCAATTGCCCAACTGTAATTTGTTTACCTCGCTTTGCTGTTTTATCGTCTTTTGGGAGAGAGACATCACTAGTGAACATCATGGGACCCCGGTCCATATTACCATCGCTGATCACACCTTCTATTTACTTCCTGTTTTTATTTCCTAGTTGCAGTCATAGCTATCATTATTATCTCTTGTGTTTGATCCTTTGTAAACAACAAGGCCGGAGGGATTGACAACCTCTCTGTACTCGTTGGGAGCAAAGTTATCTGTATATGTGTGCAGGTCCCGTCAACCGCTAAGTTTCTGGCGCCGTTGACACCTACTTGTCGACCCTCGGAGTCTCACGGGATTCGATCCTTGGTATCTTTGCCAAGGGAAATTTGCCGCTACGCTACATCTCAACCTTCCACTTGGGGTAACCAACGAGGGGCGAGAAGCCATCAAGCAAGTTTCTGGCGCCGTTGCCGGGGACTCCACTCTTCAAGATAGGGGAGTTGCATGCTATCTTTTATCTTTGCTTTTTAGTCTTGTTAGTTTACCTTTCAGTTTTTGCTTTAGTGTCCCTTACCAAAAATCACAAAAATAGTTATCTTGCTTGCTGCTGCTATGGGTTCCACCGAGAACACCAAGTTGTGTGACTTCACTAGTCATAACAACAATGACTTTATCTACACGCCTATTGCTACACCTGCCACTTCAGCACCTTCTTATGAGATTAAACCTGCTCTACTGAACCTAGTTATGAAAGATCAATTCTCCGGTGCTGGAGATGATGTTGCTTTGCACTTAATTTTGTTGAGCTCTGTGATATGCAAAAGTACAAAGAAGTAGATGGTGATATTGTTAAGCTTAAGCTTTTTCCTTTCTCCTTGAGAGGAGGAGCTAAAATCTGGTTTCAATCCTTGCCTAGGAATAGTATAGATTCTTGGGACAAGTGCAAGGATGCCTTTATTGGGAAGTACTATCCCCCTGCTAAAATTATCCAATTAAGGAGTAACATAATGAATTTTAAACAGTTGGATAATGAACACGTTGCCCAAGCTTGGGAACGCATGAAATCTCTTGTCAAGAACTGTCCTACTCATGGTTTGACTACTTGGATGGTTATCCAAACTTTTTATGCAGGCTTGAACTTTACCTCGCGGAACTTGTTAGATTCGGTCGCGGGAGGAACCTTTATGTCAACTACACTTGGTGCTGCCACGAAGCTTCTCGACGAGATGATGACCAATTATTCCCAATGGCACACCGAACGCGCTCCAACAGGTAGGAAGGTAAACTCTGTCGAGGAGATTTCCTCCCTAAATGAAAAGGTTGACTTGATCATGTCTCTACTTTCCAAGCAATCTTCTATTGATCCTCATGATGTTCTTTTAAATTCTTTGATTGCTCAAGATCAAGTAGATGTGAACTTTATCTCTAGAAACAACTTCAATAACAATGCTTATAGGAGTAATTTTGGTAGCAACCCTAGACCGTTCCCCTCTAATTCCTATGGGAACAACAATACTTGTCCTAGCACCAAGAACTCCACCCCTAGAGATAGAGACATGCCTAGTTATGAGAAACTTCTAGAAATAGAGAAGGCCACTAAGAACTACATGTGCACCCAATATGAATAAAACAAGACCTTCTCGAGGCAATTAGATGAGCATACTGCTATCTTGCAAGACATTGGTAGACAACTGGAGAGCCTAGATATTGAGATTTCTAACCTCCAGACTAGGCTCACCATCACAGAGACCCAAGTTTCCAATATGTCCCACACAAAAGCCACTTTTATAAACCAAATGGCAGCTAAACCTGAAGTGGTTGCACCCCTGAAGGAGGAAGAAGATAGAATTAAGAGCCTTCCTACCCACCACACTGTTGCTACTATCCAAGTTGTTGAGGATATCCAAACTCTTAGCACCCAATGCACTCCTAGTCCCATTGGACCTATTAATGGTGATGCTATGACCTCAACCGTAGAAGAAGAAACTCCTATGACCATAGAAGCTACCAAACAAGTGAGCCTAAAGGACACCACTACCACTTTACTTGATAGTAGTGACCTTGATTTTGATAATTACACCCTTTCTGAAGTTATTGGTTTTCTTCACAAGATGTCTAGAGATCCCCACACTAGCACACTTAATCTTGCCTTCACGGAGCATATCACTAATGCTCTCATCAAAGCTAGGGAGGAGAAGCTTAGGGTAGAAGCCTCCATACCTAGAAAGCTAGAAGATAGTTGGGATCCTATGATTAAAATTAAGTTGAATAACTTATCTTGCTATGTTTTATGTGATGTTGGAGCTAGTACCTCCGTTATGCCCAAAAGAATGTATGATATGTTTGAATTGAAACCTTTTGATCCTTGTTCTTTTGGTGTTCGTCTTGTTGATTCTTCCGTAAAGAAACCTTTGGGGAAGATCGACGATGTTCTTATCATTGTCAATGAAAATTATGTTCCCGTTGATTTTACTATTATGGATATTGAATGTGAACCTTCATGTCCAATTATTTTGGGACGTCCTTTTCTTCGCACCGTTGGTGCTATCATTGACATGAAAGAGGGGATAAAATTCCAATTCCCTCTAAAGAAAGGGATGGAACAGTTCCCTAGAAAGAAGATTAAGTTGCCTTTTGAGTCTGTTACACGGGCTAGCTATTCTCTTACTCTTGATAAAACTTGATCTTCTCTTTTTGCATCATGCCTAGCTTAAAGGCATAAAAGAAAGCGCTTTCGGGAGGCAGCCCACAATGAATTAGGTTTTATTTTTGCTTTTGTTGTGTCTTGATGTTTGTTACTACAGTAGCATCATCATTGTATCTTTTCTTTTCAGCTTTGTGCCAAGTTTAGCCTCCGATTGCAAGAAAGTTCAAAAGTTGTGACGTGCTGTCCAGAAAACAGATTCTGTCCTTGGACAGAACAATTCGAATAAAATCACCAGATCATCTTTTTGATCTGAATTTTTTTGGCGGCGTGCTCTATACAATTGGCTTCCGAGCGTCTGTTCTGAGTTTTTTGATTTGAGTTGCAGAAGTGCCCTGAAAAAATTATTTACTACCTGCTGGTCTGTTTTTCACAGATTCTGTCCTGTTTTGCCTTTTCTTCGTTTTGCAAACCTTGAGCTTGCTTTTTCTTTGCAAAAACCTTTTGGCAATCTTGAGAAACAGTAGCTCTTCAAGATTATCTTTATTTCCAGTAGGGAAAAATTATTTTATTGTGGGTACTAACCTCGCTAATCAGATTATGATGAGTTATGTATGAAGGGAGTTTTCAAGTGTGCGAGGGAAGATGATAAAAGAAGATTCAGGAGGGTCAAACGCTCAAGCTTGGGGATGCCCCCGTGCACCCCCAAGAAATATTCAAGAAGACTCAAGCATATAAGCTTGGGGATGCCCTCATGCATCCCCTTCTCCATCAACAATTATCAGTTCGTCTTTCGTTCCACTATATTCTTATCACTTCATGCGTTATGTGCTATGCTTGGAGCGTCTTGCTCTTAGTTTCTTTTTTTAGTTTTCTTTAGCTTTGCTTGTTGTTCATAACAAGTTAGAACCTAGCTTTCTTTGTGTGGGAGAGAAACACGCTCCACTTCAACCTAGAACACAACATAGGATTTTCATGCTTATCTTTGATGTGTGTGTTCTTTGTCTTTCCATAGCTGCTGTCATGTTTAGCTCTTAGTTTTCATGCTTTTCTTTTTAAAGAGCTTTTGTTTAGTTGGTTGCTGAACTCTCTTGAGTTTTCATGGTTGTCTTGTTAAGAGAGTTTGCCTGTTGCACTGAGTTGTGTGTCTTAACTTAAAGTAGGTAATTGAGGTTGCTATTTAATTTTAGTAGTAACTTGCAATAGTTTTGAGGTGTTGCCATGAGTAATGTCTGAACTTTTGGTGTCAAGAGCTTTAGCCTATTAGTGATAGATGTCGTATTTTGGGCAATCCGTGTTTATTTTCGAAAACCTACAAAATAGTTGAGAACTTTAGCTACTAGATGGATCACTACTCTTTGGAGGGATCGAATATTAGAGTACACTCACGTACCATGAGTCGAGGATGCGCAAGGATAACCAAACCCCCATACACTCCTCCTCGGGGTACTTGTCTCTTTGTGAACCTCCTAATTAGATTGAGAGTTACCGATAATAAGTGCATGAGTTCTTCGGACTAATGTGAGTATTCGAAAGTTGACACTTCCACCTAGCCATATTTTTCTAGCCTCTTCGGTACCGTGCATTGCCCTTTCTCACCTCGAGAGTTGGCGCATACTTCGCCGGTGCATCCAAATCCTTGGCACGATACGCTCTGTCATCATAAGCCTCATTATATCCTTCCTCAAAACAGCCACCATACCTACCTATCAAGGCATTTCCATAGCCTTTCCGAGATACATTGCCATGCAACATCCATCTTCTCATGACTTGATCTTCATGTCATACATGCTTTTGCTTGATCGATGAGCCGCATGCTAGTTAGGCCTTGCCCTAATCATTGCTACATGACGCGCTAGTATCATTGCATATCCTGCTATACTGGCAGAGGCATACATTTGCATACATCATGATAGTTTCATTTTCTTTATGTTGAGTACTTTTGTAAAGTGTGAAAGATCTTCTATACTTCTTGTAATATATAGAGTGTTGCCCCTAAAGTGAGGAAAAGATCCCAAAGAGGACAAAATCAAAAGATCCCAAAGAGGACAAATGAGAGTTAAATAGAAAGAGCCATTGAGGCCACACAAAAAATAAAAATAAAATAAAAAGAGAGAAAAAGAAATAAAAAGAGAGAAGGGGGCACACTACTATTCCTTTTGAGAGATCCACACTCGTACTCCATCTTATACCTTGTACTCCATAGAGATTATCATTCATGCATATAGCTATGTGGGGACCTTCACACTATAGAACTTGGCTTGTATATTCCAATGATGAGCCTCCTCAAAAGAGCTCTAGGTCTTCTTGAGCGAGCAAGTTGGATGCACCCCCACTAGTTCCATTGGAGAGCTTACCTTAGCTCATATGTGCATCCGTTGCATGGCAATCCCTACTCCTCACATCATATCTATCATTTGGCTTTCTCTCGCCTATGATTGTCCTCATTGATGTGAGCCTTTCACACTTTTTTTGTCTTCCCCCTTCATCATTTTTCTCTCTTTGCCATCCTAAGTGTCAACTTTCTTGCTTACGCTCATCCATTGCATGAGTGCTCAAAATATCGAAAGGGAGTGGATCATTTTGACTTGTACCTGGCTAGTGGTCTGGGGATGAGTCAAGATAAGATTCCAAAGAAGACCAAGTGTGAAACTTTAGTAGATTAAGTTCTCAACAATACAAAAACTATGTTTTACTCTCTCGTATATCCTATCCCCTTTCTTGCACGCAAACACCATTTGGATACATTCGAGTCACGGACAGCGAGAGCTCTTGCACCTTTATGTTCTTATGTTGCTTGTTACAATGCTAATATAGACTCTTGCTTGTTATGACTTGAATTGAATTACATGCCTTGATTGCTTTACTTAAAAGTTCTTATATGGTTGGTAGCATGTCACCACAGAAATTATGCGTGTTACCATTTACCTACTCGAGGACGAGCAGGAATTAAGCTTGGGGATGTTGATACGTCCAAAACGTATCTATAATTTCTGCTTGCTCCATGCTTCTTTTGTGTGATATTGCTATGATATTGATGCACTTCCATACACTTTTGATCATATTTGGACTAACTTATTAACTCAGTGCACCACAGTGCCAGTTCCTGTTTTCTGCTATTTTTCTATTTCAGGTTTCCCCCATATTAAAAGTGCTCCAAAAATTCCAGGAAAAATATAGGAAAAATAAGCGTACAGGAAGCTTCGCGAAGAACCAAAGATGGGCCAGAGGGGAGCCAGGGGAGGCCCAGGCGGGCACCTGGCGCGGCCCCACCCCTAGCCACGCCAGGGGGGGCCTGGGGCCCCTGCTCCGCCTCTGGCTGCCCCCCTTCGCATATATATCCCTCTCGTCCCGAAACCCTCGAGGACAGAACCCTTTTTCGCGATCTCGCCTCTGTTCCGCCGCCGCAGCGCTTCCAAGATCGGGAGCATCAGGAGAACTCTTCCCGGCACCCTGCCGGAGGGGAGAACCACCACCGGGAGCTTCTCCACCACCATGGACGCTTCCCGGATGAGTCGTGAGTAGTCCACCTTGGACCATGGATCCATGATCAGTAGCTATGTGATGTTCTCCTCCCCTCTTTGCTCTTCATGGTTTAGACCTCGTGAGCTGCCCTACATGATCGAGGCACATATGTAATCTTTCTGTTGTTGCTTTGCTGAGTTTGCTAGGATCTGATGGATTATGAGACTATGTTCAGATTGTGTTTGAGTAATATATTTGATTCACCTCTTTTATACCTTTGTTCTTGAGTAATTCTTGCATGTTCTCCATTGCTGTTTATTGCTTTGACCAAGTAGTAGGTAGTAACTCCAAGAGGGAGCGTTATGCTTGATTGCGGGTTCATGCCCCCTGATGACTAGCTTGAGTGACAGAAACATGAGTCTAGGGGATGTTCTATTGCCGCAAGGGAGAAAACAACGGTGCTTGTACTTGCGGGTGCAAGGATTGTTTACTTTACGCAAAGTTCTTTTAATGCAGTTGTCTGTTGCTTTGAGTTTACACTTTGGGTGGGATTCGCAACTTAATACCATCGAGATGTTCTGGATAGATATCTCAAGGTGGATGATTAGTAGTAGATGCAGATGGATTTCGGTCTACTTACCTTGGTGTACCGCCCATGCTTTTGAGCCTCTACCTTTCTTTGCAGCATAGTTAGCATTGGTTTGCGCACATAATCCTGTCAATTGCCCAGCTGTAATTTGTTTACCTCGCTTTGCTGTTTTATCGTCTTTTGGGAGAGAGACATCACTAGTGAACATCATGGGACCTCGGTCCATATTACCACCGCTGATCACACCTTCTCTTTACTTCCTGTTTTTATTTCCTAGTTGCAGTCATAGCTATCATTATTATCTCTTGTGTTTGATCCTTTGTAAACAACAAGGCCGGAGGGATTGACAACCTCTCTGTACTCGTTGGGAGCAAAGTTATCTGTATCTGTGTGCAGGTCCCGTCAACCGCTAAGTTTCTGGCGCCGTTGACACCTACTTGTCGACCCTCGGAGTCTCACGGGATTCGATCCTTGGTATCTTTGCCAAGGGAAATTTGCCCCTACGCTACATCTCAACCTTCCACTTGGGGTAACCAACGAGGGGCGAGAAGCCATCAAATGTGTATCATATAAACGGAACGGTGGAAAGTTGCATGGCAATATATCTCGGAATGGGTATGGAAATGCCATGATAGGTAGGTATGGTGGCTGTTTTGAGGAACAATATGGTGGCTGTTTTGAGGAAAGATATATAGTGGGTTTATGGCAGCGGCGAAAGTTGCGCGGTACAAGAGAGGCTAGCAATGGTGGAAGGGTGAGAGTGCGTATAATCCATGGACTCAACATTAGTCATAAGAACTCATATACTTATTGCAAAAATCTACGAGTCATCAAAACAAAGCAATCAACCCATGCTCCTAGGGGGGAGGTTGGTAGGAGTTAACCATCGCGCGCCCCCGACCTCCACACAAAGGCTGACACTCTACAAATACCTCATGCTTTAACTTAGTCACATAACGGTTCACCATACGTGCATGCTACGGGAATCACTAACATTAACACAAATATTTCTCAATTTCATAATAACTCCACTAGCATGACTCTAATATCACTATCCTCATGTCTCAAAACAATTATCAAGCATCCAACATCTCTTTCTATTCAATGCACTTGGTATGAATTTTTTTACTACATTGACATTGGATGTTTATCGTGTGAAGAATAGTTTCTTTAGCCTAAACACTGTACCATGCTGTTTTAATATACTCTCAAATAGATCTAAGTGAATCATGAGAGTTCAACAATTTCTACAAAATATTATCACCGCCATGCTCTAAAAGATATAAGTGAAACACTAGAGCAAAAACTATTCAACTCAAAAGATATAAGTGAAGCACATAGAGTGTTCTAACAATTTCTAGGCCATATTTAAATCTCTCAAATAGGTGTGTCCAGCAAGGATGATTGTGACAAGCTAACAAGCAAAGACTCAAATTATACAAGACGCTCCAAGCAAAACACATAACATGTTGCGAATAAAAAAATAGCTTCAAGTATAGTTACCGGTGGATGAAGACGAAAGAGGGGATGCCTTCCCGGGGCATCCCCAAGCTTAGGTTTTTGATTATATTGAATTTACTTGGGGTGCCATGGGCATCCCCAAGCTTAGGCCTTTGCTACTCCTTGTTCCATAGTCCATCAAAGCAATACTCAAAACTTGAAAACTTCACAACACAAAACTTAGACAAAAATTTTCGTGAGCTCCGTTAGTAAGAGAAAGCAAACCACCACTCAAAGGTACAGCAAGGAATTCATTATTTGTTTATATTGGTGTTAAACCTACTGTACTCCAAGTTCTCTATGGTTCATATCCTCTAATATTACTCATAGATGCATCGGAATAAGCAAACAACACACAAAAACAGAATCTGTCAAAAACAGAACAGTCTATAGTAATCTGTTGGGTTCGCCCACTTCTGGAACTCCAAAAAAATCAAAATAAATTGTTAAATTTGTGAAATTTGTCTACCAATCAGCAGCAAAAATAATAAACTAAAAAGCACGCTCCAGAAGACTACTTTAGCAAGCGCTAACGATTCTGTTTTTCACACCAAGATCAAATAAACTTCACACAAGTCTTACCAAAGGTTCTACTTGGCACAAATACTAAACAAAACATGAAAACACATCTAATCAGAGGCTAGATGCAATATTTATTCCCTAACAGCAACAAAAGCAAAAAACATAAAATTGGGTTGCCTCCCAACAAGCGCTATCGTTTTACGCCCCTAGCTAGGCACGATACAAGATAGATCTAGGTATTACCATCCTTGGTCTTCACCCTTTTAATGATGTCAAGCTCGAATCCGGGAGGTTCTTTGCATTTCCCTTCATATTCAGAAATCTTAAGATCTAAAGCATCCAACCGCTTATTGCAAAGAGTAATCAACATATTCATGCGGTGGATATTCCCACTAACACTCTTAAGAGGTTCAAGAGATTTTTGTAATATTTTCGTTACTTCGTAAATTTTCTCAAAAACTTGCGTCCCTTCCGGGGTTGAGTTTGACTCCTTTTGGGGAGGTGTTGGGGAACGTTGCATGGGAAACAAAAAATTTTCCTACGCTCACCAAGATCAATCTAGGAGATGCATCTACGAGGGGAGAGTTGGATCCACATACCCTTGTAGATCGCTAAGCGGAAGCGTTCAAGAACGCGGTTGATGGAGTCGTACTCGCCGCGATTCAGATCGCTGAAGATCCAAGCACCGAAGCAACGGTGCCTCCGCGTTCTTCACACGTACAGCTCGGGGACGTCTCCTCCTTCTTGATCCAGCAAGGGGGAAGGAGAGGTTGATGGAGACACCGGCAGCACGACGGCGTGGTGGAGATGGTGGTGGAGGATTCCAGCAGGGCTTCGCCAAGCACTGCGGAATTCGCGAAGATGGATGTGGGAGAGGGAGGGCAGCGCCGAGGCACGAACGTGTGTGGCTGCCCTCCCTCTGCCTCTCTTTATATAGGGGGGTAGAGAGGGGAGGGGCGCCCTAGGGTTACCCCCTAGGGGCGGCGGCCAAGGGGAGAAGGGGGGCGGCCAAGGGGGGG
>LR738714.1:544219727-544262231 GCA_902687465.1 Secale cereale
GTTTTAGAATTTTGTTGGAGACATATTTATTTATATTTTTGTGCTTAGGAACTTGATTTTATTTCCAATCTATAATATGTCATTTATATATAAGATTATAATTTAAGTCAAATTTTATTAAAATGTTGATTCTAGCTCATGTATTCTTGCTTCAAAAAAATGAAGCTTGCACACTCATTCGTTATTCTAAATATCTATAAAACTTTACGGTTGTATCACTCATACATCCTTTTCATTTAGGAAACTAGTTTTGACATCCATTTCATTTAATTCACACCTTTTGAAGAATCAATCAAGTTCCAAACTTAATTATCGTATATAAACTTTATACCTTATAGAGAATCAACTAAGTTATAAACTTAATTCTATATGAACTCCATTTTGGAGTTCATGGCTATAAGCCATTCCTTCGACCAGGGCGTCGCCATTGCTTCCTTGTAGTGCACAATTCATCTTCTCCTAAGATGAATATCTTATTATGAGATTGTTCAGGAGATTCATTAATTCTTCCTAGTTTGCGGCAATGTTAAGGATATCGCTTATCGTTAGCATCTTGGTTAGCTGGGGACTAGAGATTAATCAGAAATCGGTCAATTAATCAATTTTATCGGTACACTATTAATCGGGCATTTTTTCCAAATCCTAGGTTCCAAACACTAAATTATGCTATATTCAACACCGAAACAATATTGGGAAGAAGTGTTACCTTGATTCCTAGCCTTTGAATCCTCGTATAATGACAAACCAAATAAGACAACAGTACATATTGCGTAACAAGGTCCACAAAACGCAAATAAAAATAGCGTTTGCATACCTTGTGCTATGAATACGCCCGGTTTGTCGATTGATTCTCGAGAAATTGCTTGTAATAGCGATAAATTGGCGCAAACGATAAATGATAAAGATAAGGCATAGTCAGATCAGTCACCCCAAGAGTAGTGATAAATTGGACGATTAGTCGCTGAATCAAAAGATTTTTTGAACAGTGATTTGCGTTGTTCATTTCCAAGCTAGATTTTCTATAGCTGGTGTGGTAAGCTATGGCTCAGTTGTGCAGACAACTTTTGGAACAACTTCTGGTTTGTTAATTCCGCTTATTTCCGCCAGAGATTCAATAATCTTATCAAGATACACTATCCTCCCACTTACTTCTTTAGCGAGAAAGACAACTTCTCAAGAAAGTGTTCATTCTTTGTGACAAACACTTTGTTTTTGAACTTTTGATACAAGGATTACCCAATTACATCTTCGGGATAACCTACAAAACATATGAATCGTGTACTCCATAACTCATATGGTGTCGTCTTGCCAAACTATTAGATGGTGCTCCATTTTGTGTATTTGTTGTTGTTTCTAGTCTATATACCAAAATTAATAGAAGTAAATTGGTAATAAGTAATTCCACAATTATTTGAGTGTTTTGCTAAACTCATGACCTAAATATTATTCTTCAAGGTTGAAGATTCTTTTATCTTTGTCACCATGATTCTTATCTTCCTTATGCATTTTATTTGAACCTTTCAAATATTTCATTCTGTTTTTCTTTGAACCTTTCAAATATTTCAGATTTATCTCAAGTAAATCATATTTAATCAAATAATTAGTGAAGCATAATAATTCACCAAGCCCTGTGTTGTTTATCGGATCCTATATATCACTCGTGTATTTTTTGTTCACTTGATTCAATATCAGAATACTTGTAATACTTCATCTATATGAAGATTATTTTGTGATATAACTAAGCAGTGCCACATACAAGTGGTTTTTATCAGTCTTCTCAAGACGTTTAGCATTAGTGTTATAAATTTCTCAATTCATGATTTCACGAATAAACCATCAATAATAGAGGTAAATCCAAAACATATTCTTCTAACAACTTGAACAACCACTGTTTAAAACTTATAAGAATATTCGGCGTATAGCCCAAAACATATTGTTTTACACAACTCCAGAACGAAATAACTATTATTTGATCCTAATATAAATCTTGAAGATAAACTAAATGCGTGACTTCCACGGTCTTGAGTAGCGATCCCATCACCATTCCTGATTTGCCTCAAGTCCTCATTTCTTCGCAACTTGCGAGCTTTTTGTGGTCCCTGCATCTATCTGAAAATAGAAGCAACTAATTATTATCAAATACTCATGACATATAGTAAATGAACAAGTATAATAGCATTAACTTTGCAAAAAATTTATACCTTTACTAGAAGAACCGCTCTTCTTATCCGCCAAGTACTTCTTGCAGTTGTGTTTCCAGTGTCCCTTCTGTTTGCAGTAGAAACATTCACTCTATTTAGTGGCTGTGTGTAATGCCCAGTATGTGACTATGCCTCCCACGTGTCGAGGCACGACTTAAAGGCATAATCACATACTAGAATGATCTCAAGTATGGTATCTTTGCACAACTCATGTAAAAGAGGGGATGAAATTGTAAAAGAGTAGTTGGCTTACACTCGCCACGTCACACAATGAAATACATTAACATACATCATCCAAAACATCAGAGTCCGACTACGGACGAAGATCCAAATGAAAGATACCATAAATAAAGCAACACAAGGCTTGATCGCCCCTAGTAGAAGCCACTATTAATCGTCGGGATAAGACACGTAGTATCGCCCACGCTCTTCATCGAACTCCCAATGCAACTATGTGCCATCTCCTGTGTAGTTCTCATCGGTACCTACATCTGCTGTTGTGTAGAATCTGTGAGCCACGGAGGACTCAGCAATCCCGTTCCCGGGTAGCAAAACTATCAAAGCCTTAGGTGTGGAAAAAGGCTTAAAACAAGGTTGCAGCAGCACTAGCACTAGCTTACGTGTTTAGAGCGAGGAGAGAAAGTGCCAACGATCGTCAAAGTGATCACGAAGTGATCCTAACTAAGCACGTCAAACATAACCCCACCATGTTCACTTCCCGAACCCCTTCGGAAAGAGACCGTCACGGTTACTGACGCAGGTAGTGTATTATGAACATGGTGTCAAGTTTTCTATAACCGGATATTAACAAATTCCCATCTGCCACATAACCGCGGGCACGGCTTTCGAAAGATCAAACCCTGCAGGGGTGTCCCAACTTAGCCCATCACAAGCTCACAATCTGCGGAGTCGCAACTCCAAGGTGGGAAGACCCGAGTATTCTCGGAATCCCGTGCTCAGGATATTCCGACAAAGGTAAAACTAATCCAGCAAGATCTCCCGGCGTGCCGACACCCTGACAGTAGCCGCGCGTATCTAGTCTCAGGCCACGACCGGATGGGACAGCCTACAGGAAAATACCAATCCTCGAGTTTCCTCGTGGTGGCCCCGCAATCTGCCCGGTTGGACCAACACTCATGAGGAGCACTGGCCCGGGTTGTTGATTAAGAACTCGGGTTTATAACTCCCTATGCAAGTTTTAGTTATTAGGCAAATGTAAAACAAATGTTGGGCCTTGCTGGAAAAGCTTTAGCGCTAAGCGAGTTATCGAGGGGGGCCCATAAACCCCAACCGTGTTAGGGACGCAAAATCAAGGAACATAACACCGGTTTAACGGTTCCTACGGTGGCATGAGTGGAACAAAACACCAAGCAAGAGGCTTAGCCATCCACCCATTACCAATTTATAGATGATTTAGTTTAACAGTTTATATGTTGTGATATCCCAACAATAACTTCATCATGAAGCAAGAATCTTCAAGTCTTCACCTGCAGCTAACAACACTATAAGAGGGGTTGAGCGATGCTTACGTAGCCAAACAACGGTTTGCTAGGAGGGTGGTTAGAGAGTTTCATGGCAACAATAGGAGGCTGACAAACAGACATAGGCATCAAGGCAATAGCTAAAGAGCGAGACATCTAGCATAGGCAACGATAGTAGTGATATATGGGTAAGGTCATCTTGCATGTTGATTCCACGGAGGGATCGTAACCTTGCTCCTCAAACTCAACCTCGGTAGGAACCTCGTAATCTGAATCGGCTCCCGGCTCTACTCAACACAAGAACACAACATGGCACAATATCAAACACGGTGCAATGCACAATCAACATGATGCAAGTCAAAACAGGGGATGCGAGTCTGATGTGTGTATGCATGTGGAAGCACTTGAGTCTAAGGAGAAGATGGTGGAAAAGGCCTCCTCTTGGAAAACCAAGCAAGCCACTGGATAGAGGGGAAGATTTCGGTTGAAATCAATATAAAGATCACCGGAAACGGACGCACGGTTTGCAAATGGCAAGCAAAACAATATTCAGGCAAAACTGCAGTTTACAGCAACATGGAATCTTTGGAGCAAGAAATAATTATGCTACAGCACTCAAACATGGAGACAAAGGGCATGGATGTAAAGTAGACATGACACTTAACAAGCATGAACTTAGAACACACCCAAAAACCTACTGCAACACAATTAACCAAGCATGGCAAGTTGCAATAAATTTATCCATACTTAGCCAAAATCTGGGAAGACAAAAACATCATCACGATGCTGCCTTCGGAGGCACAAAACAACCAGCATATCAACTCTACTAAGTATATAAAGATCATGGACATGTAATAGACATAGCATACATCAAACAACTCCATTGGAGCAACTTCATAGGAGGCATGGATTAATAACAACAAGCTTCACCAAATTGATCATGCTGATAAAAATCTGACAGGTAAAATAATACCAACTTGAGCGCAAGAAATAAATAAGCTACAGCAGGCTCATATATGCAAATAAGGACATGGATGGATAGAGCATAACATGGACAACAAGATATGATCATTTGACAAACTAAAACATGCATGGATTTGAGTGAGGCATCAAGCAAACATAGCATCAGGCTTAACAGATTCCAGACTTAGCAGTTTTTTCACTAAGTATAAAACAGCAACATTGGCATGGCATGTTTACAAGCTTGTTTAAGTCACCTCAAGGCATATCATGGAAACTGGATTGCACCACAGCAAAGACCATATGAATGATCTTCTAAAACATATTTACATGTGGCATTAAGACAAACACATCAATAGCAATGAGCAAGTCAAAACAGCATCTCACAACAAGTTTCATCACTTAACAGCCACATGCACTTTTGCAACAGAGATTAACATGGCAATATGACACCTAACATGAATGCTACAGAAACCATCATGTAGATCCCTTCACAATGAACATTTTGACATATCATATGCTCCATTTGGACCAACATGCACAAAGTTATCACATCTCAAACATGGCAACAAAATTACAGTCATCAACAATTTTAAACATATAGCACTCTTGCAACGATGATTAGGGCATCAAGCTGAACTCAAACAAGCATGCCACAGTGGAACAAAATGAAGAGCACATCTGAACGAACATTTTGATATATTACACGCTCAAAACGGATCTACGAGCACGAAGTTATTACATGTCAAAGAGGGAAACAAATTAATGGAATCTGGGGACTTAGTGGAATTTTTACCCTCCGAAAAGTCAAACGTGGACGAGGATATCCGGGACGGAGGGAGCGAATTGGGGCGAGGCGTTTGGATCACCGAACCGGTGGATCTGGTCCCGCCTGGACCAGATCAGGATCCGGCCGGAGCTCTCGCCGGAGAGGTCGCCGGAGTTGGCCGGAGGGGCGGCCGGAGGCGGGGACGAGGGTGGCGGTGGTCGGAGGAGGGGACGAGGGCGGCGGCGGCCGGAGGCGGGGACGACGGCAGCAGCGGTCGGTGCGGACGACGGCGACGGCGACCGGCGTGCGCGGCGGCGGGGAGGCGGTGGTGGCGGCGAGGCGGCGGCTTGCCGACGTCGGGGCGGCGGCGACCGGTGGCGTCGGCGGCTAAGCGGCGGCGGGCGCGGCCGCCGGCGCCGGAGGCGGAGGAGGCGCGGAGGCTTCGGGCGTCGGGCGCAGAGGCTTCGGGCCGGGCAGGCCTCCCGCGGGCCCGGTCGGCGCGGGTAGAAGCGGGCAGCGGCGGGGCCACGTGGCGTGATGCCACTGGCTGCGGGCGGCGGCGGCTTTCATCCGGCACGGGGCGGACACGTCCGCCCGGCGCGGATTTCGAGGCGGGACTGGAGGTAGGAGTAGACTAGGGTTTCGTCCCAAAATGGACGTGGGGGACGTTTTTATAGGCATAGGGAGCTAGGAAACTCCAAATGGGGTGCGGTTTTCGCCCACACGATCACGATCCGACGACTAAGAGGATGGGAGAGGTTGTGTTGGGTTAGTGGGCTGTTGTGGAGGAGGTCTTAGGCCAAAAGGAAGAGGAGCTTTTAGCCCACTAGGTTAACCGTTGGAGTATCAGATGAACTCCAAATGCGACGAAACTTGACAGGGGGCCTACACGTACCAAAACAACAACGCACGACAAGTCTCACCTCATTCCAGGAACGTTACACGGCCACACACGAAAGAAGGACTCGAGGGTGCCACAGGCACGTGTGTGAGTGTCTCAACTCGAAACGGACAACGGGAAGAGACGAGTGGGACCGGGTGCAAGTGGCAACACGAATGCAATGCAATGCACATGATAACATGACATGGATGAAATGCACACACGCACGCGACAAACGAAGAAACCCGAAATGAAAGAAGAGCCCAGAATGGAATTGATGAAGTCAACGTTTCATATATTTCCATAAATGGAAGGTATCACATATGGGGTGTTACAAACTCTCCTCTACTACAAAAAGATCTTGTCCCGAGATCTAGGACTGGAAGAAGGAGGGATACTCGGAACGAAGGTGATCTTCTCGTTCCCACGTAGCTTCTCGGTCGGTATGGTGTGACCACTTCACTTTCAAGAACTTGATAGACTTGTTGCGGGTTTTGCGCTCAGTTTTTTTCAAGAATAGCAACAGGGTACTCACGATAAGACAAGTCTTGTTGAAGATCAATCTCCTCGAACGGAATGGTGTGTTCAGGTGTCTTGAAGCACTAGCGGAGTTGAGACACGTGAAACACATCATGAACATTTGCAAAGTTGGAGGGAAGCTCGAGTTGGTAGGCTAGATCGCCTCTTTTGCCAAGAATCTTGAAAGGGCCCACGTATCTTGGAGCAAGCTTGTCTTTGATACCAAATCTTTGGGTTCCTTTCATAGGAGAAACACGGAGATAGACATGATCTCCAATGTCGAAAGCCAAATCACGATGCTTGCCATCATAGTAACTCTTTTGACGCGATTGAGCAACTTTGAGATTCTCACGTATGACTTTGCACATCTCTTCGGCTTCTGAGAGCAAATCATTGCCAAGAAGTTGACGTTCACCAGTCTCGGACCAGTTGAGCGGGGTACGACACTTTCTGCCATAGAGGATTTCAAAAGGAGCTTTGCCGGCACTTGCTTGGAAGCTGTTGTTGTAAGAGAATTCCGCAATCGGGAGACAATCTTCCCAGTTCATGCCAAAAGAGATGACACAAGCTCTCAGCATGTCTTCGAGGATCTGGTTCACTCTTTCGACTTGACCACTAGTCTGAGGGTGAAAAGCAGTGCTGAAGTGAATCTTAGTGCCCATGGATGACTGAAAGGAGTCCTAGAACTTGGATGTGAACAAACTTCCACGGTCTAAGGAGATGACTTGAGGAATGCCATGCAAAGAAACAATTCTGGAGGTGAACAGCTCTGCCAGCTGAGCTGCGTTGATGGATTCTTTGATGGGAAGGAAGTGAGCTACTTTAGTTATCTTGTCAATCACTACAAAGATAGCATCATTCCCCTTCTTGGACTTAGGAAACCCAGTGACGAAATCCATCTCAATGTGGTCGAATTTCCACTCGGGAATAGGTAGAGGTTGGAGGAGACCGGCTGGACGTTGATGCTCTGCCTTCACTCTTCTGCAGACATCACATTCATTCACGAATTGGGCAATCTCCCTTTTCATGCGAGTCCACCAGTAAGATTGGTTGAGGTCTTGGTACATCTTGGAACTTCTAGGATGAATCGAGGGGAGGGAGTCATGTGCTTCGTTCATTATGAGCTTTCTGAGATCACCCTTGGAAACCACAATTCTATCCTCAAAGAACAAGGTGTCTTTCTCATCAACGCGATAGCACTTGTATTTGGGAGTACCCTTGGCAATACCATGTTTCACTTTTTGCACCATAGCATCACTTAGTTGGGCCTCACGAATCTGATCTTCCAAGGTAGGAGAAACTTGAAGATTTGCAAGAAAGCCTTGCGGAACAACTTGGAGGTTGAGCTTCTTGAATGATTCACAAAGTTCAGGCTGGAATGGTTTGAGAAGGAGGTTGTTGCAATATGCCTTTCTGCTCAAGGCATCTGCAATGACATTGGCCTTGCCAGGTGTATACTCAATGCTTGGATCATACTCTTGGATCATTTCAACCCAACGAGTCTGGCGAAGGTTAAGGTTTGTCTATGTGAAGATGTACTTCAAGCTCTTGTGATCGGTGAAGATGTCCACTTTTCTGCCCAACAGAAGGTGTCTCCACGTGATCAAGGCATGTACAACTGCTGCTAGCTCGAGATCATGTGTGGGGTAATTCCTCTCATTTGGCTTCAACTGACGAGAAGTGTATGCCACAATCTTCTTGTCTTGAATGAGAACACCACCAAGTCCTTGCAAAGAAGCATCACAAAAGACTTCATAGGGCTTGGACTCATCCGGAGGAGTAAGAACCGGAACAGAAATGAGCTTCTCTTTGAGTGTTTTGAATGCCACATCACAATCAGGGGTCCAGGAGTACTTGACGTTCTTCTGCAACAGGTTGGAAAGAGGCTTGGCAATCTTGGAGAAGTTCTCAACGAATCTTCTGCAATAGCTAGGGAGACCAAGGAAGCTTCAGACTTGCTTGACATTCTGCGGGGGTTCCCAGTTGACAATAGCTTCAACTTTCTCGGGGTTCACAGAAATGCCCTTGGCAGAGATAATATGACCAAGATATAAGACTTTATCCAGCCAGAATTCACATTTGGAGAACTTCGCATAGAACTTGTGTTAACGGAGCCTGTCCAGGACCAAACGGAGGTGCTTGGCATGGTCTTCTTCATTCTTGGAGAATACCAAGATGTCATCCAAATAGACGAGAACAAATTCATTGGTGTAGGGGTTGAATATGAAGTGCATCATCCTTGAAAAGGTGGGTGGAGCATTTGCAAGGCCGAAAGACATGACCGTGTATTCATAGGAGCCATAGCTTGTTCTGAATGTGGTCTTGTGAATATCCTCTTCACGGATATGAATCTGATGGTAACCCATCCGGAGATCGAGCTTCGAGAACACCTTTGCTCCTTTGAGCTGCTCAAACAATTCATTGATATTGGGGAGCAGATACTTGTTCTTTATTTTCTTCTTGTTCAATGGCCGGTAATCAACGCAAAGGCATTCCGTGCCATCCTTCTTGACAAATAGAACACCACAGCCCCAAGGAGAAGTACTAGGCCTGATTAGACCCATACGGTCTTGCTCATCGAGTTGTTTCTTCAGCTCCTTCAACTCTTCACGAGAAAGCTTGTACGGATGCTGACATGCTGGCTCGGTATCGGGCTCGAGTTCAATGACGAATTCAACTTGACGATGGGGAGGCATGCCTGGAAGCTCTTCAGGGAAAACATCTTCATATTCATTGACCACCGAAATCTGAGAAATGGCAATAATCTCGCCCTTGTCATTGAGAGAGAATAGCCTGATTGTGTTATCTCGAGCTGCGAAGATAATCACGTCTTCCTCAGGATGAGTAAGCTTGACTTCCTTATTTGCACAATCAATGTTTTCATCATGCTTGGAGAGCCAGTCCATCCCAAGAATAAGATCAATGTCGGAGTTACCGAGAATAACCGGAGAAACCAGAAAATTGTAATCACCCATGTGAATAGATACATCCGGAGCCACTGAGTTGGAAGTCATATGTTTGCCCGTAGAAATAATAGATAACCTCTTTGGCAATTCCACTGTGCCCACGTTATGCTTAGATGCAAATGGGCATGACATGAAGGAAAGTGATGCACCAGAATCAAACAAGACTTTTGCAGGAATAGAGTTAACTAGAAGATTACCAATTATCACATCAGAAGAATTCTCTGCTTCAGCTGAACTCATCAGGTTCACTCTTGCATGCTTGGGATTGTGCTTGACAATAGCACTGCTAACAGGTGGAGGAGGCGGAAGGCGCCTCTGGTTGGTGCACTTGCTGGAATAATGACCCTTCAGACCACATTTATAGCAAGTGATCTCAGAAACTGGACGAGGAGGAGGAACGCTTGGTCTTGGAGCTTGGTACTGCGACTTGGACTGATTGCTTGAGTTGGGTGGGTGGGAGAAACCACGGCCACCTGAGTGCTTGTTGTTGTTTGGAGGACGGAGCACTGGAGGAGGCGGAAGCCAGAACTTCTGCTGCTTGGCAACCACTTGAGAAGACAAGGAGGAGTGAACAGCATCTCTGATCCTCTTTTTGGAAGCTTCAATCTTGAGTTGGGCTGCCTCTTGCTTAAGAGCCATGTTATAGAATTGGTCAAATTCATCCAGCTCGAACAAGGTGAGAGCTAGTTGGAGTTCATCCTTCAGACCACCACGGAACTGATAAATCTTGCTCTTGGCATTTGGGATGTCTTGCTTGGCATAGCGGGCAAGGTTCTGGAACTTGACATTGTATTGATAGACGGACATGGTGCCTTGCTTCAGGTTGCGGAATTTCTCACGCATGCCTTCAATGACACTAGTTGGAATGTGGTGAGAGCGGAAATCCTTGCAGAATCAGTCCACAAGATCTCACGACCACCTCTGGAATCTTTGTACTGTTGCCACTAATCAGCAACTTGATCCTTGAGTTGGAAGGTACCAAACTTGATGTAATTCTCAGGTCTCATGTTAATGCACTCGAAATGCTTTTTTATGTCTTTTATCCAGTCTTCAGCATCTAGCGGATCCACACAGTAACTGAACGCCTTCGGTTGGTTTGCCAGGAATTGGTTGAGGGTATCAAAGTGAGGTTGATTGAACAGATTGCATTGGCCTTGGTTCCCATGACCACCTTGATTTGCTTGGTTAGCTTGAATGTTCTGCATCATTTGCATAAGCATCTGGGTGTTCTGGCTGGTTGCTTGCATAATTGCTCTCCAGGCCTCAGACAAAGGAGGAGGGGAAGGAGGACAATCAGGAACTTCTTCACCCTCTGGGTTAGCATTGGGAACCTTCTTTGGAGCCATCCTGAAGGAGATGACAACTATTAGCCATTGATTGAAATATATAAGTTGAATCAACGGCTAGAACTTGCAACATAAGTCTTAACAAGAACATTCGAACAAAATGAACGAATGTAATCCACAGTTTAATGGTACAACAATCTTCTTGAGAAGCCACTTGGGAGAACAAAAGGTAAATAAAAACAACAAGGAGCAGATAGAACAAATACAATATAGAAGCTTCGTTCCACATGTTCGTGTTGAAAGCTCATGGAACATGTTACAAAAGGGTTTTGCAATCCCCAGATCAACATAGCCAAGGACCCTTTAAGATGAACTCCCGATCGGAACAAACGCCCATAAAACCACTTCACTCAATGTAGAACCCCGAACTCCATATCATGCATTCGTTGGAAGAATGCCTGCGAGCTACTAGATGAACACACCTATTAATTTCCGAAAGTTTCCAGTTATGCAATCGAATGTTGGGAATACAGGGGAAGCACCGTGCACTCAATTCTAATCCTACATCCAGCTGTATCCATCCTTCAACACATAACCAGTTATTTCCGGAAACCGTTTACCTCGGACCTTCGAAACGCATCTGCTATACAAGCTATGGCAATACTCCCGAACTACCTCCCCAGTACTGGGTTATGTCGGGGTTATCTCACCACTAACCGCATAGAAGAGTTTTCGATGTCGGCCGTCTTAAGTATTCTAGAATCGCTGCGATAGATTTGTGACGACAGCACCTCGGAGCTCAACTCCCCGGGACACTGCCACAACCCCTAAATGATAGGAGGCATCGAGAACAATGTTCTCGTCACAAAGATATCAGAACAATCCAAACAATACTCATGTGATCCTAAAAAAAATTAGTGAATTTTTTAGAGTAGAAGAAATAGAACATCGTCAGGAGTCCTCACCAGAGTGATAAAGGGATGAGGAGTAAAAAGAAATCCTACTCTCCGATATATATATAGGACTCAAAACATTTTCATGTGTGTGCCTAGACTCAACCGCCAACGATTTGATCAATCAGGGGGGCTCCTAGGTCGGAGAAGGCTCTGAATACCAACTTGTAATGCCCATTATCTGACTATGCCTCCCACGTGTCGAGGCACGACTTAAAGGCATAATCACATACTAGAAAGATCTCAAGTATGGTATCTTTACACAACTCATGTAAAAGAGGGGATGAAACTGTAAAAGAGTAGTTGGCTTACACTCGCCACGTCACACAATGAAATACTTTAACATACATCATCCAAAACATCAGAGTCCGACTACGGACGAAGATCCAAATGAAAGATACCATAAATAAAGCAACACAAGGCCTGATCGCCCCTAGTAGAAGCCACTACTGATTGTCAGGATAAGACACGTAGTATCGCCCACGCTCTTCATCGAACTCCCAATACAACTCTGTGCCATCTCCTGTGTAGTTTTCATCGGTACTTGCATCTGCTGTTGTGTAGAATCTATGAGCCACGGAGGACTCAGAAATCCCGTTCCCGGGTAGCAAGACTATCAAAGCCTTAGGTGGGCAAAAAGGCTTAAAACAAGATTGTAGTAGCACTAGCACTAGCTTACGTGTTTAGAGCGAGGAGAGAAAGTGCCAACAATCGTCAAAGTGATCACGAAGTGATCCCAACTAAGCACGTCAAACATAACCCCAACGTATTCACTTCCAGAACCCCTTCGGAAAGAGACCGTCATGGTTACTCACGCAGGTAGTGTATTATGAACATGGTGTCAAGTTTTCTACAACCATATATTAACAAATTCCCATTTGCCACATAACCGCGGGCACGGCTTTTGAAAGATCAAACCCTGTAGGTGTGTCCCAACTTAGCCAATCACAAGCTCACGATCTGTGGAGTCGCAACTCCAAGGTGGGAAGACCCGAGTATCCTCAGAATCCCGTGCTCAATATATTCCGACAAAGGTAAAACTAATCCAGCAAGACCTCTCGGCATGCCGACACACTGATAGTAGCCGCGCGTATATAGTCTCAGGCCACGATCGGATGGGACAGCCTACAGGAAAATACCAATCCTCGAGTTTCCTCGTGGTGGCCTGCAGTCTGCCCGGTTGGACCAACACTCATGAGGAGCACTAGCCCAGGTTGTTGATTAAGAACTCGGGTTTATAACTCCCTATGCGAGTTTTAGTTATTAGGCAAATTTAAATCCAATGTTGGGCCTTGCTGGAAAAGCTTTAGCGCTAAGTGAGTTATCGAGGGGGGCCCATAAACCCCAACCGTGTTAGGGACGCAAAATCAAGGAACATAACACCGGTTTAACGGTTCCTAGGGTGGCATGAGTGGAACAAAACACCAAGCAAGAGGCTTAGCCTTCCACCCATTACCAATATATAGATGATTTAGTTTAACAGTTTATATATTGAGATATCCCAACAGTAACTTCATCATGAAGCAAGAATCTTCAAGTCTTCACCTGCAGCTAACAACGCTATAAGAGGGGCTGAGCGATGCTTACGTAGCCAAACAATGGTTTGCTAGGAGGGTGGTTAGAGAGTTTCATGGCAACAATAGGAGGCTGACAAACAGACATAGGCATGGAGGCAATAGCTAAAGAGCGAGACATCTAGCATAGGCAAGAATAGTCGTGATATCTGGGTAAGGTCATCTTGCCTGTTGATTCCACGGAGGGATCATAACCTTGCTCCTCAAACTCAACCTCAGTAGGAACCTCGTACTCGGAATCGACTCCTGGTTCTACTCAACACAAGAACACAACACGGCACAACATCAAACACGGTGCAATGCACAATCAACATGATGGAAGTCAAAACAGGGGATACGAGTATGATGTGCGTACGCATGTGGAAGCACTTGAGTCTAAGGATAAGATGATAGAAAAGGCCTCCTCTTGGAAAACTAAGCAAGCCACTGGATAGAGGGGAAGATTTCGGTTGAAATCGATATAAAGATCACCGGAAACGGACGCACGGTTTGCAAATGGCAAGCAAAACAATATTCAGGCAAAACTGCAGTTTACAGCAACATGGCATCTTTGGAGCAAGAAATAATTATGCTACAGCACTCAAACATGGAGACAAAGGGAATGGATGTGAAGTAGACATGAAACTTAACAAGCATGAACTTAGAACACACCCAAAACCCTAATGGAACACAATTAACCAAGCATGGCTAGTTGCAATAAATTTATCCAGACTTAGCCAAAATCTGGGACGACAAAAACATCATCACGATGCTGCCTTCGGAGGCACAAAACAACCAGCATATCAACTATACTAAGTATGTAAAGATCATGGACTTGTAATAGACATAGCATACATCAAACAACTCCATTGGAAGAACTTCATAGGAGGCATGGATCAATAACAACAAGCTTCACCAAATTGATCATGCTGATAAAAATATGACAGGTAAATTTATAGCAACTTGAGAGCAAGAAATAAATAAGCTACAGTAGGCCATATATGCAAATAAGGGCATGGATGGATAGAGCATAACATGGATAACAAGATATGATCATTTGACAAACTAAAACATGCATGGATTTGAGTGAGGCATCAAGCAAACATAGCATCAGGTTTAACAGATTCCAGACTTAGCAGTTTTTTCACCAAGTATAAAACAGCAACATTGGCATGGCATGTTTACAAGCTTGTTTAAGTCACCTCAAGGCAAATCATGGAAAGTGGATTGCACCACAGCAAATACCATATGAATGAGCTTCTAAAACATATTGACATGTGGCATGAAGACAAACACATCAATAGCAATGTGCAAGTCAAAACAGCATCTCACAACAAGTTACAGCACTTAACAGCCACATGCACTTTTGCAACAGAGATTAACATAGCAATATGACACCTAACATGAATGCTACAGCAACCATCATGTAGATCACTTCACAATGAACATTTTGACATATCATATGCTCCATTTGGACCAACATGCACAAAGTTATCACATCTCAAACATGGCAACAAAATTATAGTCATCAGCATTTTTAAACATATAGCACTCTTGCAACGATGATTAGGGCATCAAGATGAACTCAAACAAGCATGCCACAGTGGAACAAAATGAAGAGCACATCTCAGCGAACATTTTGATATATTACACGCTCAAAACGGATCTACGAGCACGAAGTTATTGCATGTCAAAGAGGACAACAAATTAATGGAATCTGGGGACTTAGTGGAATGTTTACCCTCCGAAATAGTCAAACGTGGACGAGGATATCCGGGACGGAGGGAGCGGATCGGGGCGAGGCGTTTGGATCACCGAACCGGTGGATCTGGTCCTGCCTGGACCAGATCGGGATCCGGCCGGAGCTCTCGCCGGAGTTGCCCGGAGGGGCGGCCGGAGGCGGGGACGAGGGCGGCGGCGGCCGGTGCGGACGACGGCGGCGGCGGGGAGGCGGTGGCGGCGGCAAGAAGGCGGCTTGCCGGCGTCGGGGCGGCAGCGACCGGTGGCGTCGGCGGCGAAGCGGCCGCCGGCGCCGGAGGCGGAGGAGGCGCGGAGGCTTCGGGCCGGGCGGGCCTCCCGCGGGCTGGGAGGGCCTCCCGCGGGCCCGGCAGGCCCGGTCGGCGCGGGTAGAATCGGGCGGCGGCGGGGCCACGTGGCGTGATGCCACTGGCTGCGGGCGGCGGCTGCTTTCGTCCGATGCGGGGCGGACACGTCTGCCCGGCACGGATTCCGAGGTGGGGCAGGAGATAGGAGGAGACTGGGGTTTCGTCCCAAAATGGACGTGGGGGCGTTTTTATAGGCATAGGGAGCTAGGAAACTCCAAATGGGGTGCGGTTTTTGCCCACACGATCACGATCCAACGGCCGAGAGTATGGGGGTGGTTGTGCTGGGTTAGTGGGCTGTTGTGGAGGGGGTCTTGGGCCAAAAGCAAGAGGAGCTTTTAGTCCACTAGGTTAACCGTTGGAGTATCAAATGAACTCCAAATGCGACGAAACTTGACAGGCGGCCTACACGTACCAAAACAACAACGCACGACAAGTCTCACCTCATTCTGAGAACGTTACACGGCCACACACGAAAGAAGGACTCGGGGGTGCCACAGGCACGTGTGTGAGTGTCTGAACTCGAAACAGACAACGGGAAGAGACGAGTGGGACAGGGTGCAAGTGGCAACACGAATGCAATGCAATGCACATGATAACATGACATGGATGAAAGGCACACACACACGTGACAAATGAAGAAACCCAAATTGAAAGAAGAGCCCAGAATGGAATTGATGAAGTCAACGTTTCATATATTGCCATAAATGGAAGGTATCACATCTGGGGTGTTACACTGTGCCTTTGTTTCTATTTTGAGACGTGGTCTTACCAGCACCACTAGACTTCTTCTTGGACTTGCCCTTGTTCTTGAAACTCGCAGTCTTATTGACCATCAGCCCTTGTTTGTTCTTCTGCATCCCAGCTTCTACAGTCTTGAGCATAGCGAACAGCTCATTTGCATTTTTCTCTCCATCCCATTCTTGTTCTAATTCATGATACAACTATCGTAAGATGGGGGGAGTGAAGCAAGCACAATATATGTACCGAGTGTTGGAGGAATTCCAAATTCCAGATAAGATAGTCTATCAACATAGCCAGCGAGCTTCACTATGTGCTCACTCATTGGGGAACCCTATGCCATCTTTCATTCAATCAAGGCCTTGGTTATTTCAAAACGTTTGGTCCTTGCCTGCTTCTTGTACAGAACTTCCAGAGACCGAATTATGAATTGAGTCGTAGAACGTTCAAACTGTATCTATCACTCGGGATCCATGCAAGTTAACACAAGGCACTAGACTGAATCATAGTCATCACTACGAGCAGTGAAAACATCCACAACTTCTTTTGGTGCATCCTTTGTTGGAGGATCACCTAGGGGCTAATCCAGCACATACTCCTTCTTTGCACTACTGAGAACAAATCTCATGTTCCAGATCCAGTACGCATAGTTTTCACCATTAGCAGACAACTTTTATTTCTCTAACATAGGGGCTAAGTTGAACATATTGCGAGCCATTGATCTACCACAATAAACACCAATATATTTAGACATAAATTCATAATTAATTTTCACAAGTGTTTAAACAATTTTAATATAAAGCGCACTCCCACTTAAGTTATATCTCTCATAATCGATAGTGAGTGATTCCAGACCCTAGTCTTATTCTCAGTCATTGATGTGGACATCACTCATGATGAGAATTTTGATTGGTAGGCAATCTTTAGCCGACCATATGTATATATGACACTTTTTCATCTTTTGATACTTCGTGCTCCGAGCTCATAACGATTATGCCATAACTTTGAGATAACCTAGTGTTATCTGCATACATGGTTTATCCATCTCTGTATTACACCTATCATCCCATTTGTACATATGTGGGCATGACGTACTCCAAAATGCTAAATGTCAAAGACGGTTTCTACACTGGGAAGAGCACCTTTTAATTTCGATTTTACCTATGAGAGATCACCCTAATATTAGACTACTGCGCATCAAAGGCTGCAAGCAGTCAAGGGATAAACATATCAGGCAATTCATAATAGCATGATATGGTATAGCCCTGGGCACCAGGAATGTCACCATGGTCCTCCGAGGTCTTCATGAAGTTTTCTCCGAAAACGTTGTAGTGGCGACAATTTTGGAAACTACCGCCGTGGCACCGACTTTGTTCTCCTGTGCCTGGTGAACCTCCGAGTCATCCGTGTAACCTGTAGGTACATTAAGGTTGCAATCTCGTGGCTCCAGCCATCATGTCGTGATGCGCAGGCCACTTAAGATTACAACATATAGCCATCTTATACATAAACTCATTGTCATCAAGAAGGCTATACAACATCATATGCAAACCCGCAAAACCAAGTTAGAAGCCCTCTAATCAATTTGGCAAATTCTAATTACATGGTTACTAGGGTTTCCGGATAATACAAACTACCTACGTGCACAATCAAGGTGATAATTGATACGTCTCCAACGTATCTATAATTTTTTTATTGTTGCAAGCTATTATATTATCTGTTTTGGATGTTTTATATGCATTAATATGCTATTTTATATGATTTTTGGGACTAACCTATTAACCAAGAGCCCAGTGCCAGTTTCTGTTTTTTCCTTGTTTTTGAGTTTCGCAGAAAAGGAATATCAAACGGGGTCCAATTGACCTGAAAATTTACGATGATTTTTTATCGACCAAAAGAAGCCCACGGAGTGCTGGAGATGGACCAAAAGAGCCACGAGGCCACCACAAGGGTGGGGGCGCCCCCGCTAGAGCGCGCCCCCTACCTTGTCGTCACCTTGTGGGTCCCCTAACTTGTCCCCGACGTCAATTTTTTTTATAAATACTGAAACCTCCAAAAATAAACCTAGATTGGGAGTTCCCCCTGCGCAAGCCTCTATAGCCACAAAAAACCAATCGGGAGCCTGTTCCGGCACCCTGCCGGAGGGGGAAACCATCACAGGTGGCCATCTTCATCATCCCGGCGGTCTCCATGACGAGGAGGGAGTAGTTCACCCTCGGGGCTGAGGGTATGTACCAGTAGCTATGTGTTTGATCTCTCTCTCTCTCTCTCGTGTTCTTGATTTGGCATGATCTTTATGTACCATGAGCTTTTCTATTATAGTTGGATCTTATGATGTTTCTCCCCCTCTACCTTCTTGGAATGGATTGAGTTTCCCCTTTGATGTTATCTTATCGGATTGAGTCTTTAAGGATTTGAGAACACTTTATGTATATCTTGCATGTGCTTATCTGTGGTCACAATGGGATATTCACGTGATCCACTTGATGTATGTTTTGGTGATCAACTTGCAGGTTTAGTGACCTTGTGAACTTATGCATAGGGGTTGGCACACGTTTTCATCTTGACTCTCCGGTAGAAACTTTGGGGCACTCTTTGAAGTTCTTTTTGTTGGTTTGAATAGATGAATCTGAGATTGTGTGATGCATATCGTATAATCAAACCTGTGGATACTTGTGCTAAAATTTGTACACATGATTGATATACAAATTGCCTACGTTTTCCTAATTTTTCATAATTTTTAGAGTTCCAGAAGTATGGTGGTTGTCCAAATTTCTAGAGACTATTCTGTTTTAAACAGATTCTGTTTTTCATGTGTTGTTTGCTTATTTTGATGAATCCATGAGTAGTATCGAAGGGTATGAACCATGGAGAAGTTGGAATACAATAGATATAACACCAATATGAATTTAGAATGAGTTTACAACAGTACCTAAGTGGTGATTTGCTTTCTTATACTAACGGAGCTCAAAAGATTTTCTGTTGAGTATTGTGTTGTGAAGTTTTCAAGTTTTGGGTAAGGATTTGATGGACTATGGAATAAGGAGTGGCAAGAGCCTAAGCTTGGGGATTCCCAAGGCACCACAATGTACTATTCAAGGACAACCAAGAGCCTAAGCTTGGGGATGCCCCGGGAAGGCATCCCCTCTTTCGTCTTCATCTATCGGTAACTTTACTTGAGGTTATAATTTTATTCACCACATGATATGAGTTTTGCTTGGAGAATCATTTTATTTTGTATAGATTTGCTTGTTTTTATTTAAATTAAGTTTTAGTATCTTTTGTTTCAATAAAAAAAGTTAAGTATAGCCTTTACCATGCTTATTTTGTAAGTATATATGTTATTGTTTGAAAACAGAAAGTTTTCTATCATTGTCTGAATTCTTCTGGATAGTCAGATCATGATAAAATCTTGAATTTTTTACAAAGTTAGAACGAATAAGTTATCTGTAACGTGGTAATTTTGCAGAACTTTTAGAGCTAGGGAAGTATGAGAACAATTCCACTCTTTACAGACCGTCATGTTTAGACAGATTGTTGTTATGTTCACATTGTTTGCATGTTTAATGATTCTATTTGAGGATAAAAGTATTAAATATGCAGAGGCAATTAGTATGCAATCTCAAATTATAATTTTAGTGATTTGTGGTAGTAGAGAATGTTAAGGTTTTGAGTTGATTTATACTAACTTATCTCACGAGTTCTAGTTGAGTTTTGTGTGGATGAACTTTTTTGAGATTTAGGGAAACCGCGACATGAGTGGACTTAAGGAGACACAAAAGCTCAAGCTTGGGGATGCCCAAGGCATCCCAAGATAATATTTCAAGAAGTCTCAAGAATCTAAGCTTGGGGATGCCTCGGTAGGCATCCCACCTTTTTTCATCAACAATTATCGGTTCAGCCTAAGTTTTTGCCTCTTCACATGATATGTGCTATCCTTGCAACGCCAATTTTTTTTTCTTGACATTTGAATAAAGTACTTAAGATCTGAATTTCTTAAATGAGAGAGGGTCTTCTCATAGCTAGTTAATTATTTGACTACTCATTGATCTTCACTTATATCATTTTGGAGTAGTTGTCAGTTGCTCTAGTGCTTCACTTATATCTTTTAGAGCACGGCGGTGGTTTTATTTTATAGAAATTGTTGAACTATCATGCTTCACTTATGTTATTTTGAGAGTCTCTAAACAGCTTGGTAATTTTCTTGGGTTATGAATTTAGTCCTAATATGATAAGCATCCAAAGGAGATATAAAAAAAAAATTCATATATAGAGCATTGAATACTATGTGAAGTTTGACTCCTTGTAATTGTTTTGAGATGTTAAGATGGTAATATTAGAGTCATGCTAGTGGTAGTTTGTGAGGATAAAGTAATAATTGTGTTAAGGTATGTGATTCCCGTAGCATGCACGTATGGTCTCCTAACTATGTAACCGAATTGGAGCACTTTGTATTTTGAGTGTTTGTCTTTGCGTGAAGGTCGGGGGCGCGTGATGGTTAACTCCTACCATCCTCCCCCTTAGGAGCATGCGTCGTAGTACTTTGCTTCGAGAGCTAATTAAAAAATTCGCAATAAGTATGTGAGTTCTTTATGACTAATGATGAGTCCATGGATTATACGCACTCTCACCCTTCCACCTTGCTAGCCACTCTAGTGTCGCGCAAATTTCGCCGGTGCGTAAAACCCTCCTTATACCTTCCTTAAAACAGCCACCATACCTACCTATTATGGCATTTTCATGGTCATTCCGAGATATATTGCCATGTAACTCCACCATTTCGTTTATTATGGCACACATCATCGTTGTCATATTGCTTTGCATGATCACGTAGTTGACATAGTATTTGTGGCAAAGTCACTGTTCATATTTTTTATACACGTCACTCTTGGTCATTGCACATCCCGGTACACCGCCGGAGGCATTCACATAGAGTCATATCTTTGTTCTAGTATCTAGTTGTAAGTAAATAAAAGTGTGATGATCATCATTATTAGAATATTGTCCCATGTGAGGTTATAAATAAAGAGGCCAAAAGAGTCTCCAAAAAATAGAAAAGGTCTCAAAAAAAGAGGAGCCTAAAAAAAGAGAAAAAGAGAGAAGGGGCAATGTTACTATCCTTTTCCACACTTATGCTTCAAAGTAGCACCATGTTCTTCATGATAGAGAGTCTCCTATGTTTTCACTTTCATATATTACTATTGGGAATTTTTCATTATAGAACTTGGCTTGTATATTCCAACGATGGGCTTCCCCAAATGCCCTAGGTCTTCATGAGCAAGCAAGTGGATGCACACCCACTAGTTGTCTTTTGAGCTTTCATACACTTATAGCTCTAGTGCATCCATTACATGGCAATCCCTACTCACTCACATTGATATCGATTGATGGACATCTCCATAGTACATTGATTTGCCTAGTTGATGTGAGACTTTCTCCCTCCTTTTGTCTATTACCACCTTCTATTCCACCCATAATGCTATATCCATGGCTCACGCTCATGTATTGCGTGAAGAGTTGAAAAGGTTTAAGAATGGTAAATTATGAAAACAATTGCTTGATTGACCCTAGGATAGGCATGATTTATACTTCGTGTTAAGAATAGGGAGCATAAAAGACTATGATTTTGTAGGGATAACTTTCTTTAGCCATGTTATTTTTGAAGCTTCGTAGATTACTTTTTAGTATGCTTGAAGTATTATTGTTTTGATATAGATAATATTTTATTTTGAGTCTTATGGATCAGAACATTCATTGCACAATAAAGAATATTGCATTGATAAATATGTTAGGTAGCATTCCACATCAAATATTCTGTTTTTATCATTTACCTACTCGAGGACAAGCATGAATTAAGCTTGGGGATGCTTGATACATCTCCAACGTATCAATAATTTTTTATTGTTCCATGCTATTATATTATCTGTTTCGGATGTTTTATATGCATTAATATGCTATTTTATATGATTTTTGGGACTAACCTATTAACCCAGAGCCTAGTGCCAGTTTCTGTTTTTTCCTTGTTTTTGACTTTCGCAGAAAAGGAATATCAAACGGAGTCCAATTGACCTGAAAAATTACGGTGATTTTTTATGGACCAAAAGAAGCCCACTGAGTGCTGGAGATGGACCAGAAGAGCCACGAGGCCACCACAAGGGTGCCACCCTATGGCGCCCCCTACCTTGTCGTCACCTCATGGGTCCCCCTGACTTGTCCCCGATGCCAAAAATTCTTATAAATACTGAAACCTCTGAAAATAAACCTAGATCAGGAGTTCCGCCACCGCAAGCCTTTGTAGCCATGAAAAACCAATCGGAAGCCTGTTCCGGCACCCTGCCGGAGGGGGAAACCATCACTAGTGGCCATCTTCATCATCCTGGCGGTCTCCATGACGAGGAGGGAGTAGTTCACCCTCGAGGCTCAGGGTATGTACCAGTAGATATGTGTTTGATCTCTCTCTCTCTCTCTCTCTCTCTCTCTCTCTCTCTCTCTCTCTCGTGTTCTTGATTTGGCGTGATCTTGATGTACCGCGAGCTTTGCTATTATAGTTGGATCTTATGATGTTTCTCCCCCTCTGCCTTCTTGTAATGGATTGCAGTTTCCCCTTTGAAGTTATCTTATCGGATTGAGTCTTTAAGGATTTGAGAACACTTGATGTATGTCTTCCATGTGCTTATCTATGGTGACAATGGGATATTCACGTGATCCACTTGATGTATGTTTTGGTGATCAACTTGCGGGTTCAGTGACCTTGTGAACTTATGCATAGGGGTTGGCACACGTTTTTGTCATGACTCTCCGGTAGAAACTTTGGGGCACTCTTTGAAGTTCTTTGTGTTGGTTTGAATAGATGAATATGAGATTGTGTGATGCATATCGTATAATCAAACCCATGGATACTTGTGGTGACATAGGAGTACTAGGTGACATTAGGGTTTTGGTTGATGTGTGTCTTAAGGTGTTATTTTAGTACGAACTCTAGGGCTGTTTGTGACACCTATAGGAATAGCCCAATGGATTGATCAGAAAGAATAACTTTGAGGTGGTTTCGTACCCTACAATAATCTCTTCATTTGTTCTCCCTTATTAGTGACTTTGGAGTGACTCTTTATTGCACGTTGAGGGATTGTTATATGATCTAATTATGTTATCATTGTTGAGAGAACTTGCACTAGTGAAAGTATGAACCCTAGGCCTTGTTTCTAAGCATTGCAATATTGTTTGTGCTCACTTTTATCATTAGTTAGCTTGTTGTTTTATATTCTCAGATTACATAAACCTATATCTACCATCCATATTGCACTTGTATCACCATCTTTTCGTTGAACTAGTGCACCTATACAATTTACCATTGTATTGGGTGTGTTGGGGACACAAGAAACTTTTTATTATTTGGTTGCAGGGTTGTTTGAGAGAGACCATATTCATCCTACGCCTCCCACGGATTGACAAACCTTAGGTCATCCACTTGAGGGACAATTGCTACTGTCCTACAAAACTCTGCGCTTGGAGGCCCAACACGAGTCTACAAGAAGAAGGTTGTGTAGTAGACATCAATAATTCTTGTTGCTAGATTATCTTTCGGGGTGTGTGAGGGAAGAGACTTACTTAAAATTTCTAGCCCCATACTAAACTTCGTCTAATAACCATGACCCCCTATAAGATCGTTCATCTTCATCGCCCTCTTGTGTGTGCGATGGTTCACTATTGTTGACTATGATGAAGCCCAAGGAACTATTAGCGGATCATCGATATCCAGAGTCGACTGATTGTCAGAACCTTGTAAAGCGACATCATGTTGTCAATGAACTGAACCGAAGCAACACTAGAGGGAATGTGACGCCCCGGATTTGTCCGCACACTAATCATGCACGCAAATGTGTATGACCAAGATCAGGGACTCACTGGAAGATATCACAACACAACTCTAGACACAAATTAAAATAATACAAGCTTTATATTACAAGCCAGGGGCCTCGAGGGCTCGAATACAAGCTCGAAAACACAAGAGTCAGCGGAAGCAAAAATATCTGAGTACAGACATAAGTTAAACAAGTTTGCCTTAAGAAGGCTAGCACAAAAGTAGCAATGACCGAAAAGGCAAGGCCTCCTGCCTGGGACCTCCTAACTACTCCTCGAAGCCGAACTCCACGCAGAAACATCCTCGGGATCATCTGGCTCCAGGACTCCACCATCTGGATGCGTCATCCGAGAAAAGAGGAAAAGGGGGGAAAGGGGAAGCAAAGCAACCGTGAGTACTCATCCAAAGTACTCGCAAGCAAGGATCTACACTACATATGCAATGACATGTGTGTAAAGGGTAATATTTGTGGGCTAAACTGCAGAATGCCGGAATAAGAGGGGGATAGCTAATCCAATCGAACACTATGCTTCTGGCAACCTCCATCTTGCAGCAGTAGAAGAGAGTAGCTGGAAAGTAACAAGTATCCTCGCTTCTGGCAGCCTCCGTCTGACAGCCGTAGAAGGGAGTAGATGGTAAGTTCACCAAGTAACATCGTGTAGCATAATCCTACCCGGCGATCCTCCCCTCATCGCCCTGTGGGAAAGTGATCACCGGGTTGTATCTGGAACTTGTCTGGGTGTGTTTTATTAAGTATCCAGTTCTAGTTGTCATGAGGTCAGAGTACAACTCCCGGTCGTCCTTTTACCGAGGGACACGACTATTCGTATAGATTAACTTCCATGCAGGGGTGCACCACATAACCCAGCATGCTCGATCCCATTTGGCCGAACACACTTTCGAGGGTCATGCCCGGCCTCGGAAGATCAACACGTCGCAGCCCTACCTAAGCACAACAGAGAGGTCAGCATGCCGGTCTAAGTCCTAAGCGCGCAGGGGTCCGGGCCCATCGCCCATCGCCCAAAGTTACCATCAGGGCTGTCGGGAACCCAGGCCCACCACTACCTAGATGGAGCCACCTGTCCTTTCAGCCCCCACATCGAATCACTTGCGGGTACTCATGGAGCCGACCCGACTTTTGTCACATCATGTGCCATGTATAAGTGTATGAAGTATATACCCGTGATCACACCCAAGTGATCACGGCCCGATAGAATGGCAGGGTAGACGGACAAGGGTGTAGGGCCACTGATGGAATACTAGCATCCTATACTAAGCATTTAGGATTGCAGGTAAAGTATCAATAGTGGTAGCAACAATGATAGGCTATGCAACAGAATAGGATTCATCGAAAGCAGTAACATGCTACACTACTCTAATGCAAGCAGTAGAGAGAGGAATAGGCGATATCGGGTTGATCAAGGGGGGGGCTTGCCTGGTTGCTCTGGCAAGAAGGAGGGGTCGTCGATGATGCAGTCGATCACCGTGGCTCTCGCAGCGATCTCAGTCCCAGTGACTATCGGAGAGAAGAGGGGGGAGAAACAATAAATATAAAAGCAAACATCGCACCACAAAGCATAACATGGCAAAACTCGGTGCTACGTGTAACCTAACACGGTAGGAGGTGATACCGACAAAGGGGGGAAACATCCGGGAAAGTATTCCCGGTGTTAGGCATTTTCAGGCACATGAAACAGAGGGGGGATGTTGCAGGTTCGGTATGATAGAGATGTGTGGCAGACGAACGGACCGCGTATTCGGATTTGTCTCATCGTTCTGAGCAACTTTCATGTACAAAGTTTTTCCATCCGAGCTACGTTTTATTTTATATTAATGTTTAAAAGATTTAATCATTCTTAGAATTTACTTAATTAATTAAATTAGATAATGTGATTATGACATCAGCATGACGTCAGAGTGATGTCAGCAGTCAACTGAGTTGACCTAGTCAAACTGACGTGTGGGGCCGTTAGTCATTGACTGTTAACTAATTAAACGATGATTAGGATTAACTTAACAGAATTAATTAACTTAATTATTTCTCTAATTAATTAATTAATGTTTTTATTTATTTTTATATATCCTTTTTTAAATAAATTGTTAAACATTTTTTAAATTGTTCTCTGTGGGGTTGGGCCCCGGCTGTCATTGGCCAGGGCCCCTAGCGGGTACGGGCTTGCGGGCGCTGGGCGTGGCTCTGCGGGCGACGGGCATGGGCGCCGCGCGATGGAGCGGGGCGGACCCAACTGCGGCCAGCGAACACGGGGCGCGGCGAGCTGGCCGGCCGGAGCTACGATGAGTGGGGCTGAGTAGGGGGCGAGGCCGACGAGGCCTGGAGGCGGCGGGCATGGGCCAGCGGCCGGAGGCGGGTGCGGGTGAACGGAGCGGGGCGGAAGCGGCCCTGGCCGGGACCGACGGTGCGCGCGGTGGCGCATGGAGCAACGGCGAGCGTGGCTGTGTGGCAACAGCATGCGCGGGCAGGTGCGGCGAGGCCCGGGCGGACGCGGGGCGCGGCCGGGCGCGGTAGGGGAGCAAGAGGTGGAGGCGGCCGGAGCATTCCCTGGGCGCAGTGAGCAGAGACAGGGGTGCACGGGATGGGTCACGGTGAGCGCGACACAGGGGCAGGGTGAGCACGGGCCGAGGCGGAGTGCGATCTCGACGCGGGACGGCGATGTGCAATAGAGAGGGAGAGAAGGGGAGGCGCTCACGGACGATGTAGGGGAATGGCAGCGGGCTTGGGGAGGAGCCAGGGACGGGCGGCGGCGCAGATCTTGCGAGTGGGATGAGGTAGAGGAGCTCCGGTGAACGGTGCTCGGGGAGGAGGATGACGAGGCGTCCGACGAGGTGGAGGTAGACGAGGAGGGCGGCTCCGGCGACCGTGGACAGCGGCGGCATCGTGGCGCCAGCGGGTTCGTGCCCCGATCCAGAATGAGCGAAGAGCGGGAGGGGATCGGGGGAAGGGGAAGTGGGGAGGGAACCGCTAGGGTTCCGGTCGCCCACTGGGATAAGGGGCGATGGGGGCGGCTGGGCTTGTGGCTGGTGGGTTGGATGCCCAGTTGGCGGGGTGGGCCGGCCTGGTGGCCCAGTTAGGCCATTTGTCCCAGTGGGATAAGGGCTTCTTTTTATTTTATTTTGTTTAGTCTTTTCCTTTTTCTTATATTTTCTTTTCTGTTTTAATTTTATCTCCCAAATTGTTTTAGTTTTGTTAAAATATTCAATTAGTTACTAAAATAGCAACATTAATTATACCACTGCCACAATGACTTTGGCACCTAGCTAAAATAGTTTAGTATTTTATAAAATATAAAAAGGGGGTAATTAATTGTTTTTGCTGTTGTTTTAAGCACTTTAGGGTATTTAATTATGGTAAAAAGATGTTGTTTCTCCACCAATATTATCCATGATTTATTTGTCACATTAAGAACATTTTAGTTTTGACTTTTGAAAACATTAATTGTTTGAACTTAATTCAAATTTAGATTTGAACCGGTTTTGAACTAACGCGAGATTACCAACAGTATTCGAGGTGACATGGCATCATTAGTAGGGGATTACTGTAGATTGATTACCCAGGCGTCACAATTCTCCTCTACTACAAGAAATCTTATCCCGAGATTTAAGCGGTGGAGTAAGGGGGGAGTGCTGGTAGCGAAAACCTAACGAGTCTTCTCGGTCTTGACTGCCCTTTCGAAGAGGTTGATCCCTTTCGTTGATGTCTTCATTTCTCTGCTTTAAGTCATCGTGATCATGTCGTCATCCTTTCTTCGGGATCTCTATCGTCCTACGAACGCGACCAGGGGGAAAACTCCAAAAGAACGCAACTCCACAAAGCTGGGTATCTGACGGTGAACTCAATGGGAAATACCCGAGGTACCCCACGAGTTGTATTACAGTGTATTCATTAAGTGCAATATATGATGGTACCAAAGTTTCAAATGTGTAGGCAATCATTCAATGCCTAGACAGAATCTGGAATGGGGGCTTGAATAACAAGAATAACATGGTGTTTGACTCCAGGATGATTAATGGTATATAATTTAGCTCGTGAATCACCTACGAAGCCAGGTGCAAAGGATACATTAGAATCAGGGTTGTACAGGAGAGTCAGGTTTCGATCCCATGGACCTGTGGGTTATGGGCCCACCATGTGGGTTTAGAGTAGGAAGGGCTACGACATCTTGCACAGAAAGCAAGGCATGTCACAGGATAGTCTGTCAGCTAAGTTGGCAACAATGTCGGTACCAAGGACGGGGGACGAAGAGAAACATTTTCTTGCTCGTTAAAACGAGGCGGACTGGTACGCAAAGTTTTCTTCCATCGGTGATTACCGGAACGTTACCAACCATAGTAACAGGGTCTTACCGACAGAGTTGTACAACAAGGTGTTTACATAAGCAGAGAATTATTACTGCTTAGATTATATGTAGATCAAGGAAAGGTTAAACAAACAAATGGAAAGGAAAATTGTGATTACACACAATTATTAGGAGTATATCCTTCCCATGGACAAGAAGAACATGGCATACAGGGTAGGAGAGCAAGTACCCAACCATTCAGATAAAGAGGCGAGGATTAATCAAGATGTTACCCATACAATGGTGTTTGGATAACTGACCAAGAAACACTTAGCATCGCACCTCCAATGTTCTTGTTGATGAGCGGGGTATCATAGTCATGCTTTGAGGTAGCAATGATATGGTATTTCAATCAAGGGCCAGACTTTGGATACACAAAAGATCCATCAGGAGCAACTTATAAAATAAGTCTTACCATTTCCTCCTGGAAGAATGGTTATCCTTGCAAAGGAAATTATAATGAGAGGTCCTCCAGCCAGGGGTGCTAGGCATGACATCATATTACCGGGTCATCAAAGGACCAACATTATAACTCCTGGAAAGTTGTCCCAACCATCATATCTGACCGAGATTCAGATCCGATTGGTTTCATGATACCCCGGACTCAGGATGTTCGAGAAGAAAAGGTGCAACTCAAATCGACGAAATGACATTGTAAGATTATCGGGAAATCAACTATGGGAGCGAGTTCCCAAAACAATAGTTCATCATTAAACCAAGGAGAGGATGAGGAGGTGGCTGATGGGCTCAGCGACAATTCATCGGGAATTCCAAACGGATGGATTTCCACAATAATGTGAACAAGAAGATGACACTAGTCAATTCAAATAATATAATGTTGTATGCTCAAGGAAAACATAGACCATTAATCATTAGTTGAAAGGTATGCCCGAAATATGACCTTAGGCTGCAAGATCAATGTTAGAGTGACGTTTCAATAACCAACAGTCTATGAACGAACTGTCGATCATTAACTTCAAAGCAATAGGGTTGCTAGAAGTACAGAACTCAAGCAGCATCGTTAGCATATTGGTATCCCGGTTAAAAACAACACGGGGACCAAGGAAGAATGGTGATGGTGAGAAGTATCATCATATCGAGAATTTCTAAGGGGTGGAGCAATCCCCACAACATTCCCGACATAAAAGACAGTAATACTTCAAGGCAGAACACAACACTAGCTGGAGAGCAAGTCGTATTCATAATGTGGACAAGTTCGCGATGAAAGGAAGTCAAGGGTGTTGTCGATGATAATAAAAATCATCAAGGGCAAGGAGAGTATTTCTCATCATGAACACAGTTGACATCTCGGAAGAAGTCAAAGTGTTGAAGGTGATCCGACACATTTCTCGGGAGGTTTCAAGAGGATGCAATCAAACAACAACGGCAACAAGCAAGGGAATGACAGAGTGGCAAGTTATAGGATCAATATATAAGATGCAAGCTTAGAACTAAAGTTGCCTTTCAAGACAAGCAACATGATGTTGAAAACTCGACGTAAGTCGTGCTCACACACTGAAGAATTGGTGCACCAGAGAAGGACGAGGTAGCACAGTCAAAGATAGCAAGACCAGGATGCAGCCGGTAGTCTACGAATGATGAGATTGATTTCAGAATTTCCCGGTAAAATACTATGGGTATTTGATTTGTAGTGCGGAATAATTTCACTAGACGGTGTCCTCGGTTGACAACAACCCAGAACCCATTGAGTGATTATGACAAGGAAATAAATTACTTCAACAAAGTTAGTAAGATATGGTGCAATGGCAAGACATCTTCGAGATACCAGGGGGTAATACTCGAAGGTAGACCATGATAGAAGTAGAACCGGGTCATTGACCTATGACAGTAGATACTTCAACCTTGCCGAAAATACACAAGGCACTGGAATGAATTCCCATCAGATAGACAACATGGTCGGAACCACAACTGTAAGGGATCAATTCAAGAATACCGGAAGAATCATACAGCTGGACAATCATTTTCCAAGAAGCTTCCGAGACGGTCGACATCATTTTCATGGGCATGAACACAAAGTTCAAGGTCGACTCCCACTTCTTTAATGCATATTATTTCATTCACCTCTCACCTTGATAAAATTGTAGCGTTGGAATTTTATCTGGTAGAACACCGGAAGAGTGAGACTTGTGAAAACTTTCGGGTTCTCACGGATTAGGGGAAGGCATAGGTTCAACCCATCGGGCATCTTAGTAACATATTCTACAAGTTTCAAAAGTAAATACACAAGCTCGAAAGCAGAGCATGGTTGGCCAAACAGAGGATACAATTACCAAAGGCATTATGTATCAGGGGAAGGACTCACAAGGTGATTGAATATGAAGGACACTGTCGAATAACAATCCAACAATGGATCGGGTGATCCATAACGGAGTTGATGTGAGTATCGGTACTCACTCAGAGGAAGAAAGAATGCAGAGGCATCAGATTCAAGAATCACCTGATTAGTCTCACGCTTAAATAGAAAGACATTATGGTTTCCAAAACGAAGGATCAGCAGCAGATGCTCTGATCAAGGATGGATAAGTTGAAAACACTTAGTTGGACAATCAATAAAGGTTTGAATTGCCGAGAACCAACTCATGTCCGGAATGACGTCTGAGTCGGAAAGATAATCTTAAAAATGATAACCTGATAACTGCGTGCATACGCACGCATTGAATCAATAGGCTCAAAATGGCTAAGACAAGGGATATTAACGAAGACTACTAGTCATATGGAATTAACCATAATGCAATCAGGCAAGAACTTCAAGAGTAACAGGCTGTAGAGGATTTTCGCAAGAACAGAAAGTATTCCGAAGAATTTTGTGAGACGCATGAACAATTGAGAAGAACGGATCCTCGATAAATGTGAGGAATCAACCGTAAGGGTTTTCATGCGAAATAAAACTGCAAGACAGTAAACTCAAAGGATTCTCGGGACAACGGGGAATATTTTGAGGCATCTTGTAATAACAAGAGCGATGAGGAATGATCATGAGAATGGAAAATGCACACAGATATCCATAGGGATATATCGTTGGCAGTGAATTGCAAAGGCGATGAGCACAAGGGTCTCGGGAAAATATGGAGGGATATCCTCAGAATCTTCTGACGAAGCAAGCGATCTTCCGGAATGAGGGCTCCCCAGGAAAAATAGTTACGAGAACCTAGAGTCGGAGTTAGTAAAATCTTTTAACCCGAATAGAAGAGAGATCAGAGTCCCAGAGCATAGAAAGAGAATAAAAGATCCTAATACCACCCAATAGCGACGTGGGCCCGTAAGGCACACAGCCATGTTAGTAGAAGTTTTGCAATGACTAAACTCGACTTCGGCCAAGGAGTTGGAAAGGGGATTCCTACAGGCAGTCGGCTCTGATACCAACTTGTGACGCCCCCGATTTGTCTGTACACTAACCATGCACGCAAATGTGTACGACCAAGATCAGGGACTCACTGGAAGATATCACAACACAACTCTAGACACAAATTAAAATAATACAAGCTTTATATTACAAGCCAGGGGCCTCGAGGGCTCGAATACAAGCTCGAAAACACAAGAGTCAGTGGAAGCAAAAATATCTGAGTACAGACATAAGTTAAACAAGTTTGCCTTAAGAAGGCTAGCACAAAAGTAGCAACGATCGAAAAGGCAAGGCCTCCTGCCTGGGATCTCCTAACTACTCCTCAAAGCCGACCTCCACGCACAAACATCCTCGGGATCATCTGGCTACTGGACTCCACCATCTGGATGCGTCATCCGAGAAAAGGGGAAAGGGGGGAAGGCTGAAGCAAAGCAACCGTGAGTACTCATCCAAAGTACTCGCAATCAAGGATCTACACTACATATGCAATGACATCTGTGTAAAGGGTAATATCTGTGGGCTAAACTGCAGAATGCTGGAATAAGAGGGGGATAGCTAATCCAATCGAAGACTATGCTTCTGGCAACCTCCATCTTGCAGCAGTAGAAGAGAGTAGCTGGAAAGTAACAAGTATCCTCGCTTCTGGCAGCCTCCGTCTTGCAGCAGTAGAAGGGAGTAGATGGTAAGTTCACCAAGTAACATCGTATAGCATAATCCTACCCAGCGATCCTCCCCTCGTCGCCCTATGGGAAATTGATCACCGGGTTGTATCTGGAACTTGTCTGGGTGTGTTTTATTAAGTATCCAGTTCTAGTTGTCATGAGGTCAGAGTACAACTCCGGGTCATCCTTTTACCGAGGGACACGACTATTCGAATAGATTAACTTCCCTCGAGGGGTGCACCACATAACCCAGCACGCTCGATCCCATTTGGCCGGACACACTTTCCAGGGTCATGCCCGGCCTCGGAAGATCAACACGTCACAGCCCTACCTAAGCACAATAAAGAGGTCAGCATGCCGGTCTAAGTCCTAAGCGCGCAGGGGTCTGGGCCCATCGCCCAACGCACACCTGCATGTTGCGTACGCGGCCGGTGAGCAGACCTAGCAACCTCCATTACTAAGGAAGTTACGTTACGCGGTCCAACCCGGCGCGCGCCGCTAAGCCACTGACGTCAAGAAGGCTTCGGCTAATACCACGACGTCGAGTGCCCATAACTATTCCCACGTACCTGGTTAGTGCGTATAGGCCAATAGCCAGACTCAGATCAAATACCAAGATCTCGTTAAACGTGTTATTATGAAATAACCGCAGACAACGACCAGGGCCAGGCCCACCTGTCTCCTAGGTGGTCGCAACCCGCCCTGTCGCTTTGCCACAAAGTAACCATCAGGGTTGTCGGGAACCCAGGTGAAAGCACATTTGCTCCCTAGGTGGTTTTGGTAATTAATGACAACATACTTTGTGGTTGGACTAATACTTTTATCAAGTATGTTTCAAGAAATTCAATCACATTGGAATGGCAAGATGACTGAAGAAGTGGACCCCTCAAATGCTAAGGCAAGCATTGGCAAAAGCTCAAGACTCCATTTTTGGTTTAGTGATCAAAGATCACATTGAGTCCATAGGAAAAGCCAATACTATTAAAAGGGGATGAGGTTGTGTTGATGATCTGGTTGCTCAAGTGCTTAGTGATTTAGCTCCTTCACCTTTCAGCATCTTTCACTACTATACACACTCATAAGTAATCTCGGACAAACCGATTCTTCCAACTCAGTCCCACCGAGATGAACCACTTCAGCCATATTCCAAACCCTAGAAAAAATCGGTCATTCCGAGTTTGAGATCGGTCTCACCGAAATCTGAACTGCCAACCTTCTGTAACCATTTCACATCATTTCGGAATAACCGAGTCTGTATTATCGGTCTCACCGAAATGGGCAAGCTTCTATCTTGACTCAAATCGGTCTCACCGATATTACATTTTCGGTCACACCGATTCTGGCATGTTCCTGTCTTTTCTCAAATCGGTCCAACCGAGTTTTCTTTCTCGGTCCCACTGAAAATCTCCAACGTTCATATCTTTACACTTTCGGTCTCACCGAGATGGTATTTTCGGTCCCACCGAAAATCCCAACGTTCACTATATTTGAACTTTCGGTCTGACCGAGTTTTCACTTCGGTCTCACCGAGATTGCTCAAATATGTGTGTAACGGTTGGATTTTGTGTGGAGGCTATATATACCCCTCCACCCCCTCTTCATTCGTGAGGAGAGCCATCAGAAAGTCTACCACTCCTATCATACACTTTCTGAGAAGTGAACCACCTACCCTTGTGTTGAGATCAAGTCATTCCATTCCTACCATATGAAACTTGATTTCTAGCCTTCCCAAGTTGCTTTCCACTCAATCCTTTCTTCCACCACAGCCATATCAGTGAGGAGAGTTGAGTGTTGGGGAGATTATCATTTGAAGCACAAGAGCAAGGAGTTCATCATCATCAACACTATCTATTACCTTTTGGAGGGTGGTGCCTCCTAGATTGGTTAGGTGTCGCTTGGGAGCCTCCGTCTTTGAGATGTGGAGTTGAATCAAGAAGTTTGTAAGGGCAAGGAGATCGCCTACTTCGTGAAGATCTACCCCGAGTAAGGCTAGTCCTCCGTGGGCGTAGGCCATGATGGAATAGACAAGGTTGCTTCTTCGTGGACCCTTCGTGGGTGGAGCCCTCCGTGGACTCGCGCAGCCGTTACCCTCCGTGGGTTGAAGTCTCCATCAACGTGGATGCACGATAGCACCACCTATCGGAACCACGACAAAAATCTCCGTGTCACCAAACTGCGTTTGATCTTCTCCACCTCTCTTTACTATATATGCAATTTACTTTCCGCTGCCCATACTCTAGAATTGCATGTGTAGTGTGATACTTGATATAATCTTAATTGTGAAACTGCCAAAAACTTTGCTTAATCAAAAGGCAGATTTTTATATTGTCAAGTAGTCTAATCACCCCCCCTCTAGACATACTTCTTCGATCCTACAATTGGTATCAGAGCTTTGGTCTCCATTGCTTTGGTTTACACACCATTGGAGGAAGATGGACGTGTCTACGGATGGGAGTGTTAGCCATAGAGTGCCTGTTCTTAATGGAAGGTTCTATAACTCATGGAGGTCTGAAATGCTTAGTATCTTTAAGATGTACAATTTGTGCAAATATGTTGAGACCCCCTATGTGCCTCCTTTTGACCCCTTGCACCCTACCATGGATGAAGAGCTTGATTTGCTTCGTAACCTTAGGACTGTAAATCTTATCATTAGAGGGTTACCCGATGACTTGCTTAATCTTGTTACAAACTTTGAGTGCGCCTATGCTATGTGGAAATTCTTGGAAGAACTTTATCCGGACTACTCTTTGAGAAGTCTTGATGAAATTCTACACAAGACTATTGAATTTGATAAGTTGCACCCCAATGATCCCAACTTTGATAAATGCTTCTTTGAGCTTCGTGATCTTATGAAAAAGAAGGGTGATCCCGGTCTTATCAATATTATAATTAGAAATGCTCTTGCATTGCATTCCGAAGATTATTGTCACATTGGCCAAACTAATGCAAGTACTTATCAAATTGACCTAGGTGTTGATGATGAACAATCTATGGGTCAATATGATGATGAGCATGAGCAAGACGATGATTACTCCGATTCGGACACCGAGCTAGACAAGGTCATGAAGAGTCTCAATCTCATGGCAAATATGAGAGACTACATGTCCGGCGGAAAAGAGTGGATTCTTGATAGTGGATGCACCGATCACATGACCGGAGATAAAGACATGTTTCGAGAGCTTGCAAAAAACGATGGCCCACGCAAGTATGTGACTTTTGGAGACAACTCCAAGGGTAAGGTACTTGGCCTTGGTAAGGTGGCCATATCTCATGATAGCTCTATTCAAAATGTCATGCTTGTAGAATCTCTTGGATACAATTTACTTTCCGTGTCTAGATTAGCTGACTTTGGATTCAATGTGCTATTCACCAAAGTAGATTGCCAAGTCTTTCGTCGTGACAATCAAAACATGGCTTTTACTGGTATCCGTAGAGGTGATCTATATATTGTTGATTTCACTAAGAAAGCCCAACCTAGAGCTTGTTTCATTGCTAAATCCTCTAAAGGTTGGTTATGGCATAGAAGGCTAGGACATGTTGGTATGCGTAATTTAGACAAGCTGATCAAAGGTGATCATATTCTTGGTGTTAAAGATGTTTTCTTTGACAAAGATAGACTTTGTAGTGCTTGTCAAGCAGGAAAACAAGTTGGTGGAAGTCATCCCGTGAAAAACATCATGATCACAAGGAGACCGCTTGAGCTTCTTCATATGGATCTCTTCGGTCTCAATGCTTACAAAAGCCTTGGTGGTAACTCCTTTGGTCTAGTTATAGTTGATGATTATTCCAGATTTACGTGGGTATTTTTCCTTGATGATAAATCGCAGGTTCAGAGGATCTTCAAGACCTTTGCCAAAAAGGCCCAAAATCAATTTGAGGTGAAGATCAAGAAAGTTCGGAGTGACAATGGAACGGAGTTCAAGAACGCCAATGTAGACTCTTTTCTCGATGAGGAAGGGATTCTACATGAGTTCTCGGCTACGTACACTCCTCAACAAAATGGAGTTGTTGAGAGGAAGAACCGAACGCTCATTGAGATGGCAAGAACGATGCTTGATGAATACAAGACACCGAAACATTTTTGGGGAGAAGCGGTCGAGACAGCTTGTCATGCTATCAACAGGCTTTATCTTCATAAGCTCCTCGGCAAGACATCATACGAGCTCCTCACCGGTAACAAACCCCAAGTGGGATACTTTCGTGTCTTTGGTTCAAAATGCTATATCCTTGATAAGCATCGTCGGTCTAAATTTGCTCCTAAATCTCATGAAGGCTTTCTTCTTGGTTATGGATCAAACTCCCACACCTACCGTGTCTACAATAATTTCACCCGAAAGGTTGAAGAGACGGTAGATGTGAAGTTTGATGAATCTAATGGCTCGCAAGTAGAGCAAATGCCTATTAATGTAGGAGACAAGGACCCATCGGAAGCTATCCAAGATTTATCTATTGGAAAGATTCGTCCCATGGAAGTGAAGGAGAGTACCTCATCTACATATGTGGAGCCACCTACCTCACGGCGAGATGAACCTCAAGGCAACATGGAGGCCTCCACAAGTGGAACTCACCAAGATGAGGAAATGCAACAAGAAGATCCACCACAACCTCCTTCTCCACCGCCTCAAGACAACACCAACAACAATGAAGAAGAAGAAGAAGAAGAAGAGGAAGATAAAGATGATGAGGAAGCTCAGCCACAACATCAACAAAAGCTATCCCGAGTTCGAGCAAGAGTCAAGAAAAATCATCCCGTGGAACAAATGATGAACGACATCAACTCCAGGAGAATTACTCGCTCTAAAACTCGCTTAGCTAACTTTTGTGAGCATTACTCATTTATCTCTAGTATTGAACCTATGAAGGTAGAAGAAGCACTTAAAGACCCGGATTGGGTGAACGCTATGCACGAAGAACTACACAACTTCGAGAGGAACAAGGTGTGGACTTTGGTAGAGAAGCCCAACGATGATCAAAACATCATTGGAACAAAATGGGTGTTTCGGAACAAGCAAGATGAAGATGGACAAGTCATCCGCAACAAGGCTCGTCTCGTAGCTCAAGGTTACACACAAGTCGAAGGTATGGACTATGGTGAGACCTATGCCCCCGTTGCTAGACTTGAGTCCATTCGCATTCTTCTTGCTTATGCCAATCACCATGATATTACTCTCTATCAAATGGATATCAAAAGTGCTTTCCTAAATGGTGAAATTGAGGAGGAAGTATTTGTGAAACAACCTCCCGGATTTGTGAATCCCAAAAAGCCTAATCATGTTTACAAGTTGCACAAAGCTCTTTATGGTCTTAAACAAGCTCCTAGAGCTTGGTACAAATGCTTGACTAGTTTTCTTCTTGAAAAAGGGTTTGAAATTGGAAAGATAGACTCAACGCTGTTCACAAAAAGGGTTAATGGTGAACTATTTGTGTGCCAAATATATGTTGATGATATTATCTTTGGTTCAACTAACCCCCATTTTAGCAAGAAGTTTGGACAGCTCATGTCGGAGAAGTATGAGATGTCCATGATGTGTGAACTCAAATTCTTCCTTGGGTTGCAAATCAAGCAATCTAAGGAGGGTACCTTTGTCTCACAAACAAAGTACACCAAGGATCTCTTCAAGAAGTTCAACATGCAAGAAAGCAAAGGTATGAGTACCCCCATGCCTACTAGTGGACATAATGACTTGACAAAAGATGGAGAACCCGTTGATCAAAGGGTTTACCGATCTATAATTGGTTCTCTACTATATCTTTGTGCTTCTCGTCCTAACATAATGTTGAGTGTATGCATGTGTGCGCGATATCAAGCAGCCCCTAAAGAATGTCATCTTAAAGCTGTTAAAAGGATAGTGAGATACTTGATACACACACCAAACTTTGGCATTTGGTATCCTAAGAGAGCCTCTTTCGATCTTGTTGGCTATTCCGACTCGAACTATGCCGGTGACAAGGTTGATAGAAAGTCAACTTCGGGTACGTGTCAATTCCTTGGTCGATCCCTTGTATCTTGGTCCTCCAAGAAACAAAATTCGGTATCTTTATCCACTGCCGAAGCAGAATATATTGCTGCTGGTTCGTGTTGTGCTCAATTGCTATGGATGACACAAACGCTTAAAGATTATGGGATACATGTGAGACGTGTTCCCTTGCTTTGTGACAATGAGAGTGCAATCAAGATTGGACACAATCCTGTGCAACACTCTCGAACAAAGCATATTGAAGTTCGTCACCATTTTATTCGTGATCATATTGCCAAGGGTGATATTAATCTTAAGCATGTTCGTACTGACAAACAACTTGCTGATATCTTTACAAAACCTCTTGATGAGAAAGTGTTTTGTCGCTTAAGGAGTGAGTTGAACATCATTGATGCTTCAAACTTGGAGTGATAACTCCATTGATGCATGCAAGGCATGAGCCTCTTGACTAATCCTTGATATTTCTCTTATGATGATGATCATATGTCTTGGACACATTTGCCTCCTTGTATTGCATCTAACTCTTTGCAGGTACTTGGATGATCTACATTCCACAAGATTACCACACACTCAATTCATGAGTAATCTTGTCATTGACCAAGTATCTAGCCCTTTGGGATGTTGAGTTCAAGGAACAAAATTCCACATATCCTTTTTGACATCTTATACATCTAGTATTTCACTCTTGTCATCTTGGATATCCTCGAGCATTTCCTTGCTTGCCTAACCCATGTAGGAAGATGAACTACACAAGCAGAAATGGCGCTCCAACTTCACATTCAATGAGCACCTACATCAAGCTTACCTATATGAGTAAAGCAACAACAAGCCCAAGGTATGTTCTTCACATCTTCGAGGAGCTTTGCTCAAAGTCATGAGTACAAGCAGCTTCATAAGATGTGATCACATCAAATGCTTAATCGAAAAATGGCAACCCCATTTTGAGCTTAAATGATGAGTATGACCTATGATCAAATGTCCTCATTTGACTCCTAAGTTAATATACTCAAACATAGGTGACTTTGTCGCCGACCTTTTTCTAGATGAAGTACATATGCTTTTGGAATTTTTTCTGTTTTCTCTTCTGTTCTCTCATTGAGTTTTCTTTAAAATAAAAAAATAAAAAAACTTCATCTAGGAATCTTTTTATTTCTTTTCTTATGTTTCTTTGTGAATATCCTTCTGGCTCTGATCAATTCCTTGAAAATCTTTTACAAATTCATTGCAAATCTTTTGAAACATTCCTTGCAAAGTGAGCTGAATTCTTTCAATATTTTCTTGGAGTTAAACTCGGCGTCACCGATTTGAAATTTTCGGTCTAACCGAAAAGGATTCGGACCCACCGATCCATCTAACTCGGTGTCACCGATTTATCTTCCAGGACATCAACTTCTGCAGCTCCATTCAAATTTAAATCTTAAAGGGGAGAAGACTCAAATTTAGACTCAAATTGTTTCTCTGAATGTTCTTATTTGCCCTGTTGTGATTCTTAAGGATCCCACTTCTTTCCTTATTTCTTTCTTTCCATCTTTCCTGTCCTACCTAGTTTGCTGTCCTTTTCGGCACTTGATGTCAAAGGGGGAGAGGACTTAGGGGGAGTAGGGGGAGTAGGGGAGAAGAGAAGACTTAGGGGAAGAAGAAAAGCAATCTTATCTTAAGGGGGAGAGAATCACATCAAAGCTTTGTCGTGTTTTGGACATTACAATTGGCATCATTCTTTTGATTTTGCTTTCCATAACAAAATCTCTCAGAATTCATTGAAAATCTTTTAGTTTCGGAGACATGTTTGCTGATTCAAGCCTCTGCTCAATATGAGACACTCTTTATACATGTCATCCCTGGCTTGGTACTCTTGATGTTCTTGCAGTTGGTTGAAGAAATACTCTTGTGTTATCTAACCTTGTTTTCCCAAGTTTATCTCTTCAGGTACAATGCCAAGGAACCTCAAGGTAAGTATATGCACTTTGCAGAATGTGCATGATGGTAACTTGCTTGTGAATACTTGTTTGCAAGAAATCACCATGCACATATGCATTATCACTCACTTCCTTTTCATCTGCTCTGATGCATATAGCCAAGCTGCATGTAGCACATCTTGCTTATCTCTCTTGTGTGCTTGTGGTAGTCCAAAACCAAAATTTATGAAAATCTTGCACACTTGTAGGGGGAGCCTGTGTACTACATGCTTGTCAAAGCTTTCATGATAATTCTGTCTTTCTTTCAATAAGCTTTGATGTCTTGTTTAGTATAATTTCAGTGTGTTGCCATCAATTACCAAAAAGGGGGAGATTTAAAGCACATTTGCTCCCTGGGTGGTTTTGGTAATTAATGACAACATACTTTGTGGTTGGACTAATACTTTTATCAAGTATGTTTCAGGAAATTCAATCACATTGGAATGGCAAGATGACTGAAGAAGTGGACCCCTCAAATGCTAAGGCAAGCATTGGCAAAAGCTCAAGACTCCATTTTTGGTTTAGTGATCAAAGATCACATTGAGTCCATAGGAAAAGCCAATACTATTAAAAGGGGATGAGGTTGTGTTGATGATCTGGTTGCTCAAGTGCTTAGTGATTTAGCTCCTTCACCTTTCAGCATCTTTCACTACTATACACACTCATAAGTAATCTCGGACAAACCGATTCTTCCAACTCAGTCCCACCGAGATGAACCACTTCAGCCATATTCCAAACCCTAGAAAAATCGGTCATTCCGAGTTTGAGATCGGTCTCACCGAAATCTGAACTGCCAACCTTCTGTAACCATTTCACATCATTTCGGAATAACCGAGTCTGTATTATCGGTCTCACCGAAATGGGCAAGCTTCTGTCTTGACTCAAATCGGTCTCACCGATATTACATTTTCGGTCACACCGATTCTGGCATGTTCCTGTCTTTTCTCAAATCGGTCCAACCGAGTTTTCTTTCTCGATCCCACCGAAAATCTCCAACGTTCATATCTTTACACTTTCGGTCTCACCGAGATGGTATTTTCGGTCCCACCGAAAATCCCAACGTTCACTATATTTGAACTTTCGGTCTGACCGAGTTTTCACTTCGGTCTCACCGAGATTGCTCAAATATGTGTGTAACGGTTGGATTTTGTGTGGAGGCTATATATACCCCTCAACCCCCTCTTCATTCGTGAGGAGAGCCATCAGAAAGTCTACCACTCCTATCATACACTTTCTGAGAAGTGAACCACCTACCCTTGTGTTGAGATCAAGTCATTCCATTCCTACCATATGAAACTTGATTTCTAGCCTTCCCAAGTTGCTTTCCACTCAATCCTTTCTTCCACCACAGCCATATCAGTGAGGAGAGTTGAGTGTTGGGGAGATTATCATTTGAAGCACAAGAGCAAGGAGTTCACCATCATCAACACCATCTATTACCTTTTGGAGGGTGGTGCCTCCTAGATTGGTTAGGTGTCGCTTGGGAGCCTCCGTCTTTGAGATGTGGAGTTGAACCAAGAAGTTTGTAAGGGCAAGGAGATCGCCTACTTCGTGAAGATCTACCCCGAGTAAGGCTAGTCCTCCGTGGGCGTAGGCCATGATGGAATAGACAAGGTTGCTTCTTCGTGGACCCTTCGTGGGTGGAGCCCTCCGTGGACTCGCGCAGCCGTTACCCTCCGTGGGTTGAAGTCTCCATCAACGTGGATGTACGATAGCACCACCTATCGGAACCACGACAAAAATCTCCGTGTCACCAAACTGCGTTTGATCTTCTCCACCTCTCTTTACTATATATGCAATTTACTTTCCGCTGCCCATACTCTAGAATTGCATGTGTAGTGTGATACTTGATATAATCTTAACTGTGAAACTGCAAAAAACTTTGCTTAATCAAAAGGCAGATTTTTATATTGTCAAG
>LR738714.1:544262331-544292955 GCA_902687465.1 Secale cereale
CCCCCTCTAGACATACTTCTTCGATCCTACACCAGGCTTACCACTACCTGGATAGAGCCACCTGTCCTTTCAGCCCCCACATCGAATCACTTGCAGGTAATCATGGAGCCGACCCGACTTTTGTCACATCATGTGCCATGTATAAGTGTATGAAGTATATACCCATGATCACACCCAAGTAATCACGGCCCGACAGAATAGTAGGGCGGACGGACAAGGGTGTAGGGCCACTCATGGAATACTAGCATCCTATACTAAGAATTTAGGATTGCAGGTAAAGTATCAACGGTGGTAGCAACAATGACAGGCTATGCAACAGAATAGGATTCATCGAAAGCAGTAACATGCTACACTACTCTAATGCAAGCAGTAGAGAGAGGAATAGGCAATATCGGGTTGATCAAGGGGGGGCTTGCCTGGTTGCTCTGGCAAGAAGGAGGGGTCGTCGTCGATGCAGTCGATCACCGTGGCTCTCGCAGCGGTCTCAGTCCCGGTGTCTATCGGAGAGAAGAGGGGGGAGAAACAATAAATATAAAAGCAAACATCGCACCAGAAAGCATAACATTGCAAAACTCGGTGCTATGTGTGACCTAACGCGGTAGGAGGTGATACCGACAAAGGGGGGAAACATCCGGGAAAGTATTCCCGGTGTTAGGCATTTTCGGGCAGATGAAACGGAGGGGGAATGTTGCAAGTTCGGTATGATAGAGATGTGTGGCGGACGAACGGACCGCGTATTAGGATTCGTCTCGTCGTTCTGAGCAACTTTCATGTACAAAGTTTTTCCATCCGAACTACGGTTTATTTTATATTAATTTTTAAAAGATTTAATCATTCTTACAATTTACTTAATTAATTAAATTAGATAATGTGATTATGGCGTCAGCATGACGTCAAAGTGATGTCAGCAGTCAACTGAGTTGACCTAGTCAAACTGACGTGTGGGGCCGTTAGTCATTGACTTTTAACTAATTAAACGGTGATTAGGATTAACTTAACAGAATTAATTAACTTAATTATTTCTCTAATTAATTAATTAATTAATGTTTTTATTTATTTTTACATATCCTTTTTTCAATAAATTGTTTTCCTTTTTTAAAAAAATAGTTCTCTGTGGGGTTGGGCCCCGGCTGTCATTGGCTAGGGCCCCTAGCGGGTACGGGCTTGCGGGCGCTCGGTGCGGCTCTGCGGGCGACGGGCATGGGCGCCGCGCGATGGAGCGGGGCGGACCCGACTGCGTCCAACGATCTCGGGGCGCGGCGAGCTGGCTGGCCGGAGCTGCGTTGAGTGGGGCTGAGTAGGGGGGCGAGGCCAACGAGGCCTGGAGGCGGCGGGCGCGGGCCAGCGGCCGGAGGCGGGCGCGGCTGAACGGAGCGGGGCGGAAGCGGCTGTGGCCGGGACCGACGGTGCGCACGGTGGCGCATGGAGCAACGGCGAGCGTGGCTGTGGGGCAACAGCATGCGCGGGCAGGTGCGGCGAGGCCCGAGCTGACGCGGGGTGCGGCAGGGGAGCAAGAGGTGGAGGCGGCCGGAGCATGCCCTGGGCGCAGTGAGCGGAGACAGGGGTGCACGATGAAGGAAATATGCCCTAGAGGCAATAATAAAGTTTTTATTTATATTTCCTTATATCATGATAAATGTTTATTATTCATGCTAGAATTGTATTAACCGGAAACTTAGTACATGTGTGAATACATAGACAAAACAGAGTGTCCCTAGTATGCCTCTACTAGACTAGCTCATTGATCAAAGATGGTTATGTTTCCTAACCATAGACATGAGTTGTCATTTGATCAACGGGATCACATCATTAGGAGAATGATGTGATTGACAAGACCCATCTGTTAGCTTAGCACTATGATCGTTTAGTTTTACTGCTATTGCTTTCTTCATGACTTATACATGTTCCTATGACTATGAGATTATGCAACTCCCGAATACCGGAGGAACACCTTGTGTGCTATCAAATGTCACAACGTAACTGGGTGATTATAAAGATGCTCTACAGGTGTTTCCGAAGGTGTTTGTGGTGTTGGCATAGATCAAGATTAGGATTTGTCACTCCGACACTCGGAGTGACAAATCCTAATCTTGATCTAGGTATCTCTGGGGCCCTCTCGGTAATGCACATCGTAATGAGCCTTGCAAGCAAATGACTAATGAGTTAGTCAGGAGATGATGTATTACGGAACGAGTAAAGAGACTTGCTGGTAACGAGATTGAACTAGGTATGATGATACCGACGATCGAATCTCGGGCAAGTAACATACCCATGACAAAGGGAACAACGTATGTTGTTATGCAGTTCGACCGATAAAGATCTTCGTAGAATATGTAGGAGCCAATATGGGCATCCAGGTTCCGCTATTGGTTATTGACCAGAGAAGTGTCTCGGTCATGTCTACATAGTTCTCGAACCCATAGGGTCCGCACGCTTAACGTTTCATTGACGATATAGTATTGAATGAGTTATGTATGTTGGTGGCCGAATGTTGTTCGGAGTCCCGGATGAGATCACGGACATGACGAGGAGCTCCGGAATGGTCCGGAGGTAAAATTTGATATATACGATGATATGGTTAGGCCAAGGGGTGAAGCCCACAGGGCATTAAGTCGGTGCAAAAGGTGTTTTGCGAAGGCCAGGGGGCCAAACGCCCCGTGGCTTCTGGGCCGGAAGCCAAGAATTGTGGCGTTTGGTCCTGGAGTCCGAGTGGGACTCTTGCCTTTCGGGCAAAACCGACTTTGAGGAGGCTTTTGCTCCAAGTTTTGACCCTAGGGCTCAACATATAAGTAGAGGGGAGGGGCTAGCACCTGGGATACATCAAGATACACCAAGCCATGTGCCGGCAACCCCGACCCTCTAGTTTATCCTCCGTCTAGTTTCTGTAGTGCTTGGTGAAGCCCTGCAGAGATTGTTCTTCATCAACAACCGTCACCCCGCCGTCGTGCTGCCGGAACTCATCTACTACTTCGCCCGTCTTGCTGGATCAAGAAGGCGAGGACGTCATCGAGCTGAACGTGTGCTGAACGCGGAGGTGCCGTACGTTCGGTACTAGATCGGGACGGATCGTGAAGGTTCACGACTACATCAACCGCGTTGATAAACGCTTCGCTTTCGGTCTACGAGGGTACGTAGACACACTCTCCCTTCTCGTTGCTATGCATCTAGTAGATAGATCTTGCATGATCGTAGGAAAATTTTGAAATACTACGTTCCCCAACAGTGGCATCATGAGCCAGGTCTATGCGTAGATGATATGCACGAGTAGAACACAAGTGAGTTGTGGACGATACTAGTCATACTGCTTACCAGCATGTCATACTTTGCTTCAACGGTATTGTGAGATGAAGCGGCCCGGACCGACATTACGCGTACGCTTACGCGAGACTGGTTTCACCGTTATGAGCACTCATTGCTTAAAGGTGACTGGCGGGTGTCTGTCTCTCTCACTTTAGCTGAATCAAGTGTGCCTACACCCGGTCCTGGTGAAGGTTAAAACAGCACATACTTGACGAAACATCGTTGTGGTTTTGTATGCGTAGGTAAGAACGGTTCTTGCTAAGCCCGTAGCAGCCACGAAAAACTTGCAACAACAAAGTAGAGGACGTCTAACTTGTTTTTGCAGGGCATGTTGTGATGTGATATGGTCAAGACATGATGACTTATATGGTTTTGTATGAGATGATCATGTTTTGTAATGTTATCGGCAACTAGCAGGAGCCATATGGTTGTCGCTTTATTGTATGAAATGCAATCGCCATGTAATTGCTTTACTTTATCACTAAGCGGTAGCGATAGTCGTAGAAGCAATAGTTGGCGAGACGACAACGATGCTACGATGGAGATCAAGGTGTCGCGCCGGTGATGAAGGTGATCATTACGGTGCTTTCAAGATGGAGATCAAAAGCACAAGATGATGATGGCCATATCATGTCACATATTTTGATTGCATGTGATGTTTATCTTATTATGCTTCTTATTTTGCTTAGTACGACGGTAGCATTATAAGATGATCCCTTACAAAATTTCAAGGTACAAGTGTTCTCCCTGAGTATCCACCGTTGCGAAAGTTCTTCGTGCTGAGACACCACGTGATGATCGGTTGTGATAAGCTCTACGTTCAAATACAACGGGTGTAAGCCAGTTTTGCACACGCAGAATACTCGGGTTAAACTTGACGAGCCTAGCATATGCAGATATGGCCTCCGAACACTGGAGACCGAAAGGTCGAGCGTGAATCATATAGTAGATATGATCAACATAAGATGTTCACCATTGAAACTACTCCATCTCACGTGATGATCGGACATGGTTTAGTTGATTTGGATCACGTGATCATTTAGATGACTAGAGGGATGTCTATCTAAGTGGGAGTTCTTAAGTAATATGATTAAATTGAACTTTAATTTATCATGAACTTAGTCCTGGTAGTATTAGCATATCTATGTTGTAGATCAATAGCTCGCGATGTTGCTCCCCGTTTATTTTATATATATATTCCTAGAGAAAACTAAGTTGAAAGATGTTAGTAGCAATGATGCAGAATTGTTCCGTGATCTGAGGATTATCCTCATTGCTGCACGGAAGAATTATGTCCTTGATGCACCGCTAGGTGACAGACCTATTGCAGGAGCAGATGCAGACGTTATGAACGTTTTGACAAAAGCTCGGTATGATGACTACTTGATAGTTTAAGTGCACCATGCTTTACGGCTTAGAACGTGGACTTCAAAAACGTTTTGAACGCCACGGGGCATATAAGATGTTCTAAGAGTTGAAATTACTATTTCATACTCATGCCCGTGTCTAGAGGTATAAGACCTCTGACAGTACTTTGCCTACAAGATGGAGGAGAATAGCTCAACCAGTGAGCATGTGCTCAGATTGTGTGGGTACTACAATTACTTGAATCAAGTGGGAGTTAATCTTCCAGATAAGATAGTAATTGACAAAGTTCTCTAGTCACTATCACCAAGTTAGTAGAACTTCGTGATGAACTATTATGTAAGGGATGACGAAGGTAATTCCCGAGCTCTTCGCGATGCTGAAATCGGCGAAGGTGGAAATCAAGAAAGAGCATCAAGTGTTGATGGTTAATAAGACCACTTGTTTCAAATAAAGGGCAAAGGGATAAAAGGGGAACTTCAAGAAGAATGACAAGCAAGTTGTCACTCCCATGTATAAACCCAAAGCTAAACTCAAGCCTGAAACTAAGTGCTTCTACTGCAAAGGAAATGGTCACTGGAAGTAGAACTGCCCTAGATACTTGGCGGATAAGAAGGATGGCAAAGTGAACAAAGGTATATTTTGATATACAGATTATCGATGTGTATTTTACTAGTGTTCATAGCAACCCCTGAGTATTTGATACCGGTTCAGTTGCTAAAATTAGTAACTCGAAACGAGAATTACAGAATGAACAGAGACTAGTTAAAGGTGAAGTGACGATGTGTGTTGGAAGTGGTTCCAAGATTGATATGATCATCATCGCACACTCCCTATACTTTCGGGATTAGTGTAAAACCTAAATAAATGTTATTTGGCATTTGCGTTGAGCATGAATATGATTTGATCATATTTGTTGCAATACGGTTATTCATTTAAAGTCGTAGAATAATTGTTATTCTGTTTACATGAATAAAACCTTCGATGGTCATACACCCAATGAAAATAGTTTGTTGGATCTCAATCGTAGTGATACACATATTCATAATATTGAAGCCAAAAGATGCAAGGTTAATAATGATAGTGCAACTTATTTGTGGCACTGCCGTTTAGGTCATAATGGTGTAAAGCGCATGAAGAAACTCCATAGTGATGGACTTTTGGAATTACTTGATTATGAATCACTTGGTGCTTGCGAACCATGCCTCATGGGCAATATGACTAAAACTCTGTTCTCCGGAACAATGGAGCGAGCAATTGACTTGTTGGAAATCATACATACTGATGTATGCAGAACAATGAGTGTTGAGGCTCGCGGTGGGTATTATTGTTTTCTGACCTTCACAGATGATTTGAACAGATATGGGTATATCTACTTGATGAAACACAAATCTGAAACATTTGAAAAGTTCAAAGAAATTTCAGAGTGAAGTAGAGAATCATAGTAACAAGAAAATAAAAGTTTCCACGATCTGATCACGGAGGCGAATATTTGAAGTTACGAGTTTGGCCTTCATTTAAAACAGCGTAATGGTGTGTCCAAACATCGTAATCGTACTTTATTAGATATGGTGCGGTCTATGATCTCTCTTACCGATTTACCACTATCGTTTTGGGTTATGCATCAAAGACAGTTGCATTCACGCTAAATAGGGCAACATCTAAATCCGTTGAGACGACGCCTTATGAACTGTGGTTTGGCAAGAAACCAAAGTTGTCGTTTCTTAAAGTTTGGGGCTGCGATGCTTATGTGAAAAAGCTTCAACCTGATAAGCTCGAACCCAAGTCGGAGAAATGTGTCTTCATAGGATACCCAAAGGAGACTGTTGGGTACACCTTCTATCACAGACCGAAGGCAAGATATTCGCTGCTAGGAATGGATCCTTTCTAGAGAAGGAGTTTCTCCTGAAAGAAGTGAGTGGGAGAAAAGTAGAACTTGATGAGGTAATTGTACCTTCTCCCGAATTGCAAGGTAGTACATCACAGAAACTAGTTCCAGTGATTCCTACACCAATTAGTGAGGAAGCTAATGATGATGATCATGAAACTTCAGATCAAGTTTCTGCTGAACTTCGTAGATCAACCAGAGTTTGTTCCGCGCCAGAGTGGTACGGCAACCCGGTTCTGGAAGTCATGTTACTGGACCATGATGAACCTACGAACTATGAGGAAGTGATGATGAGCCCAGATTCCGCAAAATGGCTTGGGGTCATGAAATCTGAGATGGGATCCATGTATGAGAACAAAGTGTGGACTTTGGTTGACTTGCCCGATGATCGACAAGCCATCGAAAATAAATGGATCTTCAAGAGGAAGACTGACGCTGACGGTAATGTTACTGTTTACAAAGCTCGACTTGTTGCGAAAGGTTTTCGACAAGTTCAAGGAGTTGACTACGATGAGACTTTCTCACCCGTAGCGGTGCTTAAGTCTGTCCGAATCATGTTAGCAATTGCCGCATTTTATGAAATCTGGCAAATGGATAACAGAACTGCATTCTTTAATGGATTTATTAAAGAAGAATTGTATATGATGCAACCAGAAGGTTTTGTCAATCCTAAAGGTGCTAACAAAATGTGAAAGCTCCAGCGATCCATCTATGGACTAGTGCAAGCATCTCGGAGTTGGAATATATGCTTTGATAAGTTGATCAAAGCTTATAGATTTATACAGACTTGCGGTGAAGCCTGTATTTACAAGAAAGTGAGTGGGAGCACTACAACCTTTCTGATAAGTATATGTGAATGACATATTGTCGATCGGAAAAGATGTAGAATTTTCTGGAAAGCATAAAGGAGTGTTTGAAAGGAGTTTTTCAAAGAAAGACCTTGGTGAAGCTGCTTACATATTGGGCATCAAGATCTATAGAGATAGATCAAGACGCTTGATAAGACTTTTGATGAGTACATACCTTGATAAGATTTTGAAGTAGTTCAAAATGGATCAGTCAAAGAAGGAGTTCTTGCCTGACTTGTAATGTGTGAAGTTGAGTAAGACTCAAAGCCAGACCATGGCAGAAAAATATAGAGAGAATGAAAGTCATTCCCTATGCCTCAGCCATAGGTTCAATAAAGTATGTCATGCTGTGTACCAAACATGTTGTGTACCTTTCCATGAGTTTGACAGGGAGGTACAATAGTGATCCAGGAGTAGATCATTGTACAGTGGTCAAAATTATCCTTAGTAATTGGATGACTAAGGAAATGTTTCTCGATTATGGAGGTGACAAAGAGTTCGTCGTAAAGGGTTACGCCGATGCAAGCTTTGACACTAAATCCAAATGACTCAAAGTATCAATCTGTATGCGTATTGAAAGTGGGAGCGATTAGCTAGAGTAGCTCCATGCAGAGCATTGTAGACATAGAAATTTGCGAAATACATACGGATCTGAATGTGACAGAACCGTTGACTAAACTTCTCTCACAAGAAAAACATGATCACACCTTATTACTCTTGGGTATTAATCACATAGCGATGTGAACTAGATTATTGACTCTAGTAAACCCTTTGAGTGTTGGTCACATGGCGATGTGAACTATGGGTGTTATTCACATAACGATGTGAACTATCGGTATTAAATCACATGGCGATGTGAGCTAGATTATTGACTCTAGTGCAAGTGGGAGACTGAAGGAAATATGCCCTAGAGGCAATAATAAAGTTGTTATTTATATTTCCTTATATCATGATAAATGTTTATTATTCATGCTAGAATTGTATTAACCGGAAACTTAGTACATGTGTGAATACATAGACAAAACAGAGTGTCCCTAGTATGCCTCTACTAGACTAGCTCATTGATCAAAGATGGTTATGTTTCCTAACCATAGACATGAGTTGTCATTTGATCAACGGGATCAAATCATTAGGAGAATGATGTGATGGACAAGACCCATCCGTTAGCTTAGCACTATGATCGTTTAGTTTTACTGCTATTGCTTTCTTCATGACTTATACATGTTCCTATGACTATGAGATTATGCAACTCCCGAATACCGGAGGAACACCTTGTGTGCTATCAAATGTCACAACATAACTGGGTGATTATAAAGATGCTCTACAGGTGTTTCCGAAGGTGTTTGTGGTGTTGGCATAGATCAAGATTAGGATTTGTCACTCCGAGTGTCGGAGAGGTATCTCTGGGGCCCTCTCGGTAATGCACATTGTAATGAGCCTTGCAAGCAAACGACTAATGAGTTAGTCAGGAGATGATGTATTATGAAACGAGTAAAGAAACTTGCTGGTAACGAGATTGAACTAGGTATGATGATACCGACGATCGAATCTCGGGCAAGTAACATACCGATGACAAAGGGAACAACGTATGTTGTTATGCGGTTCGACCGATAACGATCTTCATAGAATATGTAGGAGCCAATATGGGCATCCAGGTTCCGCTATTGGTTATTGACCAGAGAAGTGTCTCGGTCATGTCTACATAGTTCTCGAACCCGTAGGGTCCGCACGCTTAACGTTTCATTGACGATATAGTATTGAATGAGTTATGTATGTTGGTGACCGAATGTTGTTCGGAGTCCCGGATGAGATCACGGACATGACGAGGAGCTCCGGAATGGTCCGGAGGTAAAATTTGATATATAGGATGATATGGTTAGGCCAAGGGGTCAAGCCCACAGGGCATTAAGTCAGTGCAAAAGGTGTTTTGCGGAGGCCAGGGGGCCAAACGCCGGAGACCCTGGCGTCTGGCCACGCCAGGCCCTGGGCCAGACGCCGGGGCCCGTGGCGTCTGGGTCAGACACCAAGGATTGTGGCGTTTGGTCCTGGAGTCCGAGTGGGACTCTTGCCTTTCGGGCAAAACCGACTTTGAGGAGGCTTTTGCTCCAAGTTTCGACCCCAGGGCTCAACATATAAATAGAGGGGTGGGGCTAGCACCTGGGATACATCAAGATACACCAAGCCGTGTGCCGGCAACCCCGACCCTCTAGTTTATCCTCCGTCTAGTTTCTGTAGTGCTTGGCGAAGCCCTGCAGAGATTGTTCTTCATCAACAACCGTCACCGCGCCGTCGTGCTGCCAAAACTCATCTACTACTTCGCCCGTCTTGCTGGATCAAGAAGGCGAGGACGTCATCGAGCTGAACGTGTGCTGTACGCGGAGGTGCCGTACGTTCGGTACTAGATCGGGATGGATCGTGAAGGTGCACGACTACATCAACCGCGTTGATAAACGCTTCCGCTTTCGGTCTACGAGGGTACGTAGACACACTCTCCCTTATCGTTGATATGCATCTAGTAGATAGATCTTGCATGATCGTAGGAAAATTTTGAAATACTATGTTCCCCAACACACGGGAGGGTCACGGTGAGCGCGACACAGTGGCGGGGTGAGCACGGGCCGGAGGCGAAGTGCGATCTCGGCGCGGGACGGTGATGTGCAATAGAGAGGGAGAGAAGGGGAGGCGCTCACGGACGATGTAGGGGAATGACAGCGGGCTTGGGGAGGAGCCAGGGACGGGCGGCGGCGCAGATCCTGCGAGTGGGATGAGGTAGAGGAGCTCCGGTGAACGGCGCTCGGGGAGGAGGATGACGAGCGTCCGACGAGGTAGAGGTAGACGAGGAGGGCGGCTCCGGCGACCGTGGACGACATCGGCATCATGGCGCCAGCGGGTTCATGCCCCCAATCCAGAACGAGCGAAGAGCGGGAGGGGATCGGGGGAAGGGGAAGTGGGGAGGGGACCGCTAGGGTTCCGGTCGCCCAGGGGGATAAGGGAGCGATGGGGGGCGGCTGGGCCTGTGGCTGGTGGGTTGGATGCCCAGTTGGCGGGGTGAGCCGGCCTAGTGGCCCAGTTAGGACATTTGTCCCAGTGGGGTAAGGGCTTCTTTTTATTTTATTTTGTTTAGTCTTTTCCTTTTTCTTATATTTTCTTTTCGGTTTTAATTTTATCTCCCAAATTGTTTTAGTTTTTTTAAAATATTCAATTAGTACCTAAAATAGCAACATTAATTATACCAGTGCCACAATGACTTTGGCACCTAGCTAAAATAGTTTAGTATTTTATAAAATATAAAAGGGGGTAATTAATTGTTTTTGTTGTTGTTTTAAGCACTTTAGGGTATTTAATTATTGTAAAAAGATGTTGTTTCTCCACCAATATTATCCATGATTTATTTGTCACATTAAGAACATTTTAGTTTTGACTTTTGAAAACATTAATTGTTTGACTTTAATTCAAATTTAGATTTGAACCGGTTTTGAACTAACGCGAGATTACCAACAGTAATCGAGGTGACGTGGCATCATTAGTAGGGGATTATTGTAGATTGATTACCCGGGCGTCACAGGGAAGCACATCAGGAACATCAAACCCTCACATCCACACGTGATCTAGTTCGAAATCTACATATGCTCATAGAACCGCTCATGATGCCACTGTTGGGAAACGTAGTAGAAAACCAAATAAAAATCGCCCTACAAACACCCAGGAACAATATGAAGATACATATAGGGTTTGGATCAAACAATCGTTACTGACTCCATGGTGTGGTGGAAAGAGACGAGTCGGTCTAGATCGTACTTGGAGTCCCTCAAACCATTGATGGTGATCCTGCGAACCGCCCTTGAACAATCTCTCGAATAAAATACTGAAAGCACGACCTCTCTACTTGGTTGCAAGCGCACGGTCTTCACGATCCGGCATCGCTTCACCATCCAGAGCTAATCTTCATCGCATAATTAAAGGGATCGCTTCTAATTATGAGGACTAGAGGAACTAGTCCTAGCTCTTATTAGTCGACTAGAACCAACTAGAACCAGAAGTAGATGAACTAGAGGAGGCTCCAAAACATGTGTAGACAATAGGGCCAATACCTCAAGTATATATAGGTTAGAGGGGGGAGAAGGGGTAGCCACCAAGGAGGGAAAGACCTTCCTCGGGGCTTTTTCCAAGGGGGAATGAGTCCAACTCTCCCCACTCCAATTCGGCCTCCTCCTATGGAAAGGGGGCGGCTACTCTACTTGGGTCCTTGTGGCCCAAGTTGCCTTCCACCTATTGGCCTTTTAAGGCCCGTTGACATTTAATTAAATATAAAATACTTCTAACAATTACTAGAGCCTTTTACATAAAATGTAACATCACCGGAAACATTTTCCACCTATATATTATTTATCGGGAATATCGGATATTGCTCGATATACTCCGAAACCCTACCGGTTACCCCGAAACGCTTTCGATTCCTCTCGGAACTATTTAGAATATTAATGAAACAATTCCACAAATAAATCATTGATACTCTTGTCCTACTAACACTCAGTAGATCATGATTACCTTAAGCTTATGACCCCGTACGTTTGATAAATCATAGACATAAATGAAACTGCTTTGTTCAGTGACCGATAGCGGAACCGTGGACATCCATATCGACACCTATGATTACAAAAATGACATTCTAGTGAACCTTAGGTTATGATGTGATATTCCCTTTGCTTTGGGATACTTTACAAATCCCGAGGAGCGCCGGTATCCTCCTGAATCATTTAACTATACCGTCACCCTTGTTATCGGATTTCTTCTTCTTTCTTGTTGAAGTGTTCCAGCATCCCTCTGACATAGTCACCTAAGTCTGGCTAGGAAAAGATGGATGTCGGCACATCAAGAAGGCCCTAAGAATATCTCCTAGTCGTCGGAGGAGCAAAATATCCCTCTGGAGGTATCTAGTCCCTTATCAAACTTTACGATGAACCCGAAAGTTGTCGTAATGATCACCACGTTACTGATGACGCTTGAGCAACCCCAAAATCCATAGTATGGTAGGAAGTGACTACGATACTCTCATGGTCTGAGGAACTAAAAAACACATGCTAACACTTTGTGTAATAACAATTGATTTCAAATGATATTGTCTCAAAGTATAACAAACAAGATTGGGCCGATTCAGTATGATCATTCTTCTAACGTCATACTCTTAATGTTGTCTTAGGACTATCATTAAACCTAATGATATCCTAAGATCTGAAAAACATGATCACCAACAAAACTTGAGCCAGTCTTGGAGGCAAGACCGTGAACCTATAGTTTACCGTTTATCATTCCACACGTGCATATGAGATTTTCCACTGAATCACATATTCAAGTATCACAACAGTTATAGCATGAAATATAAACTCTTAATCATGAAAAAGGAAATATAATAATACAATATTATTTCCTCTAGGGCATATTTCCAACAAAGTCGGCCCCAAACGCCATGGCTATCCAATACCCCTCATATCCAGCCGAATCTAGGGCAGATGTGGAGAGGATCGGGTGCGCCCACCACATCAGCCCGACCCACCATGATCCCACTTCGTCCCCACAAAAACCCCACGCTGGAGAAAACCCTAGCTCACTTCATTTTGCTTCGCTCCCCATCCCTTCACTTCCATTTCCCCAATTTGACCCCCTCCTCCTCTTCATCCACCTATCTAGCTCCGGTAGCGATGTAGGCGAAGGGAGCAGTCACGGTTGGGATGCCTTCTTCTACGATGCAGCAGGCAACGAGGAGGATTTGGCCCTCCACATCACGCTGCAGCGCTCGTGAGCAGGCACGTGCCGTAGCTCCAGCTTTGCTCTATCCCCGGTCGCTTATCGCCATAGTGTTGATGCCGGAGCTGGCCGGTCCCGCGCAACGCAGAGCTCCACGTGGTGCACCCGCTCCACGGCGATGGCCTGCCACCACCCTCCTAACTCTGCTACCACTTCTCCTCAAGGGCGGCATTGGGTTTAGTGTCTGCTCCACTGGTGTCGCGGTCGTGAATGCCCAAAACCAAGGTGTACGCTGCCCGTCGCGTGTGGCAGTGGGCTAGCGAGAGGGCGCCGACCCCAGAGGCAGTCACACAGTCCTTCCACTGCTGCAAACTGCCAGTGGTGCCCGATGATGAGGAGAGGCTCCTCCCATGGGTCTATCGTTGATCGTATATGACAGCAGAGACGGACGCCCGCCGGCTCCGTCGAAAAAACCAGAATGCACTCCGGGTAGGGCTGGAGCAGTCCACGCGCGAGGCATGAGAGGGAGCAGCGGATGCGGCGAGGGCGGCCAAACTGAAGAGGCAGCAGGACCGCTCCATTCGGAGGATGGTGGGCTTCATCGACTCCTCATCATGCTCCACATCACCGACGGCTCTAACGACCCACCTCCTATCGTCGACGCCTACCCGGACACCTATAGTAGTGCCGGTGACCAGAAGGGCAAAGGACCTACGAGGAAGTGGTGAAGCTCAGCACTCTCTCCATGTTTATTTCCGCTTTTCATAATCTAGTTTAGAACTTGTCCATCAGTTACGTGGATTATGTGAACTGTGGCGATCTTTTGGTGATCATTTATGTGGATTATGTGCAGATCTACGTAGTTTAGTTTCATGTTGCATGCTTTAGTATGGATATAGGGTACCGGATTTATGGTTGTGGACACGACGATTTGAGGATTGCCCGATCACTATCCCGAACGTGCCCAGGTGCGCTCGCGGATGTATAGGGTGTCGTATTTGGGATGTTTGGATGTAGATGCTCATAGGGAACATAATGGGATGGTTGGCTCCCATATCACTATTCAGGGACTAATCTGCGCACAAATACAATGTTCGAGCCACCGTCAGAGATGTTCTTAGGGCATCTCCAATGTCGACCCGCAAACCGGACATTGCATCCGTCCATGGGCGAGGGGAGGGAAGTTCGTGGACACCGATGCGGGCGCCGGCCATCCAAAGTTATTAGCATATGTCCGGTTACATTTCAGAATAAATTTAACTAAAGTGCACAAATTTGAGGCACATCTAAACAAAGCGCATGGTATTCATTCATACTTGTATAATTTTTACATAAACTCTGAAGTTTTCCATCTAAACCGTAACAAATTCATTATATTTGCACATAGTTCAACTAAACTGTACTATAAACCTATGTCTGGCACGTCATGAGCCCCAGGAACAGAAGCTCCGCCTCCGCAGCTTGCAAGCGGCTGATCGGTCGATGATGATCAGCCCACCAAGCTTGGCTTCATTGGGAGGGGAGGAGTGGTGGCCTTCCTAGGACCTGAGCGCCGACAACCTCCCATGCTCTACTCTTCCTCGTTGCCGATGGCGCAAGCAGACGTGTCGGCTTCGTGGTCGTGGTGACTGGGCGTGACCATGGCAGAGCTGGCGACATCATCCATGCTCTTGTCAAACATTTCATTCGTCGCCTCGCCGATCTCCTGAAGGACGACTTCTTACTCTGCTAGATTGAGGCAGTACCGCTAGCGGTCACGGCGGATGTCATGGGCGGAGCAGTAGGAGTCAAGCATCGTCCCCTGCTCGGCCACATCCACACCCGGTGCCATGGCCGGCCCGATGATGAGTTGCTCCTGCACGCGTCGGTGCTCGTCGAGGAGGCAGAGGTTGTATTCCTGACCGAACTATGTCTGTCGGAAAGCTGCCCGCCGTTCTTCCAACTAGTGAGCACGAGCCTCGCCCATGGTGATGTCGAGATTGGTCGGCGAGGATGGGGGCGTCGGCTCGTCGTCGGCCGCCTCTTCCATTGGGGCATTTGCAGAGCTAGCCTTCGCTTGCCTGTGGCCTATTAGTCGGCTGCGATGGCGGCGATCTCCTCTTCTGCTCGGACGAGAGACTGTCCTAGACGACATTGGAGCTCGAGGAGGCCATGACAGGCGTGGTGCAGAGAGGATAAAGGGAGCGGACGAGGTTGGATGCGGCTATAGCCGGGCCTGGAGTTTAAATAACGGACGGATGATAGGGCAACCGACGAGGTGGTTAATGATGGGCGTATGAAGGACGGACGGGTGGGCGGGTGGCGCAGGAGCGGGTTCCTCGGCATCCGCACATGTTTAATGTAAGTAGGTAGGCGAATGGGCTATCATGTGAACACGGAGTGTCGCATGCACCGGGAAACAGCGCAGATTGCGCTCTTGGCCGCCATGCCGCTTCAATGCCGAAACAACATGAGAGGTCGCCTCCGCTCTGGGTCGGCATGAATGCGACACTGGAGCGGCGCTGACTGCTTCAGGCAGGAGAGTGTGCATACGAGGGAGAGGGTTTGGATGGGCCTGGTTTGTCAAATAGGAGTACTTGCGTGGTGTCCGTCCCTCGCGTGACGGTTCCGTGTTGGGCGATCTGGCGATTCCAGGGCGATCTTCGGGCAACTTCAGCAGAAGCCCTAAAACCTTGGTCTCCTCTTCTGCGGCGATCTCTGAGGTCGCTTCCCCGGCGTTGTTGTGCTTCGACCCCAAACCTCACCCACCCCACATAAGATCTCAGTGCGTCAAAGGTGTTCCATGGACAAGGTGGAAGGGTTGCTGCAGAATTTGAGGCTGTCGGAGGCAGAGACGAAGGGTGTGAAGATAGGCAGAGGGGAGAATAGGAGAGGAATAGTGGCTGATCCACAAGCTATTGGTAATGTTCTGGCGGAAAAACCAGTGTATGTGGAAGGTATGATGCACTCACTGGGTTGTGTATGGTGCCCGCTTAAGGGGATTAAGTGCAAAGACCTAGGGGAGAATGTGTTCTTATTTACGTTCCTGCAAGCATCAGGGAAGAGGAAGGCTTTGTAGAATGGGCCTTGGATGGTGGGCAAGGATTTGATAGTGATGGAGGACTTTGATCCGCTGAAGACGAATGAGGACTATGATTTTAAGTTTATTCCAATCTGGGTTCGAGTTACTAGGATGCCATTAGGACTGATGAATGAGGAAAACGGCGAATCCATTGGTAACCAGATCGGTGAAACTCTGGAAGTTGAGGTAGGGGAGGACGATTTGGCCTTGGGAAGCGTTTTGAGGGTGAAGGTTAAACTTTATATCACAAAACCGCTGCTGAGGGGAGTCACCATTGATCTAGAAATTGAGAGGGAAAAGATGCGACGGGGTACTGGGGCAATGGAGGTGGATAAGAAGAAGAAGGGGGAGGATGATATGAAACTATGTCCACTAGAGTACGAGCATCTCCCAGATTTCTGCTACACGTGTGGGATTATTGGCCATGTGGACAAAGCTTGTTCCATGAAATCAGTGAAGGGGGGAGTCCAGCAGTATGGGAAGTGGATGAAAGCGTTGTTGCTGAGAAGGGTGCCTGAAGGGGACAGGTCTAGCTGGTCTAGGAGTGGGATCAGCAATGGTCGCGGTTCTAGCTATGGTTTTGGGGATAGAAGCAGATTTTCGGGAATTGATAAAGGGTCGTGGAGGAAAATAGACAGAGGTGTTGTAGAGACAAGCCTACTAAATCTGAATCCAGCACTTGATGAGAAGGAATATCAGAAGGAGTTAGTGGTTGTGGAGGATAATAACTCAAAGGGGGGTGGTACAAATCAGAATAATGAAAGTGTGGTTCAGAAGGAGAAGGTATCGGACAAGGCTGATGTGCTTAATAAGGTTGCAGATAAGAATATTCAAGTGGTAGTTGACAATTCAGTTGTGACAAGTGAGAAGGGGAAACATGAAGAAAATGTACAACCTAATTTGCATGACCCAGGCGTGCATGGCAGTCTAATGGTCAATGGTTTAGGAGGAAACAAAGGGCTGGAGAAGGATAGGAAGAAGGGAGACGACAACAAAAAAGATGATGCACGGAGAGGTTACCATAGGCGTGTAAGAACAACAGATGGGACTAGTTCGAGCTTGAGTGTTGAGCTGGGAGGCAAGAGGGAGAGGGCGGATATGGAGATTGAGGAGTCCACGGAAGATGAAAACAAGAAGGCATGTTTGGAGGGTGACATTGAGAGTGAGGCTATAACCACAATTAAAAAGGCAGGGCTGCCAGAGCAGCCCTGCAGGACCCAATGAGGCTCATCGCCTGTAACTGTTGGGGATTGGGGAACGGCCCGGCAGTCAAAGGACTTCTGGATATGCAGAAGAAGGAGGCCCCGGATATTATCTTTTTGTCAAAAACAAAAGTTGATGAAAGGAGGATGGAGTGGTTCAGATGGAAACTAGGACTGACTAATATGTGAAGGAAATATGCCCTAGAGGCAATAATAAAGTTGTTATTTATATTTCCTTATATCATGATAAATGTTTTTTATTCATGCTAGAATTGTATTAACCGGAAACTTAGTACATGTGTGAATACATAGACAAAACAGTATGTCCCTAGTATGCATCTACTAGACTAGCTCATTGATCAAAGATGGTTATGTTTCCTAACCATAGACATGAGTTGTCATTTGATCAACGGGATCACATCATTAGGAGAATGATGTGATGGACAAGACCCATCCGTTAGCTTAGCACTATGATCGTTTAGTTTTACTGTTATTGCTTTCTTCATGACTTATACATGTTCCTATGACTATGAGATTATGCAACTCCCGAATACCGGAGGAACACCTTGTGTGCTATCAAACGTCACAACATAACTGGGTGATTATAAAGATGCTCTACATGTGTCTCCGAAGGTGTTTGTGGTGTTGGCATAGATCAAGATTGGGATTTGTCACTCCGAGTGTCGGAGAGGTATCTCTGGGCCCTCTCTGTAATGCACATCATAATAAGCCTTGCAAGCAAATGACTAATGAGTTAGTCACGAGATGATGTATTACGGAACGAGTAAAGAGACTTGCCGGTAACGAGATTGAACTAGGTATTGAGATACCGATGATCGAATCTCGGGCAAGTAACATACCGATGACAAAGGGAACAACGTATGTTGTTATGCGGTTTGACCGATAAAGATCTTCGTAGAATATGTAGGAGCCAATATGGGCATCCAGGTTCCGCTATTGGTTATTGACCGGAGAGATGTCTCGGTCATGTCTACATAGTTCTCGAACCCGTAGGGTCCGCATGCTTAAACGTTCGTTGACGATATAGTATTTAATGAGTTATGTATGTTGGCGACCGAATGTTATTCGGAGTCCCGGATGTGATCACGGACATGACGAGGAACTCCGGAATGGTCCGGAGATAATGATTAATATATGGGATAATAGTGTTTGACCTCCGGAAGGGGTTCCGGATGTTTCCCGAAATGTTTGGGTACGAGAACACTTTATTTGGGCCAAAGGGGAAAGCCCACGAGGCTTTAGGAAAGTGCAAAAGGAAGTTTTGCGGAGACCAGAGCCTAGACGCCAGGAACCCTGGCGTCTAGGGGGTAGACGCCGAGAACCCTGGCGTCTAGCCCTGGAGTCCGAGTGGGACTCTTTCCTTTCGGGCAAAACCGACTTTCAGGAGGCTTTTGCTCCAAGTTTCGACCCCAGGGATCAACATATAAATAGAGGGGTAGGGCTAGCACCCAAGACATATCAAGATACACCAAGCCGTGTGCCGGCTACCCCGACCCTCTAGTTTATCCTCCGTCTAGTTTTTGCAGTGCTTGGCGAAGCCCTGCAGAGATTGTTCTTCATCAACAACCGTCACCACGCCGTCGTGCTGTCGGAACTCATCTACTACTTCGCCCGTCTTGCTGGATCAAGAAGGCGAGGACGTCATCAAGCTGAACGTGTGCTGAACGCGGAGGTGCCGTACGTTCGGTACTAGATCGGGACGGGTCGTGAAGGTGCACGACTACATCAACCGCGTTGATAAACTCTTCCGCTTTCGGTCTACGAGGGTACGTAGACACACTCTCCCCTCTCGTTGCTATGCATCTAGTAGATAGATCTTGCGTGATCGTAGGAAAATTTTGAAATACTATGTTCCCCAACAATATGGTGGTAAAAAATTGTGAAGGGCAGAGTGGAGGTTTGGCGCTGTTTTGGAGGAATGGTATTCAAGTGAAGGCGGGATTAAAATCTAGGTACCACATCGATGCGGAGATCACGGGGGAAGATGGGTTTCAGTGGAGGTTCACAGGCATATATGGTGAATCACATCATGATAAGAAGGAGGTTACATGGAAACTTCTCAAGACCATTCAACATCATAGCGACAAGCCTTGGCTATGTGCAGGTGATTTTAATGAGGTGTTAATGGGATGGGAGAAGGAAGGAGGGGCAGTCCGGCCTCAGCGGTGTATGGATACGTTTAAGGAGACTCTGGAGGAATGTGCGCTTCATGATTTAGGCTTTGTGGGGGACACATTGACATGGAGAAATCATAATCAGAATGAAGCTAGTTATATTAGAGAAAGATTGGATAGGGTTGTGGCCTCGCAGACATGGTGTGACCATTTTCCTAAATATCGTGTAGCACATGGGGATCCGAGGCATTCTGACCACAGACCATTGGTGATTGACATGGAGTTTCAAAGGAGGAACATGGGGAGAAATGAGAGTACTGGTTTTAAGTTCGAAGCAATATGGTTGGAGGAAGAGGCATGTGAGGGGATTGTTGAAAATGCTTGGAAGGTGGGGAGTGAGATTCACAGGAAAGGTGTGGCAGATGTGCTCAAGAATGTGGCGTTGGATCTCACAGACTGGAGCAAAAATATACTATGAGATTTAGAGAAACGCATTGCGCGTACAAAAAAAGAGCTAGAGAGGTGGAGGCGGGCGCCTATTTCGACTGAACAGGTGCAAAAGGAGAGTGTGTTGTGCTATAAGTTGGATAATTTGGAGCAGCGGCGGGACATGTATTGGCGCCAAAGAGCACATGTGAGTTGGCTGCAAAAAGGAGATAAAAACACTAAGTTTTATCATATATATGCATCAGTACGGAAGAGACTAAACAGAATAAAGAAACTGAAGGTGGATGGAGGGGACGAGGTAGAAGGAGAAGAGGAGATGGCGGCGGTGGTGACCCAATATTATATTAACCTTTTTACTTCTTGTGCAGGCCAGAGAATGGATCAACTATTGGAGCAGGTTGTTCCACGGGTAACACCGGCTATGAATGACCTTCTGCTTCGTGCATTCACAGGAGAAGAAATTAAGGAGGCACTAGATAGGTGATCTTAAAGCGCCTGGTCCGGACGGTATGCCAGCGGTCTTTTATAAGAAATATTGGGTTACGGTTGGGCCTAAGGTTACAGAGGAAGTTCTGAAAGTTCTGAACGGTGCCCCAATGCCGGAGAGTTGGAATGATACATGTGTTGTCTTGATTCCTAAGGTGCAAAATCCGGAGACGATGAAGGACCTGAGACCAATAAGCTTGTGTAATGTTTTGTACAAGCTGATCTCGAAGGTGTTGGCAAATAGGCTGAAAGGTATCCTTCCTGAGATCATCTCACCTAATCAAAGTGCTTTTGTTCCTGGACGCCTAATTACGGACAACATCATGTTGGCATATGAAGTAACTGATTACATGCATAAAAAAAGAAGAGGGAAAGAGGGGGTTGTTGCTCTTAAACTCGATATGAGTAAGGCATATGATAGAGTGGAGTGGCAATTTTTGGAGGCCACGATGAGAAGAATGGGTTTTGCTGGGCAGTGGATTCAGTTGATCATGAACTGTTGCAGATCAGTTAAATATCGTTTTTGGATAAATGGGAAGCTCACGGATGAGGTGATTCCAGAGAGAGGATTGAGGCAAGGGGATCCCATATCCCCCTATCTCTTTTTGATTTGCGCAGAGGCCTTTTCCAGTTTGATGAATCATGCGGAGGAGACCGGTACGTTGGAAGGTGTAAGTATATGTAACCAAGCCCCGAGGTTCAATCATCTATTGTTTGCTGATGACTCGTTGACTCTGTTAAAAGTAACCCATGAGAGTCCACAGCATCTGCAAAATATTCTAAACCTATATGAGGATTGTTCGGGACAGACTATAAATGTTGACAAATCTTTCGTCACTTTTAGCCGGAATACTAGCGAACCGGCAAGGAGAGCGATGAAGGCTGCATTAGGAGTAAGTAGAGAAGGCATAGGAGATTGTTATCTAGGTTTACCTGTCCATGTTGGTCAATCAAAGACTGAGACCTTTGCCTATCTCAAGGAGAGAATCTGGAAGAGACTTCACGGGTGGAAGGAGAAGATTCTATCAAAGGCTGGGAAGGAAGTTCTTGTGAAGGCATGTGCTCAGTCTATACCCACGTTTGCTATGACGTGTTTTGATCTTACCAAGGGTTTTTGTGAGGAATTGAATACGATGATCTGTAGGTTCTGGTGGGCACAACAAGATAATGAAATGAAAACTCATTGGTTAAATTGGGAAATTTTGACAAGAGCAAAGGAGGATGGAGGTCTGGGGTATAAGGAGTTGCATACTTTCAATTTGGCGATGCTAGCAAAACAAGGATGGCGGCTCTTGACCGATCCTAATTTGCTTTGTGCTCGGGTATTGAGAGCTAGATATTACCCTGATGTGATGTACTAACCGCCAAGCCTAAACCAGGAATTTCATATGCTTGGAGACGTATTTTGAAAGGAATCAGAGTACTTAAGGATGGCCTGGTTAAACGGGTTGGCAACGGAGAAGAAACTGATATTTGGGTAGACCCGTGGCTACCACGAGATGACTGTAGGAAGCCTATAACGCCGAGGGGTCAGATAGTATTACAAAAGGTGTCTGAACTAATTAATCCAGTCACCGGTACATGGGATGACGTTTTGGTTCGGGAGCTGTTCTGGGTGCCGGATGTGAAGGCCATATTGGTGCTGCCCTTGTTTGAGGATTTCGTTGACTCGTGGGCTTGGCATATTGCGCCTAATGGACAGTTTTCTGTCAAAACAACATATCACATGATTAGGGATAATCAGCAACGGCAGGCTCGACGGCAGATGGGTGAATCAAGCACGTGCGTAGACAAATTTAAATGGAGCTCAATCTGGAAGATCCAATGCCCTGAGAGAGTTAAGCATTTTTTGTGGAGACTGGCTCATAATAGCCTTCCGCACCGTCTGAGTATTTCTCGGCGGGGCATGGAAGTGGATACACTTTGCCCAGTTTGTGGGCGTAAGGATGAGGATGGGGCGGACATTTTCTTAAGATGTAAACATGCCAAACCACTATGGAGGGAGTTGCAGTTGGAGCAAACTAGAATTCAGTTTCTTTGATGAGGTGGGTGCGAAGGAGCTAGTCACCGGAATCCTAGCACTGTCAGAGGACAAAAGACTCGTATGTATCACAATGCTCTGGGTGTGGTGGGATACAAGAAATAAAAAAATGCAGGTGAGCCGCTGAGAAGCACCACATCCGTTGTGAGGAGGATTAGGAGTGCAGTGGAAGATGCAAAGCATGTTGGTGAGAGGAAAAATTCTATAACGATGCCAGAGAGTAGTTGAGCACCTCCAGGACAGAATGCACTAAAGATTAACATTGACGGAAGTATGAATGACGCCCTAGCAACAGGAGGATGGGGTTTCATTGTCTGTGACAGTCACAGACATGCGCTTAGGGCAGGCGCTGGATACATGCTGCACGTCCAAGACCCTCTACATGCAGAGGCAATGGCGTGTCTTGAGAGCTTGCAGGCTGCCCAGGCATGGGGTATATCATAAGTCCACGTTAAAACAGATGCATCCCAGCTTGTGCAAGCGCTTCGGTCGGACGACAAAGATATCGCGATAAATGGTGTTATCTTCAAAAAAGATTAAATATTTTACTCGGCTAAATTTTAATTTTTTTTCCGTATTACTTTCTGCTCAAGAGCATGTAATAAAGTTGCAGATGCTCGAGCGAAGTATGGTGCAGGGGCAGGGCTATCATTCCCAGCTTTATGGCCAAATGGTGCCCCTGATTTTGTGCAAAACTTGGTAGCCAGCGATGCTGCTGAGACTAGTCATAGTGGGGAGTAACTTACACTAGTAACATACACGTATTACTAGACTATGTTACTACCTTCATAGTGGGTAGAAACATAGATGTGGTGTCATGCAAGAGTTCATTTATTAGTCTATAGACTCAATTTGCATTGGTATGTGTGATGTTACAGTAACATAGCTAGTTACCACAAGCACTTCTCTCCTCATTAATTACATGCCACATAAGCAAAACTGTGTTGGGATGTGTGATGTTACTAGCTATGTTACTCCCACTATGGCCAGCCTGAGCTCTTTGGTTAATGGAATAAATATGATTCCAGTTTCAAAAAATAAAAAAAAGGTCTACAAAGGCTCGTGCTTTGAGGGTCAGTCGGCCGTCTCCTCATCTAAGGAAAACCGTCTCCTCCAGCCTCGTTCGTGTGCGCACGCCCCCACCTCCGCCCCCCATGGCCGCCGCCGCCGCGGGCGCGACGCCAGCGACGGCGCGGAAGGCCCTCGCGTCCACGACCTCCGCCCTCCTCTCCTCTTCACTCGCGCTCCACCGCCGCAGCTTGTCCTGTTCCGCCGCATCAGCAGCGACCGCCCCGCGCATCGCGCAGCAGCCGCCGGACCTGCTCCGGTGGGTGCAGCGCGAGGGAGGTTTCGTGCACCCGGCTCTCCGAGTGGCCGATCACCCCGAGTACGGCCTCGGGGTGTCCGCCACGGCGGCCGACGGCGTCATCCCCCCCGGAGTCGTCCTCATTGATCTCCCTGGGCGCATCCCGCTACGACTCCGCCGCCCAGCCGATGCTGCGGACGCAGTACTGATGCAGCTCGCCGATCAAGTCCCCGGTATTGGCCCATCTGATTATGTTCCTTTGGTTCGTTATATTCTGGAATAATGTGGTAGCTTAATCGTGGTTATAATCGGGAATGCATCGAACTTAAGATGCATTTCGACAATACACTCAGAGCATAACTGGTAACATTGCGGTTCTTTTGGCATCAGGGCGATTCATCGGAAATCTTCTCTAGTAACAGTAGGCTTATTATCTTCTGAAAATAGGCATATTATGGATGATGAATGCAATTTCTTTTGTCTCCTGTAGGTTGTAGATTCATGGGCTAAATTATGCTCTGAACTATTGCTGTTTTCTGTTGGAAACTGTCAGTTGTGAAATAACAATATGAAAACTAAGGGTTGGTGAAACTTATTACTCTCCAGCTTACAACTTTAGCCAGTATATGCTCAGACTGAGAAGAATTCAGTGCCTAGTAATTAATATCGTGTTCTAACTTAATTGACCCCAGGTTCAGTCTATTGTGTCTTGTCTTTTAGCTAAAAATGTAAAAGCCAGAGCTCTGAATACCATACCGCTTTCCATGTTAAATTGTTTAAGCTTGGACTCATCTATTATGTTATTAACTTGTTCTATAACCCATCCTTCTATGTAACTGATGTTGCCTCGTGGTTGAATAGCTGCATGCTGGAAAATTTATGTACACATCTTCCTATCTCTGTTTAGTATATGAGGGGGATTTTTATTCTGTATTATCTTTTGAGAACATAATTCCATTCTGCAAAACTAGGCAAACTATCTTTTATTAAGTAGTAAACCGAATCTTGTGGGAAGCATGTGACAGAGGAACTGTGGGCAATGAGACTCGGCTTGAGGTTGCTTCAAGAAAGGACAAAATCTGATTCGTTTTGGTGGCCATATATCGCGAACCTGCCAGAGACTTTTACCGTACCAATCTTCTTTCCAGGGGAAGACATAAAGAACTTGCAATATGCTCCTCTCCTCCACCAGGTTGTAAACAACTATAGCGACCGCTAAGTGGATACTTATCCTATTTTCCTGTCTGTTTTCTCACTGATGCTATTTCAGATAAATAAAAGATGCCGCTTCCTTCTCGAGTTTGAGAAAGAGGTAAAACAGAAGCTTGGTACTGTGCCCTCAGGAGATCATCCTTTTTGTGGACAAGATGTGCACTCGTCTTCCCTTGGATGGGCTATGTCAGCTGCGTCTTCACGAGCATTCCGTCTGCATGGTGAAATCCCAATGCTGTTGCCCCTTGTTGATATGTGCAACCATAGTTTTAGCCCGAATGCTAGGATTGTCCAGGATGGAGATGTCGAGAGCCCTGATATGTCAGTGAAGGCAAGTACTCTCGAATCTTACACGTTTATATTGTCATTATTGCACCCCAAAAATTGCTGATTTTCCTGTTCTCTAATCAGTTACCGTGTTCTTTATTTGTGCATTTGCTTCATAAATATTGATGCTATAATTAGATACAATTGTTGTGTGTAAAAACACATCAACAGTGCAGAACACTCTCTTAGAACTCATTTTTTGTTTGCATACTCTTGACTGGCATGCTAGCCATTCATGAATCATGACTGTCTTGTGCTAATATCTTCCTTAGTACTCCCTCCGATCCATAATAAGTGTCGCAGTTTTGAACTAAGGTTGAACTGGAGTAGCATTATTTACATACACGTTCTAATGTGGTATACGGTTGTTAAGCATGTCCTTGCTCTTTAAGCTAGTAATGCAAGTGTTTTTACCTTTTTTGCAAGAACAGTACTGAAATTATCTGGCTGTACATTTGTCACTGTTGAATTCATTTTTCAGTTATTAACTTGCATGTGCATTGGTTTAGTGAATAGTAATCACTCCAACCATTAGACTGTTTCCTAAACATAATTAGTTCTGTTGGTTAGTAATGTATTTTGCCCAGAAGTGGCAAATATATAATCAACTGATTTATTCAATGCATATAGTTTTTTACTGTATGATGCGGTGATGCATTTGCTTGTGGAAGATGCAGAGTGTTTTTTGTCTAATGTTATGTATGTTGTGCGATAACACAGGTTGTTGCTGAGACGCAGATTGATCAAAACGCTGCTGTTACACTGAACTATGGTTGCTACCCCAATGATTTTTATCTTCTTGATTATGGATTTGTGGTAACATCGAATCCATACGATCAAGTGGAATTGAGCTATGATGGTAATCTTCTCGATGCTGCTAGCATGGCAGCAGGGGTTTCTAATCCCAACTTTTCAACACCAGCCAAGTGGCAACAGGATATCTTGTCACAGCTTAATCTACATGGAGAGGGTGCTATTCTGAAGGTTTTGCCCACATTCTTCCACTATGATTTATTTGTTTTATTTTGTGATTCGATCGCTGTATGAGTCTGAACCTATATGTTTTGCTGTGATCCTAACTTGGTTAGTTATTGCCTTTCAGGTCAGCTTAGGAGGTCCGGACATAGTAGATGGGCGCTTATTAGCCGCGCTGCGAGTTCTTCTTGCAGCTGACCCGGAGACCGTGGGTAAGCACGATATGAAAACTTTGATGTCACTTAGCGCGAAAGCTCCACTAGGCCCTACCGTCGAAGCCTCGGCGCTCCGAACTGTTCTCGCGCTATGCGCCATTGCTCTCCAACACTTCCACACCAAGATAATGGATGACCAGGCCGTCCTGAAGGGAGAACCCCCACTTACTACTGAACTGGCCGTCCAGTTTAGATTGCAGAAGAAGCTGATGCTCGTCGACATAATGCAGAATCTTAGTCGGAGAATCAAGACGCTATCTCCAGAGAAATCTACTGCGTAGGATGTTAATTTTTTTGGATGACTCTGTTGGACAATCGGCCATCTTTCTGTATTGATAAGTACTGGATATATAACAATGAATCTGATCCCCAGTTTTGATCTTTTCAGCATTTCCCCTGTTGTTTGTCCAGCGACCAGAATTTAATACTCCCTCCGTCCGGAAATACTTGTCATCAAAATAAATAAAAGGGGATGTATCTAGATATCTTTATAGTCTAGATACATCCTTTTTCGTCCATTTTGATGACAAGTATTTTGGAAGGAGGGAGTATGTATATATAGCCTGTCTGATCCGAATATGAGAGGCGTTTTACACATGTGACATGTGTTAGTATCTTAAATCATCCTGGAACAATTAGTGCAACCAATCTCTGCGCAATGGATGTACAAAGAAATGCAAGTTGTAGTACTTGTCATTAACCAGTTCTTCAGGTAATCGGCGATCTTGTAACCGAAGGGGATTGTTGAGCCATAGTTCAGATAAGAGTTGACATCTTTCAGGCAAAAGATGTAGTAGTTGAGATAAGAGTTGGCATCTTCAGACCCACATCACAGATCTCTAATCTAAAGCTCTACATGCACAATCATTTTTTCACAATCGCAAGCATAAAACATGTGGGTCTCGGTTCGACACAATCGAAAGCAGGAGCAGCACCATCCATCAAAAATTCCTGTTTCCTAACAAACTGAAAAGGAAAGAGACTGACAACTCGCACATAGGAGTATGAAGTATTTACACAACCATCATGTAGAGATGGGAACGACACCCTAATCACCAGCAGAAGATGATCATCTTCTGGCCCCATCCGCAGATGGACGAAAGGATATCACCAAAGAGAAAGAAAGAAAGAAAAATCCTAATACACGGCGAGAGAGCACGAGGAGACGACGGCCCTGCTAGAAAGAAAGAAAAAAGGCCGCCGGCCCTAGGAGTCGCCGCCGATGGAGATGGCCGGGCGGCCGACCCGGCCGAGCGGTGAGCGCGAGCGCTGCCTGCCGAGGTCCCGGAGGACGAGGCGCATCTCGGCCAGCTGCTGCTGCTGGTACGTCTCGTCCACCTTCACCTTGTCGCCCTCCTCCTCCTTGATCTTCCTCACCTGGCTGTGCACCACCCGCCGTTGCCCTTCCTCGTCCCACGAATTCTCCATCGCCAGACCTCACGTGCCGGACGTGGCTTCTTCTGATCTTTCTCCTGTGCCTCTGGATGACGACGACGACGACGACGACCGACGATGAGATGAGAGATGTAAAATGCACCAGTGCCGTTTCGACCCAGCCATGCGTTGCATGAGACGGGGCGCATAAATAGGGGGCACGCACGCATGGCGGTATGGACGGGGTGATCCTGACCGGTTCCCCACACATCCGTGCCGTTTTTGCTGGGGCGCCGAGCGCACGCAGCGTACCGCGTGTCCACCCCGGTTTACCCGATCCGCGGCACCTCCCTCCCTTTCCGCCGTCGCTTTCTTGGCCGATAGTTTTCGATCTCGTCAGGCCCTGTTGGGTAAGGCTGAGGGAAAAGGAAGGCATATCCGTCCATGTGTGTGTACACGTCGACGTCGCAAGCACGCCGTTGTGGCGGTCGACGGTGCCTATCCGCGGAACGGCCCTCCACGTGTCCTTGGGTGTTGCTTCGGTTCGATCTGGATAGCTTCTATCCAATCCAACCCCAACTGGTCTTGTACTACTAAAAATAAACCGTGCAAATCCAACTGAATGTGTCTGTGCCGCTTTTTTTGTTTTTGGATTGGATAGTTTGTTGTGCCGTGCGTGTGGGAGCAGAGGAACAAACGGACACTCCATGTTTGCAACAGACATTTCTTTTAGGTCTAGAGATGGACGTCTCCTGTCTTGGAAATGGAACCACCACGTAACACGACCTCTTGATTGCTGCTAGCGAAAGGACGCGTCGGGTTGTGTGTGGTGGCTGTTGTGTGGATCGGGAGGGCGGAAGGGCAGCCGCAAAGCCATGAACGCGTGGAACAGAAGTTGGATAGATACGGGCAGCTACATCGGTGGCTGTCGATCGAGGGGGGCCAAGGGTGGCCGCAAAGCCGCCGCGGATGGACCGGCCGGCGCGCGATCGTCTGGCCGGACGGCCGGATACGTGTATGTGCCGCAGATGAGCCTCTTTCAAGAGGCACCGTGTTGAAACCACCTTTCATATGTTCACTTGTTGCCGCAGTCGGACCAATGGCGTTATACCTAAAAAGGACAATGACCGTCTTCCATATCTATATCTATTAATAAAGTACGATGCATTTTTCTGTTTTTTGAAAGTCAGGTGTATGTGCTGCAGAGGAGGAGGGCAATGAAACATTTCATCCATCAATTTGTTGTCGCAGCAAAGCAAATATTAGACCACCTAAACCTAGGAGGAAGAGAGATACGGCTAATTGAGATGGCGTGTGACATGCATATTATGTGCGACTTTGTCGCCGATCTGTGGGCGGGTGGGGCTACTCGAGTACCGGCGGGATCTCTGCTCCGGCGAGGAGCGTGGATCGCCCTGATCGGTGACAGAGGGCACACGATCGACGCGCGCCGTGGGCGAGAGGGTGACGTTTTTGGTGCAGGGTCGTTCATCCGATTCCCATGTTATCTGGCGAGGGTACGTGCACCGAGCTGTGGTGCACGGTGAGGGCGAGGTGCACGCGGTGCAGATTCTGAGGTCAATAATGGCTCCGACAACAATGATTCCTCCCGCATTAATTATCCATTGTCGCACCGCCTGCCCATTTCACTTCTCACTCCCACCCACAACAACAATCCACATAGAGAGCAATTGGAGGCGATTCCCTTTCCACCCGGGGCGAGATGTCGAGGAGGGAGGAGAAGATCGTGGAGATAGCAAGCGGAGACACGAAGAAGCTTGCATGGCTTCGCCAGATTGATGCTTGATTGCCGACGGACAAGGCCCTAAACAACGAAGCGAATGCGATGCGCTCCATCCAATCGGCCGAGGAGATGGAGAGTCGCGTCCCCAAATATCGTGCTCAACCGACAATGGAGGTAGTCCTTTGGTCGATGAGGGAGGCAGAGTCGGAGGATCCAACCAAGCAGTTCAAGTGAGCGGCCTTCCGCTCGCACACCTTTGGGCTACTGCATTATCTAAGAGGCTAGCTGCACCGGGGACAAGGGAGATGCCGATCGAGATCGTCGACGATGACGCTCCAAGGCCTCACAGGAAGGCAAAGAGGGGGACAGTGGCTCTTCTCCGCTGCTCACCTCCCTTCCTCCTGTCGCTCGGCCTGCCATCGAGCCCTCTCTATGGCTTAGTAGGATGTGTGCCGGCTGGCAGTTGCTTCTGGCTGCTGGCCGAATAGGATTCTGACGAGCCAGATGTGGGTGGTTCGTCAGTTTCGTCAGGTATGAAATCTGGTTATATCAAGTATTTGATATCTACTTCACACATTGGAGAGGATGAGATTGGCTTGAGCAAACGTAGGGATAAATCTAGGATTAAGAAGAGATATAAAAAAATTGAACACACCATCTCATGATTTTGAAATAAGGTGTGATGTGAATATTGCTGAGGATAGGGATAAGAACAATAAGGGGAACATGATTGATTTGCAGGTTATCAATGAGGATATGATGAGAGATGGACTTATTATTAAAAACCATATGCGTATGGGACATTTCCCTCTGATTCCCCCATATTTTGATGAACGGGACATTGATTTCAGAGAGGTAGAATTATTCTCATCCAAAGTCAAGGTCGTTAATATAGATAAAATCTTAGATAAATCAGGGATGAAAACTAATTTGAGATTAAAAAAGTAAGGTTA
>LR738714.1:544293209-544319557 GCA_902687465.1 Secale cereale
GGTATTTGGACTTCCTGGAAACGAAGTGGTCTGGGCTTTAAAGAAAGTAGGCTGGCCCTCCTAGAGACAGGCGCGCTTGAGGCACAGTCTATATCCTCGGGTAGTATATATACGCAATGGGGAGTCGACCAAGATAGACACGGCCTATCTAGGGTTTCCACCACATCCGCCACCTAACTCATACATGTCGGGGAATTATGGCGGAAATCAAGGTGGAGGACATTCAATCAGGTTGGAGGAAGAGGTAATTTTTTATATCAACCCAAGAACTTCTCTGATCAAGATGGAAAAAAATCTTGGAACAATTACCCCCTCCTCCCTAGGTGCTTATCCGCTTAGAGGTGGTGGGCAAAACTTATCTTCCTCGACTGGGATCTGTTCGTCTGGAAATGGGAGATTTGAGATGGTAGATGGAAATCATATGTGGAAGGAGAAAATTGGACATATATAAACAGGGGAGTTCTTGGTGGTTACAAGGATAATAGCAACAAGGTTGCTGGAGAGGGGAATCTAGTGGGGGAGTGGTGATACGTCTCAAACGTATCTACTTTTCCAAACACTTTTGATATTGTTTTGACCTCATTCCTGCATGATTTGGACTAAACTAACCCGGACTGACGCTGTTTTCAGCAGAGCTGCCTGTATGGTTTATTTGTGTGCAGGAAAACGGATTTTTAAGTATCTCAGAAAAATCCTCGAAAAATCACAGAAAATCCACGCCCCCGAAGGAACCAGATGCCAGAAGTGGGGCCAGAGGGGGGCCAGGGGGTGCCCAGGCGCCCTGTGGGCGCGCCCCCCCTGGGCCGCGCCGGGGGGCGCCTGGGTGGGGCCCACACCCCCTGGTGCCCTACTTTACCCCGTATTTTTACTCCCGACGCAGAAACCCCAGATCGGAAGTTCTTTCGCAGTTTTTCGTCGCGGAGCCGCCGCCACCCTCTATTATTCCTCGGGAGGGCTAATCTGGAGGCTGATTTGGCCTCCGGAGAGGGGAGATCGTCGCCATCGTCATCATCATCACCACTCCATCATCCCTCCATGACTTCCCCCTTCATGTGTGAGTAATTCCCCTGCTGTAGGCGAAGGGGATGGTAGGGATTGGATGAGTTAGATCATGTAATAGTTCGTCAGATTGTTGGGGGCATGTTGCCTATCATCTACTATGGTGTTTATCATCTTTGCTACAACTTGTTATTCTTAATGCTTGACACTTAGGGCCCGAGTGCCATGATTTCAGATCTGAACCATATGTGTTTGCATGAATATATTTGTGTTCGTGATCCTATCTATGAGTTGTTTGCACTTGTTACGGTTCGGAACCGGCGATCCCAAAAGTGACAGCTTGGGACACCAAAGGGGATGGTCCGTAGTTTGAGGATTAAATGTATCCATTGAGTTCATTGCTTTGTTCCGGTGCTCTTTGACAGGAGCACCTTAATATCCATAAGTTCCTTTTGGCCCCGTTCGTAGCGGGATGGTAGGACAAAAGATGTTGTGCAAGTTCTTATTGCAAGCACGTACAACTACCTACGGGACACATGCCTAATGTTTGATATTTGCCTAGATGATCATTACTTTTCCGTGTGTCGTGCCCCAAGTTAGCATCTATCTCATCCATGCAGCACCCAACCATCCATCTCCCTAGCCTACAGTATTTTAAACCTTGCTTGTCACTAGTTGCTACTTTTGCCATTTACTACTCTATTTACTTTTGCTGTTTACTTTTACTATCACTATCATATCACTGTTACCACTTATCTTTCGTTGCAAGTAAGTATATTTCAGGTGCGGTTGAATTGACAACTCAACTGTCAAAGCTTATAAATACTCTTTGGCTCCCCGTGTGTCGAATCAATAAATTGGGTTATTCTTACCCGCGAAGACTATCTCGATCCCTTACGGTTGAGGGTTATCAAGTACCGTTTTCTGGCGCCGTTGCCGGGGAGCATAGCAATATTTACAAGTCTACTTGAGGTATCCTACCTGCTGCACTTTATCCACTATGGGTAAGAAAGGAGACCCCAAGGTTCCGATCTTACTATCCACTACAAGAAGAGGTACTGCTCTGAGCACTAGTGCTACACTTGATTCACCTTCCGTTATGAGTAAGTTTGCCTCACCACCACCACATGATGCTACTACTGAATCTGTTACTATGTCTGATACTCTTGATGATGTTTCTACTACTTTTGATGATATTAGTTCGCTTGGTTATGCTCTTGAGAAACAAATTGCTGTTGCTGCTAAAAAGTCTGGAATTGAACTTCCTGTTACTCGCTACCCTATTGGTGAAACTTATGATTATCCTGATTTGAGTAAACTCAAGGAGAGTCTCCTTGATGATGATTACTATATATTTGATGAAGAATTATGCAGGGAACTGACAGAGTTTTCCGGCTCTGACCCTGAAGCTATTAAGAAACTATTTGAAAAACACTCTTTGAAGAACAAAACCGTTCCTAATCCTGAATTTGCTACATCTCCTATATGCATTGATGATCCTGATTTTGATTTCTCTGTTGATCTTTCACTTATACCTATGGTTGAAGCTGACCCCTTTTATGGCAGAGAAAATGATGATGCTATTGCACACCTAACTAAACTTGGTGAGCTAGGTAGCCTGTTTACTACAGATGAGAAGATACGATACTTTTATGTGACCAAGCTTTTTCCTTTCTCCTTGAAGGAAGGTGCCAAAGCATGGTATGATTCACTCCCATACGGTTCCATTAAGAGTCCTCAAGACTTAGCTCACTCTTTTGTTGATAAGTACTTTCCTGCTCACATGCAACATGCTGCTTTACAAAGAATTTATAACTTTAAACAGTTGCAGGATGAGTCCCTCCCAAAAGCTTGGGGGAGGTACTGCGGTCTGATTCGGGCTAGACCAGGACAAGAAATCCCTAAGAATGAATTAATCGATATATTCTATGCTGGTCTAACTGATGAATCCAGGTCCTATTTGGACAGTTGTGCTGGTTGTGTTTTCAGGAAAAGAACACCGGACGATGCAGAAGATTTAATGGGCAGGATTGCCAAAAACCATGAAGATTGGTCCGTCCCTGAACCACCTCCACCAACAAAGAAGAGGGGCATGTTTGTTCTGAGCCCCGAGGATATGCGAGAAGCAAAGAAGTCTATTAAAGAGAAAGGTATTAAAGCTGAAGACGTGAAGAATCTACCCTCTATTGAGAAGCTGTGTGAGCCTACTACTCACCCTCCTATGGTAGAGGTACACTCTCTTTTAGATTTCAACGCAAGTGACATCCCTCATGGTAAGCCTCCTGATCAATGTTTAGATGAGTTTGATAATATTATGAAACAGAATCATTTTAATGAGAGGATAGAAAGTCAGTTGCATGATAATTCCCTTGCTATCAAAAGACTGCTTGATGTTTTAGATAGAACAGTTAATGATGTTCAATGTCTTGTGAAGCATTTTCATATGGTTCAAACTCAGCTTGATCAAATTTCTAATGTGCAAAGATATTTGCTTGCTAACAATGCCAAACAAGATAATTTGCAGGCTTTTGGGATTAAGACCCGAGGAGGAACTAGTACTCAAGATCCTCTCTATCCAGAGGGGCATCCGAAGAGAATCGAGCAGGATTCTCAAATGCAGGAAGAAGAAATTGTTGTCTCTCCAAATAAAAAGAAGAAACATAAAGAGACTGACAATTCTAACGATCCTGCTGCAGATGAAGAGCCAGCTATTGATCCCAACAGTGTATCTATTTCCGATGCTGAGACTGAAGACGGTGCTGAACCTGAAGGTAATGATAATGAGAAGAATGATCCGCCTGAAGTTCGAGAAGAAGAAGCACCTGACAAACGTAAGAGGTACACTAAAGAAGACTTCATCGCAAGAAAACATGGGAAGGAGAGAGAACCATGGGTACAGAAACCCATGCCCTCTCCAGGTAAGTCCATCAAATCTAAAGAAGAAGAGCATTATAATAAGTTTTGTGAATGGATTAAACCTCTTTTTCTTCAAATCCCTTTGACTGATGCTATTAAGTTACTTCCTTATTCAAAACATATGAATGATATTGTCACTAATAAAAGAAAAGTTCCTAATGATGCAATATCTACTATGCTTGCTAACTACTCTTTCAGTGGCAAGATTCCTGAGAAGCTCGGTGATCCAGGTATACCTACCATTCCTTGCTCCATAAAGAATAATTATGTCAAAACTGCTTTATGTGATCTTGGAGCAGGAGTGAGTGTTATGCCTCTCTCTCTTTACGAGAGGCTTTGTTTAGAGAAACTAATTCCTACAGATATCTCCCTTCAGATGGCTGACAAGTCAACCGCTGTTCCGATAGGTATTTGTGAGGATGTTCCAGTAGAAGTTGCTAATTGTTTAATTCTTACTGATTTTGTTGTGCTTGACATGCCCGAGGATGGGAGCATGTCCATTATTCTTGGTAGACCTTTTCTTAACACCGCGGGTGCTATTATTGATTGCAATAAAGGGAAGGTTACTTTCCATGTGAATGATAAAGAACACACGGTATATTTTCCAAAGAAGACCGACAGGAGGCATGCCCTCAACTCTATAGAGAATATCGAGACCGTGAAAATTGGGGAATGGGACTGTCCACTACATGTGCCTCACAAATATAAAAATATCATGGTGGGGACAATGTCCATCAAAGTAAAGGTTTAGTAACTACTTCGTAGGAGGTGAGACTTTTTGCTCTATATATCGCTTGTTTGTTGGTAAGACTTGATCAACCTTACTAGTGAACATGTTTTATATGGATAAAAAGTTGAGCTTGTTATGTTTTCATTTGTTTTTAGTGTTGTCCTACTTGCTGTACCAAGTATTTATGTTTTTGAAGCTTCACAATACTACTAACTGCTTCAAGTTTTCAGAGAGTTTCGCAGCTTTTTGAACTTCGAAAAAATTTCAACAGTGAAGTTTTCAGAAAAATTCCAGAAAAATTATAATAAAAATTTCCACAACGGGAGAGACCCAGAAAGTCCTGGGGCCAGCCAGGAGGGGCCACCAGTGGCCCAGGCGGCTAGCTGGCGTGGCCCAGCCCCTGGCCGCGCCCACAGGGCGCCTGGGGCCCACGGGACCCCCCTCCAGGTATGTCTTCTTCCTCCCTCTCCCTCTTTCTCCAAAAACGCGAGTTCTGCTGTTGTTCTTGTGTTCTTGCTGTTCTTGGAGGCGATTCTTCGATCTCTCTCTACAGTCCCTCATTTGAGCTGAAATTTTGAGCAAATACTCCCTGGTATGTGACTCTTCCACCCCTCCAATTAGATTTTTGATTGGTGGCCTCATTTGTGAGTATTTAGTAGTTCTTGGTGCTGTAGAGATGAGCTTGCATGCATGTGTAGAAAGTTATTTTCCAAGTTTTGATGCAAGTTTATGCCTTGGGCAAGTGAGTTGAGTAGTTTGCCTTAGCTCACTTTGTTTTAATCCTCGTTTTTGTAAATTGTAAAAAAATAATCAGAAATGAGTTTGTTAGGAAGGGCAAAAGGATGGCTTGAGAAGAGGAGGCCCGCACACTCCGATCGAGTTACTAGAGCCGCAGCTTCACCATCGACTGCTAGGGTGAGCTATAATGAAGATCATGTGCCCCTGGAGTTGTTGGAAGACACAAGTCCAGCACGTGCGATGACATTTCCATGTGATGAATTCATGGAAGCTGCGGGAATCAAGGATGAGTTTTATAATTTTTGTGCTAATGCAGGTTTGACACGGCTCGTCACAAGCCGTGTTATTCAGTATCAAAAACTCACCTCCAGTTTCATTAACAGTTTTAGATATAATCCTGATTCAGGTGCTATTGAGTTTAAAATTTATAACGATCTTATCACCATGACTTTGGGAAATTTTTGTGAAGTAATAGGTGTGCCGAACGTTGGGAGGACGGCTAGGATGGCCACTCAGCCCTCCGAGCTGAAAACCGTCATCAACTCTCTCTGCAGCATGGGTACGAGGGATATTCATCGGTCGAAGATCTCCAGCATCTTATTTCCTCACCTCAGGTATTTTGCATATTATTGTTGGAGATATGCCCTAGAGGCAATAATAAAAGCATTATTATTATATCTCCTTGTTCATGATAATTGTCTGTTATTCATGCTTGAATTGTATTGTACGGAAACAGCGATACATGTGTGAATACACAGATCATAATGAGTCCCTGGTAGGCCTCTAGTTACCAGCTCGTTGATCAACAGATGGTCACAGTTTCCTGACCATGGACATGAGATGTCGGTGATAACGGGATCACATCATTAGGAGAATGATGTGATGGACAAGACCCAAACTTGAGCATAACACGAGATCGTATAGTTCGTAATGCATAAGCTTTTCGGTGTCAAGTATTTATTCCTTAGACCATGAGGTTGTACAACTCCCGGATACCGTAGGAGTACTTTGGGTGTGCCAACCGTCACAACGTAACTGGGTGGCTATAAAGGTACGCATCGGGTATCTCCGAAAGTGTCTGTTGAGTTGGTACGAACCGAGACTGGGATGTTGTCACTCCGTATGACGGAGAGGTACCTCTGGGCCCACTCGGTAAGACATCATCATAATGAGCTCAATGTGACTAAGTAGTTAGTCACGGGATGATGGATTACGGATCGAGTAAAGAGACTTGCCATAACGAGATTGAACAAGGTATCGGGGATACCGACGATCGAATCTCGGGCAATTACCGTACCGATGGACAAAGGGAATAACATACGGGACTGAGTGAATCCTTGACACGGTGGTTCATCCGATGAAGATCATCGAGGAACACGTGGGAACCAACATGGGTATCCAGATCCCGCTGTTGGTTATTGACCGGAGAGTAGTCTCGGTCATGTCTACGTGTCTCCCGAACCCGTAGGGTCTACACACTTAAGGTTCGGTAACGCTAGGGTCGTAGAGATAAATGCACGTGGAAACCCGAAAGTTGTTCGGAGTCCCGGATGAGATCCCGGACGTCACGAGGAGTTCCGGAATGGTCCGGAGGTAAAGATTGATATATGGGAAGTCCAGTTTCGGCCAATGGGTGATCTCCGGGGGTCACCGGGAGCGTCCCGGGACCACCGGAGGGGCCCCGGTGGTCCACCGGGTGGGGCCACCCATCCCGGTGGGGCCCCTAGGCCGCGAGGGGATGTGTCCAGCCCTCAGGGCTGGCGCACCACAAGGGGGCCCACCTCCCCATGCGCCTAGGGTTAAAACCCTAAGGGGAGGGGGGCCACCACTTGCCTTGGGGGAGGAGGACTCCTCCCTGGCCGCCGCCCCCCCTTGCAGATTGGATCTGCAGGGGGCTGGCGCCCCCCCTGGCCCCCTATATATATGTGGGGGGGGGAGAGGGCAGCCGCACCCAAGCCCTGGCGCCTCTCCCCCTCCCGTCACACCTCCCAACTCCCACGCAGGGCGCCCGGCGAAGCCCTGCTGCGATCTCCACTGCATCCGTCATCACGCCGTCGTGCTGCCGGATCTCTGACGACTTCTCCTCCCCCCTTGCTGGATCAAGAAGGAGGTGACGTTGCTGCACCGTACGTGTGTTGAACGCGGAGGTGCCGTCCGTTCGGCGCTAGATCATCGGTGACGAAGAACGTGAAGAGTACGACTACTTCATCCTTGCTTCGTTGAAAGCTTCCGCACGCAATCTTCATAACGGTATGTAGATGCACTCTTACTTGCTCGTTGCTAGATGTCTCCATAGTTGGATCTTGGTGAAGGCGTAGAAATTTTTTGAATTATGCTACGTTCCCCAACAGTGGCATCTGAGCCTAGGTTTTATGCGTAGCATCTTGCACGAGTAGAACACAAAGCAGTTGTGGGCATATGATCTTGTTCAACTTTCTTACCGTTACTAGTCAATCTTGATTTGGCGGTATTGTGGGATGAAGCGGCCCGGACCGACCTTACACGTACGCTTACGTGAGACTGGTTCCACCGACAGACATGCACTAGATGCATAAGGTGGCTGGCGGGTGTCTGCCTCTCCTACTTTAGTCGGATCGGATTCGATGAAAAGGGTCCTTATGAAGGGTAAATAGAAGTTGACAAATCACGTTGTGGTTTTGGCGTAGGTAAGAAACGTTCTTGCTAGAAATCCTATAGAAGCCACGTAAAACTTGCAACAACAATTAGAGGACGTCTAACTTGTTTTTGCAGCATGTGTTTTGTGACGTGGTATGGCCAAGAACGAAGATGTGATGAATGATATATGTAATGTATGAGATTGATCATGTTTTTGTAATAGGGAATCACGACTTGCATGTCGATGAACTTGACAACCGGCAGGAGCCATAGGAGTTGTCTTAATTATTGTATGACCTGCGTGTCACTGAATAACGCCATGTAATTACTTTACTTCGTTGCTAAACGTTAGCTATAGTAGTAGAAGTAATAGTTGGCGTGACAACTTCTTCAAGACACGATGATGGAGATCATGATGATGAAGATCATGGTGTCGAGCCGGTGACAAGATGATCATGGTGCCCCGAAGATGGAGATCCAAGGAGCAAGATGATATTGGCCATATCATGTCACTTTAATTGATTGCATGTGATGTTTATCATGTTTATACATCTTGTTTACTTAGAACGACGGTAGTAAATAAGATGATCTCTCACTAAAATTTCAAGTAATGTGTTTCCCCTAACTGTGCACCGTTGCTAAAGCTCGTTGCTCTGAAGCACCACGTGATGATCGGGTGTGATAGGTTCTAACGTTCACATACAACGGGTGTAAGACAGATTTACACACGCAATACACTTAGGGTTCACTTGACGAGCCTAGCATGTACATACATGGCCTCGGAACAAGGAAGACCGAAAGGTCGAACACGAGTCGTATAAAAGATACGATCAACATGAAGATGTTCACCGTTTTTGACTAGTCCGTTTCACGTGATGATCGGACACGGACTACTCGATTCGGATCGTGTATCACTTAAGATGACTAGAGAGATGTCATTCTGAGTGGGAGTTCATTAAAATTTGATTAAGATGAACTTAATTATCATGAACTTAGTCTAAATTCTTTACAATATCTCTTGTAGATCAAATGGTCCACGCTCCAGTTTCCCTCAACTTCAACGCGTTCCTAGAGAAAACCAAGCTGAAAGACGATGGTAGCAACTATACGGATTGGGTCCGTAACCTGAGGATTATCCTCATAGCTGCCAAGAGAACCTATGTCCTAGAAGCACCGCTAGGTGATGCACCCGTTCTCCCGGCAAACCAAGACGTTATGAACGCTTGGCAGTCACGTTGTGATGATTACTCCCTGGTTCAGTGCGGCATGCTTTACAGTTTAGAATCGGGGCTTCAAAAACGTTTTGAGCACCACGGAGCATATGAGATGTTCGAAGAGCTGAAAATGGTTTTCCAAGCTCATGCCCGAGTCGAGAGATATGATGTCTCCGACGCATTCTATAGCTGTAAGATGGAGGAGAACAGTTCTGTCAGTGAGCACATCCTCAAGATTTCAGGATTGCACAATCGCTTGTCTCAGCTGGGAATGAATCTCCCAGAAGAAGCAATTGTTGACAGAATCCTCCAGTCGCTCCCACCAAGCTTCAAGAGCTTCGTGCTGAACTTCAATATGCAAGGGATGGAGAAGTCCATTCCCGAGGTGTATTCGATGCTGAAATCAGCGGAGGTAGACATCAAGAAAGAACATCAAGTGTTGATGGTCAATAAAACCACTAAGTTCAAGAAAGGCAAGGGTAAGAAGAACTTCAAGAAGGACGGCAAGCAAGTTGCCGCGCCTGGCAAGCCTGTTGCTGGGAAGAAGCCAAAGTATGGACCCAAGCCTGAAACAGAGTGCTTTTATTGCAAGGGAACGGGTCACTGGAAGCGGAACTGCCCCAAATATTTAGCAGACAAGAAGGCCGGCAACGTCAAAGGTATATATGATATACATGTTATTGATGTGTACCTTACCAGCACTCGTAGTAGCTCCTGGGTATTTGATACCGGTGCAGTTGCTCACATTTGTAACTCAAAATAGGAGCTGCGGAATAAACGGAGACTGGCGAAGGATGAGGTGACGATGCGCGTCGGGAATGGTTCCAAGGTCGATGTGATCGCCGTCGGCACGCTGCCTCTACATCTACCCTCGGGATTAGTTTTAAACCTAAATAATTGTTATTTAGTACCAGCTTTGTGCATGAACATTGTTTCTGGATCTCGTCTTATGCGAGATGGCTACTCTTTCAAATCGGAGAATAATGGTTGTTCTATTTATTTGAGAGATATGTTTTATGGTCATGCCCCGCTGGTCAATGGTTTATTTTTGATGGATCTCGAACGTAGTAATACACATATTCATAGTGTAGATGCCAAAAGATGTAAAGTTGATAATGATAGTCCCACATACTTGTGGCATTGCCGCCTTGGTCATATTGGTGTCCCACATACTTCTAGAGTCTCTTGATTATGAATCATTTGACACGTGCGAACCATGCCTCTTGGGCAAGATGACCAAGACTCCGTTCTCCGGAACAATGGAGCGAGCAACCAACTTGCTGGAAATCATACATACCGATGTGTGCGGTCCAATGAGTGTTGAGGCTCGCGGAGGCTATCGTTATGTTCTCACCCTCACGGATGACTTGAATAGATACGGGTATATCTATTTGATGAAACACAAGTCTGAGACCTTTGAAAAGTTCAAGGAATTTCAGAATGAGGTTGAGAATCAACGTGACAGAAAAATAAAGTTCTTGCGATCGGATCGTGGGGGTGAATATTTAAGTCATGAATTTGGCACACACCTTAGAAGCCGTGGAATTGTTTCACAATTGACACCGCCCGGAACACCTCAACGTAACGGTGTGTCCGAACGTCGAAATCGTACTCTGTTGGACATGGTGCGATCTATGATGTCCCTCACCGATTTACCGCTATCTTTTTGGGGTTATGCTTTAGAGACTGCCGCATTCACTTTAAATAGGGCTCCGTCGAAATCCGTTGAGACGACTCCGTATGAACTTTGGTTTGGCAAGAAACCGAAGCTGTCGTTTCTGAAAGTTTGGGGTTGCGATGCTTATGTCAAGAAACTTCAACCTGAAAAGCTCGAACCCAAATCGGAAAAATGCGTCTTCATAGGATACCCAAAGGAAACAATTGGGTACACCTTCTATCATAGATCCGAAGGCAAAGTCTTTGTTGCCAAGAATGGATGCTTTCTGGACAAAGAGTTTCTCTCGAAAGAAGTGAGTGGGAGGAAAGTAGAACTTGATGAGGTGACAGTCACCCCTCCTGGACCGGAAAGTAGCGCAGCACAGGAAACTGTTCCTGAGGTGCCTGCACCGACAAGGGAGGAAGATAATGATAATGATCATGAAGAAACAGATCAAGTTACCACTGAACTTCGAAGGTCCACAAGGGCACGTTCCGCACCAGAGTGGTACGGCAACCCTGTCCTAGAAATCATGTTGTTAGACAACGGTGAACCTTCGAACTATGAAGAAGCGATGGCGGGCCCAGATTCCAATAAATGGCTTGGAGCCATGAAATCCGAGATAGAATCCATGTATGAAAACAAAGTATGGACTTTGGTGGACTTGCCTGATGATAGGCACGCCATAGAAAACAAATGGATATTTAAGAAGAAGACAGACGCGGATGGTAATGTGACCATCTATAAGGCTCGGCTTGTCGCTAAAGGTTATCGACAAGTTCAAGGGATTGACTACGACGAGACTTTCTCTCCCGTAGCGATGCTGAAGTCAGTCAGAATCATGTTAGCTATTGCCGCATTCTATGATTATGAGATATGGCAAATGGATGTCAAAACAGCATTCCTTAACGGCTTCCTCAAGGAAGAGTTGTATATGATGCAACCGGAAGGTTTTGTCGATCCAGAGAACGCTAACAAGGTATGCAAGCTCCAGCGCTCGATTTACGAAATGGTGCAAGCATCTCGGAGTTGGAATATTCGCTTTGATGAGGTGATCAAAGCGTTTGGCTTTATACAGACTTATGGAGAAGCCTGTATTTACAAGAAAGTGAGTGGGGGCTCTGTGGCATTTCTCATATTATATGTGGATGACATATTGCTGATGGGAAATGATATAGAATTCTTGGAAAATGTAAAGGCCTACTTGAATAAAAGTTTTTCAATGAAGGACCTTGGAGAAGCTGCTTACATATTAGGCATCAAAATCTATAGAGATAGATCGAGACGCCTCATAGGTCTTTCACAAAGTACATACCTTGATAAAATATTGAAGAAGTTCAATATGGATCAGTCAAAGAAAGGATTCTTGCCTGTTTTGCAAGGTATGAGATTGAGTAAGACTCAGTCACCAACCGCGGCATAAGATAGAGAAAAGATGAGTGTCATTCCCTATGCCTCAGCCATAGGTTCTATCATGTATGCCATGCTGTGTACCAGACCTGATGTGAACCTTGCCATAAGTTTGGTAGGGAGGTACCAAAGTGATCCCGGTACGGAACACTAGACAGCGGTCAAGAACATCCTGAAGTACCTGAAAAGTACTAAGGATATGTTTCTCGTTTATGGAGGTGACGAAGAGCTCGTCGTAAAGGGTTACGTCGATGCTAGCTTCGACACAGATCTGGATGACTCTAAGTCACAAACCGGATACGTGTATATTTAGAATGGAGGGGCAGTCAGCTGGTGCAGTTGCAAGCAAAGCGTGGTGGCAGCATCTACATGTGAAGCGGAGTACATAGCTGCTTCGGAAGCAGCGCAGGAAGGAGTCTGGATGAAGGAGTTCATCGCCGACTTAGGTGTCATTCCAAGCGCGTCAAGCCCGATGACTCTCTTCTGTGACAACACTGGTGCTATTGCTATTACCAAGGAGCCCAGGTTTCACAAGAAGACCAAGCACATCAAGCTCCGTTTCAACTCCATCCGGAATTATGTTCAGGATGGAGACATAGATATTTGTAAAGTGCATACGGATCTGAATGTCGCAGACCCGTTGACTAAACCTCTTTCACGAGCAAAACATGATCAACACCAGAACTCTATGGGTGTTCGATTCATCACAATGTAACTAGATTATTGACTCTAGTGCAAGTGGGAGACTGTTGGAGATATGCCCTAGAGGCAATAATAAAAGCATTATTATTATATCTCCTTGTTCATGATAATTGTCTGTTATTCATGCTTGAATTGTATTGTACGGAAACAGCGATACATGTGTGAATACACAGATCATAATGAGTCCCTGGTAGGCCTCTAGTTACCAGCTCGTTGATCAACAGATGGTCACGGTTTCCTGACCATGGACATGAGATGTCGGTGATAACGGGATCACATCATTAGGAGGATGATGTGATGGACAAGACCCAAACTTGAGCATAACACGAGATCGTATAGTTCGTAATGCATAAGCTTTTCGGTGTCAAGTATTTATTCCTTAGACCATGAGGTTGTACAACTCCCGGATACCGTAGGAGTACTTTGGGTGTGCCAACCGTCACAACGTAACTGGGTGGCTATAAAGGTACGCATCGGGTATCTCCGAAAGTGTCTGTTGAGTTGGTACGAACCGAGACTGGGATGTTGTCACTCCGTATGACGGAGAGGTACCTCTGGGCCCACTCGGTAAGACATCATCATAATGAGCTCAATGTGACTAAGTAGTTAGTCACGGGATGATGGATTACGGATCGAGTAAAGAGACTTGCCATAACGAGATTGAACAAGGTATCGGGGATACCGACGATCGAATCTCGGGCAATTACCGTACCGACGGACAAAGGGAATAACATACGGGATTGAGTGAATCCTTGACACGGTGGTTCATCCGATGAAGATCATTGAGGAACACGTGGGAACCAACATGGGTATCCAGATCCCGCTGTTGGTTATTGACCGGAGAGTAGTCTCGGTCATCTCTACGTGTCTCCCGAACCCGTAGGGTCCACACACTTAAGGTTCGGTAACGCTAGGTCGTAGAGATAAATGCACGTGGAAACCCGAAAGTTGTTCGGAGTCCCGGATGAGATCCCGGACGTCACGAGGAGTTCCGGAATGGTCCGGAGGTAAAGATTGATATATGGGAAGTCCAGTTTCGGCCAACGGGTGATCTCCGGGGGTCACCGGGAGCGTCCCGGGACCACCGGAGGGGCCCCGGGGGTCCACCGGGTGGGGCCACCCATCCCGGTGGGGCCCCTAGGCCGCGAGGGGATCTGTCCAGCCCTCAGGGCTGGTGCACCACAAGGGGGCCCACCTCCCCATGCGCCTAGGGTTAAAACCCTAAGGGGAGGGGGGCCACCACTTGCCTTGGGGGAGGAGGACTCCTCCCTGTCCGCCGCCCCCCCTTGCAGATTGGATCTGCAAGGGGCTGGCGCCCCCCTGGCCCCCTATATATATGTGGGGGGGGGGAGAGGGCAGCCGCACCCAAGCCCTGGCGCCTCTCCCCCTCCCGTCACACCTCCCAACTCCCACGCAGGGCGCCCGGCGAAGCCCTGCTGCGATCTCCACTGCATCCATCATCACGCCGTCGTGCTGCCGGATCTCTGACGACTTCTCCTCCCCCCTTGCTGGATCAAGAAGGAGGTGACGTTGCTGCACCGTACGTGTGTTGAACGCGGAGGTGCCGTCCGATCGGCGCTAGATCATCGGTGACGAAGAACGTGAAGAGTACGACTACTTCATCCTTGCTTCGTTGAAAGCTTCCGCACGCAATCTTCATAACGGTATGTAGATGCACTCTTACTTGCTCGTTGCTAGATGTCTCCATAGTTGGATCTTGGTGAAGGCGTAGAAATTTTTTGAATTATGCTACGTTCCCCAACAATTATATTGCCAGAGGGGTGTTAGCTCGTGACAACACGAGCAGCATTTCTGCTCCGGATATTGCTATCCTGGTAGCAGCCCTCTCAGGGAGGTCTGATTATAATCTGGGTACCTTAATTGCTCGATGCCTTGCTATGACGGTAACAAGGGGGACTTATATGGTGGTGTTTATGCCACACTTATCTTAGAGCATCTTGGAGGCACCCCACACCCTGATGATACTCCTTTTACCTATTTAAGCTTTGATCTTGCTTCTATGAAAAGGCATAAGTTTGTTACCATGGGTTCTGAGCTTGATAACCTTGTTTATATCTTGCGTTTCGGAACTACCGCGGAACGCGAGATCCGTCTACCTGCACCTCTTTTGTTTGATTTTTCTCACAGGAACGGATGTACCTTTGATGTTGTCCAGTTCGATGAGTTCATGGTCCAGCATCAGTTCCATAACCCCATGGAGGGGGTTGTGCCCGACGAGGAGAGGCACGGTGAGATACCACATTTTCAGGAAGAGACCGCCACCGAGTTTGGTGAAGGGTCTTCCTTTGTTAGGCATTCGGAACCTTCCTCATGGGAGACTCCGAGGAGTTCGGTGTACGCGCCAGCATCCTTCTACGACCCGTGGACTCACCACCACACCCCCGGAGTAGGAGGCTCCTGGGGGCAGTAGCTGCTACCAACTTAGGCCAAAAGCCTAAGCTTGGGGGAGTACGTGCCCTTCTCACTTTTCCATTGTATTAACCGTTTTATTCGCTTTGATCTTTTCGAAGTTTTTGCCCGTTCTTCTTTATTTCTCTCTTTGCAAAAACAACAAAAAGATTTTCTCTTTCTTTTGCTTTTATTCAACCTTTGAAAAAACCAAAAAGATTTCCTTTCTCTCTTTTGTTTGCTTTGTTTTCAGAGATCAGCTCGAGTCCGTGATGGCATTTGATTATATTTCCTACGTTCGATCGTGCAAGTGACGAGCAGTAATGACGAAGATCGACTGAAAGGAAGCAACAAAGAAGACTGGTATGAACTCTTATTGTTTCTACTTTTGTACATATGCCTGTACTTATGATCTAGAGACCAGCTTGTAGCGACATAGTGCTATGTTTACAATGCTCTTCCAGTGGTTCATGCTTTCCTTGTGGCTAGTCCCGAATGACTAGAGTATATAATGTGTTATTGAAATGATCTACATGCATTGCACCGTTCATAGTCTGGTATACTAAGGTGGTATTTCCCTTTAGAGAATTTTTGGATTGACTTGGCACATGCTCACACATGTTTAAGACTAAAAAGTCTACTCTGCCTTGATGATCTTTGAGTTTTAGAATAGTTATATCACTTTCATGCCCGATTCAATGTTGCTTTGTCGCTCTGCATGATTATGACCGTTATTGCTCTCTAGTTGGTCGCTTCCCAGTCTTTTGCTAAACCTTCACCTGTACTAAGCGGACTGACTGCTTGTGCATCCAAATCCTTAAAACCAGTTATGCCATATGAGTCCACTATACCTTCCTATACATGTTATTTACCTGCCATTCCTAACGAAGACTTTCGTGTACCATCTCGAAACTAATCAAAAGCTTTTCTCTTTTGTGCCTATGTTTTAGCTCATGAGGAAGTAGTAGTTAATTCGTGATCTTTTTAAGTTGGACAAGTTTCACCCCTGGATTGCATGTATAATGTGCAAACCCCTAATACGAAAAGGAACTGCAATTGAGTGCGCCCGGCTCAAAAAGATAATATAACAAACAAACCCTCCTTCACGCTTTGTTTATGAGAAATCAGAAAACTTTGGCAGTGATAAACAAAGGAGATTAAGAGGATGTGATCGTCCTCATGCGGGAGCCGTTCCTCGAGACTTGTCCACTTAAAAAGTGATTGAGTTATCTGCTAGCATTCGTTGACGAAATATGCACCTCTCAAAAGCATATTTACTTCTGTTTTTAAAACCAAGAGCTCTGGTACATGTTTAGTTCTTGTTTCCGGTCACGGGTTTTCAACTTTGCCAATAAAAGCCACGGTTCAAGAGTCTCACCTTCTTTCTTCAAAGCACCAACTATGAGAGCATAATTGTCATTCTGAGTGTAATGTGCATTATCCCAAAGTATTACATTGTCTTCTGCATACTTGTGATATGATTTATTCTGAAATTCTTAGTTCTAGTCTCCTTTAAAACTCTGGAGGAGTCTCTGCATTTATGTTTTGCTTCACTCATGGAGGCTAGCGAGATACCACCCTAATATGCTCAAGCTATGTGCAATGTAATCTTGTCTTGATTTTCAGTAATATATTATTTACTTTTAAGTATTTGTGACTGGTCACTTGAAAGAAGGATTGCTCCTTGCATTGTCCTCATAAGTACTGTTTCAATACTTGCTAAACTCTTTTCGTAGTACATGCTTATATACATCTAATGAAGCAAAAGAGTTTGTCAAAGTTTTCTTTGTCGCGTCCAGTTCGTTGAACTGAATTGCTTGAGGACAAGCAATATGCTAAGCTTGGGGGAGTTGATATGTCTCAAACGTATCTACTTTTCCAAACACTTTTGATATTGTTTTAACCTCATTCTTGCATGATTTGGACTAAACTAACCCGGAATGACGCTGTTTTCAGTAGAGCTGCCTGTATGGTTTATTTGTGTGCAGGAAAACGGATTTTTAAGTATCTCAGAAAAATCCACGAAAAATCACAGAAAATCCACGCACCCGAAGGAACCAGATGCCAGAAGTGGGGCCAGAGGGGGGCCAGGGGGTGCCCAGGCGCCCTGTGGGCGCGCCCCCCCTGGGCCGCGCCGGGGGGCGCCTGGGTGGGGCCCACACCCCCTGGTGCCCTACTTTACCCGTATTTTTACTCCCGACGCAGAAACCTCAAATCGGAAGTTCTTTCGCTGTTTTTCGCCGCGGAGCCGCCGCCACCCTCTGTTCTTCCTCGGGAGGGCTAATCTGGAGGCTGATTTGGCCTCCGGAGAGGGGAGATCGTCGCCATCGTCATCATCATCACCACTCCATCATCCCTCCATGACTTCCCCCTTCAGGTGTGAGTAATTCCCCTGCTGTAGGCGAAGGGGATGGTAGGGATTGGATGAGTTAGATCATGTAATAGTTCGTCAGATTGTTGGGGGCATGTTGCCTATCATCTACTATGGTGTTTATCATCTTTGCTACAACTTGTTATTCTTAATGCTTGACACTTAGGGCCCGAGTGCCATGATTTCAGATCTGAACCATATGTGTTTGCATGAATATATTTGTGTTCGTGATCCTATCTATGAGTTGTTTGCACCTATTACGGTTCGGAACCGACGATCCCAAAAGTGACAGCTTGGGACACCAAAGGGGATGGTCCGTAGTTTGAGGATTACAAGTATCCATTGAGTTCATTGCTTTGTTCCGGTGCTCTTTGACAGGAGCACCTTAATATCCATAAGTTCCTTTTGGCCCCGTTCGTAGCGGGATGGTAGGACAAAAGATGTTGTGCAAGTTCTTATTGCAAGCACGTACAACTACCTACGGGATACATGCCTAATGTTTGATATTTGCCTAGATGATCATTACTTTTCCGTGTGTCGTGCCCCAAGTTAGCATCTATCTCATCCATGCAGCGCCCAACCATCCATCTCCCTAGCCTACAGTATTTTAAACCTTGCTTGTCACTAGTTGCTACTTTTGCCATTTACTACTGCTATTTACTTTTGCTGTTTACTTTTACTATCACTATCATATCACTGTTACCACTTATCTTTCGTTGCAAGTAAGTATATTTCAGGTGCGGTTGAATTGACAACTCAACTGTCAAAGCTTATAAATACTCTTTGGCTCCCCGTGTGTCGAATCAATAAATTGGGTTATTCTTACCCGCGAAGACTATCTCGATCCCTTACGGTTGAGGGTTATCAAGTGGGGATCAATTTTTATGCTTCATAGCAACAACAACTCCTGGGAGCTTTACTTTCTCAGTTGGCTCAAACTATGATGACTGGAGGGAGTGTGATGAACACAGGGGTTCTGTTGGGGGGATTGATAAAGGTAAACCTACCCCCGATAATGGCTCAGGAATTACAACAAACACCAAGATGATCATTGCATCTTGTGGTGGAGGGCCAAAGAAGAGTGGAGATTTCAGGCAAGAGGGGAAGACCAATAATCAAATGATAGGGGTGGTGTTGAGAAGAAATGTGGGGATAGATTTGGGTGGCAGGTCCATGAGAAATGCAAAGATCCTAGGCACACAATGAGGGAATGTAAGACAGGACACTGCCTGCTCTATGGAAATGAAAATCACATTACTAAACATTGCACCTGGTTAGAACGGATGAAACATGTCCCAAAATATGTAGGATATCCAGCTAAGGGTCTTGGGATTTTGCTGGTGCAAGGTTCAAAGGATGTTCTTACTGTCGAACACATCCATCTTCTGGTTGTTGTCTCTATTCAATCTGGACAGATGAATAAAACTGAATTTTGTACATGCATTTGGGGAAATGTTCGATTGGAACTTGCAATGGGGAGCAAAAAACTATGGTCATAAATGCTATATGATGAGTTCACTAATAAAGAAAGACTGGTTGAGTTGGCATAGTTTAAAGATTTTAATTTGCTTGGGACTAGAGTTGTTATCAAGGTGTAAGGGTGGACTTTGGATCATCAAGTTATTGGAAAACTACACACTGCCTGGATCAAGTTTGGAGGGGTCCCTGACTGCTTTAGACATTTTTTTGGTATGTGAGAAGTGGCTGGTGCAATTGGTTTAGTACTGGAAATTGATATGAACATTGTTACACACGAGAAAATGAGGGCTAAGGTCGGAGCCAGGGATGTATAAAAAATTTCGGACTCATTTGAAATCACATCGCATGTTGATTTTTAGAGTGACAACTAATTTAGATACACTGGTTGACATGGGATGGTATAAAGAATATAAGAGGAATGAAGTTTCAGATAATGAACTCATGGACATAAATGATAGTGATGATTCTAGAAACAACAATAAAAGAGATGATGGCAGTAAGGAAAATTGTCTCTGAGAAGTTTATCTTTAGCTCAAATGGAGGAAGATAATAGAAAGAATGAAGCTCTGAAAATTCCATTGAAAGTTATTTTGCCACAATCTTACATGAACTAGCTGCAGAGAAAAACAAGCTCAAGACTCGTATGGATGTTGTGTTTAAAAACGTGCAATCTTCGGAGTAGAAAAGATAACACATGTTGCACTTTGGTCCATTGAAGAAAAGAAAATTGTTGAATTGGAAGCTGGTAAAAAAGATTGGAGGTTGATTTTGTTCAGCAACATGAGATGGTAAACCAGTTGATGCAGGAGGTTGAGAAAAGCGAACAATATGAATTGGTAATTGCAAACATGGCTGATGAGGAAATGGAAAGATATGAGAATGAAAAGGGCAAAGAATTACTGTTGGTGACACTGATTCTGAGATTGAAGAGGACTTGAGAAGAACTCTGAGATACAAGGGAAAGGAAGATCAAAAGGTGGAGGATCTAAAAGCAGAGTTGAGGATAGAGACAATTATGGTAACAATGTTGATCCCTCCTCTCCTAATAATACCCTCTTGCATATGACTTCTTTGATAGGATTTGATTTAGGTTGTTCCATTGACATGGTTGACAAAAATATAGAGATTATCCTAAACATTATTAACCAAAAAAACAAAGAAAAAGGGGTTGAGTGCACTCCAGTTAAAATTGGCACTGAAGATGTCACTCTAGATGAACTTTTCTCTGATAGAGAACACTTTGATGCTAAACTAGAGGAGGTTACCACAAACAATTACAGGGGATCTTCTCCGAAGGGAAAATTATAAGGAGTGATCACCAACAATTAACTGTAGGAAACACTCCACTTCAATTAAATTTCTTGATAAAAGTAAGAAGAAAAGTGTGACGTCCCCGACTTAATCGTGCACTAATCATACACGCAAATGTGCACGATCAAGATATGAGACTCAAGGGAAGATATCACAACACAACTCTAGACACAAATAAATTTATGCAAGCTTTATATTACAAGCGAGGGCCTTGAGGGCTCGAATACACAAGATTCAGCGGAAGCAACAATATTTGAGTACAGACCAAAGTAAACAAGTTTGCCTTAAGAAGGCCGAGCAAAACAACGACATCTAGATCGAAAAGGCGCAGGCCTCCTGCCTAGGAGCCTCCTAACTACTCCTGGTCATCGGCGGTCTCCACGTCGTAGTAGGATCCGTTGGGGTAGTAGTAGTCATCAGCGGGATCAACTGACTCCTTGGTCTGTCATCTGATCGCAACATCCGGGAAGAAGAAAGTAGGGGGAGGGGGAAGGTAGCAAAACAACTGTTAGTGCTCATCCAGAGTACTCGCAAGACTTACATAAGATTTACAATACATATGCATCGATATTAATTGAATGGGGGTAGTATCTCTGGACTATACCACATAAATGCTAGAATAACGGGGAGAAGCTTAGCCTATCGAAGACTACATCTTCTGGACACCATTGTCTTGCAGAAGTAGAACCATCATCTTGCAGCAGTAGAAGATAGAAGCATATGGTAGCATCTTGTAGCAACGTATAATAATAAACATGTTGGGAAACGTAGCATGCAATTTCAAAAAAAAATCATACGCTCACACAAGATCTATCTAGGAGATTCATAGCAACAAGAGGGGGAGAGTGTGTCTATGTACCCTCGTAGACCGAAAGCGAAAGCATTTGACAATGTGGTTGATGTAGTCGAGCTTCTTCTCTTTCCGACCGATCAAGCACCGAACGTACGGCACCTCCGAGTTCTACACACGTTCAGCTCGATGACGTCCCTCGAACTCTTGATCCAGCAAAGTGTCGAGGAAGTAGATGAGTACTGTCATCATGATGGCGTGGTGACGGTGATGGTGAAGTGATCCACGCAATGTTTCGCCTAGCCACTGCGAGAATATGATCGGAGACGTAAACTGCGGAGGGGGGCATCACACACGGCTAACAATTGTTGGTATGTGTTCTAGGTGCCCCCTCCCTATGTATATATAGGTTGGAGGGGAGGAGAGGCAGCCAAGGGGGCGCCCCAAGTAGGCGAAATCCTACTTGGGGTCTGATACGTCTCAAACGTATCTACTTTTCCAAACACTTTTGCTATTGTTTTGTTCTCATTCTTGCATGATTTGAACTAAACTAACCCGGACTGACGCTGTTTTCAGCAGAGCTGCCTGTATGGTTTTATTGTGTGCAGGAAAATGGATTTTTAGGTGTCTCAGAAAATTCCAAGAAAAATCACAGAAAATCCACGCACCCGAAGGGCCATTGTGCCAGAAGTGGGGCCAGAGGGCAGCCAGGGGGGCCCCAGGCGCCCTGCTGGCGCGGCCCCACCCCTGGCCGCGCCAGGAGGCCGCCTGGGAGGGTCCACCCCCTCTGGTGCCCTACCTTGGCTCCTATTTATTCCCGTGGCGAGGAAACCCCAGAACAGAAGTCGTTTTTCCAGTTTCCGTCGCGGAGCCGCCGCCACCCTCTGTTCTTCTTCGGGAGGGCTAATCTGGAGGCTGATTTGGCCTCCGGAGAGGGGAGATCGTCGCCATCGTCATCATCATCACCACTCCATCCTCCCTCCATGACTTCTCCTTCCATGTGTGAGTAATTCCCTGCTGTAGGCAAAGGGTATGGTAGGGATTGGATGAGTTAGATCATGTAATAGTTTATCAGATTGTTGGGGGCATGTTGCCTATCATCTACTTTGGTGTTTATCATCTTTGCTTCAAATTGTTGCTCTTAATGCTTGTCACTTTGGGCCCGAGTGCCATGTTTTCATATCTGAACCCTATGTGTTTGCATGAATATATTTGTGTTCTTGATCCTATCTATGAGTTGTTTGCACCTATTATGGTCCGGAACCGGCGATCCCAAAGGTGACAGCTTGGGACACCAAAGGGGATGGTCCATAATTTGAGGATTCCATGTATCCATTGAGTTTATTGCTTTGTTCCGGTGCTCTTTGACAGGAGTACCTTAATCTCCATAAGTTCCTTTTGGCCCCGTTCGTAGCGGGATGGTAGGACAAAAGATGTTGTGCAAGTTCTTATTGCAAGCACGTACAACTACCTGTGGGATACATGCCTAATGTTTGATATTTGCCTAGATGATCATTACTTTTCTGTGTGCCTTGCCCCAAGTTAGATTCATGATGTATCTCATCCATGCAGCGCCCAACCATCCATCTCCCTAGCCTACAGTGTTTCAATCCTGCTGGTTATTAGTTGTTACTTTTGCTGTTCACTTTTGCTGTCACCACCATCACTATCATATCACCGTTACCACTTATCTTTTGTTGCAAGTAAGTATATTTCAAGTGCGGTTGAATTGTCAACTCAACTGTCAAAGCTTATAAATACTCTTTGGCTCCCCGTGTGTCGAATCTATAAATTGGGTTATTCTTACCCGCGAAGACTATCTCGATCCCTTACAGTTGAGGGTTATCAAGTACCGTTTTCTGGCGCCGTTGCCGGGGAGCATAGCAATATTTACAAGTCTACTTGAAGTATCCTACCTGCTGCACTTCATCCGCTATGGGTAAGAAAGGAGACCCCAAGGTTCCGATCTTACTATCCACTACAAGAAGAGGTATTGTTCTGAACACTGGTGCTACACTTGATTCACCTTCTGTTATGAGTAAGTTTGCCTCACCACCACCACATGATGCTTCTACTGAATTTGTTACTATGTCCGATACTTTTGATGATGCTTCTACTACTCTTGATGATATTGGTTCACTTGGTTATGCTCTTGAGAAACAGATCGCTGCTGCTGCAAAAAAATCTGGAATTGAAATTCCTGTTACTCGCTACCCTATTGGTGGAACTTATTATTATCTTGATTTGAGTAAACTCAAGGAGAGACTCCTTGATGATGATTACATTATGCTTGATGATGATTTATGCGGGGAACTGACAGAGTTTGCCGACTCTGACCCTGAAGCTATTAAGAAGCTGCTTGAAAAACACTCCTTGAAGAACAAGACTGTTCCTGCTCCTGAATTTGCTACATCTCCTATATGCATCAATGATCCTGATTATGATTTCTCTGTTGATCTTTCACTTATATCTATGGTTGAAGCTGACCCCTTTTATGGCAGAGAAAATGATGATGCTATTGCACACCTGACCAAACTCACTGAGTTGGGTGGCTTGTTTACCACGAATGAAAAGATACGAAACTTTTATGTGACTAAGCTTCTTCCTTTCTCTTTGAAAGAAGGTGCTAAAACATGGTATGATGCACTACCATGTGGTTCCATTAAGAGTCCTCAAGACTTAGCGCACTCTTTTGTTGATAAGTACTTTCCTGCTCATATGCAACATGCTGCTTTACAAAGAATTTATAACTTTAAACAGTTGCAGGATGAGCACCTCCCTAAAGCTTGGGGGAGGTACTGTAGTCTGATCCAGGCTAGACCAGGACATGGAGTCCCTAAGAATGAATTAATCGATATATTTTATGCTGGTCTAACTGATGAATCCAGGTCCTATTTGGATAGTTGTGCTGGTTGTGTTTTCAGGAAAAGAACACCGGACGATGCAGAAGAATTGATGGGCAGGATTGCCAAAAACCATGAAGATTGGTCCGTCCCTGAACCACCTCCACCACCAAAGAAGAGGGGCATGCTTGTTCTAAGCCCCGAAGATATGCAAGAATCAAAGAAGTCTATTAAAGAGAAGGGTATTAAAACTGAAGACGTGAAGAATCTACCCCATATTGAGAAGTTGTGTGAGCCTACCACTCACCCTCCTATGGTAGAGGTACACTCTCTTTTAGATTTCAACGCAAGTGACATCCCTCATGGTAAGCCTCCTGATCAATGTTTAGTTGAGCTTGATAATTTTATTATGAAGCAAAGTCATTTTAATGAGAGGATACAAAGTCAATTGCATGATAATTCCCTTGCTATCAAAAGTTTGCTTGATGTTCTAGGTAGAACAGTTAATGATGTTAAATGTCTTGTGAAGCATTTTCATATGGTTCAAACTCAGCTTGCACAAATTTCTAATGTGCAAAAAGATTTGCTTGCTAACAATACCAAACAAGATGATTAACAGGCCTTCGGGATTAAGACCCGAGGAGGAACTAGCACTCAAGATCCTCTCTATCCAGAGGGGCATCCGAGGAGAATCGAGCAAGATTCTCAAATGCAGGAAGAAGAAATTGTTGGCTCTCCAAAGAAGAAGAAACACAAGGAGGCTGACAATTCCAATGATCCTATTACAAGTGAAGAGCCAGCTGTTGATCCCAACAGTATATCTACCTCCGATGCTGAGACTGAAGACGGTGCCGAACCTGAAGATAAGGATAAGGAGAAGAATGATCCGCCTGAAGTTCGAGAAGAAGAAGCACCTAACAAACGCAAGAAGTACACTAGAGAAGACTTCGTCGCAAGAAGACATGGGAAGGAAAGAGAACCATGGATACAAAAACCCATGCCCTTTCCAGGTAAGTCTCTCAAATCTAAAGAAGAAGAGCATTACAATAAGTTTTGTGAGTGGATGAAACCTCTTTTTCTTCAAATCCCTTTGACTGATGCTATTAAGTTACCTCCCTATTCAAAATATATGAAAGATATTGTTACTAATAAAAGAAAAGTTCCTAATGAAGCAATATCTACTATGCTTGCTAACTACTCTTTCAGTGGCAAGATTCCTGAGAAGCTTGGTGATCCAGGTATACCCACCATTCCTTGCTCCATAAAGAATAATTATGTCAAAACTGCTTTATGTGATCTTGAAGCAGGAGTGGGTGTTATGCCTTTCTCTCTTTACAAGAGGCTTTGTTTAGAGAAACTAATTCCTACAGATATTTCTCTTCAGATGGCTGACAAGTCAACAGCCGTCCCGATAGGTATTTGTGAGGATGTTCCCGTAGAAGTTGCTAATTGTTTGATTCTTACTGATTTTGTCGTGCTTGACATGCCCGAGGATGGGAGCATGTCCATTATTCTTGGTAGACCTTTTCTTAACACCGCAGGTGCTATTATTGATTGCAATAAAGGAAAGGTTACCTTCAATGTGAATGATAAAGAACACACGGTGTATTTTCCAAATAAGACCGACAAGAGGCATGGCCTCAACTCTATAGAAAATATCGAGACCATGAAGATTGGAGAATGGGACTGTCCACTACATGTGCACCACAAATACAAAACTATTATGGTGGGGACAATGTCCATTAAAGTAAAGGTGCAATGATCACTTCGTAAGAGGTGGGACTTTTTGCTCTATATATCGCCGGTTTGTTGGTAAGACTTGATCAACCTTACTAGTGAGCATGTTTTATATAGGTAAAAAGTTGAGCTTGTTATGTTTTCATTTGTTTTAGCTTTTGTTCTCCTTGTTGTACTGATACGTCCAAAACGTATCTATAATTTCGGCTTGCTCCATGCCACTTTTGGGTGATATTGCTATGATATTCATACACTTCCATACACTTTTGATCATATTTGGACTAACTTACTAATCCAGTGCACCCTAGTGCCAGTTTCTGTTTTCGGCTGTTTTTGTATTTCAGGTTTTCACGTTACGAGAACTCCCAGGAAAAATCCATAAAAATTATATAAAAATTCAGCGTTCCGGAAACTACCGTGCGTCCG